>JAMXBB010000004.1:111368829-111612555 GCA_024138015.1 Lumnitzera littorea | reverse complement strand
GGGGGGGGGGGGGGGGGGGGGGGGGGGGGGGGGGGGGGGGGGGGGGGGGGGGGGGGGGGGGGGGGGGGGGGGGGGGAGGGGGGGGGGGGGGGGGGGGGGGGGGTGGATTGGGGTTTGGGGGGTGGGGGAGGGGAAGTTGGGAAGAGAGGGAGAGAGCATTAAGGGTTTTATGCACATTTGCTTTGGGACTAACAAGCCAGCTGAATTTACAAAGTCATTTGCACACTTCTCTTATATCTTGCTTTGATCACAATAATGGGTCATGTCTTTTTCTGCAGTTTGACGTTTTCTACTATTACTACCCAAGGCGGCTAGGACAAGTTCTTTTTGTTGAAGCCCCATTTATCTTCCAGCCAATATGGCAGCTTGCAAAGCCATTGCTGAAATCCTATGCTTCTTTGGTACGTATTATAGAATGAAAGTTGACATGTGCATGTCTGCAAGCACCTGCATGAATTTTTGGAAACTTCACACTATCATACGCCTTGTTCTAGTGTTGACTTATAATTCAAGTTTTGAGTTTCCCTCAGCCCCCAGTGTTGACACACAAAACAGGATCACTTCCTTTTCTTATTCCTTTCTGTCTAGTTGAAAGTCTAACATAATATTGCTTGCACTATGTCCATGGCATGTAGGTCCTTGATTCTCATTTTAGCTTTTTTACTTTTCTCTTACGCTCATATAGAAAGTGCTGCTACCTTATTTCCCTTTACCAACTGTTGCCTGTTTCTTTGAGAAATCATAATGTTTGTGATAATAGATACTTCTGGAGGCAAGTGGCTGATATTATATTTATTAGAGGAAAGTGGCTTTTCACTTAACTCAAAATGTAAATACTCATTTCACAAGTGGAGCTTTGTGGTCACTGTTACGTTAGTGAGTTGCCAAATTACTCCAGGACTCCACTGTGAAAATTTGGGTCCTTTTGCTAGGCTATCGCTTGATGGTTTACCACAAAGAGTATCCTCACTTACCTAATGAGTATCACCATCCTTGCCATTCAGCCCTATCCAAGATACCTACATTCAGTTATGAACATTTTATTTGCTTTCTTGATTTTGTTAATTTCATCCTGTTTTTGTAAGTACTCGTACAAGGATACTGTTTCGAATCTATTTCCTTTTAAACTCTTACACTTGTAAAAATATCCTGTGCCAATCTTCGTGCTACAAGCTTGAAAATTTTCTCTTCATTCTTAGTGCTGGTAATGGTTGCAATGCCAATCCTTTCATGGTTACTTTTCCATACAAGGTCCTGATCACTCTTCCATAACATTAGTTGCAGTTGTGATTGTTACTGAATTGGCAGTACCTAATATTGAAGCATGTTAACTCTTGTCCAATTATTGGTTGGGTTCTAAAGATAACAATCTTCTTTAAAGGTGAGATTTTGCTCAGCGGAGACTGTTAGGAGGGAGTACTTCACAGAAGAAACATTACCACCCGACTTCAGAGACTGAGTCTTTTTCATTCTAGAAACAACTTTATTACTTAGGGCATTTTGGTTTGGCACATCCACGCAAAGATGGTTGACAAGAGTATCACTTCATCTTCCATTGGTTAGGTAAGTTTGGCATTTAAGTGAATGAACCACTTGCTTCAGATGTTGACTGTTTTAGCAATAACATAGTATTGTTCTTAGACTATTTCTATGATTCAATCAACAGCTGAGATGTTTTTTATATTGCATTATTTTCCTGTGAAAATGTTCAAATCAACACCTTTTCTGCATGTCAAAGAACCAAATGCACTGCATAGCTGCAGATAGCAGTTCATCTTGTTTCGCACGCTCTCCGGAGAACGATGGCATTCAACAGATATGATTTTCTGTATCGGAATTCAACAGGTACGGTTTTCTTTATCGGATTATTGGGGTCTAATTAACTGAGGACTGAGATTTCCCCTTCGGGGAAAAAATAAGAGCATCAATTTTGCATATTACACTTATTAAGCAGACATTTGGGTAAAGGATACCTCTGCGATCCGTGAAAGAAGATTGGGTTGTAATCATATTTTCAAATGGTTCAGCAGGAAAAATATTATTTGCAATGTCTGATATATCTTGGCTAGGGATTCTGCCAAAATAGTCATCTCCGCATGGTTTCATTGGCCAACATATGATGAAATTCATCTAACACCATGGCAAAATAAAAAAAGATTCACATTCGGTAAGAACTTATCTTGGAAAATTAAGGATTTGAATACTCTCTATTTACAATTTTTTTCAATTTACAAATCAATTATTTAAATTTTTGAAATATTAAGTGATAACATCATAATATTTATTTTTTATAATTTTAACTGTTGATTATATATGATAATATCTTAATGAGATAAATTGAAAAAAATTAAGAAAATAAATGAAAATAACCCATTTCCGAAAATTAAACTTGCAACAGCATGGTATATCTCATGGCATGAGCTATAAACAAGAGCTTATTTCAGTCTAGAGCCTAATGGCTTCAGTGGAACCAAGAACTTTTCCATTGTTTAATGAAGCTTTCCTAAATAAGTAAATCATAAGTATTCAACGCCGGTGATTTGAATGTTTGCATCGTATTCCACCACTTGGATATTTTTCTGTCAAGTTGCTCTCCCCTCTCATGGGCTAACCCTGATGTGATTTAACCATATGCAAATGCTCTCTCTCACAAGCGATTTCCTGCCCAGGATTTTCATTTTGAAAGCCAAACACAACGATTAACCTTTTGCTTCCAAAGAAACCAGAATTCACTTCTCGAATCGACTTTCCAGATCTACTACCGGATTTTCCTTTTCTTTTTTTCTTTTTTCTTTTTTCTTGGTTCCTCTTACTTGATTTTCAACAGAGAAATTAGAAGAAGACAAACAGGAACCAGTCGAGGGGAAGAAGATAATTAATAGAATTTACACATCACGATTCCATTCCAGCAAACAGGCCACACTTTGAGAAATGATGCTCTCTTTCCTGTATCTAGTACTCTATGCATACAAAGAAACGGTCTAGCTGAACACCAAAAGAATCATAACTTCATGATATGGCTTTCATCGAAGCATCCAACTACGAAATAAAAACTTATTGACAAGTGAAGTAGAAGAGAGTTTTTATCAAATCACAAGACCCCCTTCAGCTACCGACAGCAATGATCAAGAAGTTAATACCACGTCGTCATTGACGCTTAGAGTCTGAAGTTGATGCCCTTTCACCACTTAAATATTCCTTTTCCAGAATCACTGCGATCACAACTCTACAGCAATATAACACCAATGGCTAAACCATTTCCAGAACATAAAATGATGACTTGAATGTGGCTACCATGAACCCTGTTAAGTTTCAATTTCAAAGTCAGTGATTTATGCAAGTAATATTTGTATGTGTAAGAAATTGAAGGAGAAGAAAGAAGCACTTCGGCATAATAGTTCGATTTTCAAGTATATAGATGAAAGGATATGATAGCTCTAATTTCCAAGTATTTGGGATAATTCCTACTTTAGCCTATTCAGAATTTTCAAAGATATAACAATTGAGCGAAAAGAGTAGCAGCAAAAGCATCCATAATAGGAAAATGTGAAATTTACGATCCCAACGAAAGAAGTTAAAAGGACGAGAATAAGTCTGATTTCTCACCTACGAAAGAATTGAATCCATGAATTCGATTTGAATTGCCTCTATACAGAGCTGCTTATTTTGTGGGGATTCCATAAGGATGTAACAACTCCAAGTCAAATCCACTTGCAGCTTTTTCAACCTAACAACACAAGACTTAGCACTTCTCAGAAGCAGATAGCAGAGGCTTGCAAGCACTGAAGCACACATTTCCTCAGTTTATTCACCTCCAACACATGAGCTTGGAAAGGAGAAATAATGAAGGAGCTCGGTGTGGGTGGATGAGAAGAAGATAGGAGATCGAGCCATACCTGCTTCATATTTGAGAGCTATGATCTTCAGCAATAATCTCCTCCCTAATTGCACAATTAATTACTTTGGATACATGGCAGTCTGGAGAGATTCAAGAGGGGAATGGAGTCTTCTGGTGTCATCACTGGCTAATAGTAGAAGGTGCTATTGCAAAATGAGTGTCATGCTCATCATGGTAATTATAGGCTCTAAGAGTACCTTAATCCACACATTGATCGGCAATAGTGGATCATGGAGATCGACATTGCGAATGTTAAAAAGCCAGAAATTGGAGAAATGCCCAATTCCTGAGTGTACATGAAAGAGCACACTAAAATATTCAAAGATTGAAATTACATGCCATATATTGGATTCTTTTTAAAGTGTAAAATTGTAAAGATTTTTGTCTACAGTAAATATTATACTAATTTTTTCAAAAGAATCTAAATTTTATACAATAAATAGTACAATAATTTTTCTTAAAAAGTCTATTTTAGTGAATAGTAATAGAATTGCTTCTGCTAAAATTGTCTTTTCATCATTTTTGACAAAAAGAATCTCATCATGTATTTCAAACTTCATCGTTCAATCTTAAATAGTGGCAAAATTGAAGATTTCTCATCATGCATTCTAGACTTCACCCTTATATTTCTTTAAGCCTCCCTTATCTTCAATTATAGAATTTAAACTTTTTTCTGTGAAATCATTTTCCCATCTCTATATGGTATCCATCTCTTTTAGTTTCTAAGAGTTCCATAAAACTTGATAGTTTTGAAAGAAGATGTTATAAATTTTATTTTGAAAAATTAAGAAATAATTCTAAGGTTAATCTGGAATTCGGGTTAATTAATAATCTGTCCAATTTTTAATTTGTTCAATTAAAGCTTTTTTACAAAATATCCTCTATTAACTTGATTTTTATTTTTCTCCATATTCAACATCTATATAAATGATACAGTATGATGGTCTTATATCATATCCAAACTATTCTAAAGAAATAAAATGAAAAGTCATTTTTACACATTAACTTTCCTTTTTTTTTAATGATCATAACTTGATGAAATTATTTATCCTACTTTTTTTATTATGGAACCAAATTCTGAATTTTGCAAGTGTTCTAGTATTCATCTAACTATGTTTATTAAGTTATAGTCTAACAATTTTTATTTTGTAAAACAATTTTCATCTACATAAATACTCATAAACTTTTCTTATTATATATCAAATTTGTAAATGCAAAATTCTACTTCGTTATTTTCGTTTTTAAATACATAAGGAGAAATATTTTTATTAGAGATTTTCGATATATTAAATTGTAAGAGATGAAATGGTTTCCTAAAATTTTTTTTTTGCCAATTTACTAATGTGTTGTCTACACTTTGATAGTAATTTATCAATATAAAGATGCCTTTTAAAGAAAATATATGAATATATTTATTCATAAAATATTTTTATCCTCTTCACATCTAATATATTGTTTAGACTATGTTTGTTTAAAAGTTTTTCATTTTTCTAAAGTTTCTTTTATTTTTATTGGAGGTATTTTTTTTAATTGATGTCTATATTCACTAATTAATTATGAATCTTTTAAAAAGTCTTCATTCCCTGGAAATTCAATTAATTTTTACCTAGTTTCAGTAACAGAATTACAACCACTCTAAATCAGGTTATGATAGTTCTGAATCTAAGGAATTACTTTATACCATTCTTTATATATATTCGAATTAAATCCATTCATTATTACATAACAAATAAACTTTCTATTTTGTGAAAAATGTATACAAATAATTGGATAAAGTTACACAAACTTTTAATTTATTTTTATCCGTGCTTTGAAATCTCCATGATACATAAATAAGTAATTTTTGGGCTTCATCTAGTTTTGCTTTAGTTGATTATTTAAATTCTAAAGATGAGTCTTTTGGATATAGAAGAAGTTTTATTCCATTATAATTCACCATTGGAAATATGTTACTACTACTATTATTAACTCTTAGAGATGGCTTAAAAATGTTGACCTTTGTCTATTTGTAGTGTCTATTTGTCTACTGTTGAATGAAAATCCCATTGAACTTTTTTACTATTTATAACTATTCCATTTTAAAGAAATTTAGATAAAATTATTTTTAAATAGCATGTATGTTCCTTTTCTATTTTTGAATGTACTAAAACATCGTGTATATATATATACACACATACACAAATAAAATGATATTTTGAAAAAATTTCATCCATCTTCATTTGAAAGACTGAAGGAGTATCTTTCAATATAAATGGCATAACTAACCACTCAAAGTATGCATTCTCTATTTGCTAAAATCTTGATTTACAATCAAATTTACTAAGAATGTTGCTACCTTGTATTTTATTTATTAAATCTGTTTTGTTAGGAATATCATATGCATATGTTCTTGTATTATCATTTAGCTATCTATAATTTATGACCATTCTACTTTTATCTCTAATTACTTCACCATACTTTCTAGCAATAAATGTTAGCCTTATATGGGGATATTCGATTTTCTCATAACTCCTAATTTTAATAATTTTTCAATATACATTTCAAATTTCTTTCTATCTAAATTATCACATTCTATTTTCTTATATCTTATTTCTAAATCTAGATTACGTATATCTAATTTACAATATATTTTATTTCTATCCCATAATTTCATAAGATTTTCACCTATAACTTTTTCTTTTTCTAGTTTAATAATTAAATTATCTATTCCGGTTTCTATAAAATTATAAATTTTTCTATAATTTAAACAATTATTTATCAATTCTAAATCCTCATAATTTTCTATTACCAATTCATACTGCTCTTGTTCTACTTTTATGTTTTTCTTCTTCCACTTTTTTATCGATTATTTTTATTTTACATTTGCCTTATATGTCACATTCACATCTTTCTTTCAAAAGAGGTATTATAGGAGAAGCTAAAAGTATCGATCCTTATGTGCTTAGACTAAATTCATAATTGTCATTTAACAAAAACTGTAATTTTATTATACATGTGTTTACGAAATTTCATATCTCTTACATATATTCTAGATTTGTGTAAACCATTTATCCATCCTTTATCTGTATCTAGAGTTATTTTATATTTTACTAATATATCACAATATTGATGTAATCTACTGTCTATTTGTTCTACATATACATATTCACTTGTTGGTAACTTGTTAATCAAATGTTTTGAGATTTGTTTATTGTCTATTGATGTAATCCACCATCCATTTGTTCTGCATATACACATTCACTTGTTGGTAGCTTTTTAATCAAATGTTTTGGGATTTATTTACTGTGTATGCAATTATTTGATACTTCAGTATCTATTAGAGCTTATATTTTTAAGATAAAATCTTCTATAATAAATCTTATATGTCCTAAGTTACTGTCTATTTCTTTTCAAAAATATGTTTTTGTTGTGTTTATATGATTATCTTCTAATTTACTTTCTATTTTTTCTTATATTACTATTCATTTTTCTATTCTTTGCCTTTGTTTCAATTTTCTATTTTCCTCTAAGTCTAATACTTCTTATATTTTATCTACTCTTTCTTATAACTTTAGCATCCTTCTTTCAATTAGATTATTACTATCTTCTTTTCTAAAAGTTTTTGTTTTAAATTCTACTATCTCTCCTATTTAAACAAATTTTACAAGTTTCAATTAAACATGATTGCAGCCAATTTTATGACCTACAAACTCTTAAATACTTATATCTTCTACTTCATCTGTTTCTTGTAATGCTTCTATCTCTCTTTCTCTATCAATTTCTTCTCTATCTTTTATGTTAATTATGTTGTATATATTATCCATAAATTCATTTACTTCTAAAATATTTTCTTCCACACTTAATTAGTATAACACTTATATCATGGGTATTATGTCTTCTATCAAAATTCTTAGCTAAATGTCCTTCTTTTTTACAAGTAAGACATATTAAAGTGTTTTTATAATTTTTATTTTTATTATATTTTCTTAAATATATATCTCTATTTAGGTAAGGTTTTCTTGTTCTATTCCTTTTAAGATAATATCATTTTGCAAATCTCTTTGGTCTAGACTTATATTATCTCCTTTTGGGTCTATTATTCTCCTTATCTCCATATGTTTGAGATGTATAAATATTTCTACAGAAATTGTACTCTCTTTTTAATCTTTTTGTTATTTGTATACTTATACATTTTTCTACTAATTTTTCTATCACAAATGGAACCTTATATTTAAATTATTTAATTTTATAGTTAAGGTGAGTTCTTTTTGTTCTCAAAAGTGTTTATAGATTTGTTGTCCTAATGGTCTTGGTAATTTTAAAAATAATTTGTCTACTATATTTGTTTCATAATAACACCCTACCATATTACAATGATAAAAGAAATCATTTATGAATTTTTTAACATATCTTCAATCCTTTAGTCGTCATTATTCTAAGGCTCTCGTAGCATTCATTTATATTTGTAAATCATTACTTACGTTAGGATGTGTACTTATTACTAATATAATAATTTTATTTGTAAAGTTATAAGAATTAACTCCTAATTGTAAATCTACTAGAAATTATTCCGAGTATTTTCTTTCATAACTTTTCCATAAATCTCTAGTACTATCTCTTAAAAATTTTTCTAAAAAATTATATATCGTTGTAGTATTATTACTTATATTATAATTTTCTCATTCTCTAGTTACTAATTGAATCCAGGTACTAAATATTTATGGCTAGAGTTAGAGATCATAAGCTGCTAAATTAAATATCCTTCCATTGTCTATTAATTTTATTTTATCAAATGTTTGTAAGAGCATTAGTTTTCTTAAGCGTTTATAATCTCTCTCAGGTTCTCTATAATATGTATAAGGGATTCTATCCGGTTGTTCTATGAGATTTTTTACTTGTATTAAATATTGAAGTACTATTTACACTAATGGCATTTGAATTCATAAGTTCTAAAGGTTTTTTATTATATGTATATTCTGATGTCATTGATCCATCTTCCAAAGTTTCATTTAAAGATTTTTCTGCTTCTCTTATTATGTTTTCTAAAGGCTCTTATTATATGGATTTTATAAAACAACTGTCTAAAAAGGTTTCCATTATCCATTCTTCCTCTTTCTTTTTTTTTCATTTTTTATTAAAATATTATATCTTTATATTATTACTAAATTTTTTGGATGATTTAGCCTACTGTGTTTTACATATGTTCTTCCTCCTAAGCCACAACTATTTTCTACAAAATAATGTTCTTCTTCTTTTCCTTAATATTCTTTATTTCTTTATTCTTCTATTGTCTCGTTAATTTTTTTTCCCAATTTTTACTTAAAAATCTTCCATTACTTAAACTTTCTATTATACTCCAATATCTAGGTCTACTTCCACTTGCATCTAACATCATCTCTGTTCTACTTTCTAAGTTTTCATTTATTGATTCTTCTTCATCCAATATTGTTTTTTCTTTGTAATCTAAAAATCTTAATCTATAGGATCCATTAAGATTTCTATACATTATGCCATCTCTTGGAACTCTACTTGTATTTGGACTTTCTAAGTGTTTGGATATATTCCATTCCGATCCTCCTAATTCTCTACTTTATATTTTCATAAGTTAGATAAACTTAATTCCAATACTAGTTATTTCTTGTATTATACCATCTCTGTTTAATTTATATTGTGTATTATTTTCATCTACTGTTCTTCTTATAAATCCAATATTTATTAATATATTATCTCCTACATAGTCTTTGTATCCTTTTCCTTGTAATCCAATTTCTACACTTTTTGTATCATTTACACTAATCATAAAATTTGATGCACAATAAAATATACCTTTATTATTGTTTATGTCTATTTCCATTATACCTACTATTGCTTTTCTAACGTCATTTTGCCAAGATTTATCTATTATTACTAATAACAATTTTGCTACAATTTATTCACTTACTAATCCTTTTATCCCTACTATTATAATTACTAGATGTACTTGTCTCCTTACTTGTTGTTTTAATTTTCTAATGATTGTATCACTTAATAATTTTATATTAACTAGTTCAGTATTTACCGAGATAGTTTTTTCCTAATTTGTTTATATCAATCATATTCTTCCTAAGTTTAATCGTCCTACTTTACATAATATTTTAAGATCTAACAAATCAATATTTCTATTATTATAAATTTCTACATCTCTATTTTTATCTATGTCAACCATTTCTTCTAATTATTTAATGTGATCTCTTTATCTACGTCTACTTGTTAATTTACTCAAGATTTCTTCTTCCATGGAAACCTCCTCTCTAATCGGGTTCTCCCTAAGTGTTTTACTATCTCCTATGAATGGATGGTTCTTATCTTTAAATTCATGATCTTTTTTTTTTTATTTTCTAATAGTTTATAAATATAAAAAACATTACTAGGTTTCTTGACCTTTTCTACTAGTTTTTTCAAGATTTTTATTACTTAAAATTGTCCTATTATATTTTCTTTTTCTAATTTGCTTTTATTTTTAAATTATGATTCTATCTGATCTAATTTTTTATGTAGAAATAACAATAACAAAATTACAGTATTATTTTGTCTTATAATTATTTTATCTTGTCCAGTAGAAACATTATAATTTGTTAATTCTTGAGGATTTGATAGGTATTTTCTACTTAAATCTAAAACTTTCTTATAATTAGGATTTAATTCTACTTTTGCTATTAAATTATTACTCATTAACCTCGTACAAAATGTTTTGTTTAATTTTCCATGATTTGTTATATTTCTTGAAGTTTTTGGTTTATTTCTATAAATCCTTCGTGAGATTTTATGATTTGTTTTTCATTTTCTAATTGATTTAATTTCCTAACGATTGTGTTATTTTTTCTTTAATATATTTTTTATTTTCTTTCAATATTTTGTTTTTGTCTACTAGATAGCTCTGTATGCTTTTCCGATGATTAAAATTTTTCAATTCTTATTAAGCTAAAGATTCTACTAAGGTTATATATGTGTATGATATTATTTAATTATTTATTATTACCATGTAACTGGTGTTCAACCTATTGAAAATAACAAGTATATTTAAATTGTCTTATTTTTCCTATCTTTCTATTTGAATTATATATTTCTAATTTGAACAACTCTAACTTTTTTGTATCCTCAATTTTTACAAATAAAGTACGAACATTTAGTTAATCTTTTCTAAAATGAGTATCATATAAGTAAAAGTTTTCTCCTAAAAATTGAATAGCATTTTCTAAATAGCACACAAATTTTATTAGATTATTTCCCTCATCTTTTGTTTGGTGAGACATAATTGTTTACAAACTAGCATACTTAATCCAAGTCTAATTAATAGTTTTCTAATTTAGCTAGAAGTTTTTCATTAGATGAAAAGTATTATTCTATATATAGATATTCTAAATACTTAATGACTAAAACTATATAGACGATTAATAATACTTCAATAATTCTAACCATGACTTAACCTTCTAAAATAGCTTCCTAATGATACAGGATGATTATTTTATAAGTTTCTAAGATGTTATCTAAAAGCAATTAATATTAAGCAATAAAGTTCATTTCTTACTACAAGTTTAGGATATTCACCTTTTTCTATTATTAATCTATTAAATACATCTATGTTTAACTCTGTTTCTTCTTTTATTTTATGAATACGATTATTAATAACTTCTATTTTATCTAATTATATATCTTTAATGAAATTAACAAGATTATCTAGATTATTCATTATTATTCTCTAAAAGAATCATATTTATAAACAAAACCCTTGTTATATTGTTATAACAATGTCTAATATGTTTTTGAGTTGATTTTAATTCTATCATTACTTTATCTAAAAGTAAATATGCCTTTGTAATTAAACTTTTCTTTTTTTCCTTTTACAATATATCGCAATTTTAATAATATTTTCTAAACACTCAATTCGGGTATTCATAATATTTTCTAAACACTCAATTCGGGTATTCATAGCGCCCTTGAGGCTTTCTATTTGATTAGAATTTCTCTATCGGGCTAGGTCATTTCAAGTAAGTTTTTATCCTATTTTCTATTTCCTTAACCTATATATTGTTTGTTTTTATATTTTAACATATCATGAAATAACAACCTCAATGTAAAAAACCTTTTTGAACATAATGTTAGTTGGTTATATAGGCATTTATCTTATTACACTTATGTCTTTCCTTTTCTTTTTTAATTTATTACCTTTTAATGATTTTAAAACTAAGTTAGATTTTTTCATAAACTAAAACTTATCCTTCTTACTCAGACTATTGACCCCAAGCCAACAAATAATCCCACAAATACCAATTCTACCAAATAAAATGGGCAAACGAGAATAGATCCTGTAGACGTTATCTAATGATTATGAAAATTTTATAACCCAAAATAAAAAGTATTTTAAACAGACAAAGGATTTTTTTTTTTTTTTTGGTTGGGTCAGGGGTGGCTTGGTGGTTGAAAGAAGGGAAGCCACCAGCTGCTACAACAATGCTATATACGTCCCATGCCAGCTACAGCTGCATAAAGAACTTGAGAAACATCTTAGAAAAATTAAGTTTTCTGCCAAAATATCATGACAAAAAGGAGAGAAGTTCAAAATTCAAATTGAAAAAAACGATAATTATAGGGGAACTCCGGTCAGAGTGATACCGATCTCTATTTTATCGTCAGAAGTGCATTACTACAGAAGGCAACTCTATAGTTATTATAGAGACCATCGAGCAACAACAATATTGCAGGCATGGATGGAACTCCTTCTGGAGCACACTGATGTCTGATTTGGCTAAATAGCATCATTCCGGATATCAGGAGAGGGGAAAGAAAACGAGCACTTGATTTTGAAAGATGGCAATAAAAAATTAAGTTGATTTCGAGCATCTACAGTTTGAATTACTGCATTCTACAACCACCACAATGATTTTAAAGAATAATATACACGAAAGAATAAAGAATGTTGCTTTCTAAAAGAACAGCAAACAGAACCGCCAATAGTTACTAACCTAGCGTTACTGTAATTAGTTATGTTGGCGTTTTTGATAGAAAGATAGCAATGAAACATTCGGAGCACCAGGACCCTCCTTTCGAGGCATAGGCAGCTTGATCTGACGACAGTAAATAATAAGCCCAAGGCATAGAAGTAAAATAAAGACAAAAATAGACGGGTATAGGTCCAGCATTTTAAAATTTGATGTGTTTCTCTTAGCTTTATGACCATTAAGCCATATGAATTCCCCATGGAGCAGAGCTGCTCCCAGGGTCCAAGAAATATCTGCAGGACCGAATATTATATAATGGTCTCTCAGAGCAAGTGCATCATTTAGGAGTGATATCACATAAAGCACCTTAAAACAAAATTTTGTCTCATGGTTTCTATCTTCCCGAAAGTGGACAATATCTGTCCATGATTTCAAGCATAACTGGTGTCCTTTCTCCAATTCTTGTGTGAGGTTAGCTCTTGGGCTCAGATTCAACTTGCTGTGGACAGCAAAAAATCCTGATAATGCATGAAAACTCCTGGGGGTAGTGACCACAGCTGTCAAGTTGAATATGTCTTCGCCTGCAAATAAACAGAGGCAAAGTTCTTATATAAATAAACAAGTAAATGGTTCAAAGCTACATTTTGAAACTCATGGAAAAGATGTCAGCACAAATTTGTGAGAAGAATACAAGGACTTATTTATATGATTTTCATGTTGCTGAAAAGAACATTCCCAAGCAGTAGCACAGGTGCACCTGCTAGAATGGGCAGATTGTAAAATGTATCAAGAGGAAACTACAAAACTGCCAGCATTTGTCAAAAAGTTCCAACTTCTAACCTATTAGTTCAACCTATGAACTTTTCCTTTCAATATTCGGCTTGAAAACAAACAAAACAAGAAAATGAACTAATAGTAAATGGAAATTCCAGCTTAAAAGAATGCAACTATGGGGCTCCTATCTCATTTACCAATCTGAAAAGACAGATTCGGTTCCCCAGTTAAACCCGCTCTTTGCAAAGAATGAACCAAACTGCTTGAGTTTGTAGCTGCAACCTTTGCTACTCTGTGGTATTCACCCCAATTGGGATCTCCCAACAAGAAGAGAGTTTCTTGATCTATACCATTGCTTCCAAAGCAATCGCAGCAAGTGTAATTACTGGAGAAATTCAAATGGAGACAGGGATGTCTTAGAATATATCTACCACCCAAATTTTCACTTACAGCTGCTTGTTCTTGACTGAGCATCTTCATCGTCCTGTCAAATGCCTCGTTCAAACCAAATGGGGGCAATAAGTAGGCTAGCAACTTGTACTCCTTAATGCCAATTTTCGATCTAACTAAATTTACCTCCTTTGCCTCATCATTAGCTTTGATTGCCACTTGCAATGATGAACTACCCAAATCAAGAAGACCCAGACTCCCCAAACCTGTCGAATTCCCTAGCCTCCCCATCTTATAATTCAAAGCAACCCATCCATAATACGCCTCCTCCTCCCCACTCAGTACCCTAATCCAACTACTCTTATGAGCAAACCGAAATTCCTTCACAACCGTCCTGACATCATCCAAAACCTTCCTAACATCCTCAGTTCCCAATCTCCTAAGACCGGCAGTACCAAGCACGAAAACCGGAGTCTCCCTATGAATCTCGTGAGGTATCCACTGCTCAGACCGTCTCAACAACGGCACTAAAGAATCCCTAACTGCGGACAAATTCCCTACAAGCTTATCCTACCCAGGTTCGGTCTGCAAACAATGATATCGACACGGATTCTTCCCTTTTACCCTATCCTTCATCGAATGTATCCACTAAAACCGGAAGTCCGGATCCCGATTCAGGCAACACAAATACTTGTCTAGATATCCATTTATACACATTAACCCTATTTCCAGTGCTACCACAGTCAATTACTACAGTGAAATAATAGTCCTGCTTACTAAAGCCTCGAAATTTACGGAATCTGAGAGCTAAATATGAAAACCCTAGTAAGAGCATTAATGCGACTCCAACTACAGAACCGATTTTTAGGGCTTTTCTGTAATTCGTGAACGGAGAAACATAAAGTTTCGATTTTGAAGGTGATTTGGGTTCCATAAGAAACATCCAAACTCAAAAAGTTCCAATGAAAGGTGAAAGATTTCAAGCAAAACAATATGTTGACCCGGAGCACACCTCTCTCTCTCTCTTTCTCGCAGAGGGAGGATAGGAGAGGATGTGCAGAGCCTTTACCGTACTGAAGTAGATGCGAGCTGGGGAAGCTTGAAGATGAAGATGGATACGATGCTGTTTTCTGCGCCAAAGGAAACAGCTTCGAGTTGACGGACAGTCGCCGTAAAAGAGGATGGGCGATCCGGTCCGGAGACGAAATTGTGCAGGTGTAGCCAAACTAGGGCTGTCCAATATGATACGAAAATTACTTCGAGAAAAGATGGATTCGGTTTAGTGAAAGTTTGATTTGAGATTGTATCAGGCTATTTTAAACTTCTGTAACTTTTGATTGTATAATTATACTATTAAATTTTTAAAAAATTATTTTATACTTAATTTATAAATTTATTTAATGATTAGATAAAAATTAAGTTAATGCACAAAATAAAAGCTCAAATTTTGTTATATTTATATAATAATGTAAAAACAAAATTTATTGGATAAAAATAAAAAATATTTTTATATTTTCAAAAATATCCTTTTATGTTATAATATTGAGTTAATTAATATTAATGTTATTAAATATTACAAAAAATTATTTATTTTATAATATAAATAATTAATTTTTTAATATAAATTTTGTATTTAATACTATATAAACCAAATATGATATAATAAATTTATACAGTCTAATTCTTTTTGTCCATTTCAACAATTGCAACAAAATACTATCTTTATATATAAACTTAGAAACATACATAAAATTGAGGTAAGAATTATAATCCCTATTTTATTTAATGGTAAGTTAAAGTTTAAAGCTCAACGCTTTCCATAATAACCAATTCATTTCCTTTCTTTTACTTATGGAAGGCTATTACAATGTCACTTGTATTTTAACCTTGAGAATTGATAGAAAATGTTTGGAATTGAATAGCAATTCGGTACTTAATTTCTCATTTTCTCCCATCATGGAAAATAATAAATTATAAATCTTACTCTTGAAATTAAATATCTATTTTGACCCATATCATCCCTCTCCTAAGTCCTAATCTATATCTCCAAGTAACGTCTTTGGTGGTTGTTAAGCAAAACAAGGGTATCGGCTTTCGAGTTCTCATAAGCATACAGTACATTTGTGGTGCTAGTAGAAGCAATGGCAAGCAATGTTTTGAATGTGACTAATAGGTAGATGTTCAACTTTTCGATCCACTTAATCAAGATAAAATTGATTCGAAACTTAAATTTTTATAAAGCTATGGTCTTTCAAAAGCTTATAGATGCTTTTTTTTTGTTTTCTCTATCGAAACTAGGTGTAGGTAGAGGAAATCTAAAGAAAAGGTCCTAAAGTTTGGTAAGGGTGATATGGAGTTTGATTCACAAATTTCTAACGAAATTAATTGTGTATACGGACTCCCCCATTATGCTAAATATGGGCCTGAATTCAGAAGTAGAATAGTATGCATAAATAAAACTGAATCAAACTTGCCAGAGTTAAGGATAAAACTCAACTTTTTTAATTTAATCTAAGTCTTGAAACTATTATTTTTAATGCAAATGTTTATGGTATTTCTAATCTTTGTAAGATTTTGCATAGATTTATATAAAAATTCGTTAAAAGTGATAAGATTTGAATAATATTTAGGCGAATTTACAAATATCTCCCTAAACTTTGATTTAGGTATAAATTGATCCCCTGAACTTTTATAGTATATTTTTCGATCCTTTAAACTTTAATAAATTGATAATATAAAAAGTATTTCCTTTTTTAATTAGAAAAAGTCACATTATAATTAAAGTTTAAGAGGTTCTAAAATACATTTTGATAAGTTAAAAAGGTAATTATATATCAAAATCGAAGTTTAAGGGGGTTATTCTCAATAAATAAGGGTTATTGCTAATTTATCAAAATTTAAGTTGGACGAAAACCATACTTTAAAAGTTCAGGAAGTCAATCTACACATAAATCAAAGTTTATGGGAGTTATTTTCATTTTCCCCTAATATTTGAGCATCCATATGTTATTAGATTTTTCTTTCTCAACCATCCTTGTCACAGACTTAGTCTACATGAAGGAGAATATATCACATAATTGGTATGTAACTTAGGCAGACATAGAAGAAAAAGATACATAAATTGATTATTATATTATCTTGTAAACATATGAAGGACATTTGCCATTTTTTTTAATTACCTATTCAACTTTTATTCAATCAATCAATTTTATCAAATAAATAGAGTAATAACAATTCAATAATGGCCAATGAACAATAACAGGTATTTCAACCTATTACGACCTTATTATATTCCATAATCATTATAATTCTATTTCCCCCTTATTCCATTTGGTAAGTAAATAGATTGTAAGGTTTAGTTTAATTCCATGCTCTCTTTTAATGAGGATTTCATAATTTTAATTTGTTGCTCAAATCAAAATGTAGTAAGTTTTGCAATTCGATTTTAGCCAATTGTCTAAACAATATTATGAATAATGATACCACCTCTAAGTAAGCAATGAACTAAGTGAATGATAAGTTATGACTGTTGTAATATATTAACATGAATTTCGGTTAATGAAGTACATTCAAGTCTCCTTTATATCAATCATTATGATACGTATAATAGTTAAAAATAAATAAGTAGTAAATAGGAAAAAAAGTTCCATTTAATCAATACTTTGCTTATATTTCAAAAAATGGAATAACTTTTCCTATTTCTAAATCATGCAATTGTCTATCAATTACATATTGCATTGTAAAGAATTATGTAATGCGACCTCATCTTTTAGCACTTTGTTTAGTATGAAAGAATGAATAGGGAAGGAATATGAAAGAAAATAATATAGACCCCATGGTTAAGCGAAGTTCTACATGAATTATGGGAGGGATCAATGTTGATTTATAAAGTTATAGTAGTGATTCTCTAGTTAACATAAGGTCGTAAATTGTAGGCTAAGTGGTTAAAAGAGGCCCATTAATGTTTTTGATTTGATTATTTATTACTTTTAGCCTCAGCATTACAAATGATATCAAAGGTAACCTATACTAGAAAGTGAACGATTTAGGTTTGACTTTGGTTTTAATAAGAGGTCTAAAGAGGGTAGGGAATGCCATTAGAGTGATGACTTCTAGCGTACTTTTAAGATAATCGATAGGTCATAGGTGGCTCGAATCATATACCCAAAAAAAGGAAGATCTTGGCCTAATAATAAAGTCTTATGACGAGAACATTACATGTTTAAGGGGGAGAGATAATGTTATCCTATGGTTAAGTAAAGTCCCAACTGGATTGTAGGAGAAATTGATATTAGTTTATAAGACCATAATGCTGATTAATTTATTAACATAAGGTTATAACTTTTGGACCAAATGATTAAAATAAGTCCATTAATATTTGTTATCTTGATTGTTTACCATTTTTGCCTTGAGCATTACAAAATTATAATGTAAGGTATTTGATTCATTTTAATGTGTTTAGATAATAAGGTAAACAAAAATGGAATGAATCTTAATAATCATTAGAGAGAAAATAAGATATAACTTAAAATGATCAATATACTATAAAAAATAATTAACAGTGGGGTTCTTAAAAACAATTCCTTCCATTTTCATCCTCCTCCAAAACAACTTTCTACCTTAAGCTAAATAATGAAACTGTACTTTTTTTCCCATTACCTTCCCCCTTCCCTTCGTTCCTTCCCCTTTCTCTCGTCCCAAATATCAAATATAGTATTAGTCTTTTCCTCATACATAGCAAGATGTAATCCAAGAAAATATGAGCAAAATACAAAATAAGATCAAAAACTTCTATATCTAATAAAATGAGATCTATCTTCAATATGGTAAATGTCATATTCTGTACTTGAACTCTATTAATTTTTGTAATTTACTACATAAAGTTTAACTACCTGTCCACTTCATGAATGCAATAAGGAGAAGAATTGAATTCTAATCACCTAGAAATAAAATAAGCATGTAATAGCTACTAAGGTTGTAATGGTTATTGCATCAATTGATTAGATAAAAAAAAAAACTAAGAATTCAATCCATAATAAAATTCAAGTGGCTATTTTACTTATTTCTTTATCTATTCCCACATCTTCTTCTTTCCTAATTTCATTTAAAAAAAAAAAAAAAACATTCTCTAGTACACCGAATTCCATTCCAAACAAAACCCTACAGTATGTCACTATAATTAAAAGTTTTTGCTTTTCTTTAATATAACTTTAATTTCAATCAATTCATTTCCGCTAGTTATATGTAACCTTAAGAAAAAAATATCTCCTCGAAAGATGATCAATTTACTAACATCTTGAGATGTGGCAATATTGCTCAATGATATGCTATAACTTCAATTTAATCGCATTTAAAAAAGGAAAAGAATATTAATATTTGAGATTTTAAAGCAGCCGATTTGTCTAAGTAAGACGAAGTAACATATGATAACATTACATATAAAAGTGCTATTAGAGTCATCATTTTTGTTCT
Organism: Lumnitzera littorea; assembly: GCA_024138015.1. Classification (NCBI taxonomy): domain Eukaryota; kingdom Viridiplantae; phylum Streptophyta; class Magnoliopsida; order Myrtales; family Combretaceae; genus Lumnitzera; species Lumnitzera littorea. The sequence continues at coordinate 111,593,064 of JAMXBB010000004.1, read as the reverse complement.
CTCTTTCTCTCTCTAAATTTAGAAACAAAATAAATTAATAAAACAGGATTTTCCAATTTGGTAAAGATGGGAGAGATAGAGCTGGAGCTTTAACGGTTCATGTACTTAGTTATTCCCGTTTTTGCCTTCCCCTTTTATGTATTTAGCGGTATATAAGTAGATAGGCAACCAATGATAATGCATGAGTAAGTAGCTAAATGGTAGTGTTGTTGGTCTATAGTGTAAACAATGGTAGTATGTTGGTATATGGGTGACTAGTAGTGTTGCATAAGTAGGTAGGTAGATAATGGTAATATATTTGTGTTTATGGATAGTAGTGGCGCATTAGTAGTTTGTAATGGTTATTGGTTCATGATGGTGATTCTTTGACGGTATTTTCTGTTATAAGAAGTACAATTAATGAAGAAGAAGATAGAAGAGCAAGAAGAAGGAAGATAATAGAGTCATTTTAAAGCTGAATTGCAATTAATGGGTCTAACTAAAGAATTGCAATTCGACATTTTATGGAATGCAATTTCTCATGTTATTGCTATTACAGTTAAAAATTAAACTAAATATTGTGATAGAAATTCCGTGAGGAATAGGGGGAATGTAATTGCGATTCATGAAGTAAATGAGACATAAATGTGTTAATTCAATGCTTGATCATTTTATATTGGAAAAAGGACAAAAAAGTTATAACATTTATCTCTTTTTCTATTTTTATCTTGGACTTTTCAAAGTTTCATTTAAGTAGTCATAATCCGTTCATTTTGTTGAAAGGAACAGACAAGGAATGGAATTGAGATTCTTAAAAGATGCGATAAAGAGTAATTACTAATTGCAGTGTTTAGTTGCACAAAAATGATACTAAGAATAAACATGTAATAGAAATTGAAAAGACCATTCTACCCTCATCTTCTTCCTTTCTATTTTTCTCTCTCTCAATCATCCCTACCTCGTTTATTTTATGCAAGGGCATAAGTGTTCACTACATACAGTTGTCTCTTACACACAAGACTCTTCCTCATCAAAAAAACCACCATCATTTCTATCCTTATGTATTTTATCGATGAATGCATTGCAAGTATATCATAAAAACCGCACACGTCGAAAGAACTACCATTGTCTCTTCCTCTTTCATACAAAGATAACCATCACCATGGTTGTTACAAGTTTGTCAACACTTGCAAATGCCACTAGCATACTGGTCACCATCGTATACAATTTACAACCATTATTTGTTACACTCCAAAAGTAGTCACCAGTGGTGCATGCCCCAAACTTCATCTACAAGTGCCTAACAATCTCCTTAAAGTGCTGTAACTCACCAAAATAGAGTACTCCTTTTAGATTTATGCGCTTAACCTTAGAGATCTGACCGTTAATCTCTACATAATAACTCTACGTATAAGTGTTTGACAAACATGGGTAAGTGGTGTGTGTGTGAGTTGTTATATAGTACTTACTAGAGAGAAGGTGCACATGATCACTTGTCTTCCTATGGCGTGTTTAATGTGTATATGTATGTCAACAATGGCGATGCATGAGCAAATGGCTAAACGGTGACAATATAGGTGCATCTATGGTGTATATAGGTCGTTGAGTGGCTCAAAATGGTGATTCTTTGGTGGTGTAAGTATGAATAAGGAAGAAGAAAATAGAATAACAGTAGAACAGTAGATGTAAATGTGGTGCTGAATTGCAATTCATGGGTGGAAATAAGGAACTATAAGTTAGCATTTTGTTGAGTCAAAGTTCCTTATGAATATTCTGCAAAGTAAATGTAGTTATAGAAATATTGCAAGGATTGAAAGAGGAATAAAATAGTCATTCCCTCTAAGTAAATATGGCCTTAACATTTGGAAAATTTCACAAAGTTTTTTCGTTAATATGAACACATGACGAAATTTGATTAATTCAAATAATTGATTTAATTAAATAAATTAATAATATATATTACAGAAGTAAAATTCATAAAAATACTAAGAAATATAAAAAAATAATTTAAAATGAAAATGTGAAAATAATATATATTGTTTAGTAATATATATTTATGTACATATATGTTAATATTTATTCTAAATAAATTAATAGACATTAATAAAAATAACAAAAAAAAAATCCAACCATCCCCTAACAATTGGGTAGTCAAAAAATAGCCATTAGTGCAACTGGTTGCATGATCCACTAATAGTTGTGGGTTAAGTTATGTTTGGTTGGATGGTTTTGTGCAGTAATGGTCAAGACTAGTGCATTTATTGGGTGATTTAATTCTTGTTTAAAAAGAGGGATTAAAGAATAAAAACTTCTTCGTAATGGCTCCATTTTATGCCCATTTCATAAGGAACCTCAAAATGGCTCTATTTCATTATATTTTATTCATATCACAATTTCATTCATTTAATATTCCAAGGCCTACTACTACCATTAGCCCCTTAACCCGCTACCAGTTGGTTAGTCAATGATTCGTGGCTTGAGTACTACCAAATATCTTGTAAAGTAATTCTTAATATCCAAAATCATGAAATATGAGTAATATATGACTAACTTAACTCATTTAAAAGCCTTGGAGGGGAGATGGGAACAAATCACCTTTTGGAAATTGAAATGCTTTCTTTTTTTCCCATAAAATAGTTGTTATAAAATTGAGTTTTTTTTACAATTTCTTTTAAATATAAAATGTTTTTGTTGACCCTTTTTTTCTTTCTTGTAAGACACTTTGAAAAGAAATTATTTTTTCTTTTAAAAACTGTATAACTAAAAAAAACTTTTTTTTGCAATTTATAATTGGTGGGTGGCTACCTACGCTTACCTAAAAAAAAAAAGGCAACTCAATGTTATCTTAATTGGGTTTTAAGTGGTTTTTTTCTTTTTACTTTTTTATAAAGGTTTTGTTTTTTTTTTTTTTTTTTTTTTTCTGTGACCATGGTAGCAGCCCACCAATTAAGGGGTATTACATAAACCCCTTGGTGGAAGGCGGTTACCCACAACTAGCAATAGGTCATGAGCCACTTGCACTTATGGTTGTTTTCTTAATACTTAAATGTTAGGGGGTAGCTGGATTTTATTTGATTTTATCTTTTCTTTTCCCCAAAATTATGTATATAATTAGCTATTTTATTCATATTTTTTGTACATATGTATATAAGAATATATATATACATATACATTTTGTTATATATATTATTTTATTGAATTTTCTTTATCTTTTTTTAGATTTTTCATTAAATTTTCATTATTTTTTAATATTTTTCTTACATTATTTAATTTTCTAATGTTTTATTACACTATTTACTAAATTAAAATACATAGACCAATAAGACAATGAATTGGTGATACATGTCATCATGCAATTTAAAATATAACGCTGTCAATTTTAAAAACTTGTTTATGAATTTTTGTAAATATTGAGTATTGAAATGAAAATTTTCAAATGTTAAGAAATCAAAATGAAAAAAATAAATAAACATTGAGGATTTTTTTGTACTTTTCCTTTTTATATTTAGCTACATGAATGTTGTTCATTTTTACAAGTAACTATTTAAATTTTACTCATTTTGAAATTTTCTATTTAATTGAGATACTATAACTGTCCATACTCATTTTCTTTTCTTCTTTTTTTTTCCTTATGTCCCCTTTTTTTGTGTTGCAAATGTTTTATTTGGATTTTTAGCCTATAACTTAATAAATATTATTGTAATTTAGTAAAATATTTCTTGCTTTTTATTTGTTTCATTTAATTTTTTTTAATTAACTTATGCTAAAACCATTTATTTTTCCCACTTTTATAAAACATAAGTGTTAAAGAATAAAAAGCAAAAAAAAATAAGTACTTAAAATGAAAATATAGAAAAACATAGATACTTAAGTGTAAATTACTCCAAATAGTTTTTAATATATGTTATGTTGGTTGGCCTTTTGATTGGTTGGTTTTACACTGATTTTCCTCACATTAAATATTAATATTATAAACTCAAATTTTATCAGCTTTTCAATGCAATAATTTTACCTGTTAGTGCATGCACCATTCGTCTTTACTTGTGAAAAGCTTGTTATCAAGCTATAATAGCTTTATGCATGAGAGAGGATAACAACTTACATTTTGATTAAACATATAATACTAAATTCTTCCTATGAGATGATAAACTACGGGCCTAAAGTTTTTATTAATTTGTTTGCATATTGACTTTTCATTACGATTGTAGATGAGGGGTTCTAATTGGAGTGGTTACATGCAAGTCATGCAAGTATTGCATTACATGTGGTTTTGAAGTAATGACGTAGAAATGACACTTAAGAGAAAATAGTAGGAAGAAGGAATAAGCAATCCCGAAGTCTCAAATATATAAGTGACAGGCAAAGTAGCCTAGGGAACTTAAGATGTCAATCTTGCAGGTCCTAAGCAGCTATAAGACCCACAATTAACTACTTAAAGTTTGACTCGTAAAATTTAAGACAATCGATTAAAGGGTCCGATTGAGCCTAAATTATCAAATAAAGTTAAAAATATTAGTAAAAGTAATCCTATAAGATTGAATTTAAGAAAATAAGCAATAAAATGAAAGAATATAAAATTTCCAAATTTTAAGTATATAACTAGTTATTTATCGAAAATGCAGAAAATGCATTTTAATAACTAATAAATTGCTAGAGATAAATTATATATATATATTAAAAATCATAGAATGACCTAAATAATATTTAGGAATATTTATTTGTATTATATATGAATTTACATGTAGGTAGAAATATACGTAATTACTTAAAATACGCGAAATGTGCTAAAATAATACTAAATAATTAAAGAAAATTCATAATTAATTAAGAAAAAATAAAGAAAAATGAGAAAAAATAAGGAATGATCTAGATTTGGGTCGTAGTAGTTGGGGAAAATAAGAAAAAATTTAGCTAATTAAATTAGAACAACATGAAAGGCAAATTGGAAGAAGATAAGGCAATTGTCTAATCAAATTAATACACAATAATTCCTTAAGACCTCTATAAATACCTCAAATTTTTCAAAAGCTCATTTTGGATGTCAAGAAGTTTATAAAATTAGAGAGAGGTAAAATTGAGAGTAAATTAAGGTTTTAGAAAAAAAATCACAAAAAAACTATACAATTGGGGCTTCTAAAAAGAATCCAAACCCGACAAGTAAATGGGAGTAGACGGCCACCACCACCAAACGGTGATGGCAACGCCCAAGTGGGCTAACATACCCATAACCACTGACGGTGGCCAGAGCCATCCAAACCGGTGAATTCAATTTTTAGCCTGATTTCGTGTAATTTTATAAAAAATAGTAAATATTCTTAGAAAATTATGAATTTTGTTATTTTGAAATATTTTAGTATGTAATTTTTAGGAAAAATATTATTTTGATGAAAATATTTCCCGTGATATATGGTTCTTAAGAAATCATGCAAAATGAAGTATATTTCGGTTTAGAAATAAATAACCTTAGGAGTGTAGTTTTGAGCCCAAAATTTTTATATAGACTACTTAGGTGATATAGAATAGTGCTATAAAGCCCGTTTTTAAAAATTAATTTTCAAAATTTTTAGATAATTTTTAGTCCTCAAAATGATGTATAAAATGAGTAATTTAGAGTTAATTAAGTAATTAAATAGATAATTATCGATTTGATGCACAATTATATGTTTTAGGATATTGAAATCTGATGGAGTATACTATTTGTAGCATTTGAAGTGTTAGATGTAATTATTAGCAAATTATGCAATAAATATGTAATAGGTAAAAAAATGAGAAATTTTGAGTTAATTTGGTAATTTAGGGTAATTAGGTTTAAAATCTGATTTGGGATGAATTTAGATATTTAGAATGTTATTTGATATTGGGAGATGATATTTGAAGTGATGGGAATATTAGATGTATACATTTTGTACACATTAAGTGATAATATGTAATATGTAATTATGAAAATATTAGTTAGAATTGATATTATGATAATAATAGGAATATGCAATAAATCTAATAGGAAACTTAAATTAGGGTAATTATATGAAAAGTGTAAGATTTTCTCATAACGGGGTGAATTCGATAATTAAATTAAGATTCAGGTATACCACACGGACTAAAACATTAGTTAGAGACTAAAAACGATAATTAGGATATTCGAAGATAATGTGTTTAATTTCACATTATGGGTCAAAATAATTTCTTAGGGTATACATATAAATCTCTAACAAAAAAACAAAGCTAAAAACCTAATTTAGAAATCGATGCGAAAACTGAAACAGAACTTAGCACGATTCAAGAAGAATTGTAAAAGACTTAAGACATAGATAATTAGGTATATTAAACCCTAAACAAAATATAACAATAAGCGTTATATGATAAAACCAATCTATAATAGTTATATGAAAAACCGAAACCATGTTTGTGTTATAGGAATGATCGGCGATAGACTGAGCGAGTAGGACCTCGAGTGAGCGAGCGAGCGATGAGTCAAGGTAAGTTGGGATTAATATAGTGTTGTATTTTGGAGGCTTGAAATTGTACTTGTTCTAAGCTGATGATATGATTTTTGATTTGCTACTTGACTTGTATTATATGATTTGTATGAAATGATTGATCACTTTGAACTGGACCTAATCAAATATACGACCTATAATTATAATCAGACCTACATAGCAACTCATTAGAGAAAACCTAAGATTCTCCGGCCAAATACCGACTCCTTCGAAAGGGATAGCGCTGGATAGCATAATGGGTTACTTCTTCATCCTTAGTCGAACTAAATGACAGGTGAAGAGGTTGCAATAAGGGTGAAGTCAATGGTTTGAAGGTAGTCGCGGGAGAAGCGGTGTCTCTATTACACAAGCCTGAGTTTGGTCCTGAGCTTTTGCATTAATGGCAACTCCTTAACCCAGATTAGAGCGGGCACAATTTCTTTAATCTCACAACGGGCCGGACAACATCATATAATGGCATTTCCTTGAACATGCATTGCACCTAATACTTTGGTTGATAACCTTGTTTATGTTTGTGTTTGTGGTATAGTTTTAAGTCTCCGTCCTAACTTACTGAGCTGTGGTTGCTTACATCCCTATAGCCGTGGTTGCAGGTACTAGTGATGAAGCGGCCTATAATCACCTTGATGCCAGCAACTATAAGATCCTAGAGAGTGAGGATATAAACAGAAGACCAAATTTATTCTCTAATTAGATTTATTTTAAAGCTTTTAGCATTAGTTTATAAATTACTCAATTAGATTGCCAGATCTTGTAAATACACTCAGATTAATTTAATGTGAATATTTATTTTTCTTAAATTCATAAGTAATCAATTTATTTAATTTATGAATTGTTTATTTTAAAGCGGGTTAATTGTTAACGCTTTGTGTAAATCAGGTCTAGGATAGCGGTTGTAAGGCCAATTTCTATCTTAGAATAGTTTGTACGGTGAGGTTGTTACAACTCTACTGCTTCGGGGAGTAACAATTATCTTTTTTGAAGGTGTCGATATTTGGTTGAAGAATCTTAACAGTCCCCTAAAGGGTTGCAATGCCTATTTAATTGAAATATTTAGGTTGCTTATAATTAAGTTCGGTTAAGGTGACTAAATAATCTTACACTACTCAATTCACAACAACTTAGCAAACACAACATCAATTTTCAGTAAGTAATTAGAGATCATAAGTACATGCACATATAACTACTTATAAACACAATCACATACAATTCTAAGCCTCTGATGCTTTAATATAACACTCCAAAATACAGCGATATATTGAATCTAACTTACCTGAAATCCTTGGTTTGTTCACTCGACTTATCGCAAGTCAATTTGTCTCTGCATGTTCTATAATATAAGTACTATTTTAGTATTTATATCCTTATGACATATAGGCTTTAAATTATGTTTTAATGTGATTTTTCAAATATATAGATATTACTTATTACCGATCTATTCTAGGCTAGTGTTTAAATCCGTTTTTGAATCAAGTTCTAATTTAGTTTTCAATTATAATGTTATACGGGAACTCTAAGAACTTGTTTCGAACCATAATGTGAAATTAATTACATTATATTCGGATATCCTAAATATCACTTTTAGTCCCTAACAGGCATTCTAGTCCATACGATACATCATAATCTTAATTTAACTATCAAATTTACCTAATGTGAGAAAAATTTACATTTTTTATATAATTACCTAAATTTAAGTTCCATATCAAATTTATTGTATTTTACTATTATTATATTATCAATTTTTACCTAATATTTTCTACTTACTATATTTCCAATTTCACCTATTATTAATTTACATATATTCGCTACATAATATACATAATAATCACATCTAATACTCTAAATATTATAAATACCATATTACATCAGTTATTAGTATCTTAAAACACCTAATTACATACTAGGTCAATAATTATATATTTAATCATTAATTTAGCCCAAAATCATTATTTATATATATGATTTAAAGGCTTAAAAATTAACTAAATTTTTCAAAAATAAATTTCTAAAAAATCTTTTCATAGCACTGTTTTGTATACTCTAAATAGCTTACACAAAAATTTTAAACTCAAAACTATACTATTAAGGTTATTTATTTCTAAATCGAAAACATACTCGAGTTTTAGGATTTCTTAAACACTATATATTTCCAGATATAAATTCATCAAACTAATATTTTTCCTTAAATCTACATACATAAAAACTCCATAATACTAAATTTCATAATTTTGTAAACACATTTAATTATTTTACTAAATTAAACAAAATCAGGTTGGAGATTGGACTCACCTATCCAATCAGCTTCTAGCTACCAATGATGGCTCTATATATGTTAGCAGAGAGGGACGATGGTGGTAAGGTATGGTGGTGGCTGCCGTTGGTTTCCAACTGGCTGTTGGTTGTAAGTTATCTCCTTAAATTCTAATTGCACATTAATTTTGCTAATTTTTCTAACTACTCTTAACTCTCATTTTTTTGTTTCTCTCTATTTTTTTTGGATAACAATCTGACCAAAATGAATTGTGGGGTGTGATTTTTGATTTTATAGAAGGGTTTAGGGCTTTCCTTTGATTTTTAGAGGGCCAAATGTCATTTATCCTCTTTTAATTTGCTTTTTATTTGGGTGAATTTGATTGGATAATTTTTTTCTACTTGATCTTAGCTTCCATAACCTGATTGTGGACATTTCCACTTTTTTCCCAATTTTTCTTTGATTTTCCTCTAATTTTCTTTAATTATTTAGTATTATTTTAGGTATCTTAAATAATTTCAAATATTTTTACCTACATGTAAATACATATATAGTACAAGTAAATATACTTAAATATTATTTATATTATTTTATGATTTTTAGTATGCATATGATTTATTTCTATCGATTTATTAGTTATCGGAACTCGTTTTCTACATTTTCAATAAATAACCAATAGTATATCTATAATTCAATATTATGATATTTAATTATTTTATTACTTATTTTCTTAAATTCAAACTTACAAGGTTATTTTTACCAATATTCCTAATTTTGTCATATAGTTTAGATTCGATCGAAGAACTTATCCAATTACTCTAAACTTTACATTTCAATTACAAACTTTTGATTGTATGGCTTATAGTTATTCATAGATACACAAGGCTTAACTTATGCCCGTTACCTTCAATTACAAATCTGTGAGGCACTTGGTTCCCATAAAGTGGCCATTGTTTGTTTTTTTTTTTAAATGATATGTGGGGCATGTCTTTTAATCGGAAGTTTTTTTTTTTTTTTTTTGTCTCAACATTAGTGTAAGTGTTTTCATTGGTTAATGCATTTCATCCATGCATGACACAAAGTGGTCATCACCGAGTGATAAAAGCATCCCCTGTGCATTTTCAAATGACGATGATTAGATCCAAGGTCGCTTTTCTTTTGCCTTTTATATTAGGTTGCTTAGGAAAATGCTACTTCAAGTCACATCTCCATACAGTAGAACAATATTTCAACTAGTTTCTTCCTTTTTTGTTTCCAACAATAGAAACTAAATCTTCCTGAATCTTTTATTTTGATTATTCACTTGCCCATGCCATACTTCTTCTATATTGTAACACTATTCATCTCTCTTCAAATCTAGAATCCATATCAAACAACTCCGCAAAATTTGGAATTTGGATCAACTATATTCATCCACTACATTATTATTTATCTTCGTCAACCCCATCATGTTGACTATATGTTTGTTCAAGTCATCAACTTTTCTTCTTCTTTTTCTTTTTTCTTTTTTTTTCCTACTTCAAGTTTGCACCATTAAAACTATAGTTCTCGATTGAGTTCAGACGAACAAGTGTATTAAGAGAGTCAATAACTCAAATTGCTATACTCCATCGAAGATAAGTATGAGTTGTCTCAATATTTATCAAGTCTCCTTCCTAGCACATTGGGGGCTCTTTAATCGAAGAAACACGAAACATGAAGTTATTAATGAATTTGTTAACACTCCATTTGTTCTAACAAACAAGTGCAAATGAATAAGCCCATTGAGTAATTCCAAAAAATCTTCTTCTTCCTTTATTTCTTTCCATTCTTTTTGGACATCGTAGTTGATCAATTCATAGACTTTTCCTTGCACTTTATTTTAAAATTCCTACCTTATATCTCATGTTTCTTTTTCTCTTTCTTTTATAGGCTATAGAAGTCTAATTTTTCGATAGATTAATCAAGGATGACATAAACTTTCATAGCTTAAAGTATCTCTTATTTATTTTCATCTCTCAAAAAAAAAAATGTTCTAAATACAAAAAAGACCATTGAGGGAGCTTTTCGTTCATTTCTTTCTTCTTTGAAACTTTCCATCTGCTATTCCTTATATAAACTCTCGCGTCCACTCTCTATTGAGATGGCCTATTAAGTATCCCATAGCCAAATTCTCCAATGGTATAAAGCTCCTTGCCTATGTGTTTTAACACTACTTTTTCTTTCTTTTTGTCTCCTTTCTTTCTTTTTTGTTTGAATTTCTTCAAGTATATTTTCTTATGTTTCATTGCCTTTCCTTTTCTTTATAGGAAATAGAAGTATGCCATCACATCCAAACATAAACAATACAGAATTACCACAACACCAACAAATTTTCTTCATAGCTATAGAACCAGTCCAACCAATGAGTACCTTCTTTTAAAAAACTCATTTTTTCTTCTTTTAACAAACTTACCTCCCTTTCCATTATTCCATCTTGAGTGTATGATTGCCTCTTTCCATTGTCGAACGGCTAAAATATGTCATTGACTATCGTTCTCTGAGTGAGTTGCTTCTTCCTTTTGATTATCCCTTCATCTCCTTACAGGCTCTCTCTCTCTCTCTCTCTCCTTTTTCTTTCCTTTTTTTTAAGGCAAGAAATACAAGCTTATCATTGACTTGAATTAAGAAGAAGGCATTGATTAGATTTTAACAATGATGCTTGTGATTTCTTATCATATACTGTGTTTGGATCGATAGAAATGGAATGAATTCAATGGAAAAGAGTAGAAATTGTGTATTTGGTAATTTAAAATAGATATAAAAACCTAAAGAGAAGAATGGAAAAGAGGAAATGTTTCCATTAATAAAGCCATTATGTTTCTCTCCAATTTTGGGAAGAAAGTGGTAAAAATGGATGGAAACATTTTAAAGTTACAAAAACACCCTTATTATTTAAGTTTGCTAAAAGAAAAATATAAGTAATATAATCTATTAGATCACTTGTTTCCTTTCATTTCTTTCCATTTCCTTCTTAAGTATCCAAACACAAAATATAAGTAAAGTTTCTTTTTTTCTTATTTCCACTCTTTTCTTTTCTCTTCATTTCTACTCATTTCTATTCATTTCATCCCTTCCTAAATTTGCCAAACACACTGTTAGGTAAGCAATTGTGGTTTAACAACAATAATTTAGTCTGTAATTTCTATCTTCTTTTCCACAAAAATTATGACTTATGATTTGATTTTTTTTTCCTTTAAAACCAATTTTGTTAGATTCTTCTCAAGATCACATAACTTCAAATCACATCTAATTCTTGGATTTTCACATTTGACTTCTTCCCAATCTCAAATCCGATTCATATGTGCCAACAAAAAATACTAACTATGACATATGTAACCAACAAATGCAATCAATGGATTAAACATAGTAGGGCTTTGCTTTACTCATATATGTAAAGATTTCTATTCTTTCTTGTATTTTCCTTTGTTACTATTACATTGATACTTGTTGAATTTGATTGTGGTTGACGATTGTCCCCATATATTTCTTATTTTTCATTTTTTCATTTTTTTTTCTTTTATCACAATAAATAAAAGATAACAGCCTTCATTATTGAAACATTAGCTCCTCAAATTGTACCGTTCAACAGCAAATTCAACTTGCTTTGACAATAGTGGTGCAACTTTTGTAGTTTGTTGAATGTCAGTTTCTCCACTCAGAGAATAAAGTGATTTTGCATTCTTAATGGCAAAAAAGAAGAAAACCAATCTAAGTCGAAGTAAAGAGATAGTGAAGCTGAAAGACTTGTTAGTACATCAAGATAAACACTCATCACCAATCTCAAGTCCTAGGGACATGTGGTTTGATAAAACCATCTCTAAAGATACATTATAGGACAAAGCCAAATGCTAAGAAACCTGCACAACACTTTGCATTGATGAGAGTCTCTAGTCTATCGAGCGTAAGCCTCATGTTGATTTTAGAGATATCATCAAAGGAGATTTAACGTTTCACTTAAAAAACGAGAGGAGAAAGTTACTTCTCTCTAATGTCCAATTTGTATTCTTGAAGGAGCCACCTTCAAGATGGGATGATTGGGTGAAGTATATTGCAAAGAAAACTAAAGTCCTTTATGCTGTTATCACTTCTACTTAATTATGGTTCCTACATAAAAATGGAATGGAAGTATTTAAGGCTATCATTTCACGGTGAAGCATCCAAAGTTTCAAAAGATATTATCCATATATACAAAATTCAATATTGATACAAGCATGGTAAGAGTTCTCCCATTATCTAGATTTTGCTTCAATTGTTCTTCTTTTCCCCCTTTTATTTTATATTTTTATTTTTGAATACCATGTATGTCTTGTCTTGCTTACTTTCTCTCTTATTCTTGTAGGCGTACTCCCATAATTAGTAATGTCCCCAACCAATCTCAATATCTACTTTAAGAGTCAAAGTAGACTAAGTGATTCTCTAGCAGGGAACTGACTTCCAATGAGAAAGCTTCAAGCATGACAAGTCTTAACAGGTTTCAAGTTCAATAGGCCTTAATCAAGTAGCCTTGAGCAAGCAAGCTCTAAGCATAGCAAACTTTACAGGAGAAGTCTCGAGTAAGAAAGCCTCAAGTGCAATAGGCCCTAATAGGCCTTAAATGCAATGAGCACCTGGTATAGGAAGCTCTGAATGCAGAATACCTCACTAAGCATCAAGCGATGCAAGGTTCACGGACAACAATCTTCTTCTACGATGAGACTTTAGGAGAATATAAGATCACCATTAAAGAAGACTTGCTAGGCCTCAAGTGCTACATGCCTTAAGTAAAGAGGCTTAAAGTGTAGTGAGCCCCAATAATAGCATGACTTATACATAATGAACCTTGTAAGTGATAGGTCTTAGCTAGCCTTGCTTAATGAGAACTTCATTTGCAGAGAGCTTTAAGTAAACACTTATTTTATCACTGAAGAAGACCGTAAAGCCTAAGCATGTGATTTTCTTAAAGAAGGGTAGGACCCTTTATGCCATCACTACTTTCACTTAACTACAGTCCCTACAATAAGCAAGATGGAAATGTGATGAGTGTAGTATCCTTCATGTCATCATTATTTCTACTCGACAGTGATTCCTATACATGAGCAAGAAGGGATTATGCTAGATCATCATCTCTTAATAGAGTACTCAAACCCACATCTTTATTACTTTATGGAGAGAGTTACTTTAGTATTTGAAGATGTTGTCAAACTTCTGAAGTTGCATAACTGAGGTCGAACTAACATTACTATTACTTCGATTTCTAATGGAAAACTATGAGAGTCTATTAAGCTCTCAAACAAAGTTCCTTTGTGGTACATTGGTGATTTAAACTTAGTAGATTATAAGGAATCCTTGGTATATTCAAAAGATGGCAATGGTGGTGATAATGATGACATTAAAGAAACAAATGGATCCCCATAAAGTAGTTGACGATACTCTTGTCACTTATGTACCAATCAAGGAAAGGGGGTTGAGATTAGTATTTATGTTGGTGCATTACTTGTCAAGTGAATATGGACGTGAGCAGTGCGCTATACTATTGATATCCCTCCTCCTTTAGTTGCTAACATGTCTTGTTGAGACTAAGTAGCAACTCAAGTAATTGTTCCTTCATTGGAAGGAACTTTATGCTTTGTTAAATTTGTTGCGTTGTCTCATCTCACGATGCCACTCAAAGTTTTCTTGGTAGCAAAAGTCATTAAATCATGTACAAATCATTGCACGCTTAGGAGGCAATGCCTTCACTTATCTACAATAACGAGAGTCATTTTAATTGGTGTTCTCGTAGGTCCTTAAGCTTGTAGCATTTAAGGCTGCTTAAACCTTATGATCTAATGAGCCACCTAGAGGGTTGTCATAAACATAAGGTTACTTAGATTATTATGATTTAAAGAGCTTCTAGAGTCATCTCGAGCATAAGAGCAAAAGCTCTCACTTGCAAAGATAATATTTAAGTGATCCCTTTCGAGAAAGTATTCAATCATGCTAAAGCAACAATAATGGCATTCATTGTCTAAGATCGATAATTCTCTTTCATTACTCGATGAGGTATTTCTCACTACTTAACTACTCAGAATTGTCTTACTTAACTGTGACAACTTACAATGTGCTTAGGAAGCAATGCTCTTACTAGTCTACATTATACATGCTTGTCTTTTCATCATGTAAGGAGTCCATACTCTTACTAGCCAACAACAATGTTTGTTTACGTGTTGTTTAATCGCATAAGTCACTTTTTTGTGAACTTAATTGAAGACATCCCACGCTTTAAAGCAATAGTAATGTAAGGATGTGGATGCCAGGGTATTGCCTTAGCTTGAGAGGTAGAAGCCTATATACTATGGCACTGCCTAGGCTTAAGAGGTGGAAGCCAAGATGTCAAGGCATTGCCTAGGCTTGAGGCATGTAAGCCGAGATGCCTACGTATTGCCTAGGCTTGAAGACTACTTTGTGCCGGGAAGGTTTCTCGATCTTTAAGTTTTTAAGTAAGGCTTAGCAGTAGTAATGGAGCTTAGCAAAGTCACTTTTACTATAAGGAAGCAGTAGCAGCTAACTTTAATATGAACTAAGAACATGGCTAGGAACTAATTCATGACCTTATGATCTCCTATACAGTTTGCATCGTCTGTGTAACTCTTCCTTGAAGAGTACCCCCTTTGAGGTATCTCTTTTTTAGTAGTAGGAGGGTAAGTTAGTTGAGTAGAGGGGGTAGCACCTATTTGTGTAGCAATAATAAGGTTTGGCAAAGTTAATCCATGTTACATAATAATAAAGGCAATCAGATTGTCATGAAAGGAGTAAACATAGCTATGAAATGATTCAAGGCTTTTTTTCCCATTTGCATAGCTTGCATCACCTCCATAGTGTCTTGAAGGGGCTTATAGATTGAATTATCTTGAGGTGGTGGAGGTGGGTCTTACTTAACTCATTTAACATTGATATCTTATTCCTAAGAGATAGCATTATTTTTAATAGCCATTCTCTTCTTAAGAGGTGCCATAGCTTTAATATTGCTCTTTATCCTAATTGAGTCACCAAAATGTAGATGGGAGGTTCTGACTGGAACGATTGCGTGCAAGTCGCACAAGTATCACATTATATGTGACCTCAGAGTAGTAACATAGAGATGACACTTATAAGATGATTGAAAAGAAAATGGTAAGAAGGAGGAACAGGCAACCTCGGAGTCTTAAATGTACAAGTAATAAGTAAGAGAACCCAGGATGTCAATCTTGTAGTTCTCGAGCAGCTGAGATCATTCTTTTGCCTGAATGTTGTTTGATCGTAAAGAGTAGAGGATTTACAATGGAATATCGTTTCTTTGATCTCTAGCAAGTTTATAAATAAGCAAGAATGATTGAGTATTTATAGGCTCTTAGGCTTGATGAGATCCGTTGAATCGTCTTGGTGATTAACGAACGAGATAAAGTTTTACTCATTCCATAATTATTTAGGATGAGTTTACAAGAGCTTAAGGCTAATAGTTTTTCTCATGGTACATGAGCTTGTTTAGGAAAGATTGGAGATAGATAGACCAGTCTAATGGTCCTTGTTTTGAACCCATTAAGCCAAATCTCTCTAAATAATCCTAAATTTAAACTCAACTTCCTGGGCTTTATCACTTAACCTAAAGAGTCAAGCTAAATAAATAGTAACTTAGCCCAATATATTAATATAACAACTTTAGCTCTCTATAATGATTATACCTCAAACTTTCAAGCTTAAGACTCTTGAATAGGAAGCAATCATAAGTGAGATGTTTGAAGAAAGGTACGTACATGACAAGTTTTAAAGATAGGATGAACTCAATTCCAAAATGATAAGCTATTAAGTTTGCTTAAAATAATCCTAAAGTTGATAGACTTTATGAACAAATTCGAATTAGCTCGATATCATATAGATACTTGCATGTGCCTTAAGTAAGCTTAGGTTGAACCTTTTGCCTTGAAGTACCAAAACACATATAGCATAAGTAGCTTCAACTTTAAGCTAATCTGTTTGATGAATCTAATCATGACTTAATGCTTGAACCTAAAGGATATTTTAAACCAAGAAAGTTAAGGAGATAAACTCATGGATGCATAAACTTACCCAGGGTTCAAATGCAATGCACCTATAAGATATATGAAGTAAACCTTAATACTAAACTAAGGCTATTAATTACCTAAACAAGTAAATGAATTTAAGTTTTTCTTACGGCTGATTGTGATGCAATATGGTATGCACGAACCTAACTTGAAATATATTGGCATACTAAATAGAATGAACCTGTTTAAACGTATATCAATATAATATTAAATTCTGCTATTCTCGTTCACTTAATGCAACCATTTCTCTCTCTTATCCCCCTATACTTTGTTTACTCTCTTTATTTCCTCTCCCCCTCACTTCGAAGGAATAATACAAAAAAAACCACACCCAGTCCCTCAATTCTCAACTCACTTATACATATATAAATGCTCTTATTTATAAGTCCTCAATTAGGTGTTTGGCCTTTAGTCTATAAAATTTAAGGCGATTGGATAACTTATCCGATTAAGTCTAAATTTTACAACAAAATTAAGAATATTAATAAAAGTGATTCCATGAGTTTGGATTTAAGAAAATAAATAATAAAATAATTAATTATTATAATATTTAATTATTTATCGAATGCACGTAAAACAAGTTTCAATAAGTAACGAATTGATAGAGATAAATTATATTCATATTAAAAATCATAAAATAACTTGAATAATATTTATGAGTATTTATTGGTATCATATATATATTTATGTGTGAATAAAAATACCTGAAATTACTTAAAATATTTGAAATATGCTAAAATAATACTAAATTATTAAATAAAATTATTTAAATATCAAATAAAAATTAGAAAAAATGTGAAATTGTCCAAATCTTGGTTGTAGCATGCTGGGATTAAAAGAACAAAACTTTTAACTAATTAAATTTAAAAAAAAAAGAAAGCAAAATGGAAGAAGATAAGGAACAAATGTTAATAATTAATTCAACAAATTATCAAGGCAACTCTATAAATTCAAAAAGACTGAACTTCAATTCATTTTGGTGAATTAATAATCAGAAAAAAATAGAGAGAGACCAGAAAGAGAGAGTTAAGTATTTATACAAAAAATAGCAAAAATTATGAGCAATTAAGGATTTAGGAGACAACCTACGATCAATGACTACTTGGAGAAGGATGGCTGCCACCACCATACCTTACTACTATTGCCCCACCTTACTGATACACCTAGAGCCACCACTAGTAGCCGGAAGCTAATTGAATAGGTAAGTCTGACTTCTAACCGGATTTTGTTTAATTTAGTAAAATTACTAAATATGTTTAAAAAAATTATGAAATTTTGTATTTCGAGGTTTTTTTGTATGTAGATTTATAAAAAAAATTAGTTTGATGAATTTATATATGAAAATATATGATGCTTAAGAAATCTTAAAACGCGAGTTTATTTTCGATTTATAAATAAAGAACCTTAAAAGTGTAGTTTTGGGCCAAAAATTCTTATGTAGGCTATTTAGAATATTTAAAATAGTTTTGTAAAGAGATTTTTTAAAAATTAGTTTTTAAAAATTTTAGATATTTTTTAGGCCTCAAAATTATACAAAAAGAGTGATTTTCGGCTTAATTTAGTAATTTAATGGCAAATTGATAAAAATACTGGTTTAGTGTATATCTAAGTGTTTTAGGATGTTAATTTTTAATGTAGTATGATATTTATAGTATTTGAAGTGTTAGAAGTATGTATTATGTGATGAATAATGTTAAGGTATAATTAAGCTAATTTTGTCACTTGAGGATTAATTAGGTATAAATCCTTATTTAGAGAATAATTAAGCATTTTGATAAATTGTTGGTGATGAAAGATGATAATTGTAGTGCTGAAAATGTTATAATATGTGTTTAAGTGTGAATTATGTAATAATGCATAATATGAGTATATAAGAAATTAATAAGTAAAAAATATTAGGTTAAAATTAATAATAATAATTTTGATATGAGACTTAAATTTAGATAACGTATGAAAAATGCAAATTTTTCTTACATTAGAAGCTAATTTGATAGTTAAATTAGGATTTGGGTGTATTGTATGAACTAGAATACTAGTTAAAAACTAAATACGAAATTTAAGATATTCAAGTGTAATGTGATTAATTTCACATAATGGTTTGGAATGAGTAGGTTTTGTGTGTAAAACTCGTAATTGGAAACTGAATTAAAACTTGATTTGAAAACCGATTCATAAACTAAATTGGAACTTAGCTTAAATTAAAAATAATTGTAAAAAAACTTAAAAACCTGAATAATTAAATATAATAAAACCCTAGGCTAAAGATAACATAAAGAATTACATAATAAAGTTTATATAAGATAATTATATGAGTATTAAAACAATATTTATATTATGTGAATTACTGGCTATAGCCTATGTAAGTCATACTTTGAGTGAGCAAATGAGAAGTCTAAGTTAGCTGAGATTGATATGTTAGTATAGGCACTTCATTTTTACCATTTTTCATTATTAGTTGAGCTAGATTGAAAATTAAAAAAAAAAAACGAAAAATAAAAGAAAAAAATGAAGAAAAATGAAAAAATAAAAAAAGAGAATCGAGTCATATTATATCGAATCAAGTCGTATTGAGTTAAGTCGAGTTGTATCGTATCGAATTACGTTGAATTGTATCAAGTCGTATCGAGTCAAATCATGTCGTACTGAGTCGCATCGGATCGTTTAAGATCAAATCAGATAACAATGTGTGATTAATTTAATAAATTATCAAGTCATTTGAGAGTTGGGATTTATTAAAATAATTTTGGCCCAGTCCGATTTAAAATAAATTTTTATCTAATTTATATTGGACTAGAATAAACTTAGGATTTATTAAATAAGTTATTGGATTATATCTAATTGGATCGGATCAGGCCTTGAAAAAATAGAAAGCCCTAATTAAGTAAGGTTTGTAAAAGTTAAGTTCAATATTTGAAAAATCATAATCGTATCTTTGATACGGAATATACGATTGTGAGTTTATAAATCTTATGTTGGCGAATCGACTAAAACACGTTTTTTTAAGTATACAATTCCCCAAACACATTTCACCTGCACCGCTACAATTCATAAAACACAACAAAGCCAATATGTCCTTTCACCACTAATTCACACAACCAAAAATCCAAATTTAATCCAACATACGCAACTCCATTTAACGTTCCAAGCTCACAACCGAACTACCATTGTCCATCACAACACTTAGATCTCATCTGACAAAGCTACGTAAGTCGAGATCCTAAAATTCCAATGTCGACTCCTCAATCCAATAAGCTCCTGACGTTCTAGATCCATGCCGACAATCAAAAACCAATTTCAACAGAAATTCCATGCCCACAATCAAAGACCAATTTCAATGAAAACTTCGAAGTCTACAATTGAAGACTAACATCAGCTAAGATTTCAAAGTCTATGATCAAAGACCAACGTCTAATTTCAACAAAGATTCCGAAGTCCACAATTGAAGTCCATGCCCCAATGCAACCAAAATCCAAGCTACGACCATCCAATTTCAAACCAACGAAGCTCCACATAACTCTACGCTAGCCAAAATCTAATTCAATTTGAAGAAACACCAATTTTCAGCGAGCCCCTAACGCGTACATTCACAGAAGCCAATGAACCACAATATTCCCCAACACATATTGTATGACAATTCCACGTCATCCACTCCAGTAGCCAATCCCAATCCACGTCCTATACAAGCCAACACAACAATCCATCGCCAACGTCCTACGCAAGTTGAACAAATGCGCTATAACTTGACTGAACATAAATCATAATCCTTTCATAATCCTTTGATCAATCTACACTGCAAGCTATACACCTCGACAATCTGTACGTACGCTTGATTCCAATTCATATACACATACTAACAGTACTTGTGATGGCCTGAAGCATACATTGCCACCATTAACTAAAGAACAACATAAGCATGACACATCGATGGGCATAACACGAGGATCGCACGCGACTTGAACGGTTTAGGTAAAAAAAAATTATTATTATTTTTATTTTATTAGTTAGTTTTATTTTTTTTTACTAATCTATTTTTGTTCAAGTGCAGGTTTTTATAATTTATTATTTATTTTATTACGTATTTTTCTAGACAATTTCAATTTTCCATAAATTTAGTTAAATTGTATTTTTTTAATAAAATCGTGCTTTTTTAAAAATATATATACATATATTGCAGTTGAGATATGTATCATGCGGTTGAGATACGTATGCGAATCATGTGGTTGAAATACGTATCTTGCGATTAAGATTTAGAAAACGGTTAAGATTTAGAAAAGATACGTATCTAGTAGTTAAGATTTGGGAAAAATACATACGAAGATACATATCTAATCGTATATTTAACGTATCTTATAGTTAAGATTTAGAAAAAATATTTTTTGACACGTAATGTTTTTAAAAAATAAAAATCTTAATCGGGCCTTTTAAAAAGATTTAGTTAGCTTAGGTTTTTTTTTTTAACTCGGGAAAATTAGATTTCTTAGTTTTTTTTAAAAAATAATAAATTGTTAATAAACATAAACTTGGTTTGGTTTTTGAAATAAAAAGAATCCACCAACTAAACTTTTTATAAAAAGAGAACTATGGCCGATTTGATCTTGATTATCGGATACGAAAGTACCTTCGAGGCAATCATGTAAAAAATAATTTTTTTCCCTTTTTCTTAGAAATTCGTAATAAAAAAATCACTTTAGTTATCTTTTATATGTTTAAGTATTTTTTAGAAAATTATAAAAATAAAGCCCATCAATTTTTTTTTTAGTTTTTATATGGTAACTTAGTCTTAATAGGTTAGTCTCCGAACCTGATTTTTTTAATTTAATTTTTTAGAACATTCGTAAACTAGTAGTCAGATTAGAGTTAATTTTATTTTTTTATTAGTTGAACTAGTTGGCAACTTTAATTTTTTAAATTTTTTTCTTAGTTTAATGTCAAGTAACTTATATTAAGTGAGCTGAGTTTGATATAAGTTAAATTAAGGAAACCGAAATAGGGCTCGATAATTACTGTATTTTAGAGTATTATTTTATAGTATTCGAAGGTTTAAGATTATACTTGATTGTATTTGTTAGACAATTAACTATGTCAATGTTTCTAGGTTTGATTGTGTTAGTTTAGTTTAATGTTCTAAATTGTCATTGTGTGATTTATGTGAAATGATTGAACATCTTAAACTGGACTTAACTAAATATATGCTTGTAAGTCTAAAACAGATCTGCATAATAACCCATTAAGGGAAATATTTGGGGTTCTCCGGCCGAATACTAATATGTTCAAAAAGGATAGTGTTGAATAGAATAATTGGTCTTTTCTTCATCCTTAGTAAAACTAAATGATAGAGAAGGTTGCAGTAAGAGTGAAATCAATGGTTTAAACATAGTTACGAGAAGAGCAGTGTCTCAATTGTATAAGCTTGGGTTTGGTTGTAAATTATTGAAATGTACGCTAAACTCCTCAATTCGGATTAGAATAGGTGTAATTTCTCTAATCTCACGATTGATCAGATAATGTTGTGCAATGGCATTTACTTGTATATGCATTACATTTAACTAATTTGGTTTATAACTCTATTTGCGTTTGATTTATAACTTTAAGTTTCTGTCCCAACTTACTGAGTGGTTGGTTATTCACATCTCTATAGATGTTGTTGCAAGAGTTAACTAGAAAGTGGTTTATAATTAGCTTGCAGCTAGCAATTGTTAGATTCCAAGGAGTAAGGATATAGAATTGTGGAAGTTTGAGTTTTAACTTTAAATATTTTAATATCAATTTATGTATTTCTTAAGTAAAGAAAGATTAGGTTCCTAAATCTTATAAACATTACTTGGATAATTTAAATCTTAATAAGTAATATTTTATATTTTCGTAGGTAATTATCATGTTTAATTTATGAATTGTTGTGTAAATTAGGTCTAAAATAACAGCTGTAATGTTAGTTTCTATCATATAATGGTTTATATGGTGGGATTGTTACGATTTTATCGCTTTGAGGCGTGACATTATTAACTTTTGGAGCTTATGGAACACATTTGCACAAAATCAATTGTGAACACCTTAGCTACCAAGAATTGAAGAGGAAACCATCACCTACAGCTACTTATGGATCAAAGGAGCACAGGAGGATCACAAGCAACCCATGAGCTACACTTTCCTCCCTCTTTATTATGAAAAATAACCATTGCTAATCTTTAATTCGATTGCTTAAGGTGATGATGATTCAACTTCATCCTAATTAATCATAGAAATTAGGTATAACCTTGATATTTTGATGATTTTTGTGATTATTCCATCAAAGAACGAAAACTTTTAGATCCCTTTGCATGAATTTATGTTGAACATGTATATAAGCGTGGATCTATGGTAGTGATGTGTAATCAACATGATCTATAGTAAAAATAAGGTGCTTCATTAGATTTCACGATGCTTATATGTAAGATCGTACGTTAAGATCGTACGTTAAGGCTACAGTTATTTGTCTAAGAAAGTAAATGAGATGCCTAGTTATGGTTTTGATTATGCTTTTGAGTTCCCTATAAAGATCAAATTGAATTACCATGTTAAGTATGGAATGATAAATCTTCCTTATGGTTTTGATTCGTTTCTTATGGCAAAGTTCGAATCAAATCCGATAATCACGAGTAAATTACACGAATATCAGAATTTTTTGTGTTATAATTGATGCGGGTAAGGTGTTCAATGGATTGATTAATTTGGTTTATACAGTTTAAATGCGTTTCATCTTTTTTTTTTCCTATTACATTTATATTACGATAAATGTAGGCATAATGAGTTTTGGTGGGAAAAAAACCTAACTTAAAGATGCAGGATTTGTTTAGCTACCTTATGAGTATTTACCTAAAGCTTTAAGTCATATATCTTATTGAAATATTATTTATATGCATACATGTATAGTAATTTTGAGTATATTCATTAACCATACCCTATAAGTTAAGTACATCTCCCATACCTTTATAGCAAAGAAATTACAAGGTATAAAAACTTAGATAATGTCGATTTGATGTTTACTTAGTTTTATAAATTACACCTTATCTTTTCATTTTTTAGAGTGTGACTCAATTCATTCTTGTTAACCCTCTATCCTATAGAGGCCCTGCCATCTTAGAAGCCTATAAAAAATATTAGTGACATTCCTCATCCTCCAGACTGCTTTATAATTGTAGATTTCAATTGACACAAGTTTTCTAGCTTTCCCCTTTGGGATCTTGATGGTATAGACTCCAATAATTGTCCAATCGAATGATAGTTAATGCTCCAATTAATACTTATTATTACATGTTCTAATGACTTAGCCAAAAACTTTATAATTAGTGTCCACTAGTTTAACTTTATAAGCCACTATTATTTCTCTCCATAATTCTTTAATCATTTGAGATATAATAAACATACTCACCCTCACCATACGAGGTCCAATTGGTATTATTCTATGGTAAAATGTAGATTCTGATTGATCTTTCTAAATAACAATTGTGGTTGTTTGGACGAGTTGGGAAGATTTATATTATAACTTAATCACAAGAATTTATACGATTTCATATTTTATTTTTACATAATCGATTTTGCTTTCTATAATACTATAGATTTAATATCTATTAAATTTAAACGGTTGAAAATACATTTAATTCAATGGTTTAGATTTAACAAATATTATATCAAAAATTAGACGAAGAACGAAATTGGTCTTGTATAAAATATAAACGAACTCTTAATAACACGTTAAATGTATTTAAATGTTAAATATCATCTAATAATGTAAACAATTTTTAGATTGAAAAAAGTTGGGGATATTATTCGCCGAGAACGTATGTAATTATGATTTATGAAAGGGAGGGGTGAAAAAAAAAAAAACTTTGGATAAAATTCTGGATAATTTGTTATGCCACTTTTATTGAGAAAAATAAAAAGAAGAAACGCTGCTGTGGCTGGGCATGAATGAGAAGGGGCAAATCAAATTCTATCATTTTCGAACTCTCTTCGTTTTTACATTTTTCAGCTTGTGTCTTCTATTCCCCTCTTTTCTTCTTCCTCCTCTGATCTGCAACCCCCAATCTCTCTGTAAATACTCAAATCTCTTCACTTTCACATCGGCCACATGATCTTCCAATACGATCGATCGTTTTTGCCCCTTTTCTCTCTCCTCAACCCACCACCTCTTTCTTTCCTTTTCCGCTTCTTTCTAGGGTTCGCAGAGTAGTCATATCGAGTTCGTTCTCCTCCGAGGCGAGTGATGTATTTTTTATCTTCTTGTTTTGATTCGATTTGCCCTGGAATAGCGATATAATTGTTGCCATGATAACAAGCTTAGAAAAAATTGTTTACTTTGATATGAAGAAAGCGTGTTATTATCTTTGTTTTATGTTACTTGTGTGAAGTTATCTTTGGTGAAGTTGAACCTTTTCATGCAAAGATTGGTCTGTTAGGGTTTGTTTGTAGCAGGAATGATAGGTTAGCGTATCTCATTTGGTTTTTGAGAACGATCATTTCATTTGGCGTGTGAAGGATGGGTTTTTGATCGATGTGAAATGCGCATGGTGTGTTCGGTTTCCCAGCAGTCTCCTATGGAGCTGTTACAAACTAGTCAGAGTAAGAGTAAGAGTGAGTAGTGTTTAAAGTATTGAAATAGCAGTTAATCTGTTGAAGTCTTTATTAATTGAGCTAAGAGTGCCTTCACTGGTCTAGAGATTAGGTTTTGTGACGTCTTTGGTGTGTAGGAGACTATTTTTGTCCTT
The DNA here is from genome assembly GCA_024138015.1 of Lumnitzera littorea. NCBI lineage: Eukaryota > Viridiplantae > Streptophyta > Magnoliopsida > Myrtales > Combretaceae > Lumnitzera > Lumnitzera littorea. Next base: position 111,567,512 of record JAMXBB010000004.1, on the reverse strand, counting down.
TGAACAGCTTAAAGGTTTATGAGAGAGTTTTTGTTTATCCCTTGTGGTTCTGAAGGAATGATGGGTTTGTGTGGTGGGTGACGGTTGCCAGTGATAAATCAGCTTAGAGATGAAATATTTACCAAAAAAAGAAAGTTTTAAGGTGAAAAACGTGGATGAGTGCACCATATTGTCCAGTCCGGAGTGAGTGTGCTGTAATTTTTTTTTCCCCTGAAGATGGTTTTGGATGAAATTCTTTGTGGAAGATGGTCGAGGAGTTAGAATAGTTAGTGTTGTACTGAAACTGTTCTAGATATTACTGCGAAAGAAAATTTTCGTGATAAGAAGGTGTTCAAATTAGCGAGCCAGGATATTGACCGAGTATCTGTGGTGGCCTTCTCTGGGCTAGTTCACAAGATTGTTACTTGGAATTAAACTGCCTGGTTGGTTGTCATTATGTGTGAAAGGTAATTTTAGAGTAGATGGCAAACGGTGTCTTGGTAGTTTTACATTATAAAACTTGTCTTTCTATATTGCCTAGAAAAATTGCTTAATTTACACCAAGTGACTAGGAGAAAATTGAACACTGGATGCTGTTTATAGATTGTGGGTCAAACGTTTACCATGTGAGGTAATGCATTAATTAAATTTCTCATTCTGCTGTACTTAGGGAAAAAACAACCTTGATGCCCTCATATTCAGAATTTCTTCTTAAAACAATTCTTGAAAGTAATTATCTAGGATATGGTTTCTCAAAAGACTAGCCCCAAATAGAAAAATAAAAATAAAAATAATCCTAAAAGAATTTATAGAGTTTTTCTTTTTCTTTCTTTTGTTTTTTGGGTAATGGAGGGACACGACATTTATATGACAGATTACCTTGGATATATGAACCACTCGGTAATAGCCATGCATCGGTTCCATATGGCTTACACAATGTTGGTGGTCGAGGAAGTGTACTTGGTGTGAGTTGAACCCAAGACGTTGTGTAAGTTGTCATGAGAGTGTCTTAGGCCTCAAATAGTAGGTCAACCCCTTAAGGAATTTTATAGAGTGTTTATTCTTTTGAAGAAAATGGTATTTTCTTGTTGCTAATGGAGTTCCTGGGTGCACTCAAAAAACTTTTGAGCTTTTTGTTCCATCTGTCTTGTTCATTTCATTTTGCCAACTTTCTTCTCATGTTTTTTAATGTAATGAATGTTTTTAGATGTCTGTATGCTTCAAGTGTAGAACATTTTGCAATATGAATAGTGAGAAGAGGTTTGTGGTCTTGAAATTATGTATGGTTGGCTGCTATTAACATTTGTTTCCTAATAGAAATTAATGCTTTTGAAGTGTATTTATTTTCTTACTTGTGGAACTGCTTTTATTTGCTTCTCCACAGGTTCCATTGAGTTTGTTTGGATGACCATTGAACGACATATGAATCATGGCATCAAGCACATTGCCCGGAGATCGAAGGTATGTTATTTTGCACTCTTATCAGGTGATGAAAGTAATTTCTTGGATCATGAACGTTTGAAGTAAGCACAACAAAAAAGTTAGGCAAAACGAAACCAGAAAAATTCTTTGCAGATCAAAGGACAAGAAATACAATTCCATGCAGAGAACATGTAGGAGAATGAATGACCAAAAGAAACATAGAGGAGAATGACCAATCGACAATAGAAATATCTGCTCTATCCTATGAAAGGGTCTTCCTTCTGAGCAAGCTAAAGAATTCTAAATACTGAATTTATGGGGAGGATGAATTGACAATGACAGTGACTGGCTACATGTATTGTGATCTTACATGGTTCATGCTAAGACAGATGGAGGGAATTCCAGCCTTTCATATCTAAGTTTTTGGGTAGAAATCCACTAAGGTTCTGGGTTCAAGTCCCACCAGGATCTTAGTGCTATATGCTCCCATAGTATATGGGCCTTGTAGTTCATGTATCCCTTGATAGCCAACTGACATAAGGCTGATTCCCACTGTTGTATATATATTTTTAAAAAAATCTTAATTTACTTAAAAATTATCGTTGTTCACTCTTTCTGAGTATTAGGAGGGAAGACAACTTAGTAACAAGCTTTCTCTCTCTTTCTTTTTCTTCCTTCTTTCTTGTAGTCTCTAATTCTTCTATCTATCATTGTCAATTTTCTAGTGTATCTCAGTTTGTTTTACCATGTTGGTGAATCAATGCTTGTTGAAAAAGTATATTGGTGGTATCTGCATGGAAATATTTCATTGATGTCAAATAAAGAAATGGCATGCAGGAATTCCCTGATTATTGGGTAAAGTGAAATTAGATTTTCCATTTACTATGCACATTGGAAGAGATTAAATTCAAATGTTTTATAAGGAGTTTTTATTTCTTTTATCATTATTTTTTTACAAAGGAAATTTTTGATGGCCATATTTATCCAGAAAGTTCTTGATAGCCATGGGTTGTTAGAGTAGTGTGTAAAATTTTTAATTCCAAGGGCATTGGCTTGAGAATAAAGCGTTAAAGGGAATCATTTATAAATAATCTATTGCATAAGAATTGAGTTACGTTGATATTGCTCATCCAAATAAAAATTACTAGAATTCCTGCTACAGTATAGTTAGTCATGTTGTTGAGGTGAATGATGTGAAAAATTAAGGGTCTAGAGATTTCATTTACATGTCCAAACACAGTTTCACTGTACATGATCTGACATTTCATCCAAAACAATTCCTCTGTATATCTCAAACTCTCCTGGAATAATAAGTTAATGTTTCTGGTTGTCCTTTTATTATTTGGGCTGGCAGAAGATCAAAATTGCAGATATTATCAGGTGAATTTTAAACAGGAGATGTTATGCTTGTTATAACGTTTGGCAACCTCTTTTTGGGTCAGAAAACAGCCTTGTGTACCTAATTTTAGTATAGGTGCTTATACCCTGGTATTTCATAGTGGTCTATAAGCAACTGGGAAGGTAAGATTTTATGCAGCAACAAGAAAATCCTGCTCCTCACTGTGGCTGGCTCTGGAGGATGGGCCAAAACCTATTCTTGTCTTGAGTAAGTGAAAGGAAGAGGGGGTTTTTGTTGTCTGCCTGGAGTGACAATGATGGTGTCTGGAGGGAAGGGAGATTAGAAGTAGACTGGGGCATTTTGTGTCGTCTCACTTCAAAGGTTGGGTTTATGCTAAATCTTAATTGCTCAGACTCTTGTAGGTCAAATGCTTTAGCTGCTAGTAGTAGTAAGTGTAGATACCTCAAATGGAAGTTTCAAGAGGGGATCAGAACATCCTTGCATTATGCATTTATTTGCTTGGTTCAAGGAATAGGTTTTCATCAAATTCATTTTACTAATATTTTTAGTCAGCATTTGATTATGTTACAAGATTGATGACCGAAAAATATGAGACTCTGACCTCCTTTTTCTTGAAATCCTAATGACTCCCCCAAAAGCTATTCGAATATTAAGGAATTGGGAATATGGGCTCATATTTTTCTGGTCATTAACCCTATGATATGACTAAGATCTCATTATAAATATTAGCGACTTGGGTTTTGCACGGTGAATTCCTGTTAATAAACCAAATGAGGCCTTAAGTTCCTTTTTTTAGGGTGTCTCAGACTGAGAAATGGTATAAAACCTGGATTGTCAGACAACTCGTTTTCATAAGATTTTGTTTGTTCTTTGATCCTTTGCAAGTTCTTATTAAAGAGTTCTCCTGAATTTAAGTAATTTAGAGACATCTCACATATTATTATGGTGGCCTCTCATTAATTAATATCCTTAATAATCTCAGCGGTTATAATCTGAATGGTATTGCTTTGAATTCGCTTTTGGCTTAAAATTTCTGGGAAATAACAAGTGTGTTTGCTTGTCTGCTTCAGATGGGCTTCTGCAAGAAGGAGTGGCATCACTGTGTTAGGAAAAGTTGCTGTACCAAAGCCTATAAATTTACCCGGCCAGAAGTATCTTATTTCCAACCCCTTCTCCTCTTCCATTTGCCCCAGTGCTTTCGCATGGCTTAACTTTTTGTCTTCTTTATTGTTTAAGGTTGGAGAATCACGGTTTGGATCCAAATGTGGAAATTGTGCCTAAGTGAGCATACAATATCTCTACTGAATTTCTTGGTAGATTTAAACATGTTGGTATCTATAAATATTTCAGTAAAAGCGCAAGTTGACTCATTGCTGTTCCTCACCTCCTATAGGGGTACCCTTAGTTGGGGAAGTAAGTCATCTTCAGCATCAAATGCATGGGCTTCCTCAACAGTATCCCCTATTGCTGATGGTAGTGCCAATTCCCCAAGTCACCTTAGTGCTTGTCCATCATTTGGTGAAAGTGGCACTCGACCATCAACAGCTGGTAGTGATCAAGCTCTTGATACTGCTCCTAATGCCTGGGGTTCAAACTCTAGGCCTTCCTCTGCTTCAGGGGCACTCTCATCTAGTCAGACATCTCTAGCATCATTGCGCCCTTGCAGTGCGGAGACAAGACCTGGCAGCTCACAGTTATCTCATTTTGCTGAGCCGTCTTGTGATAATTCAGTAACTGGGAGTGCGGAAAGATTGGTATGATTTTTGGATTAGGAAATGTTCTTGTGTTGGACCTACTTTATGAAACCAGTAGAAATTCGTTTTAGGTGAGCTCTGCCTAATTGTTGCTTTTCAACTTTGAAAATATGTGTATTAAATAAAGAGAAAGAGTAAAATTATTTTGAGGAGAACTTCTGACTTTTCTGTTGCATATCAATTCTGGAAATCCGTCTTAGATGGAGAGAAACACCCACATGTGCTATTATTGCTTTTTCTTATTTGAGTCTTTTTCAACCTGAAATTTTGGCCTACTTTTCAGCTTGCTTGTTTATTCATCTGGAAGATGATGATATGAATTTAATCGTTGTTTGCCGGATGTATCAGCATGTTGCACTGAGAATTTCTTTCTGCTTTTACATCACTTTATAAGTAGGACTGGGATTGTCAGCCAGAAAAGATGCAGCTTGTGGATCGGATATAGACTAAATCCCAGAAACTTAATGTGAAAATATTTTATAACATGACTTAAAATCAATGTCATTATTTTTATCAATTGTATCATGTTGGAAATGTATTTAACTGGAGCAAGTTGTCACCTTTTCTATCTTCTTCACATCATTATGGGTTTTAGATTTTTTTTTGGGAGGATGTCTTTAGCAATCTTGTTAGTGTTGCATATTTTTTCTTAAACCAGAATAAAGTTACCTTTTGTATGCATTGGGCAATGATACAACAGCCAACCATTTTTCCATATGTTTGTAAGCCATGTTTTTGCAGTTCATTCCGTTCAGCCATATATTATCCACTATTTATTTTTCTCCCCCTTTGGAGTTTTAATTGCTTCCAAAGTCTCAACTTTTTCATTTTATTGATGATGTAAGTCTCACAATCATATTGACGATATAAGTTTCACTTTCTTCTTGCAAATACACATTAGCTTTCTCCATGTATGTATTCGCATACTCTAATTAGCGTTTTAAGAGTTTTTTTTTCCTTGGTTCTTGTTTGTTTTTTCCATAGGATGATGATTTTAACGAGGATTTCTTGGATCACAGTTCTTGGCATTCAGGTTCTTGCTATTTCAATGAAATGAAGTGGTTTTTCCGTTCTTGTTTTTGAAATTAATGAAGGATTTATAATGAATTCTGTGGTTGTGGCATTGGTTTTAGATAATAAGAGAAGTTCTGAAATGGAGGATGAGGATGAGGATGAGGATGATGTCCCCATTATCTCAAGGAAGGTATACATGATGTTAGAATCGTTATTTCTCAAGTAGGAATGGACTAATGTACTGGTGGAGTTGCTCAATTGGCTGTTGAAGTGTTGATTTTAGAGTTGAAGGAACTAATATAGTGGTAGTTTCCCAATATTTTTGTGTTGAATGATGGTACATTTGATGTTAGAATAGTCAGTTCTTGAGTTAAAACAAAGCTATGTAATGATTCATTCACATTTTAGTTTGAAATGATTTCTTTAGTTCAAAGATAGTGTATGTGATGTTAGAATCTCTAATCTCAAGTGAAAATGAGTCATTGTAGTCGTAGTTTTGCTGTCTAGTGTTAAATGAATTTCTTTGGTTCAAAGTAGGCATTTGTAACATTAGGATTGTTAGTTATCAAGTAGAAAGGAACTAATCCAGTGGTAGTTTTGCATTTTGGTGATAGATGAATTCTTTGGGCGGAGAAGTGAACTAAATGCATTGGTAGATTTGCACATTTTGCTGTTATTATACGTAATGGAATGTGTTCAATAAAAGAAGATAGGAGTGTTGAATGCTATATTGGAATTTTGAATGGAATTCACAATCGATGTTGTAATCTCATGTATGATTATTTAAAGAGCGAATGAAAATTGGAAAATATTCGCTCCAAGACTTGGTATTTTAGCAAGGATGAATCTCAAGAGTTATGTCATTGTAGAGAAAAGGATTTAGGGGCAAGATTTTGGATGCTAATAGAGTTAGTGAATAATACTATAGACAGTCAAAATTCAAATAACTAGTCAAACCAAATGCAAGCAGAACTTTTATGTACTTTGAGTTTTATTTCAATGAGATGCTTTAGGAAGATTTTGGGGAATTGTTCAAGTTACATACTGAAGGGGGCAAGTTTACATAGGAGAAGACGGAATGCTTGTGTTGGAAAAGTGGATTTGAGTATATCAGCCAAGGGTCTAGAGTGTACAAGAATGAGAGAGAGGTAGAAACTGGTGGTGTAAACATGTATCCTTGTCAAGTTCTTCATGATGTTATTGAATTTTGTGTCTCTGCAAAGCAATTAATGGTAGAATTACTATGCATGTATTTTCATTCTCTTTGTATCACAGAAGTCGATTCATCCCTTTTCTGTAATTTAAAAAAAAATGCAATGAGATCTCTCTCTCTTTTTATTGGGCCAGCCGCTAAGATCTCTCTCTCTCTCTCTTTTAATTTATTTTTCCCCAGTGAAATTGAAACTAATCTCCTGTCAAGTAAAGTGAAGGATTCACAAATTATTCAGTTTTTGCTAAAATTTTCCAATTTTATGTGCAAGTTTAGCATATGATACATAATGCAAAAATATATAGCTATTGTTTCAGTTGCTGTACGTCCCACACTTTTTTCCAAATGTTACAAAGTCATCTTATGGTGCTGGGGCTAAGGCACGAAGCAAGTATTTGTGGTCCTCTATATTAGTCATCAGACAACATAAACATTATTGCATTTTTGAGCTACTATAATTGGCAGCATTCTCCTTTACCGTTCTATTTTTATGGTTATTCTTTGTTATTTCGATTGTCGCATTTTTTATCTTTTGATAGGATGAAAGAGAGGATGATACGACTGATATTACAATGGAGCTTGACTTGGAGGGTACTGCCACATCCAGGTTTGCTCTAATCGTCAACTATCATTTTACCTGTCAGTATGAAATTGACAAGAAGCTTCAGTCTGAAAATCTTTCCGTGCCTTTTGCAACTCTAATTGAGGAGGAGGTGGACGTAGACTTAATTTATTATGGAGAATCTCCTGAACATGTTGATGGTAATAGAGACAGCTGACCGGTATTATGGTGGGCTCTCATTAATTAATATCTGTAATAATCTCAGCAGTTATAATCTGAATGTTATTGCTTTGAATTCATTTTTGGCTTACAATTTCTGGGGAGTAACTAGTGTGTCTGCTTGTTTGTTTCAGATGGGCTTCTGCAAGAAGGGGCGGCATGACTGTGTTAGGAAAAGTTGCTGTACCAAAGCCTATAAATTTACCCAGCCAGAAGTACCTTATTTCCAACCCCTTGTCCTCTAATCTCCTGAACGTTTTGATGATAATAGAGAGAGCTGACAAGTACATGGTGGTGATAACAGGGAGGACTCCCAAGCACATAATGATGACGGAAAGAACTCCACAACACATTTGGATGGCAGTGACAATAAATCCAGAGATGTGAATGAGGATGATGATGATGGGTCTGCACACCTCAAGGAAGGTGAAACTTAAGATGCATGCCAATGCTTTGATCCACGTAGGTGTTTATAGCAACTATACATATGATGCACCTGGTATTGCTTTTGCAGGTACTGCTGCAAGTGGTGATGTCCCTCCTCCTTGCAGTCATGTTCCTCTGCCTATAGTGCATCCTAGTGTCCTTCAACCTCCCAATCATGCTCCTCTGCTTACAGTGACCCCTGGTGTCCTTCATCCCCCTGTTCTTGGGGTCTCACAACGAGGTGAGAAAGAAAATCCAGGTGCAGCAGTAGTTGCATCAGTAGAGACGGCTTTGTTCTGTGGATTCACTGTGCCTTCCTGTCTTCTGCAATCATTAGAACGCTTACATGCGATGGAAGGAGATTTCTGGTCAGGATCACTTTGCCAGGGTAGTGAACTAACTAATGCCATGATAGCAATGCTTGGGCGAGCTGCTAGGTTCCTGGACAGAAGTTGGGATTCGCTATCTGTGACTGAATTGGAGCTCTTAGTAAGCAGTGTTACTGCAGCACGTGCCCTAAAATTCAAAGTTAGTAATATGGAGCTTATTGCCGCCGAAGCTCAGAAGATGTTGGATTATCGTGAACTTACAGCGCGGCATGACAGACTCAAAGCTGAACTTGAACAAGTTAAACTTGAGTTGAAAAGACGCCTTGGCAGTTTGGATATGGATTCTACTATAAGGTCAATCATTGAGCCGTGAATTTATATTACTCTCTGATTTTCCTCGGCACATTTGCGTACACATGTGAATAGCAGTTTTCCTCTACTTCTTTGAGATTTTCCCACTTTGTTTTATCTTCATATTAAATAACGTAGATTGCTATCAGTCTAATGAACTTATGATAATATGTAAGTTATTATAATAAATTGTTAATAGTGGTAATGTTTTCTTATACAATGATGCACCGTATATTCATTTTTTCTTTCCTTGGAAAAATTATATATTTTAGATTACGATTTAGAGTTTTACACAAGCATGTTTTTCAAAATCGATTCTTGCACAAGTTTTAAAGATTTCTTTCTTATCAATTTCAATTTTTCAATTATCTTCACTCCAATTTGAATTACAGAGTTGAGCTTCACTGCACCATGGGCAAGTACGGCACTAGCCTTTCGATAGTAGGCATTAATGGTAATACATATGTCTACTCTGTTCTTTACCCACGGTAGGAATGCAAACCTCTTAACAATCTTATAACACCCAAAACCATCTCCATACCGTATCAGATGTATTAAAACTCATCCCAAATCCTACAGGGTTTAAACTGCACGTTTGGAACCCGCATGCTAAATTAATGGTGAATCCACAATCAACGAGAAACCTACGGAATTAATTAATATGATTTTACTATAGTACATGAGAATTCATATTTTTGATATCACTAGAGTAAATAATATATTTTATAATAAAGTTTCAATTATACATTTTAAAATGTAAAGTAAAATAATAAATAGTATATAAGTCTTAGGGAGCTCAATTCTTGAATGCCACGTTTAATATGTAGGATAGGAAAAGAATGGAATGGAATAAGGAGAGAAACGATAAATTATTTCTTGTATTTGAAAATGTCTATGGAAATGAATGGAATGAAATTAAATTAAATATGTATATAGTAAGAATCATTAAAATTATTTTGAATTATCGAATATTATAATTAGATCAAATGTTAAATAAGTAATTTGATTATTAAAAATAAATATAGAAGGAATGTTATCGTTGATTTCACTTAGCTTTCTTAAAATTGGAATTACCGATTTTGTAGAATCGCAATTTCTCGAAATCGTAATTTTATTCTAATTCTTTCCTTAATACCAAACATGACAAAACGATATTATTGTTCTTGTCCCGAAACCTAACATGGAACCTTGTAAAGCTTAAACCGTCTCAAACCTTACATATCCCGTCTGGTAAATATCCAATTCAATTGGTCCAATACTTTATAAAAATCCACCAGCTTGTTTCACTGCCCACAACCATCCATGTCTAAAATCATTAAAATTATAAAATTTCTTTATTATACAATACTTAATGATTGGCTTAGCAACACCTGTTGAATAAGACCCCAAACAAAAAGGTTAAAAGTTTTATCATATTCTGGTTTATATCATCATATTGCTTCAATCATATATATCGTGTGCAACATCTAGAATTTGTCCTTCACGTGGTTGTATAAAAAATTTAAGGTCTTTCTGCTGGTTTTGATACCATTTTGGCATCGTGCTAATGTCGTTTTAAAACTAGGCATCTGTATAACAAAAAATATCAAAATAAAATTTAACAAATAAGTATAATAGATGTAAAAAGATACGTAATAAATAGTAATAAATATGAATAATGCAAAGCAGATGAGATGTTGATGAATAAAATAATAGAGACGAAACAAGCAAACTCCTAATCGTGATCATTGCAGCTGTAGTCCGACATAAGAGGTGGCAAATTATTGGGATTGTAAATAGCTCTTTATGGGTTTTTATCTCATTTCATTTTTTTTTTTTTCTGGAAACACCCATGAAATGCAATAAAAACATAAAAAGCTAAAGAAAGTACTAAGAAATTACACCTTACCCAATATCTTTTACATGACATGCCTTTTTCTTTCATTTTTAGTTAAACTAAATACATACATAGATTGATATGTATTGGAATCTAATCGAGTAGAAGCCATGTTGCAATTATATATATTTATATTTTTGTTTATTAATGTTGAACATATATTTTCAAATCTGTTTCATAGTTTTGGATTATAATTTGATATTTTTTTTTTCAACAAAATTCAACCTCACTATAAAGATGGGAAAAGAATAACTTCATTAAAAATTTAGGGAGTCTTATAGTTTTTAAGTATAAGACCGTATGTATTTTTCAATTTACCTTTACATAAGTTCCACTAAGTAATACCTTAAATCATTCATGAAGTCGGTGCATTAGTCTTTGGTTATGAAAATATTAATTGTTGGGATATAAGAGCTAAAGATGAAAAAAAAAAAGAAAAAAGAAAAATCTCATATTGGAAATATAAGAACTAAGTACTTGATATATAAGTAGAAATGACTAATAACTTACTACTTTAAGATTTTGGGTTGGATATGATGTTAAGTTTACAAGTCTATTCCTTTACCGGTCATCTTCCCATTATTGAAGCTCCTCTTCTCCTATCAAGTGGTTTAAGAGCAATTGCCTCCTACTTAGATCAAGTCGCCAAAATGCTATCCATTATGCCAAATGAAAAGGATAGTTATTGTTAATGAGAAGAAATGCCTGTCTAGAATAGTCTTTGAGTTGTGACCATTGAAGAAGGACATGCTGCAAGAGAGATAATTGTGTCGCAAGTCTCAACTCGTGTAGCTTAAGTTCGAGAGGAGTAGTTACTAGAGAGAGGATATTGCAACAAGATAAGGCAGATGTGTTACGAGTTGGCTTGTATTAAGAATCTTCTATTATTTTTATAAAACAAAACTCAAGTGGCAGACCTTACTAGTGGGTCATTCCTTAAAAGACGATCCCTAAGGATTAGGAGAGAGGGAGAATGTAAATACCGTAATCAAGTCTTCAAGCTTTAGTGTATAAAATTTAGGGTAATCGAATAAGTTATTTGATCAAGGCCAAATTTTATGACGAAATTATGAATATTAATAAAAGTGATCTCTTAAGTTTGGATTTAAGAAAATAAGTAATGTAAACACTCAATTTTTACTGACTCTTAATTCTAATATTTTGTTTTTTAAAAGGGTCTTAATTAAAAATTAAAAAAATTTGAAAATTGATAAAAATACAAAAAAAAAAAATTTAATTAAAAAATATAAAGTCTCAAAAGCATTCAAGTCGAGTCAATTGTTTTTGTTCGGGTCAAGCACAAGACGAAAATATACTTGCCATTTTAATAAATACGAAATCTTTTAAAAATTGAACTCACATAAGTGGACTCTTGTTCACTTAAAAAAAAAAAAGTGAGTTGAAAATAATTTACTAGAACAAAATAAAATAGAGATTGGGAATTTATTAAAAACATTATCACGAGTGCTTTGCGGTTGTCTATATGTATGTGGGTCATTTTAAAATAAGACTAAACAAATATTCGGCCCAGTTTTAGGAGTTAAGGAAAAGGAAGTTCATAACGTGATGAGTAAAGCAGCTTCAGCTGTGCTGGAGAAAACATGGATATATTAACAAGTCAACAAGTCATGGATTCAAATCCTGACGAGCGTGCATTGCGCGCTTTTGTTTTAGCTCGGTCATGTATGTGTCACGTGACCGTGTTCATCACCAAAGCATGGTCGGATTCCGACTATGTTCGATAACTCCTGTCAACGAATTTGAATTTGAATTCGCATCTTATCAAATCCGTGATATTTTTGTGGAGATGAGTGAGAATCTTTGAAATGTTAAAAATTTAGAATATTACAAGGATTTACGCTAATAAAAACTAATTGGAGATTTAATAAAATAAAACTTCATCTAGTTATTGGCCACAGGATATGTGCTGATCCAAAAAATCAGTTGGGGGGGGATTTAGTTTTTTACATCATAAAAGGGAAGCTGTGATCAACGAACAGGAAAAAAACCTCTCTCCCTTGCCATCGACACTCCACACACTCGCTCCAGCCCCATCTTCTTTCGCACCGTGCAGCACCCTGACACCATTCAACTGTCGCCCAACACATTAGCCCTAACACCCCATCCATACACAACCCCCTATCATCCATGTCGCGCACCTGCATCAGATCCGAGCACCCCAACCATTCTTCTTTCACGTGACAGCTGATGCAACCATCAATTCCACAACCCACGCCGACGAACACGGCAGCACTCGACTGAACACCGACCCTACACTAACAGCAAACTCCATTCTCTCAGCCAACAGTCGCTCTAACATACGTCCAACGCGACTTATTGCAGCACAAGACGCGACTCCACGGATAAGCCCAAACAAGTGGAAGCTCGAGCTCCCAATATTCGAAAGAGGAAGAGGATACTAGTCATAAGAAGATTAGATCATAATTTTAGGAATTCTTTTGAAATAAGAGATGTAAAGCTTCACAGTTGCAAAAATTAATAAAAGCTAGTTAGGGTTTGCCATATTAAGGGTCCCTTGCCGATTCAAATTTCCTTATATCTGTATGTCTTCATTTTACATTTTACATTTTTATCTTTTTTCATTTGTAAATATTCATGCTTGATAATTATTGTCCTAATTTCTAAAAGTTAGCTTCATAAAGGATCATGTTTTGCTACTCTATAAAATACCACACTTCTTTACTTAAGTAATCAAAAGTGAAAAAAAAAAACAACAAAATAAAAGGAATCAAACCTATAAAATAATTTTAGGTAGTTATTATTTTGGTAAGTATCTACTAGTTAAGAATATTCATTCTTTCGGATAAATTAGCACTTTGTAAATAGCCTTTCTCATTTAGAATAAATACGATTTAGAAATTTTCTCTGTTTAGTATTTTATTTTTCATTCTTTAGAATTCCTCTTTTGTAAATAGACTCTCAATAGCGTTATTCTAGAGGTAAATAAATTCTATAGGCTTGTATATAGAATTCTAAGAAAGCAATCCCTAATTTATAATTTGATCACTCGTAACATAAAAGCCTTAATTCTCTCTCTCTCTCTCTTTCTCTCTCTCTCTCTCTCTCTCTATATATATATATATAAACTAAAAAAAAATTGCTAATGGTTACAAATCCTTACGAGACTTGAGATAAATACAAACTACATGTCCTGTTAAGGTAACCAACCAAACATGAACCTCTAGCCCATTGAGATAGCCGAACCAACTCAAAACCCCCAATTCATGAAGTCCAAACAAGAATCAAATCAAAACACTAGGTCATGAAACGCCATCATAAGCTTGATCCTTAGTACAAAACAAAAAGGGTAATTCATAGTTCTTTCTACCTCAAAAGATGTTAATACTGGTCCATTCAACTCTGATGAACAGGGCCCGAAATCATACATGGGAGCTATGAGGCATTAAGACCTATAAGTATGGGATAATTTAAACGAGAACGTGAAAGGTATGAGACATTTAGTCTTTTAAATTTCATTTCAAACTCAAATCAAGTAAAAGGTCTCGTTTCACAACTGAGATTGTAATTTTTGGAATAGTAGTCAAGAGCGAAATCTAAACCGAGAGCGTATAAGGAAATCCTTTTTGACTGAACTAATTATGAGTTACCTTTTCTTTAGGAGATAAATGTTTAAAATCATAAGGCCTATCCAAGAAGCTCACTATCAAGGCCAGAAACTAAAAGGATATGAGATGCTCTACATGGTTATCAAGGAAGGGGATGATTGTAGCATTTGCTTCTTAAATAAGAATTTGTCTCCATTAGTAGACTTTAAAAAAAAAGAAAAGAAAAAAAGGATGATAAGAGAGACAAAAGAAAGGAAAAAGAGGCAGAGAAAGTAAAAGTTTGTTACAGGTTTTTCCATCCATGTCAGCTTAAGTAAGTTAAATCTTCAGTTTATATCATCTACTTCTAAGTTATTCTCCCTGGTGTAGTTTTTCAAAATGAAAAATCTTATCCCAAGGCTTTTTTTGTTATAAATGATCTTCATCAAAATTCCTCGTTTGTAAATTTCTTAAGACAAGAGGCTTTTCAAAAGGTTATATCCCCTAGTTTTGCTTCTTAAGGTTCCTAGCCAGCCCGTAGGGCGCTTACCTTTTGTCCATCTCTTTTAGGGCTCTAGTCAGCTCAAGGAGTATTTCGCCCATTTCATCTTGATTAGTTAGCTCATAGGGATACAACCAAGTCCTCAATATTTTTTTAAGGTCTTAGCTAGCTTAAAAATCATTTCGCCCATTTCATCTTGGTTAGTCAGCTCATAGGGGCACAACCAAGTTTTCAATATTTCTTTAAGGTCTTAACCAGCTCAAAAAGGGTTTTGCCCAATTCATCTTAGTTAGTTAGCTCATAGGGGTACAACCAAGTCTTCAAAATTTCTTTAAAGTCTTAAACATCTCAAGGAGTGCTTCACTTATTTAATCTTGGTTAGTCAGCTCATAGGAGTACGGCCAAGTCCTTGATATTTCTTCAAGCCTTAGCCAGCTTAAGGAGTACTTTGCTCGTTTAATCTTGGTTAGTCAACTCATAGGGGACAACCAAGTCTTTAATATTTCTTTAGTGTCTTAGCTAGCTCAAGAAACGCTTCACCTGTTTCATCTTAGTTAGTTAACTCATAGGGGCACAACTAGGTCCTCAATATTTCTTTAGGGTTTTAACTAACTCATTGAGCACTTCGCTTGTTTAATCTTGGTTAGTCAGCTTATAGGAGCATGACTAAGTCTTCAATATCTCATTAAGGTTTTTAGTTAGCTTAAAGAGTACTTTGTCCGTCTCATATTGGTTAGTCAGCTCATAGGGACATGACCAAGTCCTTAATATTTTTTTACGGTCTTAACCAGCTCAAGGAATGCTTCGCTCATTTAATCTTGGTTGGTCAGCTTATGGGGCACGACTAAGTCTTCAATATCTCATTAAGGGTCATAGCTAACTGAAGGAGCGCTTTGCTCTTCTCATCTTGGTTAGTTAGCTCATAGGGGCATGACCAAGTTCTCAATATTTCTTTAGGGTCTCAACTAACTCAAAGGATTGCTTCGCCCATTTAATCTTGGTTAGTCAGCTCATAAGGGTATGACTAAGTCCTTAAGATTTCTTTAAGATCTTAGACAGCTCAAAGAGCGCTTTGCTCGTTTAATCTTGGTTAGTCAGCTCATAGGGACATGATCAAATCCTTAATATTTCTTTAGGGTTTTAGTCGGCTTAAGAAGTGTTTCACCTGTTTAATCTTACTTAGTCAACTCATAGGGGTACGACCAAGTCTTTAATATTTCTTTAGGGTCTTAGCTAGCTCAATGAGCACTTTGCTTGTTTTATCTTGGTTAGTTAGCTTATAGGGGCATGACTAAGTCCTTAATACTTCTTTAGGATCTTAGTTAGCTCAAGAAGCACTTCTCCCATTTCATCTTGATTAGTTAGCTCATAGGGGTGTGACTAAGTCCTTAACACTTCTTTAGGATCTTAGCTTAAGGACTTAGTTAGCTCAAGGAGCGCTTTGCCCATTTAATCTTGGTTAGTCAGCTCATAAGAGTACGACTAAGTCTTCAATATCTCATTTAGGGTTCTAGCTAGCTTAAAGAGCACTTTACCCATCTTATCTTAGTTAGTTAACTCATAAGGGTATGACTAAGTCCTCAATATTTCTTTATTATCTTAGTTAACTTGAGGAGGGCTTTGCCCATTTAATCTTGGTTAGTCAACCAACAGGAGCACAATTAAGTCTTCAATATCTCTTTTAGGGTTTTAGCTAGCTCAAGGAGTGTTTCGCTCATCTCATCTTTGCTAGTCAGCCCATAGGGGCACGGCCAAGTCCTCAATATTTCTTTAGGGTCTTAAACAGCTCAATGAGTGCTCCGCTTGTTTAATCTTGGTTAGTTAGCTTATAGGAGTACGATCAGGTCTTCAATATCTCATTTAAGGTCTTAACTAGCTGAAGGAGTGCTTCACTTGTCTCATCTTGGTTAGTAAACTCATAAGGGCATGACCAAGTCCTCGATATTTCTTTAAGGTCTTAGTCAACTTAAGGAGTGCTTCGCCCATTTAATCTTGGTTAGTCACCTCATAAGGGCACAACTAAGTTTTCGATATTTCTTTAGGGTCTTAGCTAGCTTAAAAAGCGCTTCACCCATCTCATCTCAGTAAGTTAGCTCATAAGGATATGACTAAGTCCTCAATATCTCTTTAGGGTCTTAACTAGCTCAAGGAATGCTTCGCCGGTCTCATCTTAGTTAGTCAGCTCATAAGGATATAACTAAGTCCTTAATATCTCTTTAGGGTCTTAGGCAAGTTAAGGAGTGCTTCACCCATCTCATCTTAGTTAGTCAACTCATAGGGGAGCAACCGAGTCCTTAAGTTCTCATTTAAAGTCATAGCCATCTTTAGGAGCACTTTACCCATTTACTTAGGTTAGTCAACTTAAAAGGGCACGACCAGGTTGCCCATTCACTTAGATTAGTTAGCTGAGAGGAGCATGATTGGGTTTTCATTTGGGATCTTAGCCGGCTTATGGAATGTTTTACCCATTTACATAGGTTGGTCAGCCTATAGGACATTACCCTCCTTTCAGTACCTTTAGGGTTCTTACCAGCCTATAGGGGCGCTACCATCACTAATGTTCTTTTTGAGTTTTGTTACCAAATCCTCAGCATATCAGGCCTAATATAGCTAACTAGTTGTAATGCTTCTTAGGATTAAGTTTTCCCCAAGACAAAAATGGTACCCCTTTTGTCTTTGTGATAAAGTTTTATTCAAATTTCACCACAAAGAGGAGTAGGTATAGATACCTAATTTTTGCTTTCTCTCAATTCTACTTTTTATTTTTTTTAAAAGGGTCACGATTTACAATTAAAAAATAAAGAAAAAGAAAAAAAATTGAAAATTACTAAAAATATAAACAAAAAATGAATTAAAAAATATAAAATGTCAAAAGTGTTCAAGTCGAGTCAATCAATTGTTTTGGTTCGGGCTAATTACAAGTCGAAAATGTACTTATGATTTTAATAAATACCAAATCTTTTAAAAATTGAACTCACATAAGTGGACTCTTGTTCACTTTAAAAAATGTGAGTTGAAAATAATTTACTATAACAAAAATAAATAAAATAAAATAGAGATTGGTCACGAGTGTTTTGCAGTTGTCTAAATGTATGTAGGTCATTTTAAAATAAGACTAAACAAATTGGGCCTAGTTTTGAAGGTGGAGAAATAAATATTCGGTCCAGTTTTAGGAGTTAAGAAAAAGGAAGTGTATGACTTGTTGAGTAAGTATTGTAAGCCCTAAAGCTAAGCCAAGTAACCGTAGGTTTGAGCTTAGAACTTAAGGTTTAGGGCGATCGGTTAAAAGATCCGATCAAACCTAAATTATAAACTATTGAGAGAAATATTAGTAAAAATGACCCCGTAAATTTAAATTTAAGAAAATAAATAGTAAAATAGGAGACTATAAAATTTTCAAATTTTAAGCATAATAATTGCTAATTACTAAAATGGCGAAAAATGTAATATAATAACTAATAAATTACTAGAAATAGATTATATGTATACTAAAAATTTTAGAATGACCAAAATAATAATTAGGAATGTTCACGTGTACTCCACATATAATTACGTGTAGATAAAAATACGCGAAATTACCTAAATTAGCAAAAAACTAAGCAAATAATTAAAGAAAATTATAAAATAATTATGGAAAAATCAGAAAAAATTAGAAGAGAATAAGATGAATCAAGATCAGGTCGTGGCAGGTCCAAAGCTACAAAAGGAAAATTAGCCAATAAAAATTAGACAACCTAAAAGCCAAAAATCAAGGAAATTAAGCAAAGTCTTGTCAAATTAATGCATATTAATTACAACGATTGTCTATAAATAAGGAAAAAATTTTCAGACGTCATTTGGTCAGTTTAGCATCTGAAAAAATCGAGAGAAAATCCAGAAAATAAAAAAAGAAAAGAAAACTGTGCAGATTGGGCAAGTGAACCAAACCCACCACCACTTGGGACTGAACCACCACCACTATCCTACACAAAAACCACCATCTGGGCCGGCCGACAACTTTGGACCGAGTTTGGACAGCCAGAAAGCTTCGAACCGGTTAGTCATTTATTTACCCCGATTTTTGAATAATTTTGTAAAATTAGTTATTTTGCCCAGAAAATTATGAAACTTTTTATTCTGAGGTTTTATTGTATGTAGATTTAGGGAAAAATATTTATTTAGTTTAATTATGTCTGAAAATATAAGGTCCTTAACAAATTGTTCAAAACCGAGCATGATTAAACCGGAAAATAAATAGGCTTAGGAGTGTAATTTGGAGCTCAAATTTTTTCTGTAGGATGCTCATAGGATGTAGAACAGTGTTATGAAGCCATTTTTTTAAAATTAATTTTTGAAATTTTTAGGTTAATTTTTATCCCTAAAATGATGGAAAAATTGGGTGATTTGGGATTAATTAGGTGATTAGGATGTTAATTACTGATTTAGATATTAATTAGATGTTTAGAGATGTTAATCTCTGAAGTGGAACCCTAATCCTAGCCTTTGGAGTATTAAGTATGATTAATTAGGGAAATTAGGTAAGTAATGTAAGAAATTAGTAATAAGTGAAATTGTAAATTAATAAATCTACAAAATTAGAGTTATTTAGGTAATATTACAATAGAAATCAGAAAAATAATAAATCTGAAATAACATTTAATTTTAAGTAAATATCTCAAAATGTAAAATTTTCACACATCGAGAATAAATCCGATACCTCAATTAGGGTTAACGTGCACCGAATAGTCTAGAATACCAAATTACGACCCAATAGGATATTTGGACACTCGAGCTTAATGTAATTAATTTCACATTAGGATTCGAGCATATTTAAGGCTTAGGAATCAAAATTTAAAATCTCATTTAAGATTCGAACATTGAAATAGAGTACAACGAACCATTAAGACGTAATGGGTATATACGAAAAAAATGAGTTAAAATATAACTTAGAATATAAAACCGTAAATTATAAGTACTAAAAAGACCTATTTGTATTATAGGATACCCAGAGACACATCAGCTTGCAATTAAGGAATCGAGCGATCAAGCAATTTTAAGTAAGTTGGGTTATTGCTTATTGTAATAGAGTACTAGTTTTGTAGTGCTCAGAGACTTAGGCTTGTATATACTTGTGATTGTAAGTAGTTTACGCATGTGTTTGATATATTTGAATTCGTGCTGAAACTTGCTTTGTGAGTGATTTGAGACTGATTGAATTGGTATGAAATTGTTTGAACACCCTAAACGGAATTTAATCTTAGTTGACCCTGATAACAAAAAAATGTCATGCATTGCAACCCGTTAGGGGATCATAGGACTCTCCAACCAAATACCGACCCCTTCGAAAGGGATAGTGCAGGATTGCAAAATGATCCCTTCTTCATCCTCAGTCGAACTAAGTGACAGGAGAGGAGGTCGCGACGGGGGTGAAGTCAATGATTCGAAGGTAGTCGCGAGAGGAGTGAGGTCTCCATTGCACAAGCTTGGGTTTGGTTGTGAGCTACTGCAGAACATGGAACTCCTCAACCCGGATTGGAGCGGGTGAAATTTCTCTGATCTCACAACGGACCGGACTACGTTGTGCGATGACACTTGATTGTTGCATTGCATGAAAATAATTGTTTGATAACCCTGTTTGTGCTTGTATGCATTCATGAGTCTCTAATTTAACTTACTGAGCTATAGTTGCTCATACCCTTATAGATCCTTTTGCAGGTTCTGATTTGTGATCACTTCAAGTACTATGCCGCCCTACAATTACCAAAAGGTTAGTCCTTTTTTAAGCCAGGGGTGTGAGGATAAAGTTACTTAGTATAATGTGTAACTAGACTGACCTTGTAGTTAAAGGTTAAAGACTGATAGTTATTCTGTAAATTAGTAAACTGTGGTGATTATGTAAAACTTCCTAGGAAGCTCTGTGGACTTACTTATAATTATCTATGTTTATTAGAAATTGTAATATTTATCATAATTGTAGTATAATTGTTAATCGAACTGTTTACTTCAAAGCGATGAGTCATCGACGCCTTGTGTAAATTATGTTTATGGTAGGCACTGTGAGGCCAGCTACTATTATAGAATGGTTTACACGGTGGGACTGTTGCGACTCTGCGACTTCGGGGCGTAACAAGTAGCTTTAGCTATGCTGGAGAAAACATGGATATATTAACATGTTCAAATCCTAACAAGCGTGCATTGCATGTTTTTGTTTTAGCTTAATCATGTGTGTATCATGTAACCATCTTCATCACTAACGCTTGGTCGGATTCCAACTATGTTTGATAACTCCTGTCAACGAACTTTAATTTGTATCTTATCAAATCTGTGATATTTTCATAGTGATCAATAGGAATCTTTGAAATGTTTAAAATTTAGAATATTACAAGGATTTGCACTAATAACAACTAATTGGAGATATGATAAGATTTAATAAAATAAAATTTCATCTCCTTATTGGCCATAGGATATGTGCTGATCTAAAATATCAATTAGGGGGATTTAGTTTTTTTACACTATAAAAGGGTAGCTGGGATCAACAAATAGGAAAAAACCTCTTTCCCTTGCCATCGACACTCCACATACCTGCTCTAGCCTTATCCTCTTTCATACTATGTAGCACCCCCAACACCATCCAACCGCTACCTAACATATTAGCCCTAATGCCTTATCCATACACAACCCCCTAACATCCACGCCGTACACCTGCATTAGATTCGATACCCCAACCATTCTTTTTTCATACAACAACTGATGCAACTATCAATTCCACAACTTACGTCGATGAACACGGCAGCACTCAACTGAACACCGACCCTACACTAACAGCAAACTCCATTCTCTTAGCCAACAGTTGCTCTAACATACGCCCAACGTGACTTATTGTAGCACAAGACACAACTCCACGGATAGCCCAAACACGTGATTACCCTCTTCACCATCTACCATCAACAGTTGCACTCTAACATTTAGCATTGACTTGCAGTTATTTACTCAACTGTATAGCAATAACTACATGTCCACCTATTGCTACAATCGTTTCTCTACCTCTGTGACCTCGCACATACCAAATCTGATACTAGGTACTCTACTAACGACCTACATGCAACACAAATCAATGACCCAACGATACCCCAAACCTAGAACCAACATCCACGTATAGCCACTATGACTTAGCCTCTCTTTTCACATACCTTCTCTCTTACATGTAGCAGCAACTACGCCACCATTACCTACAATCAACTGCTGCACAACCCTAGTCCATAGACCCGAATACACAGCGGTGCTTCACCTACCCTATAATTGTTGATTAAAAGCATGCAAAAGTTGAAATCCTCACTCAATTTTGATGGGAATCAGGCTACCGAACCTCTCACCCACAGCTAAACTCGAGGATTAGAGGGGCTGGTATGACGAATCTTTCTGTTCCAATCAAACCCTACTGAGGTCGAGTACCCCTTTGCCAAGTCATCTTTAATGTTGTATCGTATGACCACCTAGTATTCTATGATATGCTAAGTTGACGATTACTCTCTAGCACCAAGCTGACCATTTACTCGGCATTGTCCGTGCCAAGAAGTCAAGAGAGAGAGATCGAACTGACTAAGCCATCCTTGCTCGAACAAGGCCATTTGTCCATACTTTTTGTCCGCATCTCCTAACAAACTCGCTAATGCAACCTCGCCACGTATACAGTATCATATGTAAAATTTGTAGTATTAATAATTATTTTCCTTGTATATTTATTTTTACCTTTTTGTATCATGTATATTGCCTCTTTAGGAAATGTCCTTTTTGTTTTTTCCCTTTTGGGCAAGTTGCCTTAACTTACGAGTATAAATACCCTTGTACTTGCAGTTGTAAACATCAAATTATCTTCAATACACTTTGAGTACTTTCTTCCTTATATAAACACTGTTGTTTACTTTCGGCATAACTCTTATCCTTTCCCTTAAGCAAGGTTATGTGGTAAGTAACCTCATTGGACTAATTCGTGTATTATATTGAATTGTGTTGTGAGTCCTTGGAAGTTCCATTGGTGCGTCATATCCTCTACAGCTGTTTGTGGGTTTTTACTTACTGTTTCATTCGTCATTGTCACTCCTTTCATACCTTTCCCCATTAACCATTTTCAAGCTTTTTGCAAGCTTAGATCCATCCAGTGACTGGCCTTATTTGTTCATGGTTATGGTTTGCAACATCTTAGTATTAGAATGAAGGTTTTGTGTAAACTATAGTTAGTTCTTGAAGTTCTGTTGTACTTTGTTTTGCCAGTGTGAAACAGAGTCAGTTATTGTGTTCATTTGACTACTGTGTTGTTAGCTATTCACTTTCTAAAGTGTTTGTTTAAATTTTGAATCTGTGAGGAAAAATGACAAATCTAAGTATGAATGTTAGTGCTAATGGTGATAGTGGAGTTGTCTATCATAGACAAAAATCTCAGGGAACTCCTAGAAGCACTGACGAAAGACTTTATGAGGTAGCTAACTTTTTGGTAGATCTGACCCGAGCTGTTTTTATACTGTCTTGTTGACCTATTGAGGCCGCGTAAAATACTCTACAAGCTGCTTAACCTGTTAGATGTCAGAACCCAGCTCGACCAATTCGAGGTGGAGGAGTTGGCGGATGAGTAAGGCGAAAGATAGACCTGAGAGAACCTAATGAGGAGGAAGAAGAATATTTTGAAGAGGAGTGTGTATGAGTCCCCAAAACATCCAACCATGTGAAGCTTCGGATTCTGAGTTTCAATGGATTTGGGAATGCAGACGAGTATCTAGATTAGGAAGAGAAGGTGAAGTGTGTGTTTGATTACTGTTAATATAAGGATTATGAGAAAGTGAGGCCTGCTATTGTTGAATCTTCTGGATATGCCGCCATGTCGTGGAAGAATTTTTAAGCCATGATAAGAAAAGAAGGGTACCAAGAGATTAACACTTGGCTCGAAATGAAGAGAGTACTCAGAAACAGATTCGTACTAGAGACATATCTCAAAGATACTTTCACTCGGTTTCAAGAGCTGAGACAAGGAGCTCAAACTATTGACGAATATATTCAAGAATTTCAAATGGTTATGATGCGTTACAAAGTGGAGGAACTACTAGCTTGAACAATCTCAAGATTTGTTATTGGGTTGAGAGGAGATATTCGAGATATTGTGGAGCTCTAACGATTTGAAATTATGGATGAAGCTCTTAGGATTGCACAGTGAGTAGAGAGGCAAAGAAGGAGCCAAGTAACGACCATAATGCCAATTAGTCGACCTAGATAGGCAAATCACTGGACTTTATCGAGTACCGAGCTGAGCAGAAAAACTGATGTCAGAACCGATCAGAAAGGCCAACCTGAACTTATGAGAAGGGGCAAGGGTTTGGTAGAAAGACGAGTCGTATCAAATGCTTTAAGTGTTAAAGGTTCGGACATATGGTTGCTCAGTACCTAAACCGACGGACGATGGTCATTAAAGGAGATATCTCGAAGTTAGAAGTAGAGAGCATGGATGAGGAACCCGAGGAGGAGCAGGTTCCTACCGAGAAAGAAAATGCCGAGAAAGAACTGATTTAAAAGACGTATTTGCCAAGGACTTGGACCAGTTACTCATGGTTGTCCGACGCACTATGAACATGGAACCTTCACCAGAGGAGGAATAGAGAGAGAATCTGTTTCATACGACTTGTAAGGTAAATGATCAAGTATGTGCCCTCATCGTGGATAGTGGCAGTTGCATCAACGTGGCATCGGCCGACCTTATTTCAAAATTGAAATTATCGATTGTTGCACACCTGAAGTCATACAAGTTGCACTGGTTAAGTGAGAAAAGAGCCTTACATGTCACTCGGTAAATATTATTGTTAATCACTATTGGAAACTACTCTGACTAGATTCTCTACGACGTACTACCTATGTGTGCTTCCTACGTGTTGTTAGGTAGGCTGTCGTTGTTTGATAGGAGGGTCATCCATGATGGATACAAGAATACATACATGTTCAAGAAGGATGATCGGGAAATAACGCTAAATTCGATGTCACAAATAGAAGTTTGCAAGTTACAGACAAAACTTGCTTGCGGATCGAAGAAGGCTTTGGTGATGAGTAGAGCCGAGCTCTGAGAAGCCATCAATGATAATAAGCTGACCCTCTTGTTGGTCAGGAGACTGTTGGAAATGAGGGAGTAAGATGAGTTGCCCCGAGAGGTCAAGGAATTGTTAGATTAATATGTCAACCTATTCCTAAAGTAATTACCTGAAGGGTTACTGATAACTCTTATTTTAAATCCATTTCACATGGTGATTTTATAGTATTTCCTTTACATCTTTGGTTTTCTTTAAAGAAATTGATACTTAATTGAGTAAAATTTTGATTTCAAGGTTTGAACGCGTTCTTGGATTGAAAACGAAGAAAAAGAATCAAGTGTCACTCAATTTGGAGTTCAAATGAATGAGTTATAAAGTTACATAAACAATAGGAATTTTGGTTAGAAAGTTACATAGTCTGGGACACAGTTGTGTCCCTAGGCTGTGTCCATGCAGGAAGATTTACCAAGGTTAGAAAGTTACACGACCTGGGGATACAACTGTGTCCCAGACTGTGTCTGGTGACGAAAAAAGGAACTTTACAATACATTATAAAAGAACATACTAGGATTTCGCACATGACATTGAACATTCAAAAAATAAGACACTTGAAGAGAAGGAGCAGCAAAAGGCGAAAGCAACACCTAACTTCAAGATTGAAGAGATTTTTCATCAACAAAAGGGGTTTTTATGTTTTATTTCTTGATTTTGTTGCAATTTGTTTTTTAGTTTCATTATGATAGCTTAAAATTCTTGTATTTGGGATTATGGAACCTAGGTTTTTATGTGACTATTAGATTGATTGATAATTTTCAATAAAGTTTCTATCTTTTCTTAATTTAATTATGTTATTTAATTGTTAATTGATATTTTTAGGGTATCAATCTATGATATTATGCATGATGATTGAGAAATCACATGTGTAATGAGATCTTGATATAATTGGAAAGAATAACATGTATACTTAAAGATAAGATACATATTTCTTTCGGAAAGTTATTCTTTTGTGTGGGAATTCATTATACATTAATGCGATTCTAAATTATATTACTAAGTGAAGAGATTTCGGTAAATAATTTAGGATTAGGGTTAATATGCTTGAGAAATGTGTTAACTTTAATTGTGAATTCCTCCGGTTAAGAATAATAGAGATTGAATTGGATACATTTTAAGCGGTCACATGTTAAATATTAGGGGAAATAATTCCTAAATACGTTATTTGCCTTCTTGAAGTTGTTCTTAATTTTATCGCTTTCTAAATTGCTTAATCAAGTCTCATAATTAAGTTAGTTTGTTAATTTTAGTATTTTTAATTTATTCAACTCATCACAATTTTCCGGTTAGATAATAGAGCTAAGGTTGATATTAGTATTCAAAGTCTTTGAGGGATCGACTTAGACTTACATCCGCTATATTAAAACTGATAGGTGCACTTGCCTTGTATCAGTTACCCCCGACTCGAGGTATAGAGCATTGCATTTACTTAGTACTTGGCGCTGCACTGCCAAATAAGCCAGCTAATCGGATGAATCTCAAGCAAGCTTCTAAACTCCAACGTCAAGACAATGAGTTGCTGAAGAGAGGTTATGTGAGAGAAAGTCTTAACCTTTGTGTTGTGCCTACACTTCTAGTGTCGAAGAAGGATGGAACCTAGCGGATGTGTGTTGATAATCGAGCCGTAAACAAAATCACGATCAAATACAGGTATTTAATCCCAAGGCTAGAAGAAATGTTGGATGAATTGAGTGGAGCCAAGATTGTTAGCAAGATTGATCTCAAGTCTGGTTATCATCAAATTTGCATGAGGTAAAGAGATGAGTGAAAGACAACGTTTAATACTCGACATAGACTTTATGAGTGGATGGTAATACCCTTCGACTCGTCAAATGCCTCGAGCACTTTCATGAGACTTATGAACTATGTACTAAGACATCTCATCGAGAAGTGTGTCGTGGTGTACTTTGACAACATCCTGGTTTACAGTGCTGACATGTCGAGTCACTATGAACGTCTTAGAGCAATTTTGGATATCCTTCGTGCTGAGAGACTATTCGGCAATTTAAAGAAATGTTGCTTCTACCAGGGGGAAGTGGTATTCTTGGGGTATGTAGTTAGTGGAGGAGGCTTGCAAGTTGATGATGAGAAGATTTGAGCAATTGTTGATTGGTCGACCCTTACTACTTGTGCTGACGTGAGAAGTTTTCATGGATTGGCTTCATTTTACCGAAGGTTCATCAGGAACTTCAGCACCCTCACTATGCCACTTACTAAATTAATGAAGAAAAACACCGACTTCCGATGGGGAGAAAGGGATGACAGGAGTTTTGCTAAGATAAAGAAAAGGTTGACCTTCGCCCCAGTATTAATGCTACTTGACTTCGACAAAATTTTTTAGCTAGAGTGTGATGTGTCAGGCATTGGAATAAGCACTGTCCTGATGCAGGAAGGCCAATCAATTGCCTTCCACAGTAAGAAGCTCCAAGGACCCCAGTTAAATTGCTCCGTGTATAACAAAGAGCTCTTAGCACTAATCTGAGCACTGTACATATGGTAGCATTATCTACTGCTGAGAGAATTTGTCATATATACTGACCACAAGTCATTATGGTACCTTCGAAGTCAAACCAAGCTATCGAAGCGACAGACGAGATGGGTTGAATTCCTTGAGGGATTTAATTTTGTGATAAAGTACAAGCAAGGAAAGAGTAACGTAATTACGGATGTTCTTTTGAGGAGGTACGCACTCTTATCAGAATTGCAAACCAGGCCGTTTAGTTTTGTGAGTATCAAAGAACAGTACTTCGAGGTTCCATACTTTGGACCAATAATTTCGCGATGCGTAGATGGGAGGACAGTGGATGAGTATTATGTAGAGGATGGCTATCTGTTCCGAGGGGGGAAACTGTGCATGTTGACTTGTTCCTTACGGGAATTATTAATCAAGGAAGCCCATAACGGAGGACTCTTCGGATACTTTGGGGAGAAGAAGACCTATGAACTATTAAATGGTTGATATTTTTGGCCGAGAATGCGGAGAGATGTATTGAGTTGTCGAAAGTCGTATTGTGTACAAAAAGGCCAAGTGTCAGGCCGAATAAGGGAAAACAATGCCCCTACTTGTTCCGATGAGGCTGTGGACTGAACTGAGCATGGACTTTGTTCTTAGACTGCCACAAACTGCCTGAGGCAAAGATTTTGTAATGGTCGTCATGGATTAGTTCAGTAAGATGGCATACTTTATGCCTTATACCAAAACTAACGACAATTTGGCTATTGCTTCTCTTTTCTTATAGGAGGTTATGCGAATACATAGCGTATCAAGAAGTATAGTCTTCAACACAGACCTGAAGTTCTTAAGCCATTTATAGAGAACCCTATGGCATCGGTTGAGAACCAAATTACTCTTTCAGTACCTTTTGTCACCCCCTAAACTGACGGCCAAATAGAGGTAGTTAATTGTACTTTGGGTTTATTGCTTTGAGTTGTAGTAGGCAAGAACTTAGTTGATTGGAATGTCTACTTGTCAGTTGTTGAGTTCGCCTATAACCGAACCGTACATGACACCACTAAGTAGTCTCCCTTCAAAGTGATTTGTGGATTTAATCCTGAGTTACCCCTTGACCATGCCTATGTACCCATACTCGCGCAAGAGGACCTTGATGCTTTGGCCAGAGTACAATCTCTTTAGAAAAGCTATAATAAGGTTACTTGGCACATCGACCAAGCTGCCAGAAGAATGTGAGAAAAGACTAAGGGTAAGTAGGCCAAACAATTTCAGCTAGGAGACTTGGTATGGCTACACCTTAGCAAGGAACAATTCCTGAATAAGAGGAAGAAAACATTATCTATAAGAGCGGAAGGACCTTTTAGAATCCTCCAGAAAATTAGTGACAATGCCTACAGGTTGGAATTGCTTGAGGACTATAGGGTTTCTGACGCCTTCAACATTACCGACCTTAATCCATATCACCTTGACGGAGAATTGAGCAAACACCATTCAGATTTGATCCCAAATCTAAAACAACCCGAAAGGAATGATAGGAATTAAGCCACCGGACTTCTGACTCGTAATTGAGCCCAAGGACTAGAGGAGCTAGCATGACGAATCCTTCTGTTCTAACCAAACCTTGCTAGGTTGAGTACTCCCTTGTCGAGTCACTTTTAATGTTGTGCCGTATGACCGCTTAATATTTTGTGATATGCCGAGTTAATGATTACTCTCTAGTACTGAGTCGACCATTCACTTGGCATCATTTGTGTTGAGAAGTCAAGAGAGAGAGGGACCGAACTGATTAAGCTATTCTTGCTTGGACAAGGCCATCTGTCCGTACTTTTTGTCTACATCTCCTAACAACCTTGCCAATACAGCCTCGCCACTTGTATAGTATCATATGTAGAATCTATAGCACCAATGATTGTTTTCCTTGTATATTCATTTTTACCCTTTTGCATCATGTACATTGCCTCTTTAGGAAATATCCTTTTTGTTTTTTTCCTTTTGGGCAAGTTGCCCTAACTTATGAGTATAAATACCCTTATAATTGTAGTTGTAGACATCAGATTATCTTCAATACATTTTGAGTACTTTCTTCTTTACGTAAACATTGTTGCTTACTCTCAACATTACTCTTATCCTTTCCCTTAAGTAAGGTTAGGTGGCAAATAACCTCATTGGACCAATTTGTATATTATATCAAATTGTGCCGTAAGTCTTCGAAAGTTCTATTAGTGTGTCATATTCTTTAGAGCTATTCGTAGGTTTTTGCTTACTGTTTCATTAGTCATTGTCACTCCTTTCGTACCTTTCCCCATTAACCCGTTTCGAACTTCTTGTAAGCTTAAATTCATGCAGCGACCGGCTTTGTCGGTTCTTGGTCACAGTTCGCAACACAATTTGGTGCTAGGACCACTTCAGTGGAAGCTTAGGAGTCTGCTATTCAATACTTAAATCGGATCCTTCTATATTAACCATATTTGAACCGAACCCGACTGTGATTTGATCGGTGTGAACCCTAAATCTAGGTGAATGTTATTTTTCTTAGTTTGTTTTCTTTGTCTTTGTTTTTTCTTACCATACTAACTTCATTTAACTTCTTATGTAGGATATAGCTTCTTCTTTTTTTATAAATAGTACTATTTAAATTGTATGGTTAGAGAAGTTCATTCATAGTAACTTAATTTTTTACAAGATTCGGCATTAACTAGGCATATTATCATAATGATAATAGAATTAAATTTATTTATTTTTTTAACAAAAATTGCATTTTTTTTATCTCTAGAGCTTTTCATTGAAAAGTAAAATTTTTATCACTTAGTTGGGTTTTCATGGAATAAAAATCTTAATTTAGGCTCTTTTTAAAAGTTAGGACTTTTAGGGTTTTGTTTTTTTCAAAAGTTGGGAATAAAATTTAGGTTTTTTATATGAATCTTTCTTAATAAAAACGAATGGCTAAAAACGTGAATCTGGCCTAATAATTTTTATAAAAATAAACTAATACACTAAAGTTTCGGAAAGAACTACAGATGTTTGATCTTAACTAGCGGGTATATAGACACGTTCGAGGCAACGTTAAAAAATCTATAAAAACTTAGGTTTCTTATTTTATTTTTATTTTCTTTAAAAAATTATAATTTTGAAAAGTAAAGTGTAATTTTGAAAAATCTATAGTGGTACCTATTAGGGTTTAATAGTTAGCCCACAAATTTAGAACTCTCTAGTTTTTATCAAATTGAAATCAAATACCAGCAGCTAAATTATAATTGCTCTATCCAATTTGTTACAATTTCTTTTTTTTTTTTTCCAACTATGATTGAGTGGCGATTTCAAAAGTTTAAAAAAAAAAAGGAATTGGAATTTCCCAATTTTTTTATTTGGGGATTAATATCGAAGGGATTATGGTTTAGTATTAGTTGAAAAATAGGAAATGAAAATTAAAATAAGAAACAAAAAAATTCAGGCTCGACAATTAAATATTATAATATTGAGTTATATGTATATTATCAATTATTTATCGGAAACTCGTAAAACGAGTTTCGATAATGAACGAATCGATAAAAATAAATTATATGTATACTAAAAATTATAAAATAATCTCAATAAGATTTAGAAGTATTTATTTTTATTTTATATGTATTTACATGTAAGTAAAAATACCTAAAATTACTTAAAATAAATAATGCTAATTAATTAAATAAAATTCATAAAAAGTTAAGTTAAAATAAATAAAATTAAGTGAAAATGTAGAATTGTCCAAATAGGGGCGTGGCATGCTAAGAATAGGAGAAAGAAAATCAACAAATGAGAAGAGCCAAATAGAAAGTAAAAAGAATATAGGATAAGGGACATTTGGCACTTGGGAAATTAAAGAAAAAACCCAAATAACACTATAAATTCAACAAGCTCCTATTGAAATTTATTTTGCTCAGTTAGAAAGTTAGAAAAATTAGAGAGATACTAGAGAGAGAGAAGTAACTATTTTTACAAAAAAAAAAAAAGGTATACAAATAGGGCTTATAAGGAGAATACATGCTCGACAACTACTTGGAGAGGGACGGCTATCACCACCAGATAGTAGACCCATTGCCTGGTTGTATCGATAAGGGTAGAGCTACAGCTGGTGGCTAAAAACTCTTCAATTGGTGAATTTTAATTTCTTTTTTGAAATTGTTTAATTTATTAAAAATATCAAATAATTATGAAAAATTATGAAATTTGGTTTTCATAGATATTTTTATATGTACATTTAGGAAAAAAGTCAATTTGATGAAATTAGGTTCTAGGATATATTATTCTTGAGAAATTATTAAACTTCAACTAGTTTTTGATTTCAATTTTAATGAACTTAATAATGTAATTTTGACCTTACAATTTTTGTGTAGGCTATCTAGGATATTCATGATAGTGCTATGGAGAGATTTTTTAAAAATTAATTTTCAAAAATTTTACGTAATTTTTAAGCCCTAAAATCAAGCATAAAATGTAATATTTGGACTTAATTTTGTGATTTAATGTTTATTTGATAAAAATTCTAATTTAGTATGTAATTAAACATCTTTGGATGTTAGTTGCTGATGTAGGATGGTATTTAGGGAGTTTGAGGTGTTGGATGCATGTATTATGCATATTATGTAATAAATAAGTATAAGGAATAATAGCCAAAATAGTATATTTAAGTTAATTTTATAATTTAGGGTTGATTTAGTTTAAATTCTGATTTAGGGTGTAATTAGATATCTTAGGAAGGTAGTTACCGATTATGGATGGTATTTGTGATGTTAGAGAGGTTAGATATGCATTAGATATTTAAATTAGGTAATAATGAGTAATATGTGAATGTAAGAAATTAATCAGTAGAAAATACTTGGTTAAAATTAATAATATTATGATATTATAAATATTATATAAATTCAATTTGGATTATAAAATTAGGAAATTAAGTAAAAAATGTAAGTTATTCTCATATTGGGAACAAATTCAATAGTTAAATTAAGAGTATGGTGTAATATCCTTTACATGCCAGGTGACTAAATTCTAAATCATTGAGGTACCTTTTAGTATAATAGCTTGGAGTACATCGAAACTTCAAAGTTAAGTGTCCTTGGACAGGAGCAATCTTAGGATAGGTAATCTTTTAAGAAGCTGCTACACTAGGGGGATAAGATTGTGTGGCGTTTCACACTAAAACGGATAATACCTTGATTGGAGGAGTTCTAGTTGAGTCGTTATAAGTGGTATCAAAACAGTGCACTAGCCAGAATGGCATAGTCCTTATTTGGTGGTGGCCTTAGACTTGTATAACGAAACTGACGAAGACGTCAGTTCTATAAGAGTGTGGATTGTAATACTCCTTACATATAAGGTAATTAAACTTTAAATTATCAAGGTGTTTTTTATGTAGTGGTTCGGAGTACGTAGAAACTTTGAAGTTAAGTATGCTTGGGCTGCAGCAATTCTAAGATAGGTGACCTCTTAGGAAACTGCTATATTAAGGGACAAAATCATATAATGTTCAACGCCAAAGCGGTCAATATCTTAATAGGAGGAGTTCCGGCAAGATCATTACATAGGAATTGATTTAGAAACTAGTTTCGAACTAGCTTGGTTATAGGTAAAATAAAATTTGAGCAATTGAGTAAAATGATACTTTTTAGATTAAAACTAGTGATTTAGAGCTTATATATATGTATACTTACATATGTATAAGAGGTTATGTTAAAATGTGGATGATTCCTGGATTAGAAATTGATTTAAAAGCAAAATCAGAATTATGGCTAATAGAAGTAAGTTAGTCATATGAACCAAAGGTTATATTCACTTGACTAAATTGTAATTAAAAGGTTATAAGACATTTATGAGAATTGTAAATACAGAGTAACCAAAAGATAAATTAGAATATGATTTAAAGGCTGAATTAGAATCGATAAAAGAAGCAAATTTAAAACTTAGTTGACTAAGAGACGTAATCTTAAGAGATTTAGACTAGAATAACTAAATATAATAACACTCTAAACTAAAAATAATAATTTAAATTACAGAATAAAGTTTATCTTCGATAGTTATGTGGAAACTAAAATAACATTTATATTATAGGGATTATCAGTGACAGCTTATTGTAAGTCGGACCTTAAATAAGTAAGCGAGAACTTTAGGTAAATTAGGGATCAATACGTTACTGTATTTTGGAGTATTGTTTTATAGTACTTAAAGGCTTAAAAGTAAACTTGATTGTGTTTATAGATAGCTTGATTATGTACATGCTTGTGTATGAGTATTTTTGGGTTTAACCGTATGATTTTGGTTTGATGCTCTAGATTATAATTGTTTAATTTGCATGAAATGATTGAATGCCTTAAATTGAATTTAATTAAATATGTTTATAGTAATTCTAAATCGGATATGCATGGTGACCTATTAGGGGAAACGTTTAGGGTTCTTTGACCAATTATCGACCCCTTCAGAAGGGATAGCGCTGGATAGCACAATAATCCCTTCTTAATCCTTAGTCAAATTAAGTGACGAGAGATGAGATCGTGGTAAGGATGAAGGTAGTAGTTTGAAGGTAATCATAGGAGGAGTGGTATTTCTATTGTACAAGAGTGAGTTTGGTTATGAGTTATTGAAATGTGCGTTAAACTCCTAAATCTAGATTAGAGCGGGTATAATTTCTCTAATCTCACAACGGATGGGATAACGTCATACGATGACATTTGTTTGTTGCATTGCATTAAATTCATTGGTTGATAACTTTGTTTGTACTTTATGTATAGTTTTAAGTCTCCATCTTAATTGGTTAGTTACATCTCTATAGATGTTGTTGTAGGAGTTGGCTAGGAAACGGTTTTATAACTATTTTGAAGTTAGCAACTGTTGGATCATAAGGTGTGGGGATTTAAAATTGAGGATTAGTTACACTCTCGAAGTGTAGATCTTATCTTTAAATCTTTAATATCAATTTATACATTACTTAAGTAAACTAAGATTATGTTATTAAATCTTGTAAACATTACTCGAGATATTTCAATCATAGTGTATATATTTCATATTTTCATATATAAACAATATGTTTAATTTGTGAACTGTATACTTCAAAACGGATTAGTCGTGAACACCTTATGTAAATTAGGTCTAAGATGGCGGTTATAAGGTTAACTTCTATCCTATAATGGTTTGCATGGTGGGATTATTATAACTCTTTCACTTCAGGGCATAACCGTGAAGCTGGAGGATGCTTATGGAAATCTTAAGTATTAGCAGAGATAATCTTGGAGTAGAAATAGAAGCAGTTGAAGGGGTTTGAAATCATTGGATGGGTAGTAACGAGATGTTGGCACCATAATGAAGGCATTATAGATTTGAATGGTGGTGAATGCCATGATCTGTAAGTTTGAAGGCAAGTAGGTGTAATGCCCACAATCAATCACTCAAGGTTTCGATCGGCTGAAAAATCCAATCAAGCCTAAATTATAAACGATTGAGAGAAATATTAGTAAAAATGACCCCGTAAACTTGAATTTAAGAAAATAAGTAATAAAATAGGAGACTATAAAATTTTCAATTTTCAATTTTCAAGCATAATAATTGCTAATTACTGAAAAGGCAAAAAATGTAATCTAATAACTAATAAATTACTAGAGATAGATTATATGTATACTAAAAATTTTAGAATGACCAAAATAATAATTAGGAACGTTCACATGTACCCCACGTGTATTTACGTGTAGATAAAAATATGCAAAATTACCTAAATTGGCTAAAAACTTAGTAAATAATTAAATAAAATTATAAATTAATTGTGGAAAAATAAAAAAAAATTAGAAGAGTGTGGAATGATGCAAATTTGGTCATGAAAAGTCAGAATCTGAAAAATAAAAATTAACCAATTAAATTAAGACAACACAAAAGCAAAAAATTAAGGGATAAGGTAATTATCTTATTCAATTTAATGCACAATAAATCCCCTAAGGCTCTATAAATAGCAAGAAAAATCACAAAACTCATTTGGGCAGTTTGAAAAGTGAGAAAAATAGAGAGAGGCAAAAATTGAGAGAAAAATTCGGGTTAGAAAAAAATTAGGAAAAACTGTGCAATTAGGGCCTTTAAAGGGAGCCCCCACCAGACAAGCAGCTGGAAGTGGACGACCACCACCACCACATGGTGGTGGTAGTGCCCAAGCCTATCGACAAGGCCATGGCGGTCGGCGGTAGCCGGAGCCACCCAGATCGGTGAGTCCGATTTCTAGCCCGATTCTTGTATAATTTTGTAAAAATAGAAAATATTATTAGAAAATTATGAATTTTGTTATTCTGAAATATTTTTGTATGTAGTTTTTAGGAAAAATATTATTTTGATGAAAATATGTCTCGTAGTATACGGTCCTTAAGAAATCATGCAAAACTAAGCATATTTCGGTTTAGAAATAAATAACCTTAGGAGTGTAGTTTCGAGCCCAAAATTTTTGTGTAGATTACTTAGATGATATAAAACAGTGCTATGAAACCCGTTTTCAAAAATTAATTTTCGAAATTTTTAGGCTCTAAAATGAGACATAAAATGGGTAATTTAGGGTTAATTAAGTAATTAAATGATTAATTACTGATTTAGTGAATAATTATATGTTTTAGGATGTTGAAATCTGATCGAGTATGATACTTGTAGCATTTAGGATGTTAGATGTAATTATTAGGTTAATTATGTAGTAAATGATTGATAGAGAAAAATAGTTAACTTTAAGTTAATTTTGTAAATTAGGGAAATTAGGAGTAAAATCTGATTTAGGATGAATTTAGACATTTTGAAATGATAATTGATGTTTAGGGATGGTAATTAAAGTGATAGAAATAGTAGAAGTGTATTATATACATAAAAGGTAATAATATATAATACATAATTATTGGAAATATAATAAATAGAAAATATTAGGATGAAAATTGATATTATATAAATAATAGGGATATATAATAAAACCGATAGAAGATTTGAATTTATGTAACTATATGAAAAATTTAAAAATTTCTTACATTAGAAGTGAATTCGGTACACTAATATGGATTTAAGTATACCGGGTAAAATAAATACTGACTAGGGGTAATGATGGTATTTAGGAGATCGGAAAGTAATGTGATTAATTTCACATTATGGGTTGAAACGAATTTCTAGGGTTATAATATAAAACGCTACTTAGAAATCAAACTAGAACCTAATTTAGAAATCGATGCGGAAACCGAACCCGAACCTAACCCCAAACCTAGAATAATTGTAAAAAACTTAAGACCTAGATAATTAGGCATATTAAACCCTAAACAAAACCTAACAATAAGCGTCATAGGATAAAATGAATCTATAATGGTTATATGAAAAACTGAAACCACGTTTGTGTTATAGGGATGATCGGTGATGGCTTGAGTAAGTCGGACCTCAAGTGAGTGAGCGAGGAGTCAAGGTAAGTTGGGATTAATACGATGCTGTATTTTGGAGGCTTAAAATTATGCTTGATTGTGCCTATTAGATAGTTGAATGTGTGCATGTGCTTAATTATGGATGATGCTATGATTCTGTTTGTTGCTCTGTCATGTATTGTATAATTTGTATAAAATTATTGATCACCCTAAACTGAACTTAATCAAATATACGACCAGTAATCATAATCGGACATGCATGGCAACCCGTTAGGGGAACTTAGGACTCTCCAGCCAAATACCGATCCTTTCGAAAGGGATAGCGCAAGATTGCAAAATGGTCCCTTCTTCATCCTTAGCCGAACTAAGTGATAGGAGAGGAGGTCGCGGTAAGGGTGAAGTCAGTGGTTCAAAGGTAGTCGCGGGAGGAGCGAGGTCTCCATTGCACAAGCTTGGGTTTGGTTATGAGCTGTTGCATTAATGGCAACTCCTTAACTTGGATTAGAGCGGGCGCAATTTCTCTAATCTCACGACGGGCCGGACAACGTCGTGCGATGGCATTTGCTTGCACATGCATTGCACCTAATAAATGATTGGAAACCTTGTTGTGTGTATGGTATAGTTTTAAGTCCTCTGTCTTAACTTACTGAGCTGTGGTTGCTCACATCCTTATAGACGTCGTGCAGGTATTGGCTAAGAAGCAGCAAATAACTACTATGAAGCTAGTAACTGCTGGATCCTAGGGAGTGAGGAAAAATATCGAAGAATAAACACATATTTTAAGGTCTAAGTTTTTATTTTAGAATTATTTTTCATTTCTGAATAATGTAATAACTAGGAAATATATTACAGAGAAATATTGTAAATTTTAACTACATAGTGTATATACATATTTCCTTACTTTTTTAGGTAAATGATTTATTTAAATTACAAGCTGTTTACTTTAAAGCAGGTTAGTTGTGGACGCCTTGTGTAGATCAGGTCTAAGATAGCGGTTATAAAGCCAACTTCTATCTTAGGATGGTTTACACGGTAAGGTTGTTATGACTCTACCGTTTCGGGGTGTGACAGTAGGGGTATTAAACTTGGTCTTATAATGAAGTAATGGCATTGATAGGTTGTTTATTTGTAGGATGGCATATTCTCTAAAAGTGTGTCTAGCGTCCCGTAAACAGTTGTTTGGAAGCTAATGCTACTTTCCTTACGATGGTCACAGCGAACTGAAACCAGTTAGAGCAATTGAACATTCTTAACATATTCTTGGGTTAAATAAGAGTAGAAGGCTGGCTCACCATCTAAAATACAAGCTAAGAAGTTAAAGAATGGTCGACGGCTACATGGACATTTTGAGAGGGGTAAATGTCTCATCTCATGATAAGTAATATCAAAGCCAATGGTTTGATCGGGATGGAACAGAATGAATGCAATGGTTTATCTCTTATAGATGAGCCATCTATAGATGGACGGATTGATTGAAGCTACCTACAAAACTGTAGGAACTTTACTCTGAGTTGCTATTGATCGAGATATGACTGATTAAGATCTATGCTTACCTATAATTGAGTTTTCCTACAATAAGATCGCTCATAGTATTACAAGCATATCAACATTTGAGATTGCCAATTGATTCAAACCTAAGCTTATACTAGATTAGACACCCCTTCTCAATCAGAATGAGAATCAATCAGTCAAAGAAAGATCCGATGCTATAAAGGCAATCCACCAAAAGGTCATAGAATATTTAAGTTGAATTACCACCAAGCTTAAGAGGTGAGATAAAGGATGAAATAGCAAAGAATTTTAGCCTGATGATTTAGTCTGGATTTACCTCAGTAAAGATAGGTTTCCAAGTTTGAGGAAGAGCAAGTTATCTCCTAGAGCTGATGGACCATTTTAAGTGCTTAAAAAGATCAAACCCAGTGCCTACTGGATTGAATTGCCTGAAGATTATGGAGTCTTAAACTCCTTCAACTTTTTCGATCTTCATCTATATGTTCCCGACGACAATCAACAAGAAGTAGAACCATATTGGATCTCGAATCTCAAACAGCTTGGAAGGGATGATAGGGATCCCGGACCAATCGCTAGCTCTCGAGCTCGAGGATTCGCCCATTTGGTTCGTTGAGCTATCTAAGGGGAGTTGAACTCTGAAGAACAATGTTTTCTCCACCTTAAACTACCGAGGTACTCTATTATGATCTCTCTTTGTCTCATTTCGGGGACTACTAATGTGATGACCTGTTATCAAGTCGGCCTCTTATTGTCGCATCGGTCCAAAGCCAAGCACTAAATTTGTTGATTGTCGAGTTGACTTATGTCTGAGGTCGGGTTATCCCATTTCTAAGCTGACTAGTTGAGACTAATCATAAGATTGACTGTACACTGGACCAACCTTTCCCAAGCCTTAAACAGTTGAGCTAACGTACAGTCGACTAGACCTACTTTATTTAGAATCAGTTTTGCTTGGCATACAACATCATTTTGACCATTAAATGGACAGTAAACACGCGGCCCATTTTTTTTTCTAACTTTTGTATTATTTTTTTGTAATCGAATATCCTTTTTGTTTGTTTACAACTTTACCCTTGTAATCTATTTTCCTTTCTTTTTCTAGTATGAATCCTTTTTGTAGTTTATGTATTCCTAGGATTGGCCATAATTGGGTCATATAAATACTTGCAAATGTAATAGCCGCTATGCAAGTAATATTGATTTTTAGACATGCTTTCCCTTGTGAGCTAAGTATCCCTTATTTACTATCGTTTACTCTTGTTTAGCTTATTATGAGTGTAGATTAGTGGTGAGTGTCCTTTGGCCACACTTATGACTAATATCAAATGTGACCTGAGCTTGTATAAGGCGTTAGTGTGTCATATCCATCGTCAGTGTACGAGGACCCTTGCTCAATCCTCGACTACTATTTATCCTTTGAACCATCTTGCAGTTTGGACCCACCATCTTCTCGACCATCCTATTAAACCTTATTTCTCACTTCGTTTAAGCTACTATGTACCTTTCCTCTTTTTATGTATCCCATTTATTATCTTTGTATCTAAAAATCCGCAAATTTGACTCTGTATTGTTCACAAAATTTTGGGTCTTCTTTTTCATTTGCGATCACTCGATAAATGCAAAGAAAAATAAAAGTCTTTAAACACATAATGGGTGGTTGGCTAAAAACTGAAAACATAAATTCTTTTTTAGGAAAAAGCGTGTAAGGTACTACCTATCCTGGTACCCTTTAGCCCTCTTACTCCTTAAGGAAAGAAAGGCAAAATATCTAGTATAGTTGAAATCAAATGGAGTATTTAGGTATCAAATTTGGTTCATTTTACGTTACTTCCTTGGCAGATCGTTTTCTTATAATTGGAATAAAAGAATTAGTAGATTTGTTTCGTAGGAAATGGGCTAGGGTTATGATTTTATAATCTATAATCTAATGATTAAGTTGATTTCATGATTAAATTGCAGTTACTCTGCACATCAATCATGGCATTAGGATAGATGCTTCATTATAATCTACCCAGGTAAGTTCACTCCATGTCGGAAATGGAATTGTAATGCTAGGATCTTAGGTCGAGGTGGACAATATTCACTGATTTTAATTTGTTTCTTGTGGCAAAGTTTGAATCAAATCCAATAATCATGAATGGATCACACGAGTACAAGAATTTATAGTGTTATAATTGATATAAGGTAAGGTACTCAATGGATTGATTGATTTGGTTTATATAGTTCAAATGTGTTTCATTTTTTTCTTATTTCATTTATATCATAATAATGCAAACATAATGAATTTTGGTGGGAAAAAACCTAACTTAAATATATAAGATTTGTTTAGCTACCTTATGAGTATTTACCCAAAGCTTTAAGTCATATGTCTTATTGAAATATTATTTATACATATATATATTAATTTCAAGTGTATTCATTAACCATACCCTATAAGTCAGGTACATCTCTCATACCTTTATAGCAAAGAGATCACAAGGTATAAAAACTTAGATAATGTCGATTTGATGTTTATTATCTTAGTTTTATAAATTACACTTTGTTTTTCCTTTTTTAAGAGTGTGACTCAATTCATTCTTATTAATACCCTATCTTACAAGGGCCTAGCGATCGTAGAAGCCTATCAAGAATCTTAGCAACATTCCTCATTCTTTTGAGCCACTCTTTAATTGTAGATTTGAGCTGACACAAGTTTACTAGGTTTCCCTTTAGCGATCCTGATGGTATAAACTTTAACGGCTTGTTTATTTCATAGAATAGAATGAGAGAAAATTGAATTAAAATTCCTAAAAAATGGAATAAGGGTGTAATATATATTATTTTGTTTAATTGGATTTATAAGTAATTTAATTATAGACATATAATATAATTTTAATAAATAAATTATTTTCGGTCTATTTTTTTTCTCAACTAATTCTAAAGTAATAGTTGGTGGCAGTAGTTAGCGATGCGGTGACTATGGCAGTTAGCGGCGGTGGCGATAACAGTGGCAGTGATAGTGGTGAGAAGGATTGCAATTCAAAAATAAAAAATTATGTAAACATTATAATAAAAAATAAAGAATAAATAAAATTATAATTTCCTCGAAATAAATAGACTATAATAAAATTGTCTAACCTAATGATAATTAATGCTCAACTTTATAATTAGACTTTAACTTTATATGGAGCTATTATTGCTTTCCATAAAATTTTAATCATTTGAGATATCATAAACATACTCACCCTCACTATATAGGATCTAATGGGAATTATGCTATAGTAAAATGTAGATTCTGGTGGAACTTGGATAAAATTCTGGGTAATTTATTATGCCACTTTAATTGAGAAAATAAAAAGAAGAAAACCTCCTGTGGCTGCGTATGAGTGACAAGGGGCAAATCAAATTCTATCATTTTCGAACTCCTCCTTGGTATTTACTTTTTTCAGCTTATGTCTTTTCTTCCACTCTTTTATTCCTCCTCTGATCTGAACCCCCCAATCTCTCTGTAAATACTCAAATCTCTTCACTTTCACATCAGCCATACGATCTTCCAATACGATCGATCGTTTCCCCCCCCTTTCTCTCTCCTCAACCCACCGTCTCTTTCTTTCCTTTTCCGCCTCTTTCTAGGGTTTCGCAGAGGAATCATATCGAGTCCGTTCTCCTCCAAGGCGAGTGATGTATTTTTTATCTTCTTGTTTTGATTCGATTTGCACTAGAAATAGCGAGATAATTGTTGCCATGATAACCAGCTTAGAAAAAATTGTTTACTTTGATATGAAGAAAGCGTGTTATTACTGTTATTCGTGTAGAGTTATCATTGGTGAAGTTGAACCTTTTCATGTAAAGATTGGTCTGTTAGGGTTTGTTTGTAGCAGGAATGATACGTTAGCGTATCTCATTAGGTTTTTGAGAACGATCATCTCATTTGGTGTGTGAAGGATGGGTTTTTGATCGAGGTGAAATGCGCTTGGTGTGTTCGGTTTCCTGGCAGTCTCCTATGGATCTGTTACAAACTAGTCAGTGTAAGAGTAAGAGTGAGTAGTGTTTAAAGTATTGAAATTGCAGTTAATCTGTTAAAGTCTTTGTTTATTGAGCTAAGAGTGCCTTCACTGGTTTAGAGATTAGGTTTTGTGATGTCTTTGGTGTATAGGAGACTATTTTTGTCCTTTGAACAGCTTAAAGGCTTGTGAGAGAGTTTTTGTTTATCCCTTGTGGTTGTGAAGGAATAATGGGTTTGTGTGGTGGGTGACGGTTGCCAGTGATAAATCAGTTTAGAGATGAAATATTTACCAAAAAAAGAAAGTTTTAAGTTGAAATATGTGGATGAGTGCACCATATTGTCCAGTCCGGAGTGAGTGTG
Source organism: Lumnitzera littorea (assembly GCA_024138015.1). Lineage (NCBI taxonomy): Eukaryota > Viridiplantae > Streptophyta > Magnoliopsida > Myrtales > Combretaceae > Lumnitzera > Lumnitzera littorea. Next base: position 111,525,144 of record JAMXBB010000004.1, on the reverse strand, counting down.
CTATATTTTTTTTCCCCTGAAGATGGTTTTTGTGAAATTCTTTGTGGAAGATGGCCGAGGAGTTAGAATAGTTAGTGTTGAACTGAAACTGTTCTAGATATTACTGGGAAAGAAAATTTTCATGATAAGAAGGTATTCAAATTAGCGAGCCAGGATTTTGACCGAGTATCTGTGGTGGCCTTCTCTAGGCTAGTTCACAAGATGGTTACTTGGAATTAAACTACCCGGTTGGTTGTCATTATGTGTGAAAGGTAATTTTAGAGGAGATGGAAAACAGTGTCTTGGTAGTTTAACATTATAAAACTTGTCTTTCTATATTGCCTAGAAAAGTTGCTTAATTTACACCAAGTGACTAGTAGAAAATTGAACACGGGATGCTGTTTATAGATTGTGGGTTAAGCGTTTACCATGTGAGGTAATGCATTAATTAAGTTTCTCATTCTGCTGTACTTAGGGAAAAAACAACCTTGATGCCCTCATATTCAGAATTTCCTCTTAAAACAATTCTTGAAAGTAATTATCTAGGATATGGTTTCTCAAAAGACTAGCCCCAAATAGAAAAATAAAAATAAAAATAATCCTAAAGGAATTTATAGAGTTTTTCTTTTTCTTTCTTTTTTTTTTTTGGGTAATGGAGGGACATGACATTTATATGACAGATTACCTTGGATATATGAACCACTCGATAATACCCATGCATCGGTTCCATATGGCTTACACTATGTTGGTGGTCGAGGAAGTGTACTTGGTGGGAGTTGAACCCAAGACGTAGTGTAAGTTGTCATGAGAGTGTCTTAGGCCTTAAATAGTAGGTGAACCTCTTAAGGAATTTTATAGAGTTTTTCTTCTCTTGAAGAAAATGGTAGTTTCTTTTTGCTAATGAAGTTCCTGGGTGCACTCAAAAAACTTTTGAGCTTTTTGTTCTACCTGTCTTGTTCATTTCATTTTGGCAACTTTCTTCTTGTGTTTTTTAATGTAATGAATGTTTTTAGATGTCTGTATGCTTCAAGTGTAGAACATTTTGCAATATGAATAGTGAGAGGAGCTTTGTGGTCTTGAAATTATGTATTTTTGGCTGCTATTAACATTTGTTTCCTTATAGAAATTAATGCTTTTGAAGTGTATTTACTTTCTTACTTGTGGAACTGCTTTTATTTGCTTCTCCACAGGTTCCATTGAGTTTGTTTGGATGACCATCGAACGACATATGAATCATGGCATCAAGCACATTGCCCGGAGATCGAAGGTATGTTATTTTGCACTCTTTTCAGGAGATGAGAGTAATTTCTTGGATAATGAACGTTTGAAGTAAGCAAAAAAAAAAAAAAGTTAAAGGGAAACAAAACCAGAAAAATTCTTTGCAGATCAAAGGACAAGAAATGCAAATCCATGCAGAGAACATGTAGGAGAATGAAAGACCAAAAGAAACATAGAGGAGAATGACCAATCGACAATAGAAATATCTGCTCTATCCTTTGAAACTCTGGTCTTCCTTCCAAGCAAGCTAAAGAATTCTAAATACTGAATATATGGGGAGGATGAATTGACAATGACAGTGACTGACTACATGTACTGTGATCTTCCATGGTTCCTGCTAAGACAGATGGAGGGAATTCCAGCCTTGCATATCTAAGGTTTTGGGTAGAAATCCACTAAGGTTCTGGGTTCAAATCCCACCAGGATCTTAGTGCTAGTTGCTCCCCTAGTATACATGCCTTGTAGTTCATGTATCTCTTGATAGCCAACTGACATAAGGCTGATTCCCACTGTTGTATATATATTTAAAAAAAAAATCTTAATTTACTTAAAAATTACCGTAGTTCACTCTTTCTGTGTATTATGAGGGAAGACAACTTAGTAACAAGCTTTCTCTCTCTTTCTTTTTTCTTCCTTCTTTCTTGTAGTCTCTAATTCTTCTATCTATCATTGTCAATTTTCTAGTATATCTCAGTTTGTTTTACCTTGTTGGTGAATCGTTGCTTGTTGAAAAAGTATATTGGTGGTATCTGCATGGAAATACTTCATTGATGTCAAATAAAGAAATGGCATGCAGGAATTCACTGATTATTGGGTAAAGTGAAATTAGATTTTCCATTTACCATGCATGTTAGAAGAGATTAAATTCAAATGTTTTATAAGGAGTTTTTATTTCTTTTATTATTATTTTTTTACAAGGAAATTTTTGATAGCTATATTTATCCAGAAAGTTCTTGATAGCCATGGTTTTTTCTTTCTTTCTTTCTTTTTTTTTTTTTTTTTGTTGTTGTAGGAAGATAGCCATGGGTTGTTGGAGTGGTGTGTAAAATTTTTAATTCCAAGGGCATCGGCTTGAGAATAAAGTGACACGGGGAATCATTTATAAATAATCTATTGCATAAGAATTGAGTTATGTTGATATCACTCATCCAAATAAAAATTACTAGAATTCCTGCAACAGTATAGTTAGTCATGTTATTGAAGTGAATGATGTGCAAAATTAAGGGTCTAGAGATTTCATTTACGTGTCCAAACACAGTTTCACTGTATATAATCTGATATTTCATCCAAAACAATTCTGCTGTACATCTCAAACTCTCCTGGAATAATAAGTTAATGTTTCTGGTTGTCCTTTTATTATTTGGGCTGGCAAAAGATCAAAATTGCAGATATTATCAGGTGAATTTTAAACAGGAGTTGTTATGCTTATTGGAACGTTTGGCAACCTCTTTTTGGGTCAGAAAACAGCCTTGTGTACCTAATTTTAGTATAGGTGCTTATACCCTGGTATTTCATAGTGGTCTATAAGCAACTGGGAAGGTAAGATTTTATGCAGCAACAAGAAAATCCTGCTCCTCACTGTGGCTGCCTCTGATGGATGGGCCAAAACCTATTCTTGTCTTGAGTAAGTGAAAGGAAGAGGGGGTTTTTGTTGTCTGCCTGGAGTGACAATGGTGGTGTCTGGAGGGAAGGGAGATTAGAAGTAGACTGGGGCATTTTGTGTCGTCTCACTTCAAAGGTTGGGTTTATGCTAAATCTTAATTGCTCAGACTCTTGTGGGTCAAATGCTTTAGCTGCTAGTAGTAGTAAGTGTAGATACCTCAAATGGAAGTTTCAAGAGGGGATCAGAACATCCTTGCATTATGCATTTATTTGCTTGGTTCAAGGAATAGGTTTTCATCAAATTCATTTTACTAATATTTTTAGTCAGCATTTGATTATGTTACAAGATTGATGACCGAAAAATATGAGACTCTGACCTCCTTTTTCTTGAAATCCTAATGACTCCCCCAAAAGCTATTGGAATATTAAGGAATTGGGAATATGTGCTCATATTTTTCTGGTCATTAACCCTATGATATGACTAAGATCTCATTATAAATATTAGTGACTTGGGGTTTTGCACGGTGAATTCCTCTTAATAAACCAAATGAGGCCTTAAGTTCCTTTTTTTAGGGTGTCTCAGACTGAGAAATGGTATAAAACCTGGATTGTCAGACAACTCTTTTTCATAAGATTTTGTTTGTTCTTTGATCCTTTGCAAGTTCTTATTAAAGAGTTCTCCTGAATTTAAGTAATTTAGAGACATCTCACACATTATTTTGGTGGGCTCTCATTAATTAATATCCTTAATAATCTCAGCGGTTATGATCTGAATAGTATTGCTTTGAATTCGCTTTTCGCTTACAATTTCTGGGAAATAACAAGTGTGTTTGCTTGTCTGCTTCAGATGGGCTTCTGCAAGAAGGGGCGGCATGACTGTGTTAGGAAAGGTTGCTGTACCAAAGCCTATAAATTTACCCAGCCAGAAGTACCTTATTTCCAATCCCTTCTCCTCTTCTGTTTGCCTCAGTGCTTTTGCCTGGCTTAACCTTTTGTCTTCTTTATTGTTTAAGGTTGGAGAATCACGGTTTGGATCCAAATGTGGAAATTGTGCCTAAGTGAGCATACCATATCTTTTCTGAATTTCTTGGTAGATTTAAACACATTGGTATCTATAAATATTTCAGTAAAAGTGCAAGTTGACTCATTGCTGTTCCTCACCTCCTATAGGGGTACCCTTAGTTGGGGAAGTAAGTCATCTTCAGCATCAAATGCATGGGCTTCCTCAACACTATCCCCTACTGCTGATGGTAGTGCTAATTCCCCAAGTCGCCTTAGTGCTCGGCCATCATCTGGTGAAAGTGGCACTCGGCCGTCAACAGCTGGCAGTGATCGAGCTCTTGATACTGCTCCTAATGCCTGGGGTTCAAACTCTAGGCCTTCCTCTGCTTCAGGGGCACTCTCATCCAGTCAGACATCTCTAGCATCATTGCGCCCTTGCAGTGCGGAGACAAGACCTGGCAGCTCACAGTTATCTCGTTTTGCTGAGCCGTCATCTGACAATTCAGTAACTGGGAGTGCGGAAAGATTGGTATGATTTTTGGATTAGGAAATGTTCTTGTTTTGGACCTACCTTATGAAGCCAGTAGAAATTTGTTTTGAGGGAGCTCTGCCTAATTTGCTTTTCAACTTGGCAAATATGTGTATTAAATAGAGAGAAAGTAAAATTATTTTGAGGAGAACTTCTGACTATTTTGTTGCATGTCAATTCTGGAAATCTGTCTTAGATGGGGAGACACTAGTGTGCGCTATTATTGCATTTTCTTATTTGAGTCTCTTTCAACCAGAAATTTTGGCCTACTTTTCAGCTTGCTTGTTTATACATCTGGAAAATGATCATATGAATTTAGTCATTGCTTGCTGGATGTATCAATATGTTGCACTGAGAATTTCTTTCTGCTTTTACATCACTTTATACGTAGGACTGGATTGTTAGTCAGAAATGATGCAGCTGGTGGATGAGATATATTTTATAACATCACTTAAAATCCATGTCATTGTTTTAATAAATTATCAATTGTATGATGTTGGAAATGTATTTAACTAGAGCAAGTGGTCAACCTTTCTATCTTCTTCACATCATTATGGGTTTTAGATATTTTTTGGAGGATTTCTTTAGGAATCTTGTTAGTGTTGCATATTTTTTCTTAAACCAGAATAAAGTTACTTTTTGGATGGCATTAGGCAATGATACAACAGCCAACCATTCTCCATATGTTTGTAAGCCATGTTTTTGCAGATCATTCTGTTCAGCCATATGTTAACTACTATCTATTTTTCTCCCCTTTTGAGTTTTAATCGCTTCCATATTCTCAACTTTTTTATTGTTTCCTTCCACATGCCCAGGGAGTAACATCTTACAAGAATGATGGGTTTTCTTTAAGCTCTGGGGATTTCCCTGTGCTTGGATCAGAGAAGATTAGTTCTGGAAAAATTTCCTCATCACAAGGTTATGTGCAATGTGTAATAATATTATGTAGTTGCTGAAGATGGTCTCATAATTTTATAGAGGAAATGCTTCTTTGTTTCAATGCATTCTAAATGTCATACTAAATTTCCAGTCTCTGTAAGTATACTTTGTTTTGGGAACTTATATCTTTCAACTTTAAAGGCCTGTAGCTTTTAGAAAAATGTCATTTTTCTTGGTGCTTTGGTCAATATCTTAGGTATTGCTAGTGCCTCTATAGGGTTTCTTTGTATTTTCTTTTATCAATATGAAATGTAATATCTGATTTTACCCACAAAAATATAGCATTTTTTGGTAATGTTGAAGTAATTTTTCTGGACAACTGGTGGCTACATAAATTTGATGCTATTTGTTGTTTCCTTCATGATGCATTTTAGTATGTGATCATGTTGTTATCTGCAGATTTTTGCAGGGTTAGTGTAAGTGTGTATCCTGTGATTTCTGAACCCATTTTCCAACAATTTTGTGGATAACGTCTCTGAAGGTCTTATTTCATCTTCTGCAGGAGAAGAATCGGTTAAAGAGAGCATGGAGAATCCTACTGGTAATTTTTCATGTGATTAGCTCATCTTGATCACAACGTCAGCTAGCCTTTGACCTTTTCTCGTGTTGACTATTGTAGTATTTGCATTCTAACTTTCATAGTGTCTCTTTTTTAATTTTTTTATTGCAGTGGATGCCCCCGTGAATGCTGATGTGCTGAGTAGAACAGAAAGCTCATGGAGACAAGACAACCCTCCACAAATTGAAGATAATGTGAGACCTTGTTTGGAGAAATGGCCTGGGGACCCTCGTTTCCATAATTCTGGTGTCCTCCCTCAGCAACTTAGTGGATGGCATGGCCTGCCAGTAACTAACCCTCCAGGTGGTGTTTGGTATAGAGGGCCACCTGGAGCCCCTCCTTATGGGGCACCTGTACCGCCTGGTGGTTTCCCTATGGAGCCATTTCCTTTTTACCGTCCTCAGATGCCAGCTGCTGGTCTTCCCAATCCACCTCCTGTTGGACCATCAGGAGCAGGACCAAGAGGGCCCCGCCCAAGGGGTGGGGACATGTACAGACCACAGATGCCCGATCCTTATATCAGGCCAGGTATGCCAATGAGGCCTGGTTTCTACTCTGGTCCAATACCTTATGATGGTTTCTTTGGTCCTCCAATGGGCTACTGCAATCCAAATGAGCGAGAAATTCCATTCATGGGAATGCCAAATGGTCCTCCATCTGTCTATGGTAGATATCTTGGTCATCATGCTCCTGAAACCAGTAACACTCATCCTAGACCGGTTGGCTATTGTTCTGATAGTAAAGTACCAGCTTCAGAAGTCGAACATGGTCATCATCCTGAAACGCCAGGTCAATACAAGGTCCTCCTGAAGCATCACAATGATTGGGATGGAAGCAGTGCAGAACATAAGCTTGAGGAAGCAGTTGCAGCAGGCAATACAAGCTTAGACAAGGGGGATTTTTCTCATTCATCATCCTGGGAGAATGACTGGACAACGGATCATAAAAAAGATGAAGTGAAGCATTCTGATGGTGCTCCGTTTGGAGAGGTGGCTCATCAGAAGTTTGACAACCTGGTTGGTGTCTCTTCTCTTACCATGAATGTGCAGTCACATGAGAATGCTGAGAATGTCAGAGTTGATGGCAGTGCTGTTAGAAGGTTGGAATATGTGCATTCTGTTCACCCTGATGTTCCACCACTACCTGTGGCCGCTACAAAGGATTCTATTCTGATACAGAAAATAGAGGGCTTAAATGCTAAAGTTCGGTCTTCTGATGGAAAACAAGAGGATTCACACTTTCCTAGTAGATCAGAGCGAGAGAATAAGAAATTCCTTGCAGCTGATTCCAGGTCAAGCCAATCTGCAGCTGAATCGGGCAGTCATTCACTGCATCTTGATAAAACTATGATAACAGGAAATTTAAATCCTACCTCCTTGGAGACGAGCATTATCAGTGGAGGGAGAAGCTTTGAGCAATCTTCCAATGTAGCAAATGCTTCCAGGTTTGTAATTTGGAGGCCTGAATTATGCATGCTTGTTGGTTCCTTTCTTGATAGTATGCTGATATCTAGCTTCACAGGAAGCATCCTCATGTGATTCAAGGAAAAAGTTATCATCATGGTAAAGGAAGGTTTGTTACACATGAAGGTGACGGTTGGCGGAAGAGATCTTCACCTGCTGAGTCACTGGATGTAGTGCCAACTGTGCCTCTGGATAATTCTAGTTGTCACATGCAGGCCCACATTACTTCTCCAAAAGCTAAGGATATATCTGGTTCTCATAATCCCTCGAAGGATTGGGCAGAGTCTGTTCCTGCCAAATCTGATCAGCATGCTAGTCAGGCAGAGGTATTATATTGCTCGTTATGTTTTCTTTTTTCCTTAAGTTACGAATCTAGAAATTGTTCCGTTACTTTGACAATGTTTTTCAGCGTGCTAAGATGAAAGAGCTGGCCAAGCAAAAGGCCAAACAAAGACAAGAGGAGGAAGAAGAACGACTAAAAGATCAGAAGGCCAAGGCACTCATGAAATTGGAGGAGCTGAACAAGCGAATGCAAGTTGGTGAAGGTTCTAATCCTAAACTAGATAACGTTTCAAATGATGGTATTTCAAATAAAGCATGGGGCTCACGCGCTGACCCTCAAAAAGAGGTATCTTCTAAGAAATCTTGAGCACCGAGTTATTTGTCTGTTTTTTATTCTTTTCTAGTTTGTCAATATAGTGTGTGCAGAATTGCAGTAGGGAAGTCCCCTTTGTGCTACAATGTTCACAATTTGTGTGTTTGTGTTTCTGAGCAGCCTGCCCCTGTACAAGAGAATGTTGGACCAGCTGATTTTGTCGAGAATAGTACTGCTCCGTTGATTGATAACATTGGCTCTTCCAAGCAGAGGCGTGTAGCTGACGAGCAAAAGCAGAATCCTCCTGTGGACAAGAACTTAAATGCCGAGTCACAGAAAGTTGATGCTGATGCAGCAAATGATACTTTTGTTGAAGTTCTCCCCAAAGACAGGGCTTCAAGCAATGAGGCAAACGTGTCTGTTAGACCTCATCATGTGGCTGATGCTTCTTCTCATCAAAGAAGGAAGAGCAACAAGAGTGCTTGGTACAAGCATAAAGCAGATGAGGTTCCTCCAGCATCTTCATCATTAGCTACACCTAAAGAAACAAATGAATCAATCTTTGTAGAGGAAAACAGTGGGCCAAAGGTTCAAGATTCTGAGTTAGATCATAATGCAGCTGAATCATTAATAGGTTCAAATATGGCAAACCGGCCTTCAGAGCAGCTTCCAACTGTAGCAAATGAAGGAACACAAACTAGAATGGGCCACCAATATAAGCCACAGCATCCTCGGAGGCCATCACGGAACCCTCAGGCCCATAGATTGACTGAGAAGTTCCATACAGGAGATGGTGTTGTATGGGCTCCTGTGCGATCACAGAAAATGGAGATTGCTGATGAAGCTAGTGACAGAACTCAAGTTGAGGGTCTTAATTCATCTACCAAAAGTGATAATACTGTCCATCATAACCCTAAAAACAAAAGAGCTGAAATGGAGAGATATGTTCCAAAGCCTGTTGCAAAAGAAATGGCATTGCAAGGCAGCATACAACAGCAGATGGCTGATTCAAGTAATAAGAATTTAGCGGATGACTCTGGTCAGAAGGGAGATTCAAATTATCAAGCTACTGAAAATATTCCACCTACTGGATCAACTATAGGAAAGGAATCGAGGAACATGGAAGGGAGGCACAATAAGCCTGGTAGATCACATGGATCATGGCGCCAAAGAGGTTCAGCAGAATCTAGTATACAAGGTCCAGCGGGAGGACAATCTCATACTTCTGGCCTAGTTAAAGATGACCAGACGAGAGTTGAGCATCATCAAAGTCATAAACCTGAAGGAAGATCTCCAAAAGAGCAGGCGAAGGATTCACATGAATGGTATTCCAATGATGGCCCAGACATTCCTAGCGATTCCAACTCAGTTTCTCAAGTCCCATCTTATGATGGCAGAGAACATGGAACCACAGGAAGAGGAAAACGTCAAGCTTCCCGAGGGCAAAAAGGAACAGGGACTAGTGTGAACCTCGATCAGACAAAAAGTAGTGATGATGTGGAGAAAAATCAATCTTTGGCTCCTGAATTGAGCCAAATGGGTGTCTTGGCTGCTTCAAAAGAAAACCCTAATGTTGGAGAGCGCTGGCAACCCAAAACTCAGAACTTTTCTTCTCATAACAATCGCAGAAGCAGGCCAAGTGGGGTTCGTGTAGATGAGTCCTCTCGTGATGATGCACGGTATCAGCAGTACAAAGAGACCCCCGAAGCTTCAGCTGCCCCTGGCCACGATCGAGATATCTCAGGAAAAGACAATGTGGGTGCGGCTGGGAATCTTGAGACAAAAAGAGGGAGGAGGACACCTTTTTCTGGTGGCCGTCCTCATTCTCCAGTCCAGGATTCTGTGAAGCTGATCGACTCTGGTCCAGTAGGTGAGGATGGACCAGAAGAAGGACGAACTTCTTCAGGGTTTCGTAAGAACTCCAACCAAAATAGCCGTTTTGGAAGGGGCAATGAATACCGTGGAGAGTGGAATTCAAGTGGGCAGGACAACAGGCAACAAAATGTGCTGGTGAATCGGGAGAGGCAGAGACAGAACTCCAACTACAAGTACCAGCCTGTAGGGGCACTTGGGGACAACAGATCCGACTACAACGAAGGACCAAAAGATGGTTCTCATATTGCAGGAACAAGGTTCAAGGAAAGAGGGAATCGACGTGGTGGTGGGAATTTTCGGGAATGGCGAGGTGGTAACACTGGAGCTGATGGTGGCCGCAACCAATAGGAAGGATGAATACGGATCCTTAGATATATCTAGGCTGTCTTTCTTGGTTGTGAATCGCTGGTATGGCGAGTATCCAGGTACACACTAGAGTTAGCAATTTAGAGTTTAGACTGTAGAAATCAGCAGCTGCTGGGTCTTTGATTTCAACTGATTGTGTATTAAATATTTAACCAGGCTCAGGGAGGAGCAGATGAACCAGAATGTGAAGTTGATGACAGTTGGCTTCGATGTGGTCCATTTTTTTTTTTTACTGATTTTTGAATTGTATTGATTTTGAACCTATATCTTGCTCTGTTTTTTTTTTTGGGAACATTTTACATGTTCGTTTTGAGCCATGTACTTTGGGGTTCAATGTTCTCTGCTCTTTTACTATCGAAAAAAAGGGGAATTATGGTAGTTCCACTACTCTTTGTATTGAGGTAAATGAAAGCCAAGTGTTTTTTTTTTCTCCTTTATTTGCATCTGCTTGGTCAAGGAATTCCATCAATGAAATCTATTATCCTCCCTTATGTTGTATATAATTTTTTTTTTGTTTTTTTTTGTCTTTTCTTGTCGAAAAAGATAGTTGATTTGCTAGTTTTCCATTTGTTCACCTGAAATGACCTTAGGATGCTGTAAACTTGTAATAAACTGCTAATTGGTTCTTTCTGATGCATATAGTTACTAGATAGATTCATTTTGGGAAGATTGCTTTTTTCCTTCATTTTTTATTTTTTGGTTGCTTTTGTGTATTGGAAAACGGAAATCGTTCTCCACTCCACACTGTCTACTGGTGTTTCTTGCGGTTGTTAGTCGCTTATGTGTCGGTCATTCTTACCATCGATGTATAGTTACTACTCCTATTTTCTTCCACTAAATCACTGAAGAAGTAAAAAGCGCTAGCTTTAGTATCTTCGTGCGCTTTATTATTATTATTTTTTCCTCAAACAAGCACAATTTGTTCATCCGAGGCCCCCCAAAAAAAGAACAGAAGTGTTATAGATGGAACCTTTAACTGGTACATCATCTATAGCATAAACCACTGTTAATAAGTCTAATAATAGGGGACATTTGATGTTCAAATTTTGCTTATTTTTATAATTAACTATATGAAGTTTAAAAGTGTAATATGGCTTGAATTTTACCCAGTTTTGCAATTGACAAATTGAACATTGCCCATTTATTACTTGAATTTTGTTCATATTTACAATTAACTAAATGTAGTTAATATGGGCACTATAAATTGTGTCAAAAAGTTTACAAGTAATAAATTGACAGTTTTTATAATTTTTGTAATTCAATTGTAGAAATGAGTAAAAATTACGTATTGGGCGATGTTTACCTAAAAGTGAGAGCTACCACTAAGAGAACAAGGTTTAATACTAATGACAGTAAATAGCTTATAGAAGGGGTATGATAGAGCTATACTAACTGAAAATAAAACAAGAACAATATGAATCCCTCCCAACAGGTACAAAGGGATAGAAGGATGCGGTTGATAATAGAGATGCGGCAGGCAGGACTTTCTAGTGAGGAGAAGCGTGAATTGAGCTGGAAAATGTTGTTCAATGGCGTATCACGTATGGTGTGTTTTGACGACGAATGAGAGCGTTGGGAAGAGAAGAAAGGTTTATAGAAGGAGAAATGGAGAGGAAATGATTAATAATAGGACATAGATGAGTGGTGGATAATGTTAAACTTGGGAGTGAAAATATATTTTTTGATGAGGCAAAATAATTCAGTGTAATTCGGGATTAAGATTATTAAAGTGTTTATGAAATTATTTCAAGGAGGTATTGTAGTCCTTCAAGAGCGGGGGATTATCCCAACTCCATATTAAATTTGAATTATTTCTTTTGTCACTTCTTTATTTCCTTTTAACTATTTTAATTTGCTCTTATTTATCAAGTTGTTTAGATTAAGATCTTCAAATAAGTATGAAAGGGGCGACCAAAAATAGGCAAACCTTCTTTAGGCTTTAAAATCTAGCGTTTTATTTATTTCTTTTATCTTTTTGAGAGTATTTCACAATTTTAAAACTTAAATTATTACAAGTGCCGGAAAAATTATGTCCTCGAAACAAGCACACCCTTATTCCGATACAAATCAACTTTCACTAAGCAATGGTTGTGAAATGTTTACTAAGCAACGGTTGTGAAATGTTTCTATCATGGTTGCATGCATAGATAACGGTGGTGTTGCTCATTATTTTTTTTATTCGATTAATAGTATACACAAAAGTGGCTTTTTACGATGTTCTATTATTCCATATAAATGTGAAAAAACCATCCACATTATATAAAATTGAAATATATAATATAAATTTAAACAATTATATGATAGCATTTATGCCATTTATGAAACATTTATGGGTATACCTTGTTGACATATTAAATAATCTTCGAAGTTAATCTATTACAAATCAAAACTTTGTGCTTAGCAAGTAGCTTATGTTTATTTATGTATTCACATAGTTATGTTCTATATGCTTCAACTATACTGATATTAATACATTAAAAGTATATGTACATATGATATTATAAATACTTGCTTCATATTGATATAGCAATTAGCAGGCATGCACCCAAATCACGCATGGAAAAAAACAATATGATCGATAAATCAACAATAAATTACAAACTACGGACATTACTTTATGTCATGATGTAAGGAGGCAAATAAAGAGAAAAATACATGTAACTATGTAAAATGATTACTACATAAATTCCTATAAGAGCAAGCAATTTCTAGAATAATATAATTTTTATTGACATAATAATATATAATATATAACTAGAGATATAGAGATGAATAAAACCTTATTTGCATAATAATATAGATACGAAGAAAAAAAAAATTATATATATATATATATATATATATTATAAAGTGAAAGCTATCACTTGAGAAAAAGTTGTATAATCTGAGTAATATTTAGTTGAATCAATTTTCGATACAAATTGATTCATAATTTGATAACAATCCATCTTACTATAAGTATTTGTAATTTTATTTATCAAATCATATTATCTATTTATATTTATCTATATATATATTATCTAAAATATTTTTATCAAATCATATCATATTATAATATATAGCGGATTTGATTAAAAACATTTTACCTTTTAGTCTATTATGTATTGATTCCATCAATATGCCGTGGAATCAAAATATTGATTGTTCTTTAATGTTTATTACCATTTGATTTATGGATATATATATATATATATATATATTATAAACTAATATAACAATTTACTTAAAAGCATATACCATATGTGTGCTTTGTTCAATGTTGTCAAACCCGACCGGAAGGTTGACTGAGGAATGAGAAAAGGTTAAAGATCGAGAGAGTCAACCAGGGTTGAATAGAGAGTGAACTGAGTTTAATAATAATATTATAATATAATTTGTGTTTATTTATAAAGTAATAAAAATTATTTATATTCTTGAAAATTGAAAGTTTGAAGTTATTTTTAGTTTATTTTTTGTTTTTATTTGATCTACATTTATTTATTTTTAGTGAATTAGTGTATTTTCTACAAAATAAAAAATTAATAATATATTTTAGCTCAAAAAAATCCGATGAGTTCTTATAGAAACTAGGTTAGACCAATTGAGTTAATAAATAAAGATAAAAGGAATAACTCATATTGATTTTATAAAATAATTAGATCCAATCAAATTAGATTGAATAGATCAATCCAGGTCCAGTAACATTAGCTTTGTTTGCAAAAATGTACCGGTCCTTTAACTTATTCACTAAAGGAGACAGTAAAAACGCAATGAATTACTAAATTGTTAATCTAAGTAAGAATATATTAGAAAATGAAAGGTGCTGAAGAAAGAATGACTAATGATTTAAAGAATAAGGTGTATTGTGGAATAGATACTCCATATTAAATTCACAATTTCCTAAAATAAAATAATTATTTCTTACATAAAAGAAATAGTTAAAGTCCGACTCTCAAGTCCAGATATTGCCACGTGGAGCAACGTAGTAAGACTAGAGAGAACCAGAATGGTTTAATTTAATTCAATCGCTTCCGAATGAAGAAAGTTTCCTCTCCCTTGCGATTGAATGTTTTCGTGGTTGCAAAAAAGCGAATTCTCCAAGTGATCCGAGGGACTCGATCAAAATTGTCCGACTGATTTGGCGTTTCACCGAAAGCGCTTCTGCGATCCAAATTTTTCTGTCCTCTCAAACTTTCTTTTCCTCCATATAAACAACATCATCAATGTCCCTTCCATCGCAATACTGTAACTCATCAAACTTTTCGTTTTGATGTTTTTCCCTCTTTCATTACACCCAAGTTGGAGAAAGAAGTTACCGGACATGCGGATACGGAGTCCACTTCGTGATCAGAACAACCACTGGCGGAAGTCGGAGGGCGGAATTCAGAAGAAGAATTCGCATAATCAAAACTTCTACATAACTATTAGTGCATCAAGGCTACTCAAGATTTCGTCATCATCGATATTCTGCCAGAATCTCAGATAAGAGGAAAACCACAACCACTGCAATTACAGAAGTTCCTGATCATCCTCCAGTACCGGAAGCTGAAGACTGGACAGTTGAGAAAGGAAATTCCATCATCGCCGGAGCGATTTTTGTAGGTGGAGGTTCACTTAACGGTACACTCAAATAAACACACTTTAACAAGCATTTATTCTTTTCACAAATCGTTCCTATTTTTTTGTTTTTTTTTTTTTTCTTTTTTCCTACAAAATTATAAAGAAAAGGGGGTGGTCGTCTTCTTATTGGCAAGTTTTACTACAAGCTGTCTCTCTAGAGGCCGTGCAAAAATACTCCGCTTCCAGAAGATCAATGAAAGTTCCGCGATGCGGACATAACATAATTGTCGTCGAGGGTTTTAAACCATGTTGAGGATTCCATAACTGTTGGAACCGTGACATGTAATTGTCCCAACAAGACTTGCGGTAGCCATGACTTGAACCAGTCAAAATCACGGTCCGGGAGGGAACACTTAGATTAGGGGAAGTCATGGTGACAGATGCTCTTCGTAGATGATTGAATGTTCAATTTTATTTATTTTTTTAATTCCTTTCATTTTCCCTTTAAAATATATATGAATTTATATAAGTTTTGTGGGGATGCTTTAAAAGTTTGCTCTTTAATTTTATCTTTTATTGACTATTACATAGAATTAAACTTTAACGTGTGTTGTAATATATAAATATATATATATATATATATAATATCTAAGGAAATTTTACGGTTTCGTCGACTATTTTAACAAGATTGATCTTATCTTTCATCTAATCATTAATTTTTATATTTTAAAATCTAAATTATTAAATTCATAATTTATTAAATGATTTAAATTTAAAAAAAATATAAAGATGAATAAACTCGTCCAACAACCTACTACCTCAACTTTCATGCTTTCATCCTAAGAAATATCCTAACATCATAACCTTTATGCTTTAAACCTACGTAATGTTGAGGTTCTGAATAGGGCTTAGAGTTTGAGTGTTGCTCAAGTGTGGTTGCAAATAGTAGACGAATGGTTGTGTCAATTGTTGGTTGTGTTAGGTATTTTATGTTTTGTCATTTCTGGGTTGTTGTCGAGTTGAATCAATTGTAGGTCTTGAAGAGCTATAATGCTTTGTGTTTTGTATTTGAGTTCCAGTTGGATAGGGGCTGTCATATGCTGATGTCTGGATGCGAGAAACGTGTTGGGATTGTTCGTTTTGTTGAGCTTGTCATTGTCACATATGATGATTAGATAGTGGTACCGGTTGTGTAAAATAGAAAGATGGGAGCATAGAAAAATTCATATATATATATATATATATTATTAGAGTCAATTTTAATAACCACTTATAACTATCAAAAGCCAGTTTCTTTATTATTTTGTATTTTAATTTTAAACATCATTATTCAACATTCCATATTTCCACATCATTTGTTTCAATTGCTGTGTACCCACTTATATTATGCAAGTTGTTTTTTCAATCCATAAAACTCATTTTAAATTTATCTTTTAAAATAACAACTGCTACAAATGTAAACTAAGAAAAAAAAAATTCTCTCTCTTGTTCTTTTCTCTCTTAGAAGCTTGCATTAATATAAAAAAAAAATAAAAGGAAGTTGTCATTTATAGTAATTTGATATGTTCGAAATTGAAAAATAGAGTTTTATTGATAATTTGATACGTCCTAAATTATAAAATAGAGTTTTATTTTATTTTTACACTTATGGCACGAGCGCATGTTTGCTAGTATAGTGTCAAAGTTAAAAATACTCTTTTGGTGTCTTTAGTGTTTTAAGATTTCTCTAATTTTGAAACCGAATTATTCCTATATACTTAATAGTTGTTGTTAAATATTTGATATGTTATGATTATGATAGTAAAGAATTCTATATGTCAAAAATGGTATCTAACATAAAGTTCTTTTATCAAAATGGCAGTTTCTATGAGACCAAAATTCTACTTAGTTGCTTGGTAATTTAGGGCATTAGGAAACTTAATATGATTAAGCTACAAATTATGAATAGACTCGAAACATTAATTGAAGACCCTTTGTGAACTCGAATATTAAAAATATAATACAATAAAAATGATATGGTTAAAATAGTATAATTTAATTATATTATATATTGTTTATAGTAATTGTGTAAAATAAACTAGGATGGTTCGTAAACTTTCAAAGATAAATTATATGAGTAATCGAATTGTTATGTGACGTAAAATAACATGTAATATATATATGTGTGTGTGTTTCACATGTAATTATTAAGTGTGAAAATATACCTATAATTCATTAAAATACTCGAATAATAGCATTTTAAACTAAATAAATTCATAAAAATTGATAAAGAATAACAATAACACTTAGGACAGTTGGGTAGCTTTCAGATTAGGCGTATGGAAGTATTAGGATAGGTGTGGAAGGTTAAGTATGGGTTAAATATGCAACAAGCTTAGTATTTAAACTTAAGATTTTGAAGAGAGAAGGATTAAATCATTTCATCACCCAACCCATCCTAAAAAATTGAAAAAAACACTCTCCAACATCTCATTCATACAAGTAAGGATCTAGAAAAAATTAAGGTGGATTAAAAGGATCAAAAAAGAAAATTAGGGAAAAATTATAAAATCAGTGCACAATTTAGGGAATTTGGTAGTTTTATGATGTGAAGAGGAGCTGGATGTCAACTGGCCACACCACCACTAGGAGTGGCTAGCAACTAGTGGTGTTGACAATGAGGTGGCTAGAGCAACCAGTTCAGATGAGGGTCCAAAATCTATTTGATTTTCCTTAAATTTGTAAAAAATATCAAAATTATCTAGAAAATTATGGAAAAAAATTATTTCTATATATTTTCAAGTCTAAAATCTAGAAAAAATATTATTTTGTAAAAATTTGGAATTTATGATGTATGTCCTTAAGAAATTAGAAAAACCGGGCAATTTTCAATATCAAATTAAATTACCTTATTAACGTAGTTTCAAGTCCAAAATTTTTCAGTAAACTTTTCTCCACTTATATTAAAATGCTATGAAAAGATTTTTCATAAAACTATTTTCTATAATTTTTATGAATTTTTGAGCATTAAATTATGATTAAAATGGTGTTTTTAGTAAAAATTAATGTATTACTCCTAAGGACCTTACTTAGATTCTAAGTTTAGGTAATTAATAATGTATTTGTTGTATACTAGAGCTATTGGGTTGGGTTTGTAGGAAGGAGTATAGAAAATCAACAATGTGCCCTTAAATGTATAGTTTAGTGGAGTGTAAATTTGAGGAATTGGTGAATGATAATGTATTACACAAGGAATTTGGGATGTAATGAAGTTGAGAAGTATTAGTTGAAGTGTTGCTTTGATTAGTCTTAATTGGAGTTAGAAGAAAATGGACCAATGAATTGACTATAAGGGTTTTAAATGAAGGTAGAGGATAATTAAGAGGAGATGGAAGGTAAGTATTCTATTAGGTACTAACTCAGAATTTAAGTTAGAGGCATATTTCTTAAAGAAGTATAGTTAGGAAGGGCTTAGATGTTGAGTTAGAGGGTAAACTCTCAACAAATTTGATGTTGGTTGGGCTCAAAAGGTAACTCAAAGGGTATTTTACCAAAAAATCTAAAATTTAGTAGATTGCATAGTTAGTTTTGAAGGTGACTCAAAGGATACTTCGAAGGAAAATACATAAATGTGAGCACTTAGAAGCTGCCTAAGAGTATAATCTGTGAGAAATATTGAATAATTATTAGATGGTTTCGTTATGAACTCTCATCCAGTGAGGAAGGAGGTGACTTAGAGGCTTCCCAACGTAAAAGCTTCATGGATGACTTCACTCAGAACTTAGCTTAGAGGGTATCAAAGGTATAATTCATGGACAAAATGACTCTAACTTCCTATACTTATAACATAACTTATAAATTAAGTTCTAAAATCAACCTAATTTGTAGGGAGATGAGCAAATAAATGGTATCCCATGTTTTGTATAGTTACTAAAATAATTAATTGATTAAATATATATAGAGAATTCTTGAAGGGGGGACAACTGAACCACTAAGTTAGCAAGCAATTGAATGCCAAGTAAGTGAGATCAATGCTTCACCGTACCTTGAAGTATTGTTTATGAATTCTTGGAGACTTTAGTATATGTCTTGCTTGTAATTGTAAGTTAATGGCATGTGCGTGTACAATGTGTGTGTTTGAATATTGTATTGCTGTTATAGAGTGCTGGCTGTATATATTGATTGTTTTATGGTATTGCTTGCCTTGGATTGTCTAAAATTGTTTGCTCACCCCAAAAGTAATCTAACTCAAACTCGCTTAACTTCTAACCTGATATACATCACAACCTACTAAGATAAACGACTAAGGTTCTTGAGCAAAATACGAACCCTTTGATGAGGATAGTCGAAATGGTCTTTTCCCCACCCTTAGTTGAACTATTTGACAAGAGAGGAAGTCTCGACAAGGTTAGGGACTATGGTTCAAAGTGAAGTTTTAGGCGAGGTGTGTTTCCATTGCACAAGTCCCAGTTTGGTTTCTATTCGTGAATGTGCGATGTCAAACTCCTTAACCTAGATTAGAGCGAGCATAATTTCTCTTATCTCACGATGGACTAGGTAACATCGTATGATAGAACTTACTTGTACATGCATAGCATCTAACTAAACTTGCTTGAAAACCCTAGTTGCTTTATGTCAAATATGTGCTATTGTCTCTGTTTTATTTATTGAGCAAATTGTGGTTCATTTCGATATAGCCATTATGCAAGTTCCCTAGTGGATTCACCAGTACTACTCTAAGTTCTTGAAGACTAGAGAAAGGGGTTAGGGAGTGAGATTCAAGACTAATTGGTTGAATTCTTATTTATTTGTCGGTTTTGCTAATTTATAGGGAAATTAATGGGATATCCACTGGTGATCCTCTAGTTTTCTACTATTAATATTGTTACTATATTTTGTAAATCTGTGAACTATTATAAATCTTTTACTAATCGCTTCATTTACTTAGATCAATTTAATTCTTAGAACTTATTAAAATTGGGATTTTGTACTCTATGATTTATAAAATTTGAATTTCTCAGTCATTTGCACCACAAAATTATTTTCAAAAGCTATTTTGAAAAGTTACACCATAGGTTAATATCTATTAGACTCAGAATTAGATAGCTCAAAGCGATGGAGTGGTAAACGCTGTGTGTAAGTAATACCTACATTAATAACTAAAGTAGCTAGCTTTTAACTCAGATTGGTTTACATGATGAGATTATTACGACTCATTGGTTAAGATGTAACAGTTCCTAATTACAACTCTAAACTCCATGATCCTAATTATTCTTGATTTTGAATCAAACAATTTCTAGTTAAAACTCCAACATCCATAGGCCTTAATAATTCTTAAATAAAATTGCTTGATTTTATTGTAGATACATCATTTTTGCCTCCTTTTATTTTTAGGATTTTGAGGATAGGGTAAAGGGTTCTAATTTAGAAAAAAATACAAAAAATG
The DNA here is from genome assembly GCA_024138015.1 of Lumnitzera littorea. Taxonomy (NCBI): domain Eukaryota; kingdom Viridiplantae; phylum Streptophyta; class Magnoliopsida; order Myrtales; family Combretaceae; genus Lumnitzera; species Lumnitzera littorea. The sequence continues at coordinate 111,504,993 of JAMXBB010000004.1, read as the reverse complement.
GAAAATTTAGAAAAAAAAAAAAAAGAAAAAATAAGAAATATTAGAAAAATACAAAAAATAAAAAAAAATTAGAAAAACCATGAAAAGTAGAAAATTTAGGAAATTTAAATAAGCTTTTAAAATAATAAGCTTTAGGTTTTAATAAAAAGTTTTTTTTTGGGAGAAGGATGTTGAGCATAGGCTTAGATTTAAATTTAGCCTAAGCAGGCCTTGTTTATATGTGTAATTTAATTGTATATATGAATAAAGCATAAGTCAATGGCCTGATGGTAAGATACTTTGACTTGATATTACATATGACTTAAGATCTTAGGTTCAATCCATAGAAAGTGCAAAATGCATCTTTTATTTTTTTTTTTCTCTCACTTGTACACTTATTTATCCCTTATTGGTACATGTGTCCATCATGTCACTATATCATGTCATCGCCACGTCACGGGCTATATCATCGCCGACTCACTTCTAAGAATAGTAGGCACACTCCTACGTATGTTAGACATATTTCAACACACTCTTACACGCACAACTTTCTATTTAGTATTACATATTGTTCAGGTTCGCCCAGACCAAATATGGAAGAAAATCGTATTACATTTGATATTTTTTATCCTTAACTTGACCATGATACCTATAAATAAGGGATTTCATTTCACTACAGACTATCAACTCATCACTTACAATCACTTATATCTACTCACAAACATTACTCTCTTTCTCTCTACATAACCCTTTTTTCTCTCTCTAGGATTCGCACAAACTAGAGAATTTCTGAGCTAGGACTAGTTGTGCTAGAAACAGTCTCACCGAGCATGCCAACTTCGGTCGAGTGGTTACTCTAAAATGTTTTCTAAGATAAAAAAAAACCAAGTTTTTCTTAACTCTTAGTTAAGGGTTAGTATTAAATGGGTTAGGATTTAATACTAATCAGGTTAAGGAAAATTATAAAAACCAGAAAAAATCAAGTTCAACAGCTTAGCGACTCCACTAGAGGTGTCAAGAGGGCTACTCACTTAAAAATTTTTCGAAATTAAAATTGCCTTTTAAAATATCCATGTTATTTATTTATTTGTTTATATATTTATTTGTTATTAACTTGATGTGTATACTTTGTTTTGATTGTCATATTTATTTTGCATACAACATGCATTGGGACATGGGGGTTCATCTGTTGTATCAAAGATGCAGGGTAGATGCGGCCGGACCTAAGCCATCTTAAGACCCTAAGAGGAGAGCTATTCTATAGGCTTTGGGGGTAGAAGCATAACCATCACTCGTTTTTTAAATACGAGAGAGGTTACAAAGCTTAAAAACCTTTTAAAACCCACCCTAATTGATGAGATTCGGGGTACCGACTCTACTAAATGCCAAAGCCCAGCTTGTCTACTCCTCACCTGGACAGCTCATTTTATCACTTATTTTTGCTTATTTTATTTAGACTTTCTATTTCTTGTATTTTTCCTAAATTATCCTTATGTTTATTTTGTATTTATGGGAATACTACTAGGGCATCCTTTTAGTTATTTTATTTACATGATTTCCATCATGTATAAATAGAACCTATGTGTAGGGTTTTAGGTAGACTTTGACATTTAATGAAAAACCCTTAAGACTTTCCTCTTGAAAAGCTCTTCTCTACCCTCTCTTGTCAATTCCTTTAATAAGGATTGTGGCGAGCAACCTTATCACTTGGATCGGTGCGTTACATCTGGCGAGTCTTAGGCCGTGTTGGATTTTATTGGTGCATTATATTCAACTTGATAGCTTACAGAATTGCTAAAACCCCCATTTTATTTTCTAGTTTTGGCTCGTTGTGGTACCTCTTCGTGTGTCCATCCTCGGAGACTAGTTTCGCTGGTATCAAAGCGTAGTTCTGCCGAGGGAGCGTGTTAGGTTCCATGAAGATTTTATTCGTGTACTGTTGGTGGCTGCTGTGTTCATCTTGTAGCTACTGCAGTGAGTGTGTTGGAGTTACTGTTTTGTATTTGAGAAGCTGCTGGTTCGTTGGCTTATGTGTTGTTGACTAGAATTAATTGACCAAAGAGTGAATCTACTGTTCAATATACTAGACATCGAGACTATAGTATTAGAAAATGGAGAAACTTAATTATTATCCTTTTTGTATAGTTGTTAACCTAGGTTTATGTGAGTGCTCTTTTGATGGTAATGGTGGTCATTGAAGTTTGTACGGGTAATGATGGGAATCAACCTCTGACTACATCCAAGCCGAGGTTGACCTGTTTGAAACTGACACCGACCCTCTAAAAGAAGATGCCAACCTGTTCTAACCCGAAGCCGAACAATTTAAGGTCGAGGCCGAACAGCTTTCATTAAAGCCGAGCAAATGACAAAAGACTGAGGGGAAGAAAATGAGCCATTCGACAACAAGTCTGTCATTTGCTAAGAAGATGAGAGAGCACATAGCTGAGGACTTGGGACTAAAGAACCACTCGGCACGATCCCGAGGGACTAGCGCCGATTAATTTTAGCATTTAGTAATTATGGACCAACTTTTCTGGTATCTCAGCTCAACATTGTGAGACTTCAGGAGCTCCTTCTCGGACCCGGACATCTAATTGCTGATCTCACCCAGTTTGGATCCTGTTTCTTCTAGAACAAGCCGAGTGATTGCATGTCGACCTCTATTTAACGTACAGTTTTGTATTGTTGTGTATGTTTTCTTTATTTTATTCATGGGCTTAATTTTTTAGGGTTTAAGGCCTTGTACATTATTTATAGTTTTTCTACTAAGGTTTAGGACTTGATATAAATAGCAACATCTATGAACATTAGGACAATATATGAAAATAGACGTCAATAGACAGAAAAGTATATTCTTGCGTTTTGGGATCTTTCCCTTTTCGAGCAAAGTTATCCTTGAGCTAGTATTTGCTGGATTATCGAGTATAGATCAAATTCTTTAATCTCTTCCATGTTCTTATCGATCTTGACCCTAAGATTGTTGTGAACCCCTTTATTTGAACCGGTTAGTGAGTTGTATCTAATCCTCATTTGAATCCCGAGCGACATTTAGTGTTCGCGAGTTATATCGAACCCTATTTTGAGATCAAACCCTTGATGGTATTTGTGTCTTGGTGCATGATATCTATACACATTCACCTTCACAACCCCTTGCATCATCTTCCTTTTTTGAGGTCCGCTGCATCTACCGTTTGATTCCGTATCAGGTAATGGTGCTTTAGTGTTGAATGAGTGGGTAGCAACAGTAGGTATTGTTGTGTTTGAAATCTTATTGTGCAATTAGTGTTGTGGTTGCAATCGGTGGAGATGAGCAAGTGTGGTGTTTGATGGAAGTGAACCTAAAGAGTAAAGCTTGTTGATGTGAATTGTGTGCTAGTGGCTGTAAATTGGTGCACGGTGTTAGAGTCATATGGGTTTGGAGTTGGGTACTCGAAAATTGTGATTTGGGTATTCGATTGTGGACTAAAGCTATTCATTGGGTAGCTGTGTTGTTGTAGTGGCAATTATTGGGTGTTTGTGATGCTGTGACATTCTGGTGTTGTTGTTCATCCAGTGGTGGTCGCTAGAGTTGAGTGGGTTTGCTAGTAGCGTGTATAGCTGCGACGGTGCTGCTCTGTTTTCATTGAAAACTGGTGAAGTCCGTGGCTGTCATTAATAGAGTGAAGTGGTTGGAGCAATGTAAAGAGGTGCTGGTGCTGAGTGTGTTGTTCTGTTTAAATTGCAGCTGAACTAAAGCGAATCCAAGCTCTTGTGAGTTCGGTTGTTGATGTGCCGAGGCCGCGTGCACCTTGAATACTTGGCTATCGAGCTAGTTTATTAAGAGTTGTGTGAAGTACCGAGCTGCATGTCCGAGCTGATTAAAGTTACTTGTTGGACTGTCGCCGAGCTGTTGAAATACGACGTTTCGAGCTCGCATATCAGGGCCAAAGTGAACTATCATTGAGAAGGAGTTGTCCGAGCTTTATCTTGAGTGGTCTTGCGTATATTGAACCATGCATGAAGTACTGCACATTTCTTCAATTGCCTAAGACTATAGCTTCTGTCTTGACCGTGTCAAATTGGTGCTTGTGTGATCGTGCTGTTAATTTCATTGACTAGCCGAGCCGAACTGTCATACTCCTAAGGTTATCGGGCTGAGTTGTTTACTTATTCAACTTGCCGAGTTGGTCTGTATTGTCTAAGCCCAGGCACTGAGCTGATTCAACCTAATAGCCGAGCTAATCCTACTATCCGAGCTGAGTTGAAGTGCCAAAGTGAACTGGAGTAGTGATCCGAGCTCTGAACTACTGCGATCCGAAGTGCTGACCTGAGGAACTTTGCTAAACTTGCCTAGCTGAAATACTAAAGTATCTGAGCCGAGTTGATTTGAACTGAAGAGAAGTGAAAGATCTAAACTTTACAAGCACTCGAGCTGCTATCCCAGACGTCCGAGCTGTTTCTGTCTTACTCGGCGACTAATGTTCCAAGGCCGAGCTATCTGAGTTGTAGTACAAGTATGTTACATTGTTGAGTTCGAGTAGGAGAAGGAAATTAAGACCGAACTGTTGTAAAGAAAGGCATTACTTAGCTGCTGCCTCCATTGCTTATGCCGAGCTGATCAGAGTTACTTTGCTAACTCAATTTACTGAGCTATCACGCATACCCAAAGTCAACTTGAGTAGTGCGTATCCGAGATGGTTTCAGTGTCCGAACTCTGAGCTGCTGTATGAAGTGCTGTATCGTCGTGTGTTGTTTGAGCTATTATCAATCGGACCGAGTTGTAGAACTTGACAAAGTGGAGTGTATTACAATCCGAGCTGCTGTGACAGTACATGCCAAGCTGAATTGAGCAGTGATCCAAGGTGCCAAGCTTATGTTTGCTAGGGTGTCCAAACTACTGAGAATTACTGATTAAGCTGTTATCATAATTCAAAGTGCCGAGTTGTGTTGATTTGTTAGATCACTACCGAACTGAGTAGAAGAGGGTACTCACATGTTGTGTTTGGACTGGGCAATTGCCGACCTGAAACATTGTTTTTATTTATTTATTTATTTTTGGAGTCGTTAGTCTTGTTGAACTGTCAACTAGCTCTATCTAATCTGTTGTGTGCGTGGACTGTTGTTAGTACTATGCTGAAGCATGAGCATAGAATGAGCTGTTGTTGATCGAAATATAGAACCGACCTGAGATCTTGTAATTGAACTGCTGCTGAATTGGACGAATTTTGCTGAGCTAAAGTTTCCTAACTACAATACTTGCTGAGCCGAACTAAGTTGTGAAGCTCCTTTTCAATTTAGCAGAGCTATCCTCCATGCAAATTGTCTTATTGTTGAACTATTGAGATCAAAGTTATTTGCTTGAAGGTGCCAGTCCCAAGCTGCTGCAGTTCAAGGTGAAACCGAGTTGAAATTGTATCGTACTGTACAGCTTGGAGATCTCCCGAACTAACTTGATTGGGTGCCTAGCTGAATAGAGAGTCTCAATGTTTTCTGAGCTGCTACTTATTACTTTTGAGCTGTCGTCAATTCCTATATGAGTTATCATTGATCTACTGATAAAGTAAAGTTCCAGGCTATGTATGTACCAATTACTATGCAATAGTGGGTGTGAGTTGTCCATTGCCGAGCTTGCCTAGTGGACAGTTGCAAGTCTGTTATTGTGTGTGTGAAGGTGTAGTAGAGACAAACCGGTCATTGTATGAACGCTACTTTGTTTATTTGTATCATGTATACTACTGTAATGAAGACACGTGTGAAGAAGCGAATATTGCCTACGAACTATGTTGTGTTGATTGTATCATTACTAACGTACTCTTGCCTTCTGAAGCTACAAAAATTCTAGGTGCGTGTACTTGTGTAACCTCACATAATGGTTGGCACAGTGAAATTGGCTATTGGGTCTAATTGCCAAGCTGATTGTTACTATGAAGTCAACAAGAGCTAAATTTTTGCGATGCCGCAGTGGATAAATTCTACATTAAGGGAAGACTTAAACGAGGTATTATATTAATCTAAATTAGTCACTATCCTATGAACTTTATTTTTGAGATTGTTGTTGGAAGATTGGGCTATGAAACTATAGATCACTCAAATCTGTATGAATTTGTTTATAATGATGAAGTGATTGGACTTAAGAAGCAAGCAAGAATAGCCTTCTCTATTGAAAAATTTCGAGATGAAGTTTTATTTGATGTCGCCAATGTTTGAGATTGTTACATGTGTTTAGGTTCTCTATAGAAGACAAGTCATAACTTGAGCTATACGTCTTTGAAGAATACTTATTCTTTCTATGACAAAGAACGAGTTGTGCTCCATTCTATCGCCCTAGCTAGTCTTGAAGACAATTTACCGATTGTTAAAACGTCAATAGAAAGATGGGGGACTGAAAAGAAAATTCTCAAAGAAGCCATCAAGGAGGAAGAAGAAGTCGATGAAGGGATTATTATACCATCCATGGTGACCGAAGAGAAAACTAGTTGTGAGGAAGCGAATGAGGTAATAACTGCTAAAAATAAGGTTGAGGAGCTAACATTGGAAGAGTATGAAACTCTAAGAACAGTTGAGGGAGTGGAACAGTTTGAGCTCTTACATATTCAGACTACTCGAGCTTGTCCTGTTTGAGCTTGAAGTTGTGTTGTTCCCTATGATTAATAGCTATTGGAATCACTTAGGGATAATTAACAGGGTACATGATGAGTGAAAGGAAGGATATCTAATGAAGAGCATGGTTGATCGTGCTCATGATGAGTGGAAAGAGCGCTGAACTGTATTTACTTTGATCATTGAGTTGAGCTGTTGTAGTTTGCTTTTATTTCGCTCTTGCAGATTTGTTTTTGATCCAGGTGGAAGTTGGAGTAATTACTTATTAAGTTTCAGGGTTGAAACTTTTTCAAGAAGGGGATGATGATAAGATTCGGGTTACCAACCCCATCAAATGCTGAAGCCTAGCTCGTCCACTCCTCACCTGGACATCTCATTTGATCAATTATTTTTGCTTATTTTATTTAGACTTTCTATTTCTTATATTTTTCCTAAATTATCCTCATGTTTATTTTGTATTTATAAGAATGCTACTAAGGCATCCTTTTAGTTATTTTATTTATAGGATTGCCACCATGTATAAATAGAACCTATGTGTAGGGTTTTAGATAGACTTTGACATTTAATGAAAAACCATTCAGACTTTCCTCTTGAAAAACTCTCTTTTACTCGCTCTTATCAATCCCTTTAGCAAGGATTGTGGCAAGCAACCTTATCACTCAGATTGGTGTGTCACATTTGGTGAGTCTTATGCCATGTTAAATCTTGTTGATGCGTCATATCTAGCTCGATAGCTCACAGAATTGCTAAGACCCCCCATTTTATTTTCTTGTTTTGGTTTGTTGTGGTACCTCTCCATATGTCTGACCCTGGAGACGCATCACTAATTGTATGTACTCCCCATCGAGCTTGAGTTAATACACTACTAAAGAATTGCAACCCTACTAATGTTCAAGGGTTTCAATGTGATCAGTTTTTGAAAATAAAAGTAGGCTTGCAACTTAAGAAGCAATGTATTAACCTAAACAATCCTAACATCTGCATATTTCTATGTACATTTCTTTTGTTTCATTAATAATTGATTCTTGGCTGTGAAATGTTTAGGCATAAAATGGCAGATAACCAAGCAAACAATAGGGAAGTAATAGGCTACAGGACATCTCTAGAATTCGTAAGTAGCTGCTGAAGGATGAAATTGTTTATCTAAAGGAGAAGCTCGAACGCTCTAAAGCTCACAATCGAGCCTTAAGGGCCCTTTTGGAATAGGTCATTAGGGAAACCTATGAAATGCTAGAAGACCTTAAGGCTCGTCTTTGAGACTTAGTTTAGGGTTTTTCCAATTCATGTCTAGAAAGCCTAGAATAAATGTTAAGTTTTGAAAATAAGTGTTAGGCCTTCTTCTTTTGTTTTCTGTACTCTGGTTCTTCAAGATAAAAGAAGGTCCTCTTTTAGTTTAATGTTCTTCATTGTCCTTCCTTGTAAATAAATGGTTCGATAAGACTTGTCTAACCAATCTCCTCTCCGCCTTAAGGAAACGTAAATAATTGACTCGTGTATTTTCTCAGTTTCTATAAAATAAAACTTTATCTTTCTTTCTCACACAAAAAAGGAAAAAAAAAAAATGAAAATAAGAGAAAAAGTTGCTAATGGTTATAAACTCTTATGGTTAACACTAGCCCCTTAGCCCATTCATTAACCTCGACCTATTCAGGAAGCCTACCTAAGAATACAACCCACATCCTATTATACTAACCCTTAGCTCATTTAGGCAGCCAACCTAAAGCCTACGACCCATCGAGGCAACTAAACCAAACACAATCCCCGGCTTGTCAAGGTAGCTGAGTGAAACACAAACCATGACTGGTTAAGGTAGCTAAACCAAACACAATCCTCGACCCATCAAGGTAGCCAAACCAAGTCAAAACCCTTGGTCCAGTGAGGAAATCGAACCCAACCAAGTAAAAAAAAAAAGAAGTCAAAATACTACCCAAGTTTCGAACTCAGATCAAATGAAAAATATCGAACTACGACATATGTTAAGAAACTGGGAGGCAAAGTCAATCTTTCTTGGGGGAAAAAAAATATAGATTCTTCCTTAAGAAATCGCTAACTCACTTTTAAAGAGTTTAGAATGAAAAGAGGTAAACTATATCTCACACACTAACGCTTAGAACACTTTGAGAGTTGAGCAATATAATGGTGATGATACTTTAGACTCATTCCTTAAAGGAAGTCCACTTTGAATGTGATATGTAGATTAAAATGAAGTCAAGCATTCATTTTCAAATTTTAAACACAATTATCTCTTGTTAACCTTGTTGGACCAATTTTGAGAATTTTCAAATTTATACCCTATCAAGAACCACCCTATAATAGGGCAATTCGGAGGTTAGGGTTGTTGATGAGGCGAGAAGGATAAAATTGGTTTGTGCTTACTTCAGTAACGTTAAATTCAAAAATAACTTTTACTTTTGATAATTTATTTTTCTTTTGAAATGAAGAAGAGACTAACTCCTTTTCAAACACCTTAAGCTTATACATACCTCACCTAAACCTATACATTAGAAATCCATGGATTTAAAGCCTTGAATCACTTAAAAGGTAAAAACTTGGCAATGGAGACAATCATTCTTGGAGTCGAAAGAAAAGAGAGAATAGCAATAGATAATAGGGTAAAGTAATTAAAAAGAGAGAAAGAAAAAAATAATAAGAAGAAGAAAAAAAGAAGAAGAAGAAGAAAAGAGGCTAGAAAATTGGGCCTAAGTGTAAGTTGAAAGTCCTAAGAGATATATCACATCCCAGTTGGGCAGCAAAAATGAATCAAAAAGCTGGAAATCAAGGCCTAAATTACCCTAAAGACGCGAAACCCTGAATTACAGTCTGAGCTTGAAAACCCAAAATATCTATATTCACTCTGAAGTCTCTCTTAACTATGATGAATCACACAAGGCCTTCCTACTTACAATACCACTCTTACATAGTAAAAGCTCTTCCGATCTTAAAAGATAATCTATCTTTAATAAAAATTATTTTTGAAATTAAGGAAAGCATACTTCTAATTTTTTCTTAAGGCTCTTGACTTATACACCCTGGATAAATAAAAGTATTTCTTTTAAAATAGGCCTTCTCATTGGTTCTTTTTCAAACCCTTTAACCAAAAGCCTAAATTCATAATGTTGAACAAAAAAAAAAAAAAACCTAACAAATTAATCAAAATGTGTCATTTACAAAATGGGCTATAATTTTTGGAATTGTAGTTAAGAGCAAAATCTAGATTGAGAGTTAGCAAAAAAGCCTTTTTTTACTAAACTAATCATGAGTTACCTTTTCCTTAAGAAAGAAATGTTTAAATCACAAAGCCCTATGAGAAAGCCTTAAGGTCAAGGACATTGAGAAACCCTACATGATCACTGGGGAAAAGGGTGGCTATAAACTTATTCTTTAAATAAGAATTATACTAGTTAGGAAGCTTTTAAGAAAAAAAAAAAAAAGATGAGAAAAAAGATAAAAAAAGAGAGAAAGAGAGTGAAAGTAAAGGCTTGTCAAAAGTTTTTATCCATTTTGAAATCCATGTTGACTCGAGCAGCCAAACTTTCAATTCAGGTCATCTAGTTACACATTTTGAGTCGATCACATTAATCTAAGGGACTTAATCCCTAATGACTCTTTTGTCATTAAATGATTTTTACCAAATTCTTTGTTTATAAATATATTTTTCTAAGTCAAGAAGTTTTTCAAATTGGTTGCTTTCTTTACTTTACTTCTTCAATCCTTCATCAACTTTCCTTAGGGTTTTAGAGCACTGTCTCCTCTTTAAATTCATTTAGTTAGCCTTTAAGGCATTGCTCGTCTTTTATTTTTAAAGTTCTAACCAGCCTTTAGGGTATTGTCCCGTTTTTCATTTTTAGAGTTCTAATAAACTCTTAGAGCTCTGGCAAACTCTTAGAGCTCTAACTCCTCTTTAAATTCATTTTTAGGGTTTTAGTCAGTTTTTAGCGCTCTGTCTCATATTTCATTTTCAAAGTTCTAGTTAGCTCTTAGAATGCTGACCCCTCTTTTATTCTTTTTAGGGCTCAAGCCAGCTTATAGAGTGTTGTCTCCTCTTCTATTCTTTTTAGGGTTCTAGCCAGCTCTTACAGTATTGACCTTTCTTTACATTTGTTTTTTAGGGTTTTAGCTAGCCTTTAGGGTGTTGTCTCATCTTTTTTTGGTGTTAGCCAGTTTCAAAGTGCTACCTTCTCTTTTGTCAAGCTAGCTTTTAGAGTGTTGTTCCCTCTTTCAATCTCTTTTAGGGTTTTAGCTAGCTCTTAAAGTGTTGTCCCATCTTTCATCCATTCTTTTTTAAGGTTTTAGTAAGCTCTTGGAGCGCTGTTTTATCTTTCATCATTATGAGGGTTCTAATAATTTTATAAAGCACTATCCCAATTTACCATTTTCTCTTAGGGTTTAGCAAGCTCATAGGGCACTTCCCCTTTTATCAAATCTCAATATTCTTGTAGTATGCCCACTAGGTGCTTTTCTTTACCAATATTCTTTTAGCGAGGCCATATAGTGCTTTTCTTCATCAATCTTTTTAGCATGCTCTCGAAGCGCTATCCCAAGCTAAAATTCTTGGATCGCATGCTCTCGGAGCGCTATCCTAAGTTAGAACCCTCTATTGCATGCTCTCAGAGTGTTATCCTAACCTAAGTTAAAACTTTTGGATTGCATACTCTTGGAGTGCTATCTTAAGTTAAAACCATCAGATCGCATGCTCTCGGAACGCTATCTTAACCTTAAACCCTTGGATCACATGCTCTTAGAGCACTATCCTAACCTGTAATCCTTAGATCGCATGCTCTTGGAGTGTTATTTTAACCTAAAACCCTCATGTCGCATGCTTTTGGAGCGTTATCCCAACCTAAAACCCTCCAATCGCATGCTCTCAGAGCAATATCTTAACTTAAAACCCTTGGATTGCATGCTCTCAGAGCACTATCTTAAAACCCTTAGATTGCATGCTCTTGGAGTGCTATCCCAACTTGAAACCCTTGGATTGTATGCTCTCAAAGCACCGTCCTAAGTTAAAACCATCGGATTGTATGCTCTTATAGCATTATCGTAACCTAAGTTAAAACCCTTAGATCACATACTTTCAAAGCGCTATCCTAGAACCCTCGGATCGCATGCTCTTGGAGTGCTATCCTAACTTGAAACCCTTAGAACGAATGCTCTTGGAGTACTATCCTAACTTGAAATCTTCGGATCGCATGCTCTCGAAGCGTTAAACTAAGTTAAAACCCTCGGATTGCATGCCCTCGAAACACTATCCTAACCTAAAACCCTCCAATCACATACTCTTGGAGTGCTATCGTAACTTAAAACCCTTGGTTCACATGTTCTTGGAGCACTATCCTAACCCGAAACCTTCGGATCACATGCTCTCGAAGTGCTATCTTAAGTTAAAACCCTTGGATTGCATGCTCTTAGAGCGCTATCCTAACCTGAAAATCGCTTGCTCTTGGAGGGCTATCCTAACTCATTTCCCTTAGGATCTTAGCCATCAACCAATCCTCGTTTTGGAGTTCTTAGCGAGCCCATAAAGCACTTCTCTTCATTAGTTTCTCTTAAGCGAGCCCATAGGTCGCTTCCTTTCATCATCGATTACTTTTAACGAGCCCATCGGGTGCGTCTTCTAAGACAATTAAGGGTTGTTAGTCCCTTAGAGATGTTCCTGCCTTCGTTAGTGAGCTTAAGAGAGCACGTCTAGGTTTTCCAAAGCGATTTCCCTTGCTAGCTCTTAAGGTGCTACCCTTCAATCAATGTCACTTTTACAGTCTTTTCGACTTTGAAAGTGCTTCTCTTAATACAAACCTTTTGGGGTTATATTTAGCTCGTAGGGTATTATGCCCACTTTGTGATCTAGCGAGCTCTTAGAGCACCTTCCCCTTTTTTCACCTTTTCGTCAAATCCCAAATGGATTAAACTTAGGTTAGATAGCTAGCTATAGCGCTTCTTAGGGCAAATTCCACCCTTAGGGTAGAAGTAATATTTCATTTGTTTTTATGGTAAAGTTTTACTCAAACTTTACCACTATGAGGGACAGCTGTAGACATTTCATTTTTTTCTCTTTTTATTTTTAGAATTTTTAGGATAGGATAAATGGTTATAATTTAGGAAAAATACAAAAAGAATAAGAAATTTAGAAAAAAATACAAAAAATGGAAAGTTTAGAAAAAAACACAAAAAATAAGAAATTTTAGAAAAATACAAAAAATAAAAAAATTTAGAAAATCCACAAAAAGTAGAAAATTTAGGAAATTTAAATAAGTTTTTAAAATAATAAGCTTTAGGTTTTAATAATAAGTTTTTTTTTAGGAGAGGGATGTTGGGTCTAAGCTTAGATTTAAATTTAGCCCAAGCAGATCTTGTCCATATATGCAATTTAATTGTATATATGAATAAGGCATAGGCCAATGACTTGATAGTAACATACTTTGACTTGATATTGCATATGACTTGAAGATCTTAGGTTCAATCCATGAAAGGTGCAAAATGCATTTTCTATTTTCTTCTCCCACTTGGACACTTGTCCATCCATCATTAGTACATGCGTTCATCACGTTACCATGCTACGTCATGGGCTACATTATCACCACATCATTTATTAACTCGCTTTTAAGTGTGGTAGGCGTACTCCTACGCGCATTGGATATACTCCAACACACTCTTACATGTGTAGCTTTGTATTTAGCATTACATATTGTCCAGGTTCACCTGGCTTAAACATAGAAGAAAATCGTATTGCATTTAATATTTTTCATCCTTAACTCAACTATGATATCTATAAATAGGGGATTTCATTTTACTATAAATTATCAACTCATCACTTATAATTACTTATATCCACTCATAAACACCACACACACCTTCTCTCTCTACATAACCTCTTTTTCTCTCTCTAGAATTCGTGCAAGCTCAGGGCTTTTCGAGCTAGGACAAGTTGTGTTAGAAATTGCCTACGACGAGAGTTTTCCAACCCGACTGAATTTGACTCGTTAGCTGAAGATCCAACCTGCGTCCCCCTTGGTTTGGTCTGGACCCCTCTCCTTGTTTCCTTTGTTTTTTTTTTTATTGTATTTTTTTTTCTTTTTCAATTTGTTATACTATAATTGTAACCTATAAAAAAAAAGAGAAAAAATGAAAAGAAGAAAAGAATTTGAAAAGAAAAAGAGAAGAAAGATAAAGAAAAAATGAAAAAAGAAAGAGGAAGAAGTTTTTTTTTTTTGATGTTTTAGTAAAGAAATGAAAAAAAATAAAAATAAAATAAAATAATAAATGAAGAACACTAGGCTAAACTTAAGAAATAAGGTGAATTAAGTTTTAAGACAAATTGCAATTTTTTTCAAACTTTCCAATTAAAACAATAACAAGAATGATCAAGATGATGATAAGATAATAATAAGTACATAAATTTAAAAGAGATAAGGATTGAGAAATTCAAGTCCAGATACAACATGAAGTTCGGACCGTCCCCTAGTCTTCATGAACTGACAATGCCTCCAACCGAGGAATTCATACCATTTTATTAACTTCTCAACACAATGTTCCAAGAGCTACATAAGCTTACACAATCACTATTACACACAACAATCTCAAGTGTAATGCTCTTATTTCTCTTTAGATAACAAAATGTATAAGCACTTAATCACTACACACTAAGTCTCTTATGTTTGATAGCAAGTAAAGAGAACAAGAGACAATTTGTAAGTAATAAGGCTAAAGAATGTAAGAGAATGTCTCTTGGTCGCAGTAGAATATTGGTACTTTTTTCTCTTTAGTCAAGTTGTTGAGCATCTATATCAACTTTTTGAATTCTTCCCATTATTGCGTATTAAATTCTCCAATGGCTACTTGGAATAGACTTACCGCCATGCTGGTTAACAAATGCACTACTGGTATGAACATCGGCAAGTGAATCGGCATGCCAGCTCTTCATGATCAAGGAATTTTTCCTTTTGTTATCCAGGGCTTAGCATTGTTAACTTGGTTTTACCTTAAGCCATCATATTAGTAGGCTAAATATCACTTGAAAATACTTTTAACACACAACGAACAAAAACACTTTGCAATCTAGCTTCAAGATCATTCGATCATCACTCAAAAGATAAAAATCTTGTAAAGTTAATTGATGTATTTAATTATTGAGAAAATTAATCGATTTTATTCAATTAACTCAATATAGTCAAATAAAACTTAGTTTAATCATCCTAAGCTTGAGGAGGAAAAGGGTAAGGTAGACAATGATAATTCAGCTGGAAATGAGTGTAGAGCCTTTGAAACCCGCTATAATGGTGATCATGAATATCCACCTTGAGTTGATTGAATCGCATCTCAGAGTATTGATGGAAAGGATGTTAAGACACAAGAGAAGGAGCCAGATCAAAAGTAGGAAACCTAAAATCAGGTGGAGACTGGTGATAAGAGCCTACAGGAGGAAGAGGAGCATCATAACTAGGAGCCGCACTAGAGGGAGTATGATTAGTGTGACTACCAGACCCATCAGAAGATGTAAGTAGGTTAGGTGGGTTACAATGATTGGAATCAAGCTACCAGACATCTGACTCGTAGTCGAGCCTAAGAACTAGAGAGGCTGGCACGGCAAATCCTTCTATTCCAACTGACCTCTGCCAAGGCTGGGTACTTCCTTACCGAGTCACCTTTCATGCCGAGCTATATGACTACCCATTTTTCTGTAGTATGCCGAATGGATGATTACTCACTAACGCCAAGCCAACCAATGACTCGATATCTTACTTGTTGAGAAGTCGAGAGAGATACTCCAGACTAACTAAGCCGTCCCTACTCGGACAAACTATTTGTCCGTACTTTTTGTCTGCATCTTCTAATGACCTCGCCAATATAGCATTGCCACGTGTACAGTATCATGTGCAGAATCCATTGCACCAATGATCGTTTTTTTTATATATTCATTTTCACCCTTTTGTATCTTATATGTTACTTCCTTAGGAAATACCCTGTTTGTCTTTTCCTTTTTAGGCAAGTTGCCTTAACTTATGGGTATAAATACCCTTGTACTAGTAGCTGGAAAGGGGAGAAATCATTCTTAATGCACTTTTTTAGTACTTTTCTTTTTTGCATAAACACTGTTTATTTATTATTGACATTACTCTTATTATTTCCCTTAAGCAAGGTTAGGTGGCGAGTAATCTCACCAGATCGATTCGTGCGTCATATTGAATTATACCGTGAGTCTTCGGAAGTTCTATTGGTGCAATATACCGATTCGTGCGTCATATTGAATTGTGCCGTGAGTCTTCAAAAGTTTTTTTGGTGCAACATATCCTTTGGAGCTGTTTGTGAGTTTTGCTTACTATTTCATTCTTCAATTTGCCCTTTTCGCTCCTTTCTCATTAATCCCTTTTCGAGCTTTCTCCAAGCTTGGACGCATCCAACGATCAGCCTTATCTATTCTTGGTTACAATTTGCAACATCTTAGTATCATGGTGAAGGTTTTGTATGAACTGTAGTTAGTTCTTCTTGAAGTTCTATTATACTCTATTTTATGTGTATGAAATAGAACAAGTTACTGTATTCATTTGACTATTGTGTTGTTAACTGTTAACTTCCTAAAGTATTTGTTTAGGTTTTGAATCTGTGAGGAAAAATGACAGATCTAAATATGAATGTTGGTACTGGTCATGACAGTGAAGTTGTCTACCATGGACGATAGTCTCAGGGTACTCCTAAGAGCACCGATGAGAGGCTTGATGAGGTAGCTAACCTTTTAGTAGATTTGACTCGAGCTGCTCATGCGTTGTCTTGCTGACCTACTGAGGGTGTGCAAAACACTCCATAAGCTGCTTAACTTGTTAAAGGTCAAAACCCAACTTGACCTATTTGAGGTAGAGGGGTTGGCGGATAAGTGAGGCGAAGAATAAACTTGAGAGAGCTTGATGAAGAGGAAGAAGAGGATTTTGAAGAGGAGAGTGTCCGAATCCCCAGAGCATTCGACTATGTGAAGCTTCGAATTTCGAGTTTCAATGGATTTGGGAATGCTAATGAGTATCTGGATTGGGAAGAGAAGGTAGAGCGTATGTTTGATTACTATTAATATGAGGATTATGAGAAAGTGAGAACTGTTGCTATTGAATTCTCTAGGTATGCTACCATATGGTGGAAGAATTTTCACGCCATGAGAAGATGAGAGATTAACACTTGGCTTGAGATGAAGAGAGTGCTCATAAACAAGTTCATGCTAGAAACTTATCTCTAAGATATTTTCATTTGGCTTCAGGAGTTAAGACAAGAAGGTCGAACTATTGATGGATATATTTAAAAGTTTCAAATGCATATGATCCGTTGAGAAGTAGAGGAACGACAAGCTCAAACAATCTTAAGGTTTGTTATTGGGTTGAGAGGAGACATTCGAGACGTCCTGGAGCTCTAACAATTTGATACCATAGGTGAAGCCATTAGGATTGCCCAGCGAGTAGAGAGGCAAAGAAGGAGCCGAGTACTAGTGAGGATGTTAACTAGTTGACCCAGACAAGCAAGTTATCAAACTCTGCCGAGTACCGAGTTGAGAAGGAATGTTGATGTCAAAGCCGAGCAAGCAGGCCGACCTGATGATGAAATGTCGACCCGAACGTATGAGAAGGGGCAAGGGTTTGGCAAGAAGACCAGCCAAATCAAGTGCTTCAAGTGCCAGGGGTTCAGACACATGGCTGCTCAATGCTCGAATCGATGGACGATGGTCATTAAAGGAGACATCCTGAAGCTAAAAGTGGAGAGTACGGATGAGGAACTCGAGGAGGAGGAGGTCCCTTCCAAGAAAGAAAGTACCAAGAAAGAGTTGATTGAGGAGGACGTATTTCTTGAGAACTTAGATCAATTACTCATAGTTGTCCGATGCACTATGAACATGGAACCTTCACGAGAGGAGGAGTAGAGAGAGAATTTGTTCTATACCACGTGGAAGGTGAATGATTAGATGCGCGCCCTCATCATGGATAGTAGAAGCTGTACCAATGTAGCATCATCCGATCTTGTTTCAAAACTGAAGTTATTGACTGTTGTACATCCGAGGCCGTATAAGTTGCATTGGTTGAGTGAAAAAGGAGCATTACATGTCATTCGGCAAATACTACTATCGATTACTATAGGGAATTACTCTGACTTGATTCTCTGCAACATATTGCTCATGTGTACTTCCTACGTGTTGCTAAGAAGACCGTGGTTGTTTAATAGGAGAGTTGTGCATGACGGCTATAGGAACACTTATATGTTCGAGAAGGATAACTGGAAGATCACACTAAACCCGATGCTGTTGAGAGAAGTTCATAAGTTGTAGATGAAATTTGCTCACGAATCGAAGAAGGCTCTGGTGATGAGTAAAGCCGAGTTCCGAGAGGCCATCAATGCTAATGAGCTGACCTTCATACTAGTTAGGCAACTATTGAAAATGAAAGGGCGAGGTAAGTTACCCTAGGAGGTTAAGGAGTTGTTAAATGAATATATCAACCTGTTCCCAAAATAGTTACCTAAAGGGTTACCCCCAACTCAAGGTATAGAGTACTGTATTGACTTAGTACCCAGCGCTGCACCGCCGAATAAGCCATTTATCAGATGAATCTTGAGCAGGCTTCTAAACTCCAACGTTAAGTCGATGAGTTATTGGAGAGAGGCTATGCAAGAGAGAGTCTCAGTCCTTGTGTTGTGCTTGCACTTATAGTACCGAAGAAGCATAGAACTTGGCGAATGTATGTAGATAATCAAGCTGTGAACAAGATCACGATCAAATACAGGTATCTGATCCAAAAGCTGGAAGACATGTTGGATGAACTCAATGGAGCCAAGATTTTTAGCAAGATTGATCTTAAATTTGGCTACCACTAAATCCACATGAGGCCTAGAGACGAGTGGAAGACTACCCTTCGACTTGTCGAATGCCTCAAGCATTTTCACGAGACTAATGAATCATGTGCTAAGACATCTCATGAGGAAGTATGTTGTGATGTACTTTAACGATATCCTAGTCTACAGTGCCGACATGTTGAGTCACTGTGAACATCTTAGACTAATCTTGGACATCCTCTATGCTGAGAGACTATTTAGCAATTTAAAAAAAGTTGCTTTTGCTAAAGGGAAGTGGTATTCTTAGGCTATGTAGTTAGTGGAGAAGGCTTGTGAGTCGATAATAAAAAGATCTGAGCATTTGTTGAGTGGCCGACTCCTATGACTTGTATCGACATAAGAAGTTTCCACGGATTGGCTTCGTTTTACAGAAGGTTCATCGAGAATTTTAGCACTTCGCCGCACCACTTACCAAGTTAACAAAGAAGAACACCAACTTTTGATGGAGAGAAAGGGAGGAGAGGAGTTTCGCTAAGATAAAAGAAAGATTAACCTCCGACCTAGTATTAGTATTACCTAACTTCGACAAAATTTTTGAGCTAAAATGTGATGCATCAAGTATTGGAATAGGCGTTGTCCTGATGTAGGAAGGTCGACCAATTGCCTTCCACAGTGAGAAGCTCTAAAGATCGTAGCTAAACTACTCTGTGTATGACGAGGAACTTTTGGTACTGATTCGAGCAATGCAAGTATGGCAACATTATTTACTATCTAGAGAATTTGTCATATATACTAACCATGAATCATTGAGGTACCTTCAAAGTTAGACCAAGTTATCGAAACAACAGGTGAGATAGGTTGAATTCCTTGAAGGATTCAATTTTGTAATAAAGTACTAGTAGAGAAAGAGCAATGTAGTTGCAGATGCTCTTTTGAGGAGATATGCGCTTTTATCTAAACTACAGATCAGACTGTTTGAGTTTGCAAGTATCAAAGAACGGTACTTTGAGGATTCATACTTTGGACCCATAATTTTACAGTACATTGACGGGATGACAGTGGAGGAGTATCATGTAGAGGATGGCTACTTGCTTTGAAGAGGAAAATTATGTGTGCTGAATTGCTCACTAAGGGATCTACTAATCAGGGAAGCCTACAGTAGAGGTCTCTCTTGATACTTTGGAGAAAGAAAGACCTGTGAACTCTTGAATAGCCGATTCTTTTAGTCGAGAATGAGGATAGATGTGTATCGAGTGGTCAAAAGTTGTACTGTATGCAAGAAGGGCAAGTGCCGAGCCGAATAAGGGAAAGCAACGCTCTTACCTGTCCCAACAAAACCATGGACTGAATTGAGCATAGACTTTGTTCTCGAATTGCTGTAAATTGCTCGAGGAAAAAATTCTATAATGGTCATTGTAGATAAATTTAGTAAGATTGCATATTTCGTGCCCTCCATGAAAACTAATGACACTTCGGCTATCGCTTCTCTTTTCTTACAAGAGATTATGCAAATATACGACGTGCTGAGAAGTGTAGTCTCTAACAGAGAGTCGAAGTTCTTGAGCCATTTTTGGAGAACCTTATGGTGTCGACTGGGAACCAAATTACTTTTTAATACCTCATGTCACCCCTAAACCGACGGCCAAACAGAGGTGGTTAATCGTACTTTGGGGTCACTACTCCAAGCTGCAGTAGGTAAGAACTTGGCTTATTAGGACTCTGCCTACCTGTGGTTGAATTCGCCTATAATTGAACAGTACATGACACTACTAAGCAGTCTCCCTTAGAGGTAGTTTATGGGTTCAACCCTGAGTTACCCCCTAAGTACGCCTTTATACCAGTACTCGTAGAAGAAGACCTTAACGCATCGGCTAGAGCACAATCCCTTCAACACATCTATGACAAGGTCACTCGGCACATCGACCAAGCTGCTAGAAGAATGCGGGAAAAGACTAAGGATAGGATGGCCAAACAATTTCAACCAGGAGACTTGGTGTAGCTGCACCTTAGCAAGGAATGATTCCCGAACAAGAGGAGGAACAAATTATTTGCAAGAGTAGAAGGACCTTTTAGAATCCTCATTCTAAAAGATTAATGATAATACCTACAGATTAGAATTGCCCGGGGACTATGGGGTTTATGATGCCTTCAACATTGCTGACCTCAGTCTGTATCAACTTGACGGAGAACTGATCGAACACCATTTGGATTTGATCCCAAATCCAAAATAACCCGAAAGGGATGGTAGGAATCAAACTACCGGACCTTTGACCCGTAGCCGAGCCCAAGGACTAGAGGGGTTGGCACAACGAATCCTTCTATTCTAACCGACCCTTGTTGAGACTGAGTACTTCCTTACCAAGCCACCCTTCATGCCGAACCATATGATTACCCATTTTTCTATTGTACGCCGAATGGATGATTACTCATTAGCGCTGAATCGACTAATTACTCGGTATCTGAGAAGTCAAGAAGCCGAGAGAGATACTCCGAACTGACTAAGCCATCCCTACTTGAACAAGCCATTTGTCTGTACTTTTTACCCGCATCTTCAAAAGACCTCACCAATGTAACATCGCCATGTATACAATATTATGTGTAGAATCCATTACACTAATGATTATTTTTCTTGTATATTCATTTTTACCCTTTTATATTTTGTACATTACTTTTTTAGGAAATGCCCTTTTGTCTTTTCCTTTTTAGGCAAGTTGCCCTAACTTATGGGTATAAATATCCTTGTACCAGTAGTTGGAAAGGGGGGGATCAAATTATTCTTAATACACTTTTTGAGTACTTTTCTTCCTTACTTAAACACTATTTGTTTATTATTGGCATCACTCTTATCTTATCATTTAAGCAAGGTTAGGTGGCGAGTAATCTCATTAGACCGATCCGTGCATCATATTGAATTGTGCCGTGAGTCCTTGGAAGTTCTATTGGTGTGTCATATTCTCTAGAGCTGTTTCATTCTTCAATTTTCCCTTTTCTCCATTAATCCCTTTTCGAGCTTTCTGCAAGCTTAGACCTATCCAGCGACCGACCTTATCTGTTTTTGGTCACGGTTCTCAACAACACTCGGAGTCAAGATCAAGGGGAGGAAGTTCTTTCCTCCTAACCCAATTGTTGCCTATTTTCTTCCAAATCCCCCGACAAATATCAACTAGTTCAAGATGTTTGATTTGAGCAGCTCGAAGAGGTGTGGGGAATTGAATACCCTTGCAGATTAGCAATGTGTAACCATCCGCCCAAGCCACAGGAAGGCTTGAGAGGGGTTATTAGTGACATGTTTAAAACATCAAACCACTATATTGAAAAAATCAATTTGCTTGTTCATGAGCAAATAATATAGAATCCATAAATCTTGAAGGGTAACATTAGATTGTTGGTCTCGACGAGGGCAATAGCTATGTATTATAATATGGTAGAGGATTTTGGTCCTAAGGTCTAATCGGATGGCTGCTAAATTTTTGGCCTTTCCCCAGTTTCCTCTAATACCCTTATATCTAAAGACTTGCTCATAGAATTTTTCCCCACAATAATTAACAATTACTTCCAATTTGCTAACAGTAACGCCAATGAGGCTACGGATATCCTTAGGAGTAATGGTAATTAAAGTTCCATAAACATATGTGTAAAGGACAATATGTCATAATTCATCACTTAGATTCATTTTCAATTTAGGCCGACCTTGATCATCTAGGGAATCTGACATGTTACAATAAAAATACTTACGAGCGTCATCATATACCTTATTGGAAAGCTAAAGGATGTTAAGGACATAATTGGTGATGATGCTTGGAATGGTCGTAATTCGAAATTCTTTGAGCACCTTCCAAGGATAGAAGATGCCAGTATCAACTTCAAGATTGGCAAACTTTTCAAATCTTTGAGTGTGTTGGTGTAAAGGTGGTGGTCATAAGCCCAGAGGGGCGAAACCATGAGCAACGCGTAGTGCCATGTATGTAATGGAGATGGATAGAGGTGAGTAAGGTAAAGAGGATGAGGGAGATGGGTAAAATCGTGTATGATAGTGGGTAGAGAGTATGGGTGATGGAAGCCGGCTTGACGGTAGAGGCAAGGGGATGGTGATTGGCAGATTGATGGTTGATGGGTAGTTTTAGAGAGAGAAAGTGGTGTGAGGAAGAAGATGAGGGCGAAATGGGACGAAGTGAGGAGAGGAATAGAGGTTTGAGAGAGTAGGGAGTTAACTAATGAGAGAAAAATAAGATTTTGAGGGAAGAGAGATGGTAGATCAAAGAGAGAGAAAGAGGCTAGGGTTTAAAGGAAGGGAAATAAGGGTTTTAGGAAGAAGATGAGAAGTGAGAGAAAAGATCAGTGCTTTTTTAACTTATGTATGGAAACTGATGTATCGGCATGTTGGTAGTGTAAGGAGCTAGCATGCCGATTATGGGAACAGAAGCTTTGCCAAGTTTTTGTAGAAAATAATATACCGGCATGCCGGTGGTTAGGGGTATCGGCATGTTGGTTCTTGGAACAAAACCAAAATTATCTTCTTATTCATGAGGGTATAACAACAAATCGGTGGTTGTAGATACTGGTATGCTGGTGAATCGAAAAGAAGCGATTTTGATTTCTTTTCTAGATAGGTATATTGGCATGCTGGTAATGATGTGTACCGTCATGCTGGTATTCTACAATTTTGCAGAATCTTGGGAAGTTCTCTGCATTTTCTTGTGTGCTAACTCAAGATTGTTTACATTGATTTAAGAAGTGTTCCAATACTTCAAACAAGTTTATTTGTGTTCATTAAGCACTAAAAAACTTAAATTTGAGCTAGATCCCTAAGATTTAGCAAAATCAAATCCATAGAGCTATGTAATTCATCATAAAGTGAAAGTGTGCATGAATGAGCAAATTAGGTGCATAGGCATTGAGATTTTGCATACCAACACTTCAAGAAAATTTCAAATACATTTTTGAGGATAGTAGGCACAAGTTATAGTTTTAAGGCTCTACAAATTGTAAAATCACTACTTAAGTTCCTTAAGATCAAAGTTAAGGATGTAAGTAACCAATGAGCAAGTAGAGATCCTTTCTTAATGTTCAAGAGGAGTTCATACTTCAAACATGTTAAAAGATATTAAGAGTCATAAAAGATACATGATCAAGCCAAGCAACATCCATATAGGCACAAACAGATAAGAAACGCGTTACATTGCACTTAGAATATAAGAAGGAGCTAAAGAGGTCAAATATGCACGAAAGTTAAGTCAAGTTAGTTTGACAACTTAAACATAATTTAGGGATGAAAATAAACATGTGAAGCTCGATTTTGGGCACGGAAATTGATACATGATGAATTTGTGCATGTGTGAACTTGAATACTTTACGAATGACTTTAAGTGTTCCCAAAACATGCTTAATGGGATATTTAATACATGAAATCCATATGATCATGTTTCTTATACCTCATAGTGTAGATTTTGCCAGTCAACCTACTTAGTATGTTATTTTTGCTCAAAAATGTTATCTTAATTCTTATGTATCTAGCACTCATTTTGCATGATCATTCCTAATTCTCTTCTTAGAGTGAAAAATCTTTCCTCACTCAAGGGTTTAGTGAAGATATCGACTATGTGATTGCTAATATCAAAAAATTCTAAGCAAATATCATTATTTTGCACATGATTACAAATAAAGTGATGCCTAATTTTTATATGCTTAGTTATAGAATGTTGAATTGGATTTTTGGTAAAATTTATAGCACTTGCATCATCACATCTTATTAGGACATTGGTGAATTTTAGACCATAGTCAAGCAATGTTTGTTTCATCTATAGTACTTAGGTACAACAACTGTTGGTTGCCTCATATTTGGCCTCAGTAGTAAAGAGTGCTACTAAGTTTTTTTTTTTTTTTTTTTTTACTACCATAACATTAACGAGTTACCAACAAAGTGATAAGTGCCGCTTGCACTTTTCTAATCCACTTTGCAGCCGGTGAAGTCAGCATCGGAATATCTAACAAGATCAAATGAGGTAAACTTGGGATACCATAAGCCGATTTCAATGGTGCCCACAAGATACTTGAAAATGTGTTTGATTGCAATCAAGTGAGATTCTTTAGGGCAAGATTGAAATCGTACACATAGACACATAGCAAACACGATATTGGGCCTAGATATAATTAAATATAGAAGACTTCCTATCATGTCCCTATACATCTTTTCACAAATGTTCTTTCCACTTTCATCTTTATTAAGTTTTAGAGTAGTGCTCATTGGAGTTGACTTAGTCTTACAATTTTCCATTTTGAACCTTTTTAAAAGCTCCTTAGTATATTTAGCTTAGTTGATGAAGGTTCCATCTTTGGTTTGTTTAACTTGAAGACCTAAGAAATAGTTGAGCTCTCCTATCATACTTATTTCAAATTCATTTTTCATGCATTGGACAAATTCATTAACTAAATCCATGTGAGTAGCATCAGACATAATCTCATCTATATATATTTAGACAATTAGTATATGATCATTGCTTAATGAATAATGTTGTGTTAAGTTTCCCTTTGGTGAATTCATTCTTTACCAAGAAGCTACTCAATCTTTTATACCAAGCTCTAGGAGCTTACTTAAGTCCATACAAGGCTTTATTGAGCTTATATACATGTTCTGGGAAATCATTATTGTCAAATCCCGGTGGTTGCTCTACATATACCTCTTCTTTAATATAGCCATTTAGAAAGGAATTTTTAATATCCATTTGATATAGTTTAAGATTTTCATATGTGGCAAATGTTAAAAGCATCTTAATAGCTTTTAATCTAGCAACTAAAGCAAAGGTCTTATTGAAATTGATTCCCTCTTCTTAGTTATAGCCTTTTACAACTAGACGTGCCTTATTTCTTGTTACTATTCTGGTTTCATTTAGCTTGTTTTGAAACACGCATTTAGTTTCAATTATCGGTCTATTTTTTGGTTTAGGTACTAAGTTTCATACCTCATTTCTAGTAAATTGATTTAACTTTTCTTATATAGCTTGAATCCAAAATTCATCTTTTAAAGCTTCATCTATGTTTTTTTGTTCAAGTTGAGATAAGAATACTACATTACTTAGATTCTTAAGAGAGGCTCTAGTTTGCATCCTATTAGATAGGTCTCTTATCATTAGATCCTTAGGGTGATTTTTCATAAATTTCCATTCTCTAGATAAGTCTATGTTAGAGTTGCCAACAATTCCATCTTGCCTAGAGGATTCCTTTTTAATTGAATTGGATTGATTCTTATTAAGACTAAGATCGTCCAAATGAGCACCAATGTTCTTTATTTCATCATTAGACTCTTTATATGCAAATTTATCATCAAATACAACATGAATCGATTCTTCCACAACAAGAGTTCTTTTGTTATACACTCTATAAGCCTTACAAGCAAGAGAATAACCATGAAAGATGCCTTCATCCAATTTTGAATCAAGTTTTCCTAGTTGTTCCTTTCTATTATTAAGAATATAACATTTTGTTCCAAATAGATGAAAGTATAATATGTTAGGTTTTTTGTCTCTCCAAAGCTCATAGGGGGTTTTCTTAAAAATAGGTTTTATGAAAACACGATTTGATATATAATAAGCTGTATTAACAGCTTGGGCCTAAAAATACTTAGGATGATTATTGTCACATAGCATAGTCTTAGCAATTTCTATGAGGGTCATAATTTTCCGTTCAATAAGTCCATTTTGTTGTGGAGTTCTAGGTGTTGAGAAGGTATATTCTATTCCATTTTTATTACAAAAATCTATCATTTCATGATTTTCAAATTCTCCCTAATGATCAATTCTCATTGAGATAATAGAAAGACTTTTTTCATTTTCGACCTTCTTATTATAATTCAAGAATACATGATACATTTCATCCTTATTCGCAAGGAAGAAGGTCCAAATGTATCTAGCAAAATCATCAACTATGACCAAGGTGTATCTTATCCCTCCTAAATTTAAGGTTTGGGTTGGTCCAAATAGATCCATGTGTAATAGTTGGAGTAACCTAGAAGTTTAGATGGCATCCTTGGATTTGAAAGATGGCTTAGTTTTTTTGCCATATTGACATGCTTGAAATGGCTTATCTTTATCAAAAATAATCTTAAGTAAACCTTTAACAAGATTCCTTTCGATTAGTTTTGATAAAATATCCATACTAATGTGTCTTAACTTCCTATGTCACAACCAACTATCATAGTTTTAAGTATATAGACAAGTTTCAAGAGAATATAAAAATATATTGAAGTCAATTTTGTAAATGTTTCCTCGTCTATACCCCTTCAAAACGGATTTGGCCATTATTAATATTTTCAATAAAACACTTTGATGCATGAAAGATTATTTTGTATCCTATATTACAAAATTGGCTAATATTAAGTAAATTATGTTTCAAGTTATTTACAAATAACATATGCTTGATAGTAAAATCATTATTAATGCTAATGTTACCTTCTCTAATAACATGAGCCTTCCGATTATCTTCAAAGGTCACACTTCTTCCATCCTTTAAGTCTATAGATGTAAACTTGGATGTATCTCTTGTCATGTGTCTTGAGCAACCACTATCCAAAATCTCTTTGTTGTTATCTCTTGAAGGACACTACAAAACAAACGATCATTTTTTTGGTACTCACTTTAGTTTGGGTATTTTGAGGTTAGTCGTTATAATATAAACTTATCCCTTAAGGGCCCAAACCATTTTACCTTTGTTATATAAGGAAAGATTGCGACGTAATGTATATGTATGCACAATATGACCATATCTTTCACAATAGTTACAAGTTTTATTTGATACCTTAATAAAGTAGCTTTTGTATAATCTATACACATTCTTTTTAATATAACCTATTTCGGTTTTGTTTAACTCTTACCTTTGTGATCTAAAGATTTTATCCAAATTCTTTTCTTCGTCTATAAATTTTGCCATTGTCTTTCTTGAATCATCTAAGTTAGATTTTAGGATTGAGTTTTTAATTTCAAGTCTACCTAGTTTGTCAATTATATCTTTATCATCTTTTGCCTCAAGTTTAAATTCTTTCGTCTCCTTTTTAAAATTTTCATTTGCTTCCTTCAATTTACTATTTTCAACTATCAATTCATTGTTTCTAATACTTAGCTCTTCATTTTCCCTTGTCAATTTCTCATTTTCAATTTTTAAGTATTCATTATCTTCTTCTAATCTTTCTTTTGCATCAACTATTTTATTGTATTCACTTTTAATAATGTCAAACTCATCACCTACTTCACTCATCACTTGCTTTAACATTTTATTCTTCTTTTGCACTTTTATGAATTCTTTCAATAAATCATCATATATACTTCTAAGTTTATTAAAAGAAGAGTCATGTGAGGGAGAGCATACCTCTTCACTGAGAGCTACGAAACAAGTTTTATTATCGAAGTCACTAGAATCCTCATCACTCTATCTAGCTATCATAGCCTTTTTTTTTTTTTTTACTCTTTATCAGCCTTCTTGAGTAAGGAACGATATTATTGAATATGTCTCGGCTTTTGACAATTTTAACATTTGATGACTTTTTTCTTTTTCTCCTTGAACTTAGAAGGTGATTTATATCTATCGTTATCTTTCTTAATCTTTTTGTTGAATTTCATAAACTTTTTGAACTTCTTTGCCAACATTGCAACCTCATCATCATCTTCACTTGAGTTATCTTTCGTGACTTTTAGAGCAATTGTTTTCATTTTAGAATCCTCGTCTTGTCTCTTCACCATCTTGTATGTCTCAAGTGTTTCAAGAAGTTGCTCTTTTAACATTTCATTAAGATCATGGGCTTCCTCAATTGCGGTTCTCTTGACTTCCCAATCTTTTGGCAAAGACTTAAGAATTTTAGAATTTATTAAGATTAATAAATGTCTTTCCAAGAACACTTAAGGGATTAATGATATTGATAAACCTATTATGTATCTCATCAATTATTTCATTTGGATCTATCCTAAAATTTTCAAATTGCCCACATAATAAGCTTATTTTTGTATCTCTTATTCTACTAATTCCTTCATATGTGCTTTGTAATTCATCCTATATTCCTCTAGCACTTTTACATGTACATATCCTATTGAAGTCATTTCTCTTTATGGCACAATGCAAAATATTCATAGCAACTTCATTTAGATCAAGTAATTTCCAATCGTCATTCGAGTATTCTCTTTCTTCTTTTCCTTCTATCTTAAATGCTCCTGGGTTGACTACATGCTACAATAGCATATTTTGTGCTTTCAACAATATAGACATCTTACATTTCCAACATGGATAGTTACGACTGGTTAAAAGAGGAGGCCTATTAATTGTTTGTCCTTTTAGAAAGCCTAATGCATTAGATGCCATGACCTTTACTCTAATATGCAGTTAAGTAAGTGATTAGAGACTAACTCAGATATTAATTGAAGAACACTAGTCTAAAGAGGGGAGGGGGTGGGGGGGTGGTGTGTGTGTTAATTGAGTTCTAAGATAAATTGCAATTTTTTTCAAACTTTCCAATTAAATACAATAACAAGAATAATCAAGATGATGATAAAACAATAATAAGTACAGAAATTTAAAAGAAATAGGGATAAAGAAATTCAAGCTCGGATATAACATAGAGCTCGGACTGTCTCCTAGTCTCTATGGACTCACAATGCGTTTAATCGAGGACATCACACCACTTTATTAACTTCTCAATATAATGCTCTAAGAGCTACACAAGCTTACACAATTACTATTACACACAACAATCTTAAGTGTAGTGCTCTTCTTTCTCTTTAGATAACAAAGTATATAAGCACTCAATCACTATACACTAAGTCTCTTATGTTTGATAGCAAGTAAAGAGTACAAGAGATAATTTGCAAGTAATAAGGTTAAAGAATATAAGAGAATGTCTTTTAGTTGCAGTAAAATATCGGTACTTTTTTTCTTTTTAGTCAGGTTGTTGAGTATTTATATTAACTCATTGAATTCTTCCTGTTATAGCGCATTAAATGCTCCAACGGTTACTTAGAACAAACTTACCGGCATGCCGGTACCTTACCTTTATCGGCATGCCGGTAAACAAATGCACTACTGGCATGAACAGTGGCAAGTGAATTGGCATGCCGGCTCTTCATGATCAGGGAGTTCTTTTTTTTTGTTATCTAAGGCTTCGTACCGTCAACCTGGTTCTACCTTAAGTTGTCATGCTGGTAAGCCAAATATCCTTTAAAAATGCTTTGAACACACAATGAACGAACATACTTTGCAATCCAACTTCAAAATCATTCCATCATCACTTAAAAGATAAAAATCTTGTAAAATCAATTGATATATTTAATTATTAAGCAAATTAATCGATCTTATTCAATTAACTCAATATAGTTAAATAAAACTTAGTTTAATCATTTACTTTTGTTTTGTTCTTATCAAAATCAATTAGTGAACCTTTAGTTCAACAATAAATATATATAAAAGACAATAAAATGAAGAAGATATATATATATAAAAAAAACATTTTATCACTTAGAAAAGCATTCTTCAATAAAAAAACAAAAATAAAATAAACCTTTTTAAAGTTAGAATTTCTTAGAACTTTCCAAAATAAACACACTCTTTTCTTTCAAACATCTTTGCCATGATTTAGGCTTCTTTTTTATAATTAGGTATTTTTTCTATAGCTTAGGTATCTTCTCTATAGTTAACTATATTAGCCATGGTAATTACATATTTCATAAAAAGCTGCATTTAAGTATTTTAGAGTTTTTTTTTTTAAGTTTTAGCACTTAAATTTTTTTTTTCAAATAAATAAAAATAAATGGACCATTTTTAAAAAATTAGGATATTTTAGAATTTTCTTAAAAAATAAAATCATCAAATTAAGACTATTTTCTCTTAGGTGTTTTTCTTAAATAAAATGAAATAGCTAAGAGATGTAAACTTGGATACTTTCTAAATTTAAAATCAACCAACTCGCTTAAATTTTTTCAAAAGAATAACGAGTACATAGGCATTTATATGCAAGTACAAGCGATTTAAAATATAGAAAGTTTTCTTTTTTCCATCTTTGCAAATAATTGTTTGATTTAATTAACTTAGTTGCATGCAATATGATTTGTTGTTTAGAAATTGAAAAGGGTATTATTGAAAAGCGAAATTAAATTCGAAAAGTTAAAAAATGATACATGTTTAAGGTTTAATAAGGTTTAATAGAATAACTTTTGGGTTAAGGAAAATTATAAAAACCGAAAAAAATCAGGCTCGACATTTGTCTTTTCAAATTTTAGCAAAAGAATAACCGTATACTTATTTCAAAAATGGTTACCATAAAGTAATTGAGAATTAAATTGATTTTTTTTATTTATTTACATAATATTATATCTTAGTTAAAAGAATCTCAATTATTTAATGATATGTTTAATTTTACATATTGTGCTTGATGTTCAATTTCTTAATAAAAACCGCAAAAAATAGAAAGTTGAGTCTACCAGTTATCAAAATTGTTACTCACCTACACTTATACTTTGTAAATAAAATATCTTTTGAGAAATGAACTAGTGAGTATACTAATCGTATAAGTGTAATATAGGGGTAAGATATAAGGTCAATCCCAAAGAAGTTAATGTTGCTAAGTACTCGATTAGACGAGTTTTTCGTATGCAAATTACAATATATGTCTATTGACCTTTAAAAAAAATTATATAATTACAAATTATATAAAAAATTACTAAAATATAGTTATTATATCACATTTTCAATATGAGACTTTATGGGACATTAGTATTTGTACATATGCTACATCTATAGTAACGATACACTAATAGTAATATTATATTTTCAAGACACGTATGTACAAATGCAGTAAGCACTTGTAAGAGGTTGCATCTTCAAGATGCGATATATGTATAAATGCTAATGTCATATTTTCAAGATATGATATAGTCAAGGTATTTTAGTAATACTTTTTGTACAATTTGTAATTATGTAATATTTATTAATTTTAATGATAAGCACACAAATTTCTCCTAGTTTTTCCCTAATCTAAGCAAATCGATAATGTTGTTTTGATGAAGGTAAAAACAAACAAACTAAAGAACATGCAAACCATATGTCCTAACAACATAACGAAGGTTCTACGGTCAAGAGATGTAAGAAGGAGTAGAGAGTTGCAATTATATTTTTATCTGAGTTAATCATGATGCCTTATTTGATAACTGAAATAGACTATACGGGATTTAACCAAACTCATGAGAACTTACCTACCTCCAAGAGCAACAAAGTTCTAATTTTAGCAAACAGTAATATAACCAAGATGATTTATCTGAAATCATCAACTAATAATAATCCGTTCTTACTAGAATTACTATTCTAGTTGGAAATATGGATTAAGCATGTCCCCATGACTTGAACCACACTTATAATTGCATTACGTGCATGATTTCACGACTTTTGTCAAATCACACATATCCTTGTGACATGCCTTTTCAATCAAGAACTAAGCATTTAAACAACAAGTATAATAACTAAACTCAACGAGTACTCAATATCAATATCAAGACAAGTTATCAAACATTTCAATTCATTAAATTCATCCTTGTAGGACTCTAAAAATGATGTCTTACAAGGTTGAATAATATTTTTATGTATAACGAAGCAATAAAAATTACAAGAGCAAGGGTAGGAGACACCTAGATATAAGGCCTTCAATGGAGCTCTCCATCCATTGACCAATAATCATCCATAAATTTAATTTTTGAAATGTCTAAATAGACTTTGAGATGGTCTTAACCTTTTATTTCAGGGAGTAGTTATAGAAATCCTCCATTTTGTCTCCTTACAAAATCACGGTTTTCATAAAACCTTTCCCCTCCCTCCCCATGTTCTCCCAAATATATTCTCAAAGAATCAAGGTTGCATTTTTTCTCCATTAATCAGAAATTCACATTCTTGAAGTGTCACTAGTGTATAAAGTTAAGCTTCCTATTCATAGTCCCCTGTTCCGTTGATACTTAAATACACATAGAAAATCCATAATGTGACTCGATGATGGAGGTGTAGATTGAAGATGAAAACTAATGTTAAAAGTTATGTTCACAAAGACAAAGGTGGAGACAAGCACATAGCTAAAGCAATGTCAAAAGTTTTGTAGTTTAGTATTGTGGACGGTAGTCTTTCAATGCGATGGAGTGCATTCAAATAAAAAAAATATACAAGATTTGACAAATTAAAGCATCTTTCCTTCGTCTTTGTTCCCATAGAATCCCTTAGGTTTATTCTCACAAAAAATGTTTTTAAAATGTGAGTTTTATGTATAAAAGAGTACCAAAATCTATATAGATTCATTTTATTTGCAATATTTGTCATATTATTGCTGATTATGTGAGTCAAGATTTCTACTTATCTCTAATTTTATATCTTGCTTTTGGTTTGTTTGCAAAAAATTTATTCTTACATACGCACATATACCATTTCTAATGATTATTTGGACCTCTATATGGTAGTAAATGCCACATGGAAGCAATCTAGAGATAAGATTGTGGATTGTTTCAAATTTAGTCTTTTTTCTTTTTCCTCTTTTTGCCCAAAGCATTGCTTCATTCCCATGTTGACATCTCTTGTGTTAATTGCTAGATTAAAGGCTAAGATATCTCCATAAATAGAAGTTGCTTTGTTAGGCACACAATTGCAATTGCAAGTTTTGCATTTTGTTAGTCCTTGTTGCCATTTATGTATTAACATTGCTAAAACTCAGACAAAAAATGCAATAGCCATAGAGTATAACATTTATGTCACGTTTGATTTGTGAAATAAAATAAGATATGAATAAAATTGTGATTCTTACAAAATATAATAGAAAAGTAATTGTTATTTCTTATAGTTCATATGAGATCTCACTGATATATATTAAAATATATTGGGAAAAAAAATTAAGGAATAACTATGTCGTGTAAATGAATTAATTCCTCATTTCACATCAATAGTAATTATTTGAGATATTATTCCAATAACCAATCTTAGTATTATAGTATCTACAAACAAGTATTAATCACTCCATTTTTCATTATTTTATGTCAATATTGCACTTAGAATGTGTTGATAGGATCTTTTAGACCTAAACCCTTAAGTCTGTATCGACATGATTAGACTCATGGCCTAGACTGTGTTATTTTAGACTCGGCCTTTCTATCCTCATGGTTGACCTTAACCTAGGCCCATTATATGGCCTATCCAACCACAATGGTCATTAACAGTTATAACGTTGTAGACAAAGCTAAATGAACTAGTCAACAACCATCTCTTACAATTCAAGACTACGTCGACCTACTAATAGTCCTCTAACCAATGGTTGCTCTCTTTCATAAATATCAAATCACCTTTCAACAGTAAACCACTCAACACTTTACACACTTGACTGTTATCATACTTTAGCATACTTATTATCTTTCTTCCTACACACTACTAACATAAGTCCCTTACTTCTTGTTTTGCAAGCTCATTCAATAGCGTAAAGCTTAAATCACTTTCAATCTCTATCGGCCAAAATCTAAAGACGACAAAATGGATAAGTATTTTATACAGTCCTTTTGATATTCACCATATATATAAGTAAAAAAGATATCAAAATAGTAGTGGCTTAATTTCAAGGACAAATAAATACATAAAATATTATCATGATGGTTGAAAAAAGTATTTTAGGAAAAAAAAAAGGTCATAGTAAAGCATGTTGTATGCATGATAGATATTGCTTTGTTGTTTCATTTCTTCTAAATTCTATCATGTATGAATCATAAAATGACTTTTTTTAAAAAAAAAAAACTGTCTTTGTGTGAAGTAACTTTATAATCCCAACTTTATAATGTGATTCCTATATTATATCAAAATGGATTTTACAATTTTTTAGAAGTGACTCATAAAAGTATTATCTTCTTTAGCTATGTAGGATTTAAAAGAAATTAACAAACTCATTTATGACTTCCTTAATAAGTAATGTTTATTTTTGAGAGTAATACTCATATCACTATATATATATATATATATATATATATATAATTATTTTTTTAATCGATACTATTAAGGTCAAATTTCCTTTTTGTTGCCTTATATATTTTATCTTAAGATATTAATTAAATGAGTAAATGACCTTCAACATCATTTTTAATTAATAGTTTATACTTTCTATATACTTATGAAGAGAGAAGATCATTATTAAACATTACAAGTTTTTCATAATTTCTACTAGTTGCATGATAAGCTTGTTAGTATCAATTATATTAAAATTTTATGTAAAATGAAACATTCTCTCCTCATAAAAAAATTTAGCATTCTTCCATAAAATACAAAAGAAGTGACAAAAATATAACTTTTTGTATAGGAAAGGATTTTGAATCTTGTATATAATTGACTTAAAATTATTAACTATCGATCTTTATACATTTAATGTTTGATTTTTCCATATACACTGTGCGTTTATCATATGCTAGTTATTTTATATTTGTCATTTAATGATGGCTTTTACTAGTGCGTTGTCCCTCCACTTACCTAAATCCTTAATAATCATTTTTGGATAACGCTATACTTGATATAGTTTTTTTTTTTTAATTACTTGTGAATAATTAGCTTCCAAATTTTCAATCCACGTAAATTAAAAAGAAATTAACATTACTTCCTTCATGTTCCATAGAGAAATGGTAATGATTCCTATTCTTTTAGAAATATAATAGATCTTTATAATACATATTCCTTAGGAGCTTCATACGTTAGTAAAGGATGAAAACCTACATTTTGTAGCCGAATCATTTCATTTCTCTATATATAATTGTATCATCTTTGCTAAAATTGTAAATATTCATAGATATTTACCTCTATGATCTCAATTTCGTTATCTCACTTCTGTTCCAATTAATTATGATTAGAGATCTAACAATTTCGTTATCTCATACGATGTTTTTGAGTGATGCTTACAATCAAGGGCTGACAAATTAGGGGGAAATTGAATTAGAAAGAGCAATTACTAGGACGCAGAGAGAGAGAGAGATTGCTGGAAATGAAATTGAGATTACTAAGATATAGAGGTGGTTAGTGTTAGACGGAGATGGTCGGAGATGTTCTATCAATGGCTGGAGAAGACCTGCTATCCACGATCGTGTTGTCTATTGTACCGTTGGTGGTGGTGGGTTGGGTGGTGAGATGATAGTGTGGGATAGGAAGGAGTAAGTGACCTCTGGAATTGTGCTTTGTAAGTTTTAAGGAATCGGGATTGGGTAAATGGATATAGTAATAACAGGGGTGGAAGGAGTCCATTCCTAGGGTAAGCCTAACTTAGCAAGGCCCAGTATAGTCTTCTTCTTTCTTTCATGGAAACTGAGACTTGGAAGGTGAAACAAAGGGCGAAGGAACTTCTTGTCAACCTTTATTCTATGTCGGGTTTGAGCATTTTCACTCGCATATCGGAAAGCAAAAGTCGCGACAGAACTAATTTTATTTCTCTTTCCTTCCCTCTTTTCGCGTGGAGCTTTCATGGTCCTGTATTTTATCCGTACTAAACCACGAGAGTCCTGTATTATTCTTTTTATCCGCTATTCTCCACTAAATTTAATACAATAAAAACACAACCAATTCAATAATTTAACGATTCAAATTTAATATATATAATATAAAAAATGAAAATAAAGCCTAAATTGATTTAGTAAAAAATATAGATATAATTATAGAAAAATATCTTTTCACAATAATATCTCAAAAAGAAAGAATATTTTCTTCTAAACCTTTCCAAATTGAATACAGAAATTATTACATTTTCTTGTCTTCCATTTCTTTTTATTTCCAATTCTTTTCACTCCTTTCTTTTAGCTTAAAAGGTTGTTATAACACAAGTAATAGTGCATGTAAAGGCGGTTCCAAAATCATAGATCCAATTAAAAAGGGAAAAAAAAAAGGAAAACCAAAAACACTCATTGCTTTCATATGCACAATATGATATATGCATATATATATATATTATATGTATGCTGTAATATGAATGAAGTTTTATGAATAATCAAATCACATAAAACTCTCTAAAAAACTAAAACAGCATGAAAGCAAAAAGCTTTCATCTACTTCACTTTGTGCAAAATATGGCCGCTCTGCCCATTTCAAGTCGCATGCGGATGGAAGTTTTTTGCACGTAATTAAAGAAAAAAATAGAACATAATTTTCAAGAGGAAAAAAAATAAAGAAAACCCTTTCTTTCAAAAACCAAATGATAAAAGGCAAAAGCAAACAAAATACACCTCTAATATTATCATACAACTCAAAAACCTCATATTAATATAATTTTTTTACAAAAATCATGACGAATGCCTTGTTAGTTAAGACCGCTCGGTCCAAACCCCACGGGGTAACAAGACAGGGAGATTACTCCACTTATGAATTCCCCGAGACAGACGAGGATTTCACTACATATCCTCTCCGAAAAAAAAAAAAGGAAAAAGAAAAAGGAAAGACATCTAAATAAAGTTTTTTATTATTAATATATATCTAGCCATATAATATATAATATACCATCAAATAAATTGTATTCCTCAAATATACACCACATACTAAAAGAAGAAGGAAGCACCCAATATGAGAAAGCAGAAACAGCACCGCTTTGCTTAGGTTGAAGGTGCTTATAAACATGTTAATATATAGTGGAGGTCGAGGTTTCTTACAAAGGACGTTCTAGTTGTAATGCAACTAGGGCAAACTTTAGGGTAGCTGGAGTTCGGTCAGCGGGCAGGGGAACGAATACGCGGAATAAATGGGTGAGCTGACGTGGATCTGCCCGTAGTAGATGAATATAATAATGGCAAGTTGCTAAATGTGTCGCTTGAGCTTATCTCTGTAATCGGTAACTCCATACCGGATGAACGTGGAAAGAACGGTCAAGGCAGTCCCTGTAACTTCTGTACCTTTTCTTTGAATGCCACTTCTCGCACGTGCGAGGATGATCGCTAGTGAATGTGATGGCTGGGTCTGTCAAGCCCAGCTTGATTTCAATCGTATAATTTGGCCCAATCAAGTCGTAAGCAATAACTGATTTTCTTTTCTTCCCTTTTTCTTCTTTTTACTTTCTTTCCTCTTTTTTTTTATATATATTTTTACTTTGAGAACAATGGGTTGCAAGTAGCACCCACTAGGCATTCCATGGTGCTTCCCTATCCTTAGGTCTAAGGGGTCATTGATGCCGCATGGTAGGATCCATAGTTGGGTGATAACTAACCTTTGGATGCTCTAGGTTTATTATTATTATTTAACTTTATACATATAGTACTTGTAATTTTTATTGGGTGACTTTACATTCTTATTACTTTGGAAAATGAATATATTTGCTCAAAATTTATCACTAATTATTGAAAATCATTTTAAATTATAATCCTTTTAGCCACACTATCGGGTATTGGACAATAGTTTAAGTGTTATTAGAGTGCTAATGATATTATTGTAAAATAGTATTCTTAATATTGTAACCAATAATCATTCATATATACACTAGGCTTAATATGTTAAACAGTGCCTATGTCTTATATATAACTTTTCTTCTTGATTGATCAAATCCATAATGATAATGGTTTTTCTTCTAATATTACCAAGTCCAGATCCAATAAATATAGAGTTTGACTTATTTTTAGGGGTGTATAAACAGGTTTTGGCCTACGGGTCAACTCATTTAACTCACTTTTAAAGTGGGTTTAAGCTAGATTTTTTCAGCTCGCATAAAAGCAGGCCATGTTGGCCTAGCCCGTTTAACCTACAGGTTCAAATGAGCTAACCCGTAACAGGCCAAGTTGGCTCGCTTTTTATTAAAAAAAAATGGATTTGACACATTAACACCACACTACTACATAGCTTACGAAACGGCTACACCATACAAACTACAGTGAGTAGTAACACAGAATAATCAGTTACTTTCCTCTTTTTTTCTCAAACCTTAACCCTAAGCAAAGTAACTCACTCTTCCTCTCTTCTCCTCTATCAATCGGAAATTTGGAACAATCACATTGCCTAATCGCCATTGTATCTCCAAAGGCCACAATCTTACTCACTAGTCACCAACGTGGCAACATTGGTACGTCTCTTGTGCCTATGTATGCTGTCAACTGTCGTGTGTAAGCATCTTTTCTCTCTCATTAAGATTAAATCCTTTTATGTGTACTGTTGTGCATGCATCTGCTGTCGACTGTCGTGCGTGTGTATGCTGTAGGCAATCACCATTCATGTC
Source organism: Lumnitzera littorea (assembly GCA_024138015.1). Classification (NCBI taxonomy): domain Eukaryota; kingdom Viridiplantae; phylum Streptophyta; class Magnoliopsida; order Myrtales; family Combretaceae; genus Lumnitzera; species Lumnitzera littorea. Next base: position 111,466,433 of record JAMXBB010000004.1, on the reverse strand, counting down.
TGTACTATTGTGTGTTGTCATTGGGTTGTGTGTTGTACACGTATATACTGTTCTGTTTTGTGTGTGTATGTGCTATCGTTGGGGTTATGTCGCTCGTATGTCTAATGTCGTGCGTGTCACGTGTGTGTGTTGTTGTCTTGTGTGTGTATGTGCTAATTGCTAAGTGCAGAGTCATGGGTCAGTATGACAGTATGTGTTGTGCGTAGTCGCCAACTAGTCATGAACATGGGTTAGGGGGTTAGGTAATCGTGTTTGTGTTTATATTGTGGGTCGGTAATGTTGTTTGCTGTCATTAGGGTTATGTGTTATGTACGTATGTATTGTTTTGTTTTGTATGTATATGTGTTATTGTCACCAATTGGGTCAAAAGAGAGGATGAATGTTGCCGACTGCTGAATCGTGGCCTCATAAGTCAATATGTGTTGTGCGTAGTCGCCGGCTAGTCATGAGCATGGGTCAAGGGGTTAGGTAATTGTGTTTGTGTTTGTGTTTTGGATCATTGTGTGTATGTGCAGGTTACTAGAACATGCAAATGGATTGAAAATACATGTCGACACTTATTGATTATTTGTACTCTTTTTAGGTTCTGCATCTAAAGAACCCCTTTGTACCAACATTGCATTTTAACTATCGGTATTTTGAAACCGATGCTCCTAAAGGTATTCATGTTTCCCTGAGAGCAATAATTCCTCCTCCCTTATGTTTATCTCTATTCTTGATTATGATGTGGAATGAGATTCCTATAAAACGGTATTATCCTTTGTATTTGATTGATCTGGGTATATTAATTCTTCCTTGTCACTATAATTAGGAAGATTGAAACTATACCGTAAAATTAATCTGTTAGCATTAGTTGTTTAAGGTCTCATGTTAATGGGGTCACTAGTTTCTAAACGATAGCTCAGGCTTCCGAAGTTACTTGAGTTAAATATATCATAGGCTAGATTCTCAAGTTGTTGTTGCTAGCATATTTCAAGATAAAATTGGATTATGGATTTTTGGATTCGCAAAGAAAATAGGAAGAGTAGATATACTATCGATCGAGCTTTTGCCCATATACTATAGTTTAAGATTTACAAAATTTCTTTATCTATCTAAACTTGAGATCTATATAGATTCCTCACTTGCTTTTAATCTGTCAAATAATGATATATTTACAAATATACAATGAAAATACGTTTCACTTGTTGCATCTTGCAAGGAACTTATAACCCACTTTAAAATATGTTGCATGTTTTATCAACCAAGAGAGGCTAATCAGATAGCAGACGCCATAGCCAATTTTAGGTGCAAAATGGAGGTTGATGAATTCCGAGCTTTTGTAGTGCATTGCTTTTTGTTACAAGACCCTACTCCTTTTGTGTATCAGTAGAATGTAATGGATGTAAGATGATCTAGCGTGACTTGTTTTTTATTTTGGCTGCCAAACACATTCTACTGTATGTACGTACGTTTCTTTGTTCAATGAAAGCATTCTTAGTTTGACTGAAAAAATAAAAACACCGCTTCAATAGCTGAAACACTTACGAAAACTTAGTTTACTCCTTTTTACTACTATACTGGATTTTAAGTTGGTTAGACAAGCAATTTAATTATACTCAAAGAATTGACAAATAATTTGTCTTTTTTGTTTTATTTTTAGAATGGATTAAAATATCGATACCATTGATGATATAACTATTCAACATATTAATGTGGATGATAAGTTGAAAGCATAAGCACCTGGAAATGATGTTGGCATTCCATCTAATGCTACTACTACTGGAACATCTCAAGGGTCTATAGAACCTCAAGGTAAGAGACTTAGAGCAAATACTTCTCTTGTTTGGAAAGCACTTAAAAAGATAGGAAAAGGAAAAGATGGGAAAGAAAGGGCTAGATGTAATGGATGTAAGAATGAATATGTTGTTAGTAGGTCTAAGTATGGGACATCTACTTTAATTCGACAAATTGAAAAGTGTCGTCTGCTTCCTAAGTATCATGATGTAGGCGAAATGATCATTGATCAATCTGGAAAATTAAAGTCAAGAAAAATGGACTATAAAGTTGCTCGTGAAATTTTGTCAATGGCAATAATTGAACACAATCTTCCTTTTTTCATTTATTAAATATAAGAGGATTGTGCAACTCATAAAGCATTTCAATCTTGACCATTTGTCTATCTCTAGGAAAATAGCCACATTTGATGTGTGGAGATTATACTTAAATGAGAAGGAGAAGTTGAAAAATGATTTGGAAAAAGTTCCCGGTAGAGTATGTTTGACCTCAAACTTATGGATAGCTTGCACTAGTGGGGGTTACATGTGTTTAACTGTTCATTTTGTAGATGAATTTTGCAAGTTAAGTAATAAAATTCTTTCCTTTTGTTACATGCCCCCTCCTCACTTGGGACTTGAATTATCAAAGAAAATGTTTGATTTTTTGAAAGACTGGGGCATTGATAGGAAAGTTTTTTCTCTTACCTTAGACAATGCATCTACTAATGATTGCATGCAAGATTTCGTGAAAGAATAGCTTAATTTACAAGGTAGTTTGTTGTGTAGGGGTGATTTTTTCATATTAGATGTTGTGCCAACATTCTTCACCTAATTGTTGAGGATGGTTTGACAGTAATTAGTGAGGCTCTGCATAAGATAAGAGAGAGTATAAAGTATATAAAGGGGTCTGAAAGTTGAATGAAACAGTTTTGGAAGTGTGTTAATGAAGTTAGCATTAGTGATGCTAGTATTGGTTTGCGTTTGGATGTACAAACCAGATGGAACTCAACTTATCTCAGGCTTGAGAGTGCTTTAAAGTATCAGTATGCCTTTTCATACTTTCAATTGAATGATTCCCATTATAAATATTGTCCATCAATGGAGGAGTGGGAAAGAGCACAAAAATTGTGCAAATTTCTGAATCCTTTTTATGCCATTACAAACTTAATGTCTAGGTCCTCTTATTCACTTCAAATCTATATTTTTTATAAGCATGAAAGATAGAGTGTTTGCTGAATCAGAACTTAATAGGTGATGATTTTGTTATAAGGGATATGTGTGTTAAGATGAAGCAAAAATTTGATAAATATTGAAGGAAATACAGCATTACCCATGCACTTGGAGCAATTTTTTATCCTCAGATGAAGTTCAATTTTTTGAAGTTCTACTTTAATAAAATTGATTCACTTAATTGTGAAGAGAAATTGGATAAAATAAAGACTAAGTTGTATAAGCTATTTGAAGAGTATGACAGCAATAAGGGAAAAAATACAATATGCAGTAGCTCTCATGTTGGATCTTCTCAAACACTTGCATGTAGAGGTAAAGGGAAAGGATTTGTAGGGAACACTGGGCTTGGAAAAAGTTTAGGTATTGACTCTACTACTCTTGATGTGAGTTCACCAATCTAGTTATTTATTTATTTATTTAGTAATAATGCTGGGATGCATACTTAATGAATAATGATTAATGATAATTACCTTCTTCTTTTTTTCCTTTTTTCTCTTTATGATGTAGGATTATTGTCAAATTGAGGTACATACTACCGATAAGTCTTCCTTAGATCTCTATTTGGAAGAACCAATAATGGATATGACTTTTTACTCAAAATTGGATATATTAGAATATTGGAAAACTCAACGTCAATGGTATTCAGATTTATGTATAATGGCTTCTGATGTTCTTAACATTCCAATAACTACAGTTGTTTCTGAGTCTACTTTTAGTATCGGTGCTTGTGTTCTGACCAAGTATCGTAGTACCATGTTTCTTGACAATGTGGAAGCTTTAGTTTACACACGTAATTGGTTAGGAGGATTCAATTGGGAAGGTAGTTTTTTTCATTTAAATGAAATGTAATCTTGATTTCTGATTTTTTTAAATATTTCCATCTAATTATTTGCTATTTTGTGTATTGTAGATGAAGGTGAAAAAGGTCTTGAAACAATATTGTCAATGGAGGATTCAAATGTGATAATTGATAAAGAATGATTTATCTTGGAAATTTATCTTCTGGTTGATAAAAACTAAACCAATTAGTCGAAGGCATGAACTGTATGAAATTTGGCATATGATATTTTGTATATTTGACTTTAAAAAGAAAAATTTTTTCTTCTTTTGCTAGCTATTACAGTCTTTGAAGTTGATGATGTTTTATGTTTTAGTCCTCTTACTTCTATGTGCCAATCTTTTGATTAAGGACCTATGTTATGTACATATTAGGGAGTCTAGCACTCTTTCTTTTTCTTTTCTTTTTTTTCGATTGACAACACTCATCTTGTTTAGGTTACAGGTCTACAGTCTTTTATGTACTTTGTAAATTGGGCTCCTGTTTCATAAATGCATATCCCTAGTTTTTACCTAGAAAAGGGGGTGAAGGGTGGGGAAAGGAGGAAGACAGCAGTATTGGATGTGGAATTATGAATAGGTAAAAATCTATCTATTTTTCAAAGTTTGATGAAGAGATCATTATCAATATAATAGTTATAAAAGTCAATGTAGTTGTCCTACTTCTGACATAACTAGTATGTTAGTGAATGTTAGTCTTTTAGACTAGTTGAGGTATGGAACAAGCATTAGCTCATTTATGACAACAGTCTAAGTCTTCTCTAGTTTTAAAATAAAAGTAATCTACTATTTTTCTATGAATTTACAAGCATGTGCTTTGTGCTACATGTCCTAATTTGATTGTGACATAATTGAACCAGACAAGCTAGTTAATTTTTTACAATTTATTTTTAATTTATTAATTCCATTAAAAAGTTAATGGGTTAGCCTATTTAACCTATGGGCTAAAATGAGCTAAGTTGGGCCAATAAAATTTTAACTCGTTTATAAAGTGAGCCATAATTAGTTGATCGATTTAATCTACTGGTCAAAGTGGATCGGGCTATGTTGGCCTAATCAACCCACTTACACACTTCTACTTATTTTCACCAATAAAAAAAGCTTAGTCTATTGAACATAGAAACAGCAGAGGCATGAAATTAAAGTAACGTTGCAACAATTAATACCTATATACTCATTAGACAAATAATCACTAAGTAGATTCAGATTAACAAATCATTAGAATAGGTTATATTTACCTTAACTATAATATATTATTATTAATTAAATGCCATAAATAATCTAATTAGGTAGTTAAATATTTGAAACTAGACATTTATGTCATATTTAGATATGCAAATGCATCAGACTAAAAATACTATCGCTTGCATTGTACAACTAACGATTTACCGGTAAATCCTAATATTTTAATGATAAGTGAACATTAGTTTATCCATTTATTTTTTATAATAAGCATTACATTAACATGGATAAATGGTTATTTCATACTTGATACTCATCATCATTTGGTGATAACAAACTATATATACAACATAAAATCATGCATATACACGTTAAACAATATTACAATAAAGGAAACAATTAAAACGATAAGAACATAACATAATAACATCGAAATTTTATAAATGTAAAGAAATTGTGCTTCTTTCAACAAATCTCTTCCTTTTTATTTACACATAAAGTGGTGATACATAAATATATAAATCTTTTTTATCTTCATAATTAGGAAGTTTATAAGACAAAGGATCATAAAAAATAAATCGTAATGATAATAATTCTATAACCACTTTTTCCATTAATCTATTCCTAAATTCTTTTGTCTTAATTCCTAAAACACAACCTTAACTTTTGTAGTTGAAATAGATAATTATAATATTAAAATATAATGAAATAAATGCTTTGGCCATTTGTCAAATATCACCAAATATAATATTCGATACTACATTACGAAATATTTTGATAACTGAAAAGTACATAATTATTAAATTTAGGTTTATTCATCCATTATATCAAACCTCGATATCATTAATATTTTTCAAAACAACTCTCATACATAGGGATGTCAAAACAATATATTTGCTTTATAGGTGATGTAATAAAAGAATATCATGTACTAATTTAATTCATAAAACTAAATTTTAATGATTTAGTCCATCTGGATCATGTGAACCTCGTTTCAAAAGTGTGATTGTTTTAATTGATTCATGGCTTAATTAATCTTAATTGCTACATGACTCATGTGATTTCACTCGAACAATTATCTACCATTCTAAATCCTTAAAAGAGAAATTTGAATTCACAAAACTGACCAATGATAATTAGAAAATAAAATGTTCAAAGCCCTTGGTTTTAATATCACATATAGTATGTAATTATAGGTTTGACATAATAAATTATAAGTTTTCGATCTTAGAACAAAATAATTGTCACAACAAAATAAATCTTAAGTAAAAGTTATCGATATTTCGTAATTACAACAAAGATAATAAAAGGATGAGCAGATACATAATTGATAAGATTGTTATTATATATCTAGCCTTATAATATGTAATATACCATCAAATAAATTGCATTCCTCAAACACAAACCATATATTAAAAGAAAGAAGAAGCACCCAATATGAGGAAATAGAAACGGGACCGCTCTGTTTAGGTTGAAGGTGCTTGTAACATATTTATATATAGAAGTTGAGGTTTCGTACGGTGGATATTCTAGTTGTAATGTCAAGGCAACTAGGCCAAACTTTGGGGTAGCTGGAGTTCGGTCAGCGGGCAGAGGTGTGATCTAGAAAAATACGTGGGATAAAGGGGTGAGCTGACGTGGATCTGCCCGTGGTGAATGAATATAATAATGGCAAGTTGCCAAATGCACGTCGCTCGATCTTATCTCTATGGTGTACACTCCTCTGTCGATGAGTATGGAAAGGGCACGCAGTCAAGGAGCCACCGTAGCTTCTGCACCTTTTCTTCGAATGCTACTGTTCGCACGTGTGAGTGAACGAGCTTGTGAATGTGTTGGCTGTTTCTCTCAAGCCCAACTTGATTCCAATTGCATAATTTGGCCCAATCAAGCAGTGATAACCAATTTTCTTCATTTTTTTGCTTTTTATTTAGGATGGTGGGTTGCAAGTGCAAACCATGTGTGGTGGCTTGCCTACCCTAAGGTCTAAGGGGTCGTTGATGCCACGTGAAAGGGTCCATGAGTGGCTGATAACTAACATGGACGATCTAGGTTTATTCTTCCTTTTTTTTTATTTAATTTTTTTTTGGACCTTTATATATATAAGCCCCCAAATCTTTATAATGCAATTCTATATTTTTATAACTTTTGAAAATATATACATTTATTTAAAAATTTAACCAAAATCCATTTGAGCAATCATTTCTAGTATCTAACAATAACTTGAGGGTTATTAGAGTATCAGCGAGTAACTTATTTATAAAATGAGATCTTTCTCTACAAACTTAAGGCATTCCTTAACTTGTTTGCTCGTAAAATAGTAGTCTTAAAATTGTTAGCTATAGTCATATACATAAACATTAGACTTAACTTGTTGATCGCACCATGCCTTATGTATAATTTTTCTTCCTTATGACTCAAATCCATAATGATAATTGGTTTTCTTGCGGTAGTGCTAAATTGAGATCCAACTACTAAAGTAGAAGTTGACTTATTTGCATCAATAAAAAAGCTTTAATCTATTGAATATGGTAATAGAAGAAGCATGCAAATTAATAAAATAGTTGCAATTGATATGTACATCCTCATTAGACAAATCATTACATAATAGATTCAAATTAACAAATCATTGGGTTATGTTATATTTTCCTTTAGGTAGAAACTATAATATATTATCATCAAGTAATTACCTTAAATAACCTAATTAGGTAATTAAAAATTTTCAATACATCTAACAAAAAAAAAAACTATTCACCTGCATTATGTCTATCGATAATATAATGACAATTTACCTTGGGTAAGCCCTAAAACTCTAATGAAAAGTGAAAATCAATTCATCATTTATTTATTTTCAATAATAGACATTTCATTAATACTATAGATAAATGATTGATTCATGCTTGATACATACTCATTCTTATCATAGTTTGGCTGCTTTGGTGACAACAAATTATACATACGATATATAATCATGCATACATCTACTAAACAATATTTTAGTAAAGGAAACCTTCATAACGATAAGAACATAGTATAATAACACTTGTAACTGAAATAGATAATTATCATATTAAAATATAATAAAACAAATGGTTTAGCCACTAATCAAACTAGTTAAAGAGCTTGTGCAATGAAAGAACGAAAGTTTGAATAATTATTATAATATTTTAAAAAACAAAAAAATGTAAATATAATACAATGTTTTATTTACTATAAAAAAATGCTATAAAATTATTTAAGTAATATAAGGTTGCAAAGAAAAAAAATGACTTGCTATACATGATTTTTTTACTATTCAAAGTTCTCTTCTTTCTCTCTGTCTCTCTCAATCTCTCTCTCTCTCGCATGCGTACGCATGCTCTTTCTCATTAATATGTTTTTATCACCAAATTATATGCAAGATATAATTTGTACATTAAAAGTTACTTTAAATGAATTATTAAATAGTAATTTATTACAACAGAATATAAAAAGTAAGAATTTATGAAATTATATTAAATATGATAACAAATTATGGAAATGAATTAATGATATTATAAAAAGATGAAGAGCTTTCAAAACTATATATTATAATATGATATGAAAAAAAAATTATAAAAATGCATTAATGATATTATAAAAGGATAAGATATAAAAGAGGAAAAAAGTGCCTAAGATGGAGTCAAGAAACCGTAACTGCTCCTCTCCGACAATCTCGAAGGATGACTACAGTGATAGCGCCCTACGAAGCAGGAAAAGATTGGCTTTTGATGATGATGGTCAACCTGTAGCAGTTGGTGCTATGGATAATGTAGTCCAAACTGAGCAAAGACCACGATGTCTATTGTTTCATGACAGGATTTTGACTAATGTGCTAAGAGCCTATGAGAGATTTTATTTCTCAAGCCCTTTAAATTACAATGTAGCAGGTAAGGTGGATCACAATATGAATAATACACAAGAAGAGGAAGAGAGGTTGAATAATGGGGCTGATTCAGGGGCATGCTACATAAAGTTCTCAAAATCTGAGAAAGATATCCTTTACACACCATGGCATCGTACCTTTATAGCAAAAATCATGGGGCTATATGTAGGGTATAAGATTGTGCATGATCATTTGAAAAAAATGTGAAGATCACTAAGCAATTTTAAGCTTATCCATGCAGGAATGGGTATCTATTTTATATCCCTAGACAATAACCTATATTATCAGTGGATCATTAAAAAGGGTCCATGGTTCATCAATGGGCATTATTTGGCTTTAAAAAGGTAGGAACCAGAGTTTAGCATGGAGTAGTCATCATTTAGCACGATTACGGTATCGGTGTGTATCACTGGATTATCAATTGAATGTTATTTACCTCTAGCAATCAAAAGGATTGGAGAGAAGATTAGGCTAGTTTTGCAGTTTGATTCCTATATTGTTATATTAGAGAGAGGGTAGTTTGCTTGTTTTTGTATAGAAGTAGATATGAATGCCCCGTTGAAGCATGCATTAGTTGTTAATGGTAAACCCCATCAAATACAAAATGAGGGTTTACCAAGGTTATGGAAGCTTGTAGTTGCCTTAGTCATAATAAATGGCAATGCCCTTCTTGAGAAAAATAATTACAGGCTAGGAATGACCTAACTGACAGCCCTGAAAAGACAACGGAGAGAGATGATGATTATCTAAAGGAAAGTACTTTGGAAAAGGAAGATAGTAATGAAGGAAGGATGGAAGAGAATCATTTATTAAATGGGGAAAGTGGCTTTGAAGCTTAGAAGTAAGAAAGGGTAGAAAAGCAATCATTAATCGAAGTAGACAATCAATCTTTCGACTAGGTGGTTGAAAAGGAGTCAAATATTAATGAGCAGTATGGACCATGGATAAAAGTAAAATACAAAAAAACAACTCCTAAAATGTCAAACTCACACGTCATAATAGCGGACAAGCCTATAAAGGGAAAGGAAATAAACTCTTCTCAGGTAATGAAACGCTGTGCCTAATGAGGAGTTGCAACAATTGGAAGCTGAAGTGACTTATTAAGAAATATTATCTTCTAGGGATTTAAATATACTTGAGGAAAGCTTGAAAACTATAACTGCTTCAAGAAATGTCATTCAAAAAGGGAAAGGTGCTCTTTCAAATTCCTAAAATAACATCCGTGAAAGAAGAAAGAAAAAGAAACTTAGTGATTGCAGTAGAAAAGATTGCAAGACAAAATGGTAAACATGCTGGAAGTGGAAATAATGCTACAAAGCCTGTGCAACGATTTGGATAGACTAGGAACTCATCTGAACTCATGAATCTAGGAGATCCGAATAAATGGGTATTCAAGGCTAGTGGTAGTGGTTCTCCAAAGGATCATCCTCCATCCAACCAAATGGAAAAAAAAAAAAAAATCAAACTCTAGAGATACTATTTCGACCAATCATTTGTTGGGCAAGAACATACATGCAAGGATAGAGACTAGTCAAAGTTACAGACCCGGGCGTATTGGTAATAAAGATGCCCATGTTTAGGCAACACCTGCTAGGAGGTGACATTTTGAAAGCTATGGAATGGATATGTAAGCTTTTAGTGGATAGACTATATTTATAAGCGGCGACTCTAGTAAATGTTCAGAGGATTCCCTTTGTCTTGCCGCTAATGGAGGAAAGAGAGAGATCTGTTCTCCTCACAATGTGGGAGTTACAGGTGGTGGTGTTTCACATACTATTTCAACTATGCAAATGAATGATGAACCTTAAGTACTTCCAACAAACCTATACAACCAATTATTGGTATAAGATGACTATGTCCATGGTTTCTTCAGATTACACTAACACCTTGTCCTCAAACATGCATATACTACTATTTAAAGCACTAACATGGAATAAGAGAGGCACGAATTCCAATAGCAAGAGAAGGGCTATCCGTGACATCAAGAACCTGTATGACCTATAAGTTATTATTATCATGAAAATGAAAATGGGCAGACAAACCTCAAGGGAGTTAAAAGATTTCGTTGGCTATAATTGCATGATTTGTGTCGAAGCGAAGGGTTTCAATGGGGGAATCTTGGTCCTTTGGAATGCTAAGGATGTAGCAATCGACTCACCTTACATTTCACGTCAACAAGTTCTACTAGAAATTTAGGTATGTAATTGTGATTTTTCTTGTTTTATTTCTACTGTTTATGCATACCCTTCTAGAGATATTATGCGTTTGTTGTGGGAAGAGTTGCAAGATTGAGCAGGAAAGATTTTAGGAGCTTAGGTTCTCATTGATGATTTTAATGAGATTTTATTTAGGGAAGAAGGGAGGAGGGGTGTATAGCCGTTAACCAAAGTAGAGCATGGGAGTATCGAAATTGAATGAACTACCATAGTATGGTTAACTTAGGCTTCATTAGGCCATGTTTCACTTAGTCTAAACAATCGAAAAATTTGTCTGACCTTATTCAAATACAACTTAACCATGCTTGGGTAAACTACAATTGGAAGAAAGCTTTCCATGGAAGCTAATCTATTCTACATCCGCTCCAATCATTCTGATCACTTACCTATCTTATTAAACACAAACCCAAAATTCCAGGATGGGTTCAACAAACAATAGACTGTTTCGCTTCCAACTTACATGGCTAGAGCACTTAAGATTTAAGCCATTGGTTGCAAGTATATGGGGTAAATTAGACTTCAACTACTTATGAGACCTTCCACAATTCATTGAAGTTTTAAAAACCTAGAATAAGGAAGTTTTTGGAGTTATACAAGTGTGGAAGCATAAGATGATCAAAGGGTTGGAAAATATTCGACTGCGGTTGTTTGACAGACCATCTTAAAAGCTAATCAATAGAGAAAGGATGCTCCAAGAAGAGCTTGCTTGAGTCCTTAAACAAGGGGAAAAACTTTGGGTGGTGAAAGCTAAAGCAAATTAGATTATTAACGGAGAAAGGAACATTAGTTACTTTCATGCTAGTATTCTAGTGAAAATGTCCAAATCTCAAGTTAATGACCTTTATAATTCGGTGGGCAATTAGGTTGAAGATGAAGAAAGAATCCAAAAGTTATTCATGAATTTGTTCAGTAATTTTTATACAATCAGCGTTTATTTGTAAGGAAAGATTCCTATGAATGGAGGAGTAGCCAGAGATCCCTTCTAGAGGAGGAGAAAGAGCTGTTGCAACAACATTGGACAAATGTTGAAAATTAAGCAAGCACTTTAGTGTATTAGTAATCACAAATCCCTAGGCATTGATGGCCTCCATGTGGAGTTTTATAAGCAATGTTGGGATAATGTGGGGACTAAAGTGTGCTCACTTATAAGTGATATTCTCTAGTCGGGAACCATGGAACAATTGAATCAAAGTTTTTTGGTTTTAATCCCAAAAGTTATTGGGGCAAGCAAGGTGCAGGAGTTTCCCCCAATCAACCTATGCAGTACTCTTTATAAAGTGGTGAGTAAGTGCCTCGTGAATCATTTGCGACCTCTCCTAAAAGAGATTATTAGCCTAGAGCAATCCAGCTTTATACTTGGAAGATCAACAAGAGATAATGTTATCCTCTTCTAAGAAGTTTTACACTCGATTAGCAAAAAAAAAAAAAAAAGGGAAGGAAAAAGTGGATGGCTATAAATCTTGACCTAGAAAAAGCTTATGACCATATAGAATGGGATTTTATCCAGTTTACTCTAAGAACTTTAAGTTTCCCTCCGTCTTAGATTAAGTTGGCAGGCTAGTATTTAGCTTCAGTTCAAAATAAACTCATTCTAAATGGGTCTATGATGGAACCTTTCACAGCAAACCATGCTCTTAAGCAAGGAGAACCCCTCTCCCCTTATCTTTTCATCTTAGGGATGGAGATTTTGAGTAAAATTATTCATACAATGGTGACAGCAAGACAGTTGACCCCATTGAAGGTTAAAGGTATAAGTTTGGATTTATCACATATATTTTTTGCTGATGACCTATTACTTCTAAGGGAGGCAATGGAGGCCAATGCAAAAATCATGATGGAAGTTGTGAATGGTTTTAGTGGCCTTTCAGGAGAATGTGTGAACTATTCCAAATACTTTATCCTATTTTCACATAATACACCTATAGAAGAGAAGGAGCACATCTCCTCAATCTTTAGAATTCACCCTTCTATTGACTTTGGTAAGTACTTGGGTATTCTTATACAGGAAGGAGATCAACTAACTAACAATGATCTTTCATTCATTCTAGAAAAGTTGAGAAGGAAACTATCTGGATGGAAATTGAATCTTCTTAGCATGGCTGGTTGGATACTATTAGCTACATCAACATTAGAAGGGATAGTAAATTAGTATTCCCAAGTTGTGCTTATGTCAAAGAGTCTAACAAGAAAAAATGAGAAGATTCATGGTGATTTCATCTAAGGCAATACTTAAGACCCAAAAAAAATGTATTGGATCAACTGGAACAAGCCGAAACAACTAAAAGAAATAAGAGGTATGGGATTGATGGATATTCAAAGGAGAAACAAAGCAAATTTTGCAAATTTAGCTTGGCATGTAAAAAGAAAGAATTTGCTATGCAACTCCCTTATCACTCAAAAGTAGGGGTTGCAGCAACGTAATGGTAGGAAAAAGAAAGGTTCACCATTCTTCTAAGAGTTGAGGAAAGGCTTAGAGTGGCTAGAGAAAAGAGTGCACTTTAAAGTAAAGAATGGGAAATTAGTGAGATTTTAGAGTGACATTTGGACAGGTGATAAGCTAATAGGAGAACGGTTATGCGAACCATTGAATAAGTATGATAGAAATCTTCTTTTGTGCCAAGTGTGGGATGATAATTTTGGTTGGAAAGAGGATGTCATTAGATACCCTCTGGAGCCTTCTAGGTTCTTTGTTACTTAGTAATAATGAAGTAAATACTAACATTGAAAGATGGCCACACCAAGCAGATGGGGAACTCACCACAAAGTTGACTTACCTACAATTACATAAAGAATGTCAATCTCATGAAAACACTAAATCATGGAAGTGGGCCTATGTACCCCAACATACAGTTCTTTATATGGAGAATCCTACATAATGGATTAGCTACGGGTAAAAATATTTAAAAGAGGAAACCATCCAGCATGTGTTGTTGAATTGCAATTGGAGTAAGAGAATGTAGCTAACTCTAGGCATTTCACTACCTACTAATCCTTTAAGCTTTGAAGATCTAAAAAATTGGTTTAAAGCAAACTGTAAGCATTTAAAGATTGATTGGAAAATAATTAATCCACTAAGACATGTCATCATCCTTACTAGTCTAAAAGGCATCTAAAAGCAACGCAATAACATTATTTTTAAGGAGCCACTATCTAATGAGGGCTGTATTGCACGGATTAGACAAGAAGCAAATGAATGGTAGATTTTCTATTTGAAAGAAAAGCTCAAATGGAGAAGCAATGCCTTAAACTTTCTTAGTATCAAACCAGTGGAAGGATGGGTAAAAATTGAATGCAATGGCGTAATCTTGGAGATGTCTCCCAAATCCAATATTAGAGTAATCTGCTTTAATCATAATGACTCTATTCTTTGGGTAATACATAAATAGTTTACAGGTCTATCCTCTCTGGAAGTGGAATGAAGTGCAATTAGAGGTGGTTTATCCTTTGTGTGGGAAAAAGGACTCACTAGAGTTATTTATATTACTGACTCACAACAAGCACAAGAGTGGTTGAAAAACCTAAATATTGATCCTGACCGCTATCACCTTATTTTGTAGGAGTGTAAAACCTTGCTGGCCCATTTTCAAACTTTCTCTTTATGCAGAGTCAACCGTAAAAGGAATGAAGTTGCAAATTTTTTGGCTAAGTAAGGACTATAAGTTCCGGCCTTCACTATTTTCTTTAATGCTATACCTCTTTATCTTTCTTCATTTTAGTCAAACTATTGTTCTTATGGTTCTAGTTCTCAAGACTTTTGCATGAGGAATACTAATAGAAATTAGACCATCGGACCCCTCACCCTCACTCGAGCCTAAGTTCGAGGATTGGAAAGTATGGCCAAATAAGTTCTTTCTTTACACACTACATTTGAGGAATCTGAACTGTTACAGTCTATTGACTTGATGCCCTGGCCAAGCCAAACCCTCTTTTACTTATAGATAGTCTCCAATTGCTAACCCGAGACACATCCAGATAACAACTTGCCAATTCAACTAGCTACCCAGCCAACCTGAATCCAAAGTTGTACCCAGTACGTTTAAGTTGAATTCACCTTGAAAAAGTCACCTGATCAACTTGGTACTACTTAACTATCACCTCAACTTAGCATCATCACTCAATAGCACCTAGGCTAGCCAAACAGTTGTCCATCATTTTGCAGGCGCACAACCACTAGTCACCTACTACGTGTCTGAGGACCTTTGTGATAGAATCTTTCATATAAGATGCTCATTTTTGTCATATTTTCAATCATACCCTTTGGACATTCCTTGTAACATACTTATTTTAGACATTAACCCTTTTGTTTTTTTCCATTTTAGGCAAGGATGTCCTAACTTTTCAGGTATAAATACCCACTGTACATATAGCCACAAATCAACTTGTATTCTCTAACATTGAATATACTCCCTTTCGTGAACATTGCTTATAGCTTGTTTGCTTATTTCACTCTTATTTTAACCTTTAAAAAAGGCTAAGTGGCGAGAACTCTCATTGGACCTGCTCATGCATTCAATCGAGTTTAGTCCTGAATCCTTATAAGTTTCTTGATGCATCATATCCTTGGAGATGTTCAAGAGTTGCTTGTTTACTTTCCTATCCTTCACACATTTTCCACCTTGTTTTCAAGCTTTCAGTAAGCTTAGACTCATCGCCGATACGGTTGTCCCTTGTCAATCATTGGTCATGGCCTATTAAATACCTCATATGCCATAGACATAGGTTGATATTTTGTTGTTACCTGGACTTTTTGTACTCGTCTGTTTTTTAGCTTAAGTTATGCATTATCTATTCTATCGAAGGGAAAAAAAAAAGAGAAAAAAGAATTTTGAAACTATATATTATAATATGATACAATAAAAAATTATGAAAATGCATTAACGATACCATAAAATGATGGGATACAAATAAAAATGAAAAAGCTTATGTAACTATAATTTATAGTATGATATCATCAAATATAATATTTAATTCTTTATGAAGAAATATTGTGATAACTAGATGTAATTATCAAATTAAAGTTATTCATCTATTAAATCAAACCACAATCATCAACATTTTTCGAAATAATTCTCATGTAGAGGAACCTCAAAACAGTATGATTGCTTTATGGGTGATACAAAAAAGTAATACCATGTTCTAATTGAATGCATAACTAAAACTATAATGATTTAGCGAATCTAGATCTTATGAACCTAATTTTAAAACTTTGTATTCTTTTCAATTGATTTATGACCTAATTAATCTTAATTGCTACATAACTTTATGTGATTTCACTCGAACAATCATCTACCATTTTAAATCCTTAAGATAATTTGAATTCATAAAGTTGACCAATGGTAATTGGAAAATAAAATGCTCAAAATCCTAAGCTTTGATATCATGATATGTAATCATAGGTTTGACATGATAAATCATAAGTTTCAGGATCTTGATCAAAATAATTCTCACAACTATATACCTAAGGCAAAAGTTACAAACATCTTTTAATCCCAATGACAACAACCTAGGGTAAGTAGGTACATGATTAATGGAATATAAGGCTCAACCGTACCCTATTCTATAAATATAGGTTCCCGAATTTAGAACTAAAACCTATCTTGTAATTCCATGAAACCAATTTGAAATCTATACCTTATAAAACCTTTATAGTACAAGATATTTTTCTATTATATTTTTATAATACAAAAATTTTGAGTTAATTCTCTGTTACTTGAACCCATTATTATTTTCATAATATCCAATTCATTTAAATCACATAATAAATAACATGTCTATAAAAAATACATACCTTCCACTTGTGCAAACCTTGCATATATTAGATGGTTCAATCCACTTAGTTAAAATATATGATACAAAATCCATTACAATATATTTACAAATGCAACTTTTGATGGAAAAGCACAACAATAGATGTAAGGCAGTAATGGGGAAGAAATAAGACAAAAGAGATGGAAAACATAAACGTAGAAACAATAAAAGAAAGAGGTGAAACAAATGAAGTACAATTTTTTTAAAGGTTTCTTATGAATGCATGATGAGCTTCAATTAGAGCTTATGCATTTGTTTCTTTTTATCTTTTGGTAGAACCTAAAAGGTATAAATGTTTTATGTTTTACCTTATTATTATTATTTATTGATTTTTACCAAGTGGGTACAAAGTATTCTAAAACATATACCTTATATATCTTGTATAGGTTTTAGGTTAGGTATATGGTATTAAAATGTTGTACTTGTACCCCACTTTATGGGTGTAAGTTTTGGGTATATTGTACTTAGACCTTACCCTACGATCTTTAATACCTATTCCAAAAATACTCAATCAAATAGAGTAATATGGGGTATATAAGGCATAATAGGATAAGTTACTCACACCTCAAGCAATCTTCTTTTTGGTATAAATTAACTTTCCTTCCTTAACTCTTTCTCACTTTAAAGTTATAGAAACATCATAATGGAAACTAATTTCATAACACTAATGCGTAGGGAGAGGATCAATCTATATCTATACGTTTTTTAATCTAGTTCATCAATGAGTAATCAACTGAGTGGATTAGATTAAATGTGCATTTAGTATTTGTTTACATTTAAGTGATTATAATTATTCTATAAATTAGATCTTTTGATGATTCAAATCATTTAAAAGTTTTCCAACATGAGTAGGTCATAGTCCCATACACCAAGACTCTATGAAAGTGCTTGATCAAAAGATAGAAAGGTTGACTAAAGTCATAAATTCTTCTTTCCACTTTCCTTCTTCGTAGATATGCCTCTAGGAACTAAAATACTATTGTATCTAACTACTCATATTGAAGTTTCAATGCACTTTTTTCCACGCCTTGTTTTATGCAAACTTTACTCTCTTGATCTCATCACTATTGCTATACACAAGCCTAAGATAATCCATCAATTAGTATATCATATCTAATAAAGTTATGGAATCATACTTACTTGTACTTAAACCTATCCAATACAATTAAACCTTCTTATTGGAATAATTAAAATACATTGTTAAAGTGCACTTTTATGGTTGGTTTGAATGGCTTGTCATTAGGATGGGTAAATAACATTAATTAGGTAAATCAAGGGATGGCTTACGATGATTGGATGGTGTTGGTTTTTTTCCTAGCAACTGCACAAAATGAGGAGCAATGTTGGATCTTGCATCAAACTATGTAGTTATTGATGCTTCTGATTTTCAAAACGCTGTATATGTGCATGGGAAAAGGGAAAAATATTATATTTTTCAAAAATAATCCATAAAATAGAGTGTTGATAATATTAATTCCAAAACCATCACAATTAAAATCAGGTTTCCAAACTCTAATTTTCTAAAACACTAAAATCCACTTTCGAAAAGCAAATCATAGCTTTTAGAATGCTGAAGTCTAATCCAGGATATTATCATAGTAGCCCATGAAGTCTTTCATGATTTAAAATTAAAGAAGAGATGGAAAACTTGTTTTTGTGCAATTAAAATAGACATGATGAAGGTGTATGATAGGGTCAACTAGAAGTTTTTAGAGAAAGTCCTTTAGAAGCTTGGTTTTCATGAAAAATAGTTCATGTGCACAGTGAAGTCGGTGTTTTATAATTTGATGCTAAATGGCAAACAAGTGGGACATATTATAACCTCTAAGGACATTAGGCAGGGTGACCCTCTATTGCCCTATTTATTCCTATTTGTTTCTAACATACTCTCTCGCCTAATTACTATTGCTATGGATAGAAATGACATTTAAGAGATAAGGATTAAATCTACTTTCCCAAAGCTAACTCATATTTTTTTCACAAACAACTCTTCGTTTTTCCTAAATGCCAATGCAACTAATATAGCTCGTTTCAACGATATCCTTTCATCTTACTATAGCGTTTTAGGTTACACAATAAATTTTCGCAAATCAACAATTGTCTTTAGCAAGAATATAATTGAAGAGAGGAAACAAAGAATATATCGACTTCTAGGCATGCCACCTCAAAGTAGTACAGGTAACTATTTGGGCATTCCAATGTCTTGGAGAAGAACCAAATGTGTAGCCTTGGCTCTAGTCAAAGAAAAGATAGGACCAAAATTCAAGGATAGATAGGAGCACTATTATCACAAGGTAGGAAGGAAGTACTCTTAAAGGCTATAGCATTTGTAGTGTCGACTTACATCATGGCTTTATTCAAGTTCCCAAGAAAATGGTACAAAGAGGTCTAGTCTTTAATAACCAGGTTCTGGTGGGGAAACAATGAAGTAGGAGGCAAAATATGTTGGAAGAGCTAGGACTCACTTGCAATTTCTCAAGAGCAAGGTGGCATGGGGTTCCAGGACTTAACAGCTTTCAATGATGTAATGCTTAGGAAGCTAGCTTGGAGGCTTCTTACAAATTCAGATCAGCTGTGGGCAATGGTGCTTAAAGGTATATACTTCCCTAACGTCATTTTCTTGAAAGCTAAACTTGGGGGTAAAGCCTTATGAGGATGGCAAAGTATTTGAGTGAGTAGGGAAGTGATACAAGAGTTTTTATAGCTAGAGATTAGGTAGGGGAGATAAAGTAAAAGTGTGGGACAATCCATGGATTGTCACATCTAATGGGAAGAAGCCTTTGCAGATTTCTGAATTTAGAGATAATCAAGTGCAGTGGGTATTTGAGCTTATGAATGATGAAGAGGGCTACTGGAGAGAGGACCTAATATGGAAAATTTTTCCTCCCGAGATTGCTAAGCAAATTGTCCAAATACCCACAAGAGGACAATTAGAGAGTAACAAAATCATATGGCCTTTACAAAAGGATGGTGATTATAGCATCAAATCCACTTATCATACCATTTTCAAATCAAATTTGAGAGAATTAAGTAAACCTTCATCTTCTCATCATATTGAGCCTGATGTATGGAAATTGATTTGGAATGGAAAGTGCTTGCCAAAAATTAAGCATTTCATGTGGAGGTTGTGTCTCAACACTTCGAGTACAAATGCAAATTTATATCAAAGGCATGTAAAAGGCACGAGTGCACGTAATTTCTACTATGGAACACATTATTTTGTTATGTAATTAGACTCGACCGATTTGGCTAGAGATTTTTGGAGTAAGATTAGATCCACCAATGATTACATCTTTTGATAGATGGATTTTATGGGTGCAAGAAAAAACATGATTGCTAAAGGAACAATTCAACCAACTGATGGGTGTAATAGGCTTCACTTGTTGGATTATTTGGAAGCAATGTTGCTAGTACATTTTTAACCTTTATGGGTAGGACCCAAGAAAAGTAGCTGTTGTAATACATGCTGTTGTGATTGAATTCCAACGTACTTCTTTGCAACCAAGTAATCAATACTCAAACCAGCATGTTGACGAAGCATGAGACAAGTGGAAGGCCCCTACTAATGGTACAGTTAAGCTCAACTATGATGGCTCCTTAAGTACTAAACATCAAGCAGTAAGCTTAGGAGTGGTGGTACGGAACAGTGAAGGTGTGTTCTTAGGTATAGTTTACAGAAGTGTGAAAGCAAATGATTGCTTAGTTGTTAAAGCGAAGGTAGTGCGAGAAGCTTTAAAATGTGCGAAGTAGAAGCATTTGAACAAGATTTTAGTGGAAATGGACTCTTCCTTACTTTTCAACTATTTGCAAGGTTAAGGAAGTTATTGGTCCGTTGATGCAATCATAGTGATGTCAATTTGTTGAAGTCTACCTTTACGTCTTGTTCTTTCTCTCTTGTCAATAGGAAAGCAAAAAGATGCACCGATCGGATAGCTACTCAAGGAAAAAGGGGCTTATGCGTGTGTTTTTCAAATGGAAATCCCCTAAAGTCTTTTGGTCAAGTTGGTTAGAGTTGATCAGTTAGTTTGGCCTCCTAACTTTTTATAATATCTATTGGTACTTTGCTTTTCAATGAATGAATTCTATGTTGTTTTCTGAAAAAAAAAAAAAAAAAATCTGATCTTGACATGTGTCTGACTTTCGTCCAGCATTGCACATTGCACATCACACAATGGAAAAATTAAAAATGGATTTGAGCTCCTAATTCTCTTTTGCGTAAACTCGATCTTGAAAACTGATTTCTTTTTTCTTATTGAACAATCATTTTTGAGCGAAGAACAACAAAATCGACATTTCAATATCCGATTTTAGTACATTTTAAAATAAATGTTGAAAACCCGAATTCAACTATGATAGTATTGGAATTATTGCAGGAGCCATATTTTAAGGATTATTTTTAAAATCTATAATATTTTTTCCCTTTTTCCTTGTATGCATGAATGCATATTTTTATGTATGTACGAGTGCCATTTGAAGTTACTTATTAGTGTGGCTGGTGTCATGACGTTGAGAGGACAACAGACAATATTAGCCCAACACCTATGATATATATGATATATTCAGCATCTTAAGGAGTTTGACCGAATAAAATTGATTTATTAGGGTTAATCAATAAACATGATGAGAATGTTATCATGGACTATCAAAGTTTATTTGAGGGAGGTCTATGTGGTTCAAGCGCTTAGGCTTAGCAATACTATTTGGATCAATTTCCTTAAAAATAAGGTAGAAGTAGCGGCATTTATGTGATTTTGCCAAGCCAACTCATCATACGGTTTTTCATACATCTCTTAAGTAGCTCACCTTCCTTCCGCATCTAGAATATTTAAGAAAAAAACAAAATAAACAACATTTTCAATATTATTAAGTGGTGCATTATTAAAGTGATATAAATAAACGATGATGTGACATTCAAGTAGAAGATAAAACCCATCCACAAAGGGATAGAATGTTTGTATTTTTTATGCATGATGTGATATTATCATGATCAAATGCTACTACACTAGAGTCATAATATTAGTATTTGTACAACTTTATATAACGTTTATTCTCTATCTGAACCAATAAAATGTTTCGTCTGTAGAACAAAAAAATTAGAATTCTGGTTGATGTGAAGTCCCAATGGAAGAACCATAATAAGCTATATATGATTAGAACTTCAAAACCCTAGATAGATATTAAATAACCACACCTTGAGTAATTTATGCATATTCTAGCATTTAATTGACGAGATAGAAATAAGAATAATCTTGTTCAATTTTTACATTTACTATAACCCATAGAGTATTGAAACCTATACTTATGATCGTCAAGTATTTCTCATATTGAGGATCTAAACAATTGAAAGCAACATGAAGGTTTGGTTAAGGAAGATTATGATTTCAACTTAATAATAATGATATTTTCATTAGGTGATGGGCAAAGGAAAGCCATATATTTCTCAAAGTAATCAACCATAGGTTTAGATAGGTCGATCAAAGAAAGTTTGGGACAAAAGAGAGAATGGCATAAAAAGGGAGCTAATTCAAGTAGGAATATTTAACAAAACCTACATTAAAGATAAACCCAATATAGACAAAATGAGTACAATTAAGAATTATTTAAGGTGCATCAAATCATAGGTATTAAAGACTATTGATTGACTAATCAAAGCCTATTTAGTCATGCATTGTTTTCTTTTTTCTTTAGATTTATAATTTTTTCCACTCAAATAAAAATTCATCATTGCAAAGACTATTGTAATCTAATAGTACAAATACTAATCTTTCAATTGATGAACTGGTTTTGAATTCCCCTCCCCTAAATTGTAATATATTGTTGGTAAAAATATAAATAAATAAAGAGAGAGAATTTAATTATTGTAATTTTATGTGGAACTATGATGGTATGAGTCATTCAGATCGATTAACAAGTTACAAGAGAAGGCCTACCAAGAGCTTGGCATTTGTGCAATGGATTGATAGTTTATGGCTAGTCGAGGGTTGATGGAATTGCCACTAAGGTTGTCTTTGCTTTGGTTGGTCCTTGATTAGGAAGGCAGGGAGACGTAGTTGCACGAAATGTTGGTTGCTCAAAGAAGGCAAGTACATGAGTTGTGAACTAACTAAGAGGGTGTTTAATCAACCAAACCAACATACATACCATGAAAGTTCAATTTTATATTTATGGTTCAAATACAGTCAAATCAAACACTTGAATAGTTTACTGAATGAAGCTTAAGCTTCAAAAAAACAAAACTACAAAACTTAATCCAGTTAAAGTTGAGCTTAAGTGAAAATCGACTTTAAGTAGAGCCTTAATTTTGATAAGAAAAATGTTCCATACTATAGTAACTTTTTTTTTTTTTTGGGAAGGAATTGGGCAAAAAAGTCCACCAAGTTTTGACAATCCACAGATCGATCCAATTTTCTATGTGGGGAGACATTGCTAAGATAAGTGGACCACTTCTACACTTCTCAATTAAGAAATTGGGAAAACGGGTTAAAGAGATTATGTTTAAAAATCCAGGTTTGCTCCAACCTATTTGAGATTTGGTATAGATGGGTCACTGACCAACTTGCGATAGCTAGTCCTAGGTTGGAAAATCGAATCGAACCCATTACATTGAGCATAAGTTGGTAAAACAAGGGGTTGATTCAAAGGCTGAAATCTGGGCACCAATAACTGGGTACATTTGAGAAATTCCAATAAAATTTCCATGTAAAATCATACCATGCTATTTAATATTGAGTTGTTGCATTGTTTGACTCCGAATATGGTCACTTAAAAAATATAATAATAATAATTTTTTATACCTTTTTTCCACTTTGTTAGCCATGTTAATGTATTTTTTTTTTTTTTAAAGTTACACGATTTCAGCTTTTGTGATATTTTACTTTGTTAAAGTTATGTTTATTATTATCATTATATATATTTTTTCACTAATACAACTCGAGTTTTTGCATTTTCTTTTTCTTTGTTAACACATTATTATTTCTTTTCAATGACGACTCTACTAAGGTTATGAGTATAATACCATTTTTCAGATTCTCTTACAAAACGGAACAGACACATTGTAATTGCCCATTTGTTGCATGTAGTTTGAGCTTTGAGTACAGTGTCAGTAAGTTGTTCACTAAACCTCTTACAGTATATCCAAGGATTGACTGAAAGCATTCGGCTACTACGACGCGTTACATGCTAAACCTTTTGGCTTGAGGTATGACAACGACCATGCCATCACTCCTAGATTGCCTTCCTGAGAAGAAACTCGTCATGGTGGCACACACATTGGCATTGCCAAGGGCTAGGTTGCAGGTTAGAGAGAACCTACTTTACCCTCTAAACGAGGATCATCCTACTCAAGATCAACTGATATTGGAACATGATAAAACGTAACATAGGTGAATTGGTGTTAGCAGATGATACATGATACTTCCTACTTCGCCCCTATCGTCAACTGTGATCACAGTTCTCAAAATTGAAATTGAGAGACAAAGTTAACACTGAGAACCATTTCTATTTACATAAAAGCGGGAAGCCAACACTAATACATTTAGCAGTCACCTTCATGCGCACAAAACGAAAATTTCTGGATGCACTGACCTACAACATTCCAAGAATGAACGAATGATAGATGTACTTGGCTATCAAGTCTGCGGAATTGGAAGATTTTCTTGCTTAACTTGGCCCAATAATTGCACTTCGGACAACAACCGCTTATATTCGTGTTGAGCCACTTTTAATTCCATATTTAGTCGCAGTAACTGCAAGAGGTTGGCCCAAACAAAATGTGATTTCCACCAGTTCAATGGGATTGTCGGATAATACAAGGAATACATTGAAAACCAATTGAACGTACCTTGTCTTTGAGTTCTTTCTCACTCTTCTCATACTCCAAGCATCTGGGAAAGTACGTTAAGAAAATGGTTGGTATATAAAAATAGTACACTAGCAAGGTCATGCAGCAAGAAAACCTAACATTAAGGCAATTATGTTGCTTAAAAAGCAACCCCTTGAAAGCATGCAAAGACTACAGCCCACTCCACCCTACCCAAACACCCAAACCAGTAAATTGTTTAGTAAAATTTTAGGAAAATGAAATTGAGGGGGAAACGGAGAAAAATAAATGAAGGAAACGAGGAAAAATATTTCCTTTCTCATGTCTGATTAACATGAATGGGGAAAAACATGAAAATGAAAAACTCGATTGCCTTATTTAACCTTTCATTTTTACATGGTTGTATTTTATGTTGGGAAAATTAGCATTGCAGGTCCTGAAACATGTTAGGATTTTCACAAACATGTCCTAAAACGTCTAATTTCAGCAATCAAGTACTAAAATATTTTTGAGGATGTCATTAAATCTCAACATTCTATTTGGTACTACTATGACATATTTAAATACTTTTTTATCATGTAGCACTAATGTGGCATCGTACATGAGTACAAAAATTTCCCGCCCCTCAACCTCCCATTACCAATATATGCATAACAAAATGTTATCCCTCACTTCTACGGAACAAACGGTAAATTTCTAGAAAAGAGGCAATGGCCCGAGGGATACAAGGGGAAATAAGGGGAAGTGAAGTTTCCTCCCTCACCGAACACAATTAAATGTGTAAGGATGTGCGTGTCTCATAATAATACATTCTCTGAGTATAAGTTTTGATTTATTGTAATTTACTCTGAAATTTATACATATTATCAAACAATCTCAAGAAACAGTGGTCCTTTTTTGGGTTTCAAGAAAGAAATAGCAGTTACTAGAGGGTTTTAGCAATAAGGCAAGAAGTCATATGCTATTGGTGGTGGAGTTTCATAATCATGACAAATGAAGAGGAAACCTCCTCCTTTTTTCATATATATATATATATATATGAATATGGTTTGTCCACATTTTGCATTCACATTTTCTATAATGGATAACCATCACCACTGGATGGTATCTTCATCTCCTACCATCTATATTTAAAAGCCACTATTTACAACAGTCTACTAAGATTATAATTGATTATAACAACTGTTAGAATAAAAATCCAGAGTCAAGCAAAACAAGCACACACAGAATTTTAGCACGGTGAAATGAAAGAACAAACTGAAGAAAAATTGAAGATTGGTTACTCACTTGGCATCTAGCTTCTGGTGTTCCTGTATCCACATTGTGGCTTCTTGATCCATTGTTGATGAACCTCCCATGATTTGGACAGGCTAGAGGATGTGAATAAGAATTTTAGCAGAGTAATCTAGTACTGATGTGAGAGAGAGAGAGAGAGAGAGATTGAGAAAGAAAAAAGGAAGTGATTCCTGAGACCGGATGTGATAAACGACAAAATTATCGATTTAATTTTCTCGTTATGGTTATGATAAACAACGAAATTATCAATTTTATATCCTCCTTATCGTTGCTTGCTCTGCAAGTTTGTCATTTTTAATGCTTTGGAGTTCAGGCTTGCTTCCAAGAACTAAAACAGGAAAATCCGTGCATCTAAAGGATAAGCCATGTCTGCTCATGATCACAGGGAAGCAAAGCACATGTAGAAGGTTCAGAATACTGCTTCTAGCAAAGTACAGGGAAGAAAAAAGTGTCTATCCCTACAGGGAAGCTTCTGCAATTATGCCCACTCATATGAATTCAAGTTTTGCGATAAAAGAAGAAGAGAATTTTCCAACAAAGTGAAGTTAACAATATATATCTTCAACACTTGGTTCTTGGCAAACATGAAATCAGCAGAAAATAAGGGCATTGGTGGAAATATTATGTTTGGATATCTAAAATGAATGTGGAAAGGTAGTAAAAAACACTTTTGAACCCAACTAGTTTCTCTCCACCTTTTTGAGAGAAAAGGGTGGAAAGGAGTGGGAATTGACATAGAAATTTTAAAATACCCCTCAAAGCAAAGATTGAAAAGATAAAATAAGAATATTCTTGTCTATCAAATATTCCATTTGTTTCCATCCCCTTTGTTACGGCAACCAAATAACATGGAAAAAAAAAAAAACACTTCATTCCATTTTTTTCCATTTCCATCCCATAAATCCAAACTGGAATTGGAAACACCATTTCTTTCCTTTCCTTTTCTTTTCACCTATATCTACTCATTTTCACTCTCTTTAAAATTGCCAAACATATTGTAAATGAGAGTTTTAGGTATTTAGCATCAGTATTCTGAAAGGACAGGTATAGATAAAGATGTTACACATAGAATTGAAGCAGGTGGATAAAGTGGCTGGTGCATTGTGTATTTTATGCAATCAGGAGATGCCTGTAAAGTTTAAAGGATAGTTCCACCAAACAGCTATAAAGATCACATATGCTCTATCAATCAAAATGCTGGGTGATAAGTAATGAACACCATTACCCCCAAAAAAGATAAAAGTAGAAGAGATGGGAATGTTAAAATGGATATACAGTCACACGATGGATAAGATAAGAATTGGAAGAATAACAGATGAGAAACTGAAGGAAATACATTAAGACGGTTTGACCATGTACAAAGACAGGACATAGGAGCACTTATTAGACATGATACTTTAGAGACGTGTAATATGAAATGAGGGCAAGGTAGGCCAAATAAGACGTCAAAAGAAGTAAGAAAAATGATTTGACATTTTCAGATATTAATGAAAAAATGGTTCATGATAGAGTGAAATGATGCAACGAGATCCATTAGCCAACCCTACATAGCAGGATTAACACTTAAGTTTGAGTATTTTGTTGTTGCTGCTTCTTATTTTCTAAGAAAAAGAAATATTGTTTCGTTTTTTGATAAGCAAAAATATCATTATTAGCACAAGCAGATGGGCATTTCATTAGTATACATCAGAACACATGCTAACCAGAAGACCATAAATTGGCAAACTAATGGGGGTCAGTGGTCTCTACCCAGTCAGATGAAAAGGTAATAACAGGATCCAATACTGTTAATCCACAAAAGCTATTTCCTCTTTTTTCTTTAAGCCAAGAACCATCGTCCAAGGAGTGAATGGTGAAAAAAGAAAAACAATGGTTTTCCTAAAATTGATATTCAGAGCAAGTATCCTGTACCTCCTGGATAATCTGGTTGTCAACACTTAGATGGCGCTTTGTTCTTTCCATTTCAACTGGCCCACTATCCTTCCTTTTAACCCGAGAACCTGCATAAGCAGCACATGCTTCATAATATATTGCAGACAACATTTAGTTAGGGAAAACTCATTACTTCAACAACTTACCTGGTGCATATCTACTTTTATACGCTCCACTGGAAGCCCCATTCATATTAATACTACCCATAGAAGGGGAATTTGGACCCAGCATTACAGGTTTCTGTACAGCAATATGCGGCACATTATGACTGGGTGCTACTGAAGGTACTGGTTCCCGTGGCTTCTTCTTAACCTGATACCCTATCAATCCACAGTGATAGTCCCTGCCAAGGTCCAATGTGCCAACAAAAGAAGCATCAGAAATATGCATGCATATTGAATGAAAAACATGAATACATCTTTATATATGGATATAAATATTTTTATTTCCAATCTTTCGGAGCACATAATTTGCCTGCTGCTCACATTCAAAGATAAACATAATAAACTTGCCATTTCAAGGAAGCAAGCACAAGAAACCAGTGCCCCTTAAACACACAATTTTGAAAATCAATGCACATTCCAATTCATGAGACAGAGCAAAGAAAATCTGATACAGAACAAGGATGGGATGTTAACCCAAAATAACTGGTCATCAATATATGAGTCAAACATTTAAGAGTATCCAGGGTGTAAATTCGGGAACAAAACAGCATAATCCAAGACATAATTGAAATTGCAAGAGAAATAGAGATAAACAGCATTGTATAGAAGGTAAGAGGTCATGAAGCTAATGAAAATTAATATTACCATCAATTCAGTGCATCAAAGTTCAGTAGTTAGCATGTTGCTTACCAATATTCCCAGGTCATTTCTTTCAATCGATTCTCTAGTTTTTGAAAAAGGGATGTTCTCTCAAAATCTTGTTTGTTGTGAGTTGGCTCAATGAAATTAGCTTCGAGAACTCCTGTCACCAGAAGAAAAACAAATTTAGTGCATGTGAATGCTGTAGGACATGGCAATGTCTAGAGGCAAGATCAACTTTAACAGCTCTTCTATGAGACCCTTGCTGGACTAATATCAGAATAATTGAAAAAAATAAATAAATAAATAAAATAGACCCTTCAATGAAAAGAATACCAAAACATAAGCCTCATGATGAATTTCATCACCATAATTTTACTAAAATACCAAATAATTTTTTAGAGCATGAGGGACCAAGCAGCTACTCACCAACAACGCCTCTGCCTCGACTATCAGCATAATTTACAACTGGCCAAAATGGCTGGCAGGGATAGACAAGACTTTGTTAGAAGACTTAGAATACAAAAGGTTGATTGTGCTTTAATAGCGAATAATCTAACTTACATAACTTCAAGACCATGGTGGCAGAAATAGATACATATATGTATTAAAAGAGAACTTCCAAAGAGGGATAGAAAGATTCATACAATATTTCTATGATTCAACGTTTTAACCAACCCAACCAAAAGAAAATAGAAAAACCAAGTGAAGAACATCTCACTTACCAGTATCAAACGATTCTTATGATATACATTAAAACCATGAATATTTACAAGTGGAGCTTCTTTAAGAAAGCCTATAGTAGTAACAACTTCACCCTGCATGGTCAAACCAAGGAAAGAAATTATTAAATCCACAGTAGCTATGTTTTCACAGGCTGCTTAAAAGTGATGACAATCACAGAGACTGCATCAGTGCACACTAACAAAGAAAAGAAGAATTTAAGCAAGAGAGTTTGCAGATCAATTCAATCGCAAGAGCATCTGTCTATCAGTTTGAACCCTGAGCCAAACTAGTATTACAGGAGAATATCTTTCAGAACTGGTGTAGACTAGAATATTTGCCTTTTGATGTAAACAAGATTGTAATGATGCATGTTGGCGCAGTTATCAAAACGAAATGATTTTTTTTCACTACATTGCATAAGTCAGTTAATAATAAAGACACAATATATTGATTTATTTATCTTCATAATTTAAATTTCGAAAAGAAAACAATGAAAACTTTGAGGTTTATATGTAATTTCATATCTTAAAATTTTATAAAAAATGAAAAAAAAAAATATTTAACTTTAATTATATAATTTTTTATGCGCCAGTAAAAATGGGTGCATCACCTCTACCTTATGATCAGATTACACCTACAGTATATTCAACCTATGTTACTTATATATACATATGTATAACTATATGTAAGTGTTTAATCTCATTTACAAAATGTTCCATATACTCTGTTTTTACCACACTCACCTTTCAACTCTAAATTTTCCCTACCAAGATTCAATTTAGTATCCACTCCACATATTTCATCCATCATGATGCAAAAAATTAAATAGAAGAAAACATGCATGTCAACAGTCACCATCATTATTAAATAAAAGTAATACGCAGTTGAAAGGTTGGAATGCTTGAGGAACCTCTTTAGTTCTCCCAGATTGAGGTTTGTACAATATATATTCGTAGAATTTGAGGTCATCAGCAATATTATGATGCTCCACAACTTCACCGCGCAGTATAATCTTAAAACTTTCAGGTATTCGCAAGTACAAAATGGATAAATAAACCTGTTGGGGAAAAAAGGGAAGGAAAAAGAAAAAAAAAAACCTTGTTAACTCCAATTCTTATTCACCATAATTAGTTTTCAAGTTTCTCGTATGATTTATATATCAAACTCTCCATTACAATCTAAGACACTTTATTGAAAAAAAAAAAAATATCTTTACAAGAAAAACAACCCTTACACGGAGAGAATAATGGAGCCGGTTCGCAACGTGCTCCACATTTACTTTTTTCTGGAGCTTCCTTATCTCTCCACTTAGAAGGACATCCTTTCAATAAGAAAGTAAGAAATCAGATTGTTGCAAGTAGTACATATTACTTATACCTCAAGAAAAGTGATAAAGCGAAAGCTCACAACCTTAGGATCAGAATCAAAGTCTAGTTCCACATCACCCTCGTCATTGCACCATAAATTGTAAATAATGACTTTTGTACCATGAGATCCAATGTCATCAAACTGCCATCAAGCAAAGATGCAAAGATTGAAGAGTAGCATATGTTAATTCGAAAATCAAAACAACACGATCTACTCATGTCTACAAATGTTGAGGGAATAATTCAATTTACCAAAAGATTTATGAGCACAACAGCATCGAGATAAAAAATAATAACAATGACACTATAATTGCAGGTTTAAGCATTTGGGTAAGCTAGCTGCAAATATCAAATGAATCATGGTATTAGTACCAGAGATCCTCACTCCCCTTTAACCCACCATTTAATTATTTCTGAGAGTTGGGCATCAGTTGTTGCTCTAGCCCACATGCAAAGGAAAGCATCAAAACATAAATTCAAAAAAGACATCATATCTACAAGTTCAGGTTTTTGAATGAATTGGCCATAATATCAGATTATAAAGCATCAAACTAAAGCCTTATTCCATCAACACAAGAAGAGGATGAGTGCTAGTTGATAGACATAGTAACTTTTTCAAAACAACAATCTCTATAGTCCAGGGAACAGCATAAATTTTAGCATAAACTATATTTTTGAGTAATGGACCATCTTAAGTTTATGCACCCACCCCTTAATATAGAACATGTGCACTTAACTCCTCAAAAACCTCCCAATGATCGTTTTTGTTGGCCATGTCAAACATCCTATCTTAAAAACAATAGTTAGAGGGAGGGGCTTCAAAGGGGTTCTCAAGTTTTCTTTTACTTAAATATGGCAATGCAGAAACATAATTATTAACTGGGTCAAAATGACATTTCCATTTCGCTTAGAAGTGTCATGTGTAAAGTATATGCTTTGATCTTAAGAAAGACGGCTAACAGTGCTAATGGACACAACATTCAAAGTTCTTGAGAAAGAAATTCATGTTTGTCAAGCTGAGGCAAAGTAGAAGTTTATCCACAATGAGCAATCTCTCCTGGAGAGCATGCCAAGAATACAGGAGTATCTTGGAACATGCTTTTTGAACTAGACACAGCTAGTTCAAGGAACATTTTAACTGAGAATTTTTCACTTAATTAGGCCTCCCATACCAGATAAACAGGGTCAGGAGCTCTCTCTAAAGGTACAACCAAACAAGTGCTCCAGAAAGTCATCCTTGCACAAAGTCAAACCATTTCAATTGTGCTTCCTCCTTTCTCATCAATAGACCCAACTCCAACATTTTTTCTAATATATTCAATTCTTAAATAATCAATCTCAATAACTTGCATCTTAATTATTTCCATCTTTACCATTCGTAATTTGTTTACATACAAAATCCACTACATAGCATTCAGAAAAGTATCGTCAGTCTTCTGAACCTCCAATTGAATTTACCTTTAAGCTTCATGTGAATTGCGTAGAATACTTGACACACCTATACAACTTCAACCATACTTGAAATACTATATGCTGCTCTCTTTCACCATGCCTCTGCTTTGCAGAATTAGGACAAGATTCATAAACTCTCACACAAAGTTTCCTTATCTCCTTCTACAGAGGATTTACTCATACTCCTCTTCACTCAAGTTCCATATACTATGGTTTTGCTCAATTTAGAGTAAAACCTTCCACAAAGTTCCATGCCAAGATTCAAGTTTAGCATTCATTGATTTCAGTCTCTCATCCAAAGAAAGTTTGATTTCTATAAACCTTTCAATTTATAGCTGTGTCAAATATAAGGAGCGACCTTTTTGGACAAGCAGCAACTTAGATCTAACTAAGCCTTGTATAAGCTGATCAGACTGACTACAGCGATCAATCGGGAAAGTAGAAAATGAAAGACAAATCATAAGGCATGTACCATAGGAGACAGAACATAAAGAGCAAGAGCTTACCTGCTTTAGAAGATCCTCCTCAGTTGAATATGGAGACCACTGTAACAACAAAGAAAGATTTGAAGCAAACTGTTCTTTGTTGTAACGACTGGAAATTTCCAGCTTCCCTGTGGATGCGTTAGATTCATAATCTACCTGAAAGGAATAGAAAACTCAAAACAAGTTAGCAAAATAAGCAAACAATCAGAAACCTATGTAGACATGAAGAATGACAAAACATGATGAATGCAATAATCCAATGATTCAGTTATCTAGCATTTTGTAAAACAATGAAAAACTTTTCTACTGCTTCATCAAAGTATTTAATTGATAAAAAAAAAAACCAATCCTTTCATTAAAGCATCTGCTAAAAGACATGGAATACATATCCAACATGCAAGATAGCTTTTGCTTTCTTTTGGAGACATGACTATTCGAGACATTCATGAGAACAAATGTTGATAATCCAGATTCTATTTATACTAAGTGCCTCTAGAACCACTCGGAACAATAAAAAGAATAAATAAAATCAGAACGATATATTCAGTGGGAAGGAATAGATCCACATAAAACACGTGGAATACATATCCAAGATGCAAGATAGCTTTTACTTTTGTTTGAAAATATGACCATTTTGAGACGCCTTTAAAACAAATGTTGATAATCTAGCTAGATTCTACTTATACTAAGTGCCTCTAGAACTGCCTGGAACAATAAAAAGAACAAACAAAATCAGCATGATAAATTCAATTGGAAGGAATAGATCCCATCCTAGCTAGTATATGCTTAATTGGGGGGACAATTTTTCCATGGAGGGAGAACTCTATAGAGAAAAATGTCTCACTTTTTGACACACGCAGAATGCATTAATTACAACCACGTAGTCACTTAGACTCTCCCTGAGCCCCATTAGGAGGATAAGTCAGCTTTTCCTCCAAAACACTCAACTTGCGCATTGACAGTAGAGAGAGAAACTAGCAAGACTGCAAGGGCACAAATAACTTGAATGTGTTGGATATTTAAAATTTAATCAATCCAACAACTACTATCTGTTACTACCTACTGTGTAGAGCTAGACCTAACAACCAAGGTTTTGTTCTATCCTGACATATCTAGAATATTCTCAGGCTCTATATACTAATGGGCTTACAAATATGAGAGAAAAATAGAAAAAGGCTTAATGGAAAAGTCTGTTACATTATCCTCTACCTGATCTGGCGAGTGAGTGTTTTGTAGAGAAAAATTCCTCACCATTTGACACATGCCTTTAATTGCCACCACATATAGCACTTAGACTCTTCTTAACTACCATCAGAGAGCTAAGTCAACTTTCATTCTAATACACCTAAGATCTATACCAAGAGATTGTAAAACATGTAATTTTACCTAGAATTGGAACATAATCATATAGAACCAGTAAAAAAAGTAAACTTATAAATAATATATCCAAACTCATAATTCTACCAAAAATCTATACCTCATAAACCAAAAACAAAAAAAAAAAAACCAGAAGTATTATAAATCATAACTCATATAACCATACAAGTTAATTTTTTATTTTAACAGCTATGAATTATTGACACTAGAAGGAGAAACTTTATAAGAGATTTAGCAAGAGTACAAATAACTTAAATGTATTGGTGTAAAATATATTCATGGCAGCTTATATGAGATCTTAGATTCAAATCCCACTATAAACCCTCCTTAGAATTGCCTAAATGGAGCAAGCTACTCATACTCGATACATGGGTCTTATAGTATGGTTTATGTGCCAAAAGGTGAGCAGTCATAATACGGTTGTGTCCCTCTATCATCCAAAAAAATTAATTAATTAATTAAATTAAATGTATTGGATAATTTACAAAATCTAATCAATCTAATGGCTATTGCTCATTACTATCTATTATGTAAAACTAGAACTATCAATCAAGGTTCTTATATCCCAATAATTCTAAAATATTCTAAGAAATGAATGGTGCCTAGATCGTAGACTCTACATACAAATGGGCTTACCCATATAAGAGAAAAATTAGAAAAGAGATCAATGAAAAAGCCCGAAACGTTCTCTTCCACTTAATCCAATGATGCCCTCATCACTATTCATTCCTTGGAAAACCAATTTACTAAGGCCCAAAAGATATGGCTCCTCACATTGCTTCACTTTCAATCAAATCCTTCTTGGTTGGTAGCTATAGTTGTACATAATGTATGAGAATAGACTACTGCTATTAGATTGATTAGATTTTGTAAATTATTTAATACATTCAAGGTAAAGTCTCCTACTAAAGCTTCATTGTATCCTAACAATTGTAGAATACTCTAAGAAATGGATTGTGCCTTTGTCATGGACTCCACATATTAATGGGCTTATACAAGTTAGAGAAAAGTAGAAAAAGATTTTATGGAAGCGTGACTAACATTCTCATCCACCTATCTAGCAAGGCCCCCATGAGAAGATGCCCTCATCACCATCCATTCCTTGGAAAACCAATCAACTAAGCCCTTAAAGGGAGCACAATCTACCATAGCTTCACTTTCAAGCATATACTTCCACTTCACTAGGTACTTCAAGCATAATTATTGATCTAGACTTCGAGTTAGGCACCCCTAAAGGATCTTGTCAGCCTCCTTTCAACCAGCTTATATTGTGCCCCCAGTAATTTGTCTTTCTACTAACTACCATAATCCCCTATCTTACGAACTAGCTTAACATATAAGTCCCCACAAAGGCTTGTATATCTTTTAACACATTCAACTAAATTTTCTAAAATAAAATAAACTTAACTCACTAAAACTTTTCTAGAAAATGAACTTGGATAGCTTTATTCTAAGCCAACTATATGCTCAGAGTTTTGAAGCAGCTAAGTTCTATACAGAGTAAGCCCACTAAAAAGTCTTGATGCCTAACTCACACAAAGACATTTGTAGTAGGCCAATGGATGAATGTCTTCATGGATACTAAAACAACCAATATGTTCATGTCTAAAGAGTTAGACAAGCTTTAAGGTCCAAAAGGTCAAAGAAAAGCTGAAAACAATAAACTCAAATCGTCCATTTTAGCTAGGGTTTAGTGGACTCCAAGGGGTAAGACTTTCTCGAGTCATAATACTACTCCATGTTCTTCCTCCAAAGATTATCATGGTGTGGATCGTGTATTAGTCATCTCTTTATGCAAAGTAACTCGTTCTCCATTCAATACTTTTTTGTCTAGCCTTCCAGTTACAGCACTAACTTAGCCTAAGGTAACTAGACTAAACTTGATTAGCTCCAGTAAATCACCAAGTTTTGGAAACCTTACCTCTTGGCCCAAAATAGTTGCTTCTAGTTTGAGTTTTTCTTTCTTCTAGACCTCCTCTACTGTGGGTAGTTAGGCTTGCGTACCTCCTATGCCTTCTGGCCCACACCCTTTAGTATCAGGGCAGTGAGTTTCCTCATCTTGGTCTTAGCCAAGATAACAACAAACTAAGACCACACATGTTGGTCAGCAATTTGCTCCTCCGTTTTCACCCATCTATCATCCTTTTCCTCAAACTCCTCCTCAAGAACTGTAAATTATGGAGATTTTGTATGGACATTTATGCCCCAGATGGAAAGGCTGATCAAATTGCAAATAGAGGCCCTTATCTCTCTTTTCCATAAACTTCGAATAAGACATATTCCTCTACCCCTTCACATTAGAAGATGCACAATATTGTTGCCAGCAGTACTCATAAAAGAATTTTCCCTTACATTAGCATCCTGTTTAGTCACCCCGAAATACTGGTGTTACTATTAGATTTCGATCAACATGGTGACTAAGGAGTGAAATTTCCTATATGTACATGCATCACAGGACTTGAAGAATGCATGGAGGAATTCATGGAAGCAAACTGTCAAATCAACCAGCTCTACTCATGTCACCAGGCCAGACTCATGGTGAAGTAAAAATACCATATTCAAATTCTTTCTCAACATTAAGCGACACTTCAATAGCTTTGACCAAAGAAATAGGCCTCAAAGTTCAAACTCACAGCCCAATATCCTCTCAATCCACCACGGAAATATCCAAGAAGTTGCAATTCTGTCACTTTAGGTGCTAAAAATGTCAATGCTTCAAAAGTCTTCAATATAAGATGGAATTGACACGGTTTGTCAAAGTGTTGACAAGCACTCGAAGAGATTAGTCGCAGCCTGACCACCATATCTAAGCAAGAGGTCTTGCTTAAAAGTCTCACAATCAAGCTAAGGAAGACAACAGCATAACAATTTAAACCAATATACATGTCTTCCATGCAATACCATAGCAGCTAATGTTACCTTCCGATCATCTCTGATTCAATGCATTTCAAAGAAGTGTCCCGCATATCCAGTCCAATGTAGAGGATAAAATCCCTCAAAATTTGGAAGAGTGATGCTAATTTACATGGAATCTGAAATCATTGTCAAGATTCTGATTGATTAGCAGCATCAATCCCATCTCGTTCCCATCACCATTTTCCACCCTTTGAACCACAATCTCCTACCGCCATCCACCACTCAACATCTACACTCCATTGTTTGATCACCAATTGATGTTCTCAGATTGTTGATCCCCTACTCATAAGCATCAATTCATCACCTTTCCCATGCAGTCAACTAATCAACATTTTGCTCTACTCTTATCTAAGATTTTTTTGATGTTTCCTTCAAAATTTACTTTCATCTTTGATCACTCCACATCTCTTGTAATGTGTGTTGTATCGTGGCAATGGATTTCTCCAAATTTATAATACTTGCACTTGGACTGAGCTTGTTGCAATTCAGCCAAGCTTTCTCGCAATTCTTCTCTAGCCACATTTAAGTTTTTATCAAGTGATACAACTCTATTATCTAATATCTCCACATTTTTCTCCAAACTATCTAATCTTTGTTCCATTCTCGTCATCTCTCCAATGGAATTTCCTACAAACAGTGCCAAATCGTTTTGACTGTAGGGATAAGAAATCAACTAATAGCAGTTATATGACAAATGAAGATACTGACCATAGGAAAATTCTTCTTAGTAGGAAATTGCAATAGAGAAGTACACTTTCTGATCTAAAAGCATCTCTGCTAGGGTTTATTTTCAAACTTCTAGCCAAGAGACAATCTAACTCCCCTTATTTAACTTACTACTATTTATATCAGCTCCATTTCCCCCCATTTACAAATATGCCACTCACTCATAAAAACTAATGCCACTTGTCAGAACGCCAGACGCTACCCATGCCACGTGCACAACACACAAATGCAATAACACTGCACAACACACACCCCGTACAACATAACATCACCACAAAACACACAACACCACTACAATACAGAAACTGCTACACAATGCAATACAACCACAACACATCAAGGACAAACATCACGGTTCGTGATTTGAATGGCATGTTGGGTGTTCAACTTACCCTTAATGTGAAGTAAATGGTATCAACAAGATGGTTTGTTCAGAGAGTCGGTTGACTTCAAAGGCAAGTTTGGCATCCCATAAGCAAACTAGTTAAAAGCTAATACTACTATAACCATGGCAAGCCGAAATCAATTGAATAGTTAAGCCCTATGACAATGTCAAAAGGCATAAGAGGACGGGCTTGAAACAGTTCTTAATTAAGTGGGAAAAAAAAGGCTAGCTCATCATACAAAATATGAGAGAAAATAAAAAGTCAAAGGATGGTCAAGCTTTTATCAAGAAGAGGGTGAACCTCCCATCCCATAACAAATAGTATTAAAGTAAAATGCTCCAGCTTTCATCACACTGTCTAAATCTACTTAGTGTGCAAAATGTAAAAAGGTATTTCCTTTTGACAAGAAAAGAAGGCTTACATGGAAGAACTAGAAGGAGTGACCACCAAGGGAAATGATGCAAGAGAGGCAATTGTGTTACAATTCCTAACTCGTGGGTTAAACTCGAAAAAAAGAGCGGCCACCAGAGAGAGGACATGACTACAAGGTAAGGCAGCTGCATCACAAGTTGGGCCTCTCATTCAAGAAAATAGGAGCCACTCTTAACCTTAATGTATTATTTAGCATACAAAGTGCATTAGAGCACTATTCTAAAAAAAATTGTTTATGGCCATGCAATTCCTGGATGTGCCTTAGCACCAGTACTCTCGCTACTGTCCCTGCATGAGTTGACACAAATCCATCCTCAATTTCACCCCATAACTCTTTTACAAGCTTACCCATGCTACTTTTCATTGTCTAAACACAATCAAGGATATCAACTATAGCTAGCTTTACTCTAACTAGCACCACTTCATCTAAGCTCTGCTTTTGAAAGGCCATCCTTGAGCTGCCAATGCCTTGCCTAATAGAGGAGTCATGAGGAACCTTTCATACTTAGCATAGATATCTAACATGTTCTTTCCTCCCATTTTGGATTGAAAGTTCCACTTTGATACGAATTGTCAACTGCAAAATGTTTCAATTACCACCACGTGCGGCACTTAGACTCTCCTTAGCCACTATCATGAGGCTAATGCATCTTTCCTCAAAAATACTTAGAGACTTGCACATATTAAGGAGAAAAACTTCAGAGAAGGACCCTATAAAAGTATGAGTAACTTCAATGTATTGAATGATTTACAAATAAGAGAAAACCCTCCAATAACAAGAACTCTACAGATAGATAGCTAAGATCTATTCGATTTAACAGCCACTACTTATTCCTATTTACTATATACAACTATCCCTACCAACCAAGGTTCTAATAAATGAATAAGGCCTTGGTCATAGGCTCCACATACTAATGGGCTTGTCATACAAGAAAGGATTAGGAAAAAGGGCCAAGGGGAAAGAGGCTATAACATTTTGGAGCCAACTGAACCAAAATCGACCAAAAACGAAAATAGCTTAGTGATTCCAACTCAGTGCTAGACTAGAGTAAAAGTTGAACCAATCGAAAGTAGGAATTGAACTAGTCCAACATTTCCAAGAGCAATCTTGATTCATGGGATTAGGTTCTAATTCTAGGAATCTAAAGTAGGGAACTGACACTTCTAAAAGGTAATCGATAAATTATTAGAACCAGCAACCTTTGAGTACTCATTCCATGGTGGGGATCAAGCTATGCACATTCCTTGTCCGCTCCACCTATAAATATAGCCAACATCAACCATGCACCTTTATCACCATTGTCGCTACCGCCGCCGCCGCAGCGGTGATAAGTAATAGCAATTACTAGAATAACACCAAATGGCTATCAATGCCACCAACGCGACACACTACAACACCAAACATTAGCACCCGCACAACTGTCGACACTATTCCTACACAAAAACCACCATGTGACCACCAAGATTGCAGCCCATGTATCCACCACCATTAAGACACATGGGTAATAGAGCACCAATATCCATCCTGGTTGTAAAGCAATGATGACCCATCCAAATCCCCCCCAATAGAGACCGTATACATCACCATTCCACCCCAAGAGAGGTAGAGACATGAAAGGTTGATGGTAATAAATAGGTAAGATCTCAACAAAACTCTTAGTTGTAGACCGCCAAAAGTACCAAGTAACTAAGACCTCAATACTTTATTAAGTAAGCACCAAAAAGAAATAACTAGATGGGTCGATAACTCCCTATTCTACCGCTTAAGTAATTAAAATAGAAATCATATCCATGCCTTTAGCATATTTCTAAATACTATGGATTCAACCAAGATGACAAAGAGAATAATAAGAAGGCAACATCAAGAAAAGCTATGAGCATAGATTCAACGACATATGAATTGTACATAAATAATAGGAAGAGATCAAGCATCATATCTTACCATTGGAACAACGATCCTATCGTACCCGGTCCGCATTAAGAAAGTATATGATAGGAGGCCAACACTCTTCGTCAAGAGCCTAAGAGTGCAATGAATAGGTAAGAGTCAAGAAGATATACCCATGTTATTTTTTCAACTCAAAAGTCTGCTAAAACTCAATCTTCATCTAATATATAAAGGGCATCACGAAAAAGGTAAACATCCCAATAAAACATACAAGACTATTTTCTATACCAACGTTCTCTTTTTGTTAAATGATAAATATAATGATTCACATCATATCTACACATCTAAACTTTTAGATTAAATGATTATAGAGGCAATCATAACATGGCATAAAAACAAAACGTACTAAGTTTAAAATCTTCATAAAGTCATTCACCACCACATTAAGTCTACCACTTGATGCGCTTTAGTCAAACTTTAGCCCATAAGTAAAGGAAAGTGTGAAACAATAAATATAATAATCCACACAATATCTACAAGTCTAAACTTTTAGATCATATGGTTGTAGAGTTAATCATAATATTTTTTTTACAGGAAGAAGAAAAGAGGGGAAGGGGAGGAGTGTGTTTGGGTTAGAAGGGGAAGGGGGAGACTCAATTTTACCCTGAAGACATGGACTAGATGTGTAGACCACCAGCACAAAGACATAAAGGAGACTATCATAAAAAACCAAGATCATGTAACTTCTTCAAACATAAAAATTTATTTAAACATACTTATCATTTTGGTGGCAGCTAAAGACAATCACATCTGCACCAAGTCTCATGGAACTCGTTTTAAATCCATTTCCATCTGCAAGATAAAAGCAACATGATTATAGGGGAACAGTATATTTAAAGATTGAGGCAGTACAAAAGAAAAGTGACAAAAGTGCATGGTTGGCAAAGTAGTCCCTTACATCGTCCAATAGTTGCCTTCGACTGTTTATCTGAAAATCCAAAACTCATACACTCACGAATCTTGTCAGGATCCATGCCACCTCCATCATCTGTTCAGAACATGGGTCAATCAAGTCTTACAATGTGGGCAACAATTCAATTTCAACAAATGCAAGGTATAAGAAAGAAAAAGAAGTAAACAAACACATCTGATATCCTTATGAGATCAAATTAGAACAGACCCTGAATTAGCAATGCTGGGCTTCCATCC
This sequence comes from Lumnitzera littorea, assembly GCA_024138015.1. Lineage (NCBI taxonomy): Eukaryota > Viridiplantae > Streptophyta > Magnoliopsida > Myrtales > Combretaceae > Lumnitzera > Lumnitzera littorea. Next base: position 111,424,688 of record JAMXBB010000004.1, on the reverse strand, counting down.
TTCAGATTTGACGTTTTATCTACAATGACAAAAGTTGCCCCATTTTCGATCTACCCAATAGGCAGCATAAAATGAAAAGCATGAAAATCAAAGAGCAATAAGAAGTCATATGGACAAAGCAACATACTGTAGAGCCAGTATTGACTCATTAGGAAAATACCAACAAAATCAAAACTGCTATTCAGTAACAAAATCAAGAAAATATCTAAGCCCATAGAATACAAATCATGTTTAGGCATCACAAAGATCAAGTTGCAGAAACTGAACAATTAAAATAGTGGAACCTAGATCTATGCCTAAAACTCTTTTTTAGGATTCACAAGATAGCACCTCCTAACTGCACAATCCACCAAACAAACTTAGTCTAATTTTCTAATCTGTATGAAAACACAACCCTAAAAATTTATTCCATTGATCCTACAGTTGACAGATGATCATTATTTCTCCATTATCATAACCTTGAACAATTCACCATGAATTAAATCTTAAAAGGAGTCACATCATAACAAATTTTCATGAGAAATCACCTCGTCAACTGCATTGTCAAGCAACTCTGCAACAGCTGCAAATGCAGACAAAAAAAAAAAAGAAGAAACCCTCACTAACTCGTGATGCACAAGAACTGAGCAGAATAGATATTTGATCATCAGCACACTGTGACACTGGTCAAAGAAAAACTGGAAACTAACATACCTCCAAAGGCCCATTTATGAGAAGTGGCATTTGAATGAAGGAACATGGGATGAACATGCAAATAATTTGTTCCCCCTGTCATGTCAGCAGAAGATAGAGAATTTTTAAGCAGAAAGCCAACTCATAACTTATTGATGTTTACATTAGAAAACCTCAGACACAAGGCACCAAGGAAGAGTGATTGAGATTTAGACAAGGAATTAATAGAAAATGGAATAAAAGCTTAATACTTTGAACTGAGACTTTCTTGCTCTTCCCATCACTGTATTCTCCAGATTTCCAGAATTGCCTACACAGAGGCGCTTGACAGATGTTTGATATAGAAGAAAGACCCGTGTCCTCCAAAGGTGACTGCCCTGGATCTAGCATACTTGTGCCACTCTGTGCAGAGCTTAATACATTTGAGCTTTGCCGCTCATCAGACTCTCCCTGACAAGAGGATTTGGACTTCAAAAGCTCTTGGCAGTCTTCCAAAGGAACTAAGTCTCCATCATGCTGAGGTTCCAATTTGACAGACTTGATTCCTGGATTACTCTCACTTTGCAAGCCTGCAAAGCTCATTTCCTGCACTGCAATAGCAAGGTATAAAAGCCAGAAAAATATATCATTCCACATATTCGAAAGCTATATAAGGCATTACATTACAGCATTGTAACAGATTAGAGATTTTTCTTGTTCTACCTATTTAATCCAGAGCTGTCAAAAAAATAATAATAATAAATAAAGTAAACTAAATGGCATGTACAATGAATGGAAAATTATACAAGAGAGAATGAATGTTGGGATCCAAGTTCAAATAGAGAATGGAAAGTTTTAGTATTGTATATAAGATACGAAAGTTATCAAAAGTGGTGTAAATAGAGGATAGCCATAATTTGTCGCTGATGTGGCACATTAACTATCAAGGTGGAAGCTGAGGTAGCGTGTCACAGGAATTATAACAGCAACACAATAATATTCTCTATTTGCACCACTTTTAATAACGTTCATCTCCTCCTTATTTTACATAAATCTTCCATCCTCTATTTAAATTTAGATCCAAAACATTCATATGGTAAGTAATTTTTTCCATAATTAATATACACTAATTGAAAATGTGCCTAGTTTAATGCATGCTAGGATTGCCAATGGAGCTATCAAAATGAAGTGAATATCAACAATCATCCTCTCTTCATCACATAGCTCAATGGTGACAGACTTACTACTCAAGTAACAATGAAAAAGAAGTTGATGGGAAGTCTGGACTTCAAGTTCAGTTTAATTGTTCCCGATGTAATGACTTCAATTAATGTCTAAGCACGTGTTTGGGGGAGTTTGTTTTTAAAAATAAAAATCCAGACCAATTTATAGTTAAATTTTTAGATAAGTTGATTGTGAATATAAATTCAGCATCAAACATACATTCAAAAATATTGTAGCTAAAGATATCCTAACATTAACCATTCTTTTTAGGTACGCCAAAGGTTGTGACATTCCCTCTCAAGGGATATGCACACAACAATTTGGTAGTGTAACAAGTAATTGCATATGCTCATTGCATGCAATGGCAATTTCAGATTTATGATAAAGATTCTGTGTAACCATTGTTTTATTTTCTTTTAAATTTTTTTAAGGATAAATACTAAAAAGAGAATAGGATCCCTAAAAAGGATTAGCCAGACACTTTTTTTTTTTTTTGGGTGAAAGAAAATGCATCTTTTACTTAAAAGTATAAATAAACATCAACAATGTGATAGCCAAATTAAATGTGGAGAATAGCAGCAGGAGCAACAGTAGCACTAATGAGGACAGTGACAACACCAGGGGAAATAGTAATAGTAGCAATGATGGTATCAATGGTAGAGGATCATCAGCAATAGAAATGAAGGCTGTGACTGGAGGAGGGAAGAGGCTGGACAGCAGCGACAATGCGATGCTAGTACCAGATTGGTTGCAAGTATTTTGGTTTAACTAAAATATGCTTCCAACTCTAGTTCCATGATATAAATACAAAGGGTATCAATCAAATGAGGAAAGTAGTCCAAGCGTATAAGGAAACTACAAAATAAACTGAAACAAGTAAAGTAATAATATGTTGCAAAATTATGAAGGTACTAAATATATTCCGAAAATAATATAAAGATCTTTCAGATGCCTATCAAGATATCCCATTACTTACCAAACAAAGCTAAAATGATATTGAAAGAATACAATCTTGAAATCCCTATTTCTTCGTAAAATCCTTATTCATCTAAACTTTTCCCACTAGTTATCCGCAAGAGTGCGACAAACAACTCTTCTGTTGTTTATGCTGAGATAAATCCAAATTTTTCTATGCTAATCCAATCTTTAATTTCAACACCTGGCAGATAAACTATACCTTATTTTCTGTTCCCTCTATAAAATAGGTAACTTCATATCTTGATATTTCAGCTACACAACAAAAAATGAGCCAGCAATACTTTTGATGTGTGTTTATTTTGAGGAAAACATATTCCAAACTACTTTTGACATCATAATAAATTATTTGGAACTCTTAAATATTATTGCAATAATCTTAAGATGTAACTACTAGTGACTTTTAGTTGTAAACGATAGTGAGAGACAACGATAAAACTTTTGTGGTGATATTGAGCAATCATGAAGAAAATGCCTCCCTCATTTCACTCTTAAATATTATTCCAATAATCTTAAGATGTAACTACTAGTGGCTTTTAGTTGTAAATGATAGTGAGAGACAACAACAAACCTTTTGTGGTGATGTTGAGCAATCATGAAGAAAATAACTCCCTCATTTCATTGGCATTTCTACAATGTAACTTTCTCCACCAACCATTAGCTTTAATTTCCTTTAAAGATGATGTGGCGGAACTCAAATCATTGAAACGCTTTTTGATATAATGTCCTATCGTCCACTGGAAATCAAGATTAAACCTGCTCAATAAGGAACACTCCTAATATGGGTGACCTTCAAAGAAGTAGCAAGCGCAAAGGATAAAACTATGAAGTATGCCATGCAAAATGGAGAATATCTTAATGTATAGAGTTCTCGTCATGATTGATTTTACAAGAATGCCTAAGACATCGTCAAGACCCAATTATGAGCATGATTACAAAGAGAATGCTGATTTTGTAAGTAAAAATGACAAATGATTAAGTTATAATTAATGTAAATGCCATTTAAAAATGTTTCTACTAAAGTAGTTCACTAGTTGAAAGGAAAGTTAAGTGTTATGCAAGGTAAAATAACACAATATGTAGGTACAGAGGGTTAAAATTGTTATATTAATATATTGAGTTAAGCTAACTATATATTGAGCTTAACTGTTAAGTGAGAGGGCAAGAAGTCCAATCCATAATTGAAATAATTTAGAAAGAATAGCTTAGTAGACTTGAAAAAAATATTATCAGATCTATTCATCTATCTCCAATCTTTCTTAAGCAAGCTCAAGCACTCATGAGAAGGCTAATAGTCTTGAGCACTCAACAAGCTCATTCAAGATAATTATACAATAAGCAAAACTCCATCTCACCCATCAAACATCAATATAATCTACAAATATTATCAAGTTTAAGAACCTATAAATACTCAACCACTCATCTCATATGACATAATTCTAGATATTAGAGAAACGATGCTCCACTGTAAAGTTTTTGCTCTTTAAGATCAAATGAGCTTTCAAACAAAGAACAATCTCATTTGTTCAAGAATCGTAATGTTGATGCCCAACATTCCCTATGCTTCCTTATCTATCGTTTATGTATTTGAGATTCTAGAATTACCCATTATTTCTCTTTACCATTTTCTCTCAAATCATCCAACTAGATGTCTACTTCCATAGAAGGCATTCTCGAGTCGTAAGGTGATGTTTTTAGAGCCTCACATGTTGTGATCTTGAACATGTGTAACAAAATTAACAAGAATGCCAAATTCTATAAGTAGAGACGATTGTGATATCTCTCAAATGCAATATGACAACCTAAGTTACAGCCATTACATTAGCTGTCATCTTCACCACCACCCCATCACTTGCCCCATTGCTTGTTCCTTAACACTTCTAATAAAAGCCACTTGCTATGACTAACTGTAATAATATATGATGAGTAGATATTGGAAATCAATAAGTAAATATTTAAAATATATCCTAATATTACATTTGGTATGAAGAAATGATCCAAAATATAATGGAATGTGATGAATTAGAATGGAATATTATAAAATGAAATAAGAACTAGAATGAGAAATCTTTCGCCGTGTTTGGAGAAAATCACAAGTGAAATAAAATAACATTAAATATTCAAATAAAATTATTTATAGAAAATATAATTAATTATTACATGTTATAATCTTTTTGAAAATTAAAAAAATTTAATTAACCGTAATTAGTAAAGTAGGAATGGAATTGCGATTTACCTTTTTAAATGAGAAATCGAATTCTCTCTCAAAAGCCGAAATTATTAATTTTATGAAATCGCCATTTAGAATTGAAAATCTCTAAACATAGGAAATAAAAATGGAACCAAGAATTATAACTCCATTTCAATGCGACATAAAAACATTTTCCCTGTAACCAAAATACTTAAGCATTCATCCAATGTCCAACAAAATCTCATACATAGAAAACGATGCAACTAACTGTTTTACTATCCTTTTCACTAAAAAGATTAATGGAGCAAATAGCCCTTCCTGGATCTTACATTACTCAACTCCAAGCAACTACTATACTAAGGAAAGGAATGGTAGGGCTGAATACCCATCCCTGGAAAGGGTGAGGCCTAGCACGGCACGAGCACCACCACTCCGACTTTGGAAGACCGTGCCAGGAAGGGAACTATCACTGACAAAAAAGAACTACACATTTCATGTAAAAGAAAATAAATGAAGAAAAGAAAAAAAAAAAAGACACAGGTTTGAAGGAACTAAGAATGGAAATAAAGAAAACACAAAACCTAACCTTTTTGAAACCCTAAAGTTCCACTTTTTTCAGTTCCACAATGTGAAATCTTGAAGACCCAATTTGATCCGATTCAACTTCAACTATTTTTAATTTTCTTTCTCTTCAAACCGTAACCCTAAACAGTACTTCATCTAACTCCACTCCCTTAAATGCCGGAAAACTTTGCATCTGAACACAGCTTTCCAACTCTGTAATTAGAATAGGGCGACGAAGTTTTTTCCGTTGTCACACCAAACACTGCTTACTTTCCTGTAATTACGTAAACTATTTAACTCAACGGTACAACAAATATAAGGAAAGTAAAGAGGGAAAAATATTGAGTTTACTCTTTAATTTTAATTTTGTGAAAGAAATGAAAATAAAGTTTTCTTTGTCCCAATGACTTAACACTCGAGTTAATCTATTTTTTTTTTTTTTTAATAAATCAACTTTCCCTTTTCAATCTTGGAATCAACAATTTAACTCAACTCCAAGAACATATAAATCCTACAAACATCAACTTGAAAACAAGAATTGATCAAGGATCTGATGCATAATTGTAAAAGAAGATATAAAGAGTATACCTTGACAATGAGAGAGAGAGAGAGAGAGAGAGAGAGAAGGTTTAAGATACCCAAAGGAAAAATAAAAGTTTGAGTTGTATTTCTCTAACTCCACCTACCACATGGCCATATTTATGGGTCCAATTATACTATTTATGACTATATTAATGGATCAAAAGTTGCTATGGGCTTCGTTTATAATAGGCTCAATTTACATACAAAAATTATCGCACTTATATAATGTTAAATATAAAAAAATAGTTCAAAATAAAATAATTTGAAATAGAAGTACATAATAGAATGAAAGGTAATGAGGTTAAATGTTTAAATACTATTATTTATCGAAAATATCTTTAATTATTATATATTATAGCTTCTTTAAAAATTAAAAAAGTAATTTTGATTAATCGTATTTAATGAGGATGAGAACAAAATCATAAATTTCTCAAACTATTAAATCATCAATTCTGACTTAAAAATATACTTTCAAATATCGAAAATAGGGATACAATCCAAAGTCGTAATCTTATTCCCTCGATTTCAATGTATCAAACATAACATTATAATATGTTTGATATATAAAGGATAACACAATAAGAATAAAATTGTAATTCTCATAGTTTATTTACTTTTTGGAATAAAATAAATGAGAAATTGAAAAGTTACGTCTTGATAATGGTTATTACAAGAAATAAGGTAGAAATTTAAATTATATTATTTACTTTACATAATTTATTATTACAAGAAACAATTGTTCCAACATTTATTGGAAATAACAAAAATTTCTTATATGCCCCAATTTAGTATTTTGGAACATAACTAAAAGTTATATAACCTTTTTTTCATTAATGGAGAGTATAATTGTTCATTACTTAAACTTTTTATTCTCAAATGATAGGAGATAAATATTCTATCTTTCAAAAGATAACACAAAGGATGGAAGTTTTGCAGATTTACCATATAACTTATGTGTAACATAAAGAATTAAAGTTAAATTATTAAGAAGTAACAAGAAAATTTACCTTTTCTTATGATACTAAATTGTTTCCTTTTATATCATATTTGTTGTAGGGACCAGTATGGAATGGAATAGATTGGAATTGAGATTAAAACTATAAATCCATTCTCATACTTAGAAATATTCAAGGAATGGAATGGAATTGAATGTATTTAAAGTGATATTTGTGAACATTACCTTAACTATTAGATATTACAATTAGGTTAAAGGTGAAATAAATAATTTTAATTAATAATAATTAATAAAAAGGGAACAAAAATGGTGAAATCAAATTTCTCCTTCAAATCGGAATCACCAATTTCATTAAATCATGATTCTATTTTCTAAATTTACTTCCTAATATAGGGAAAGGGAATGCAACCATGAAATATGACTCCGCTCCAATCCATTCTCGTGTACCAAACACAACATTAAAAATGGAGTTTAGATAAGAGTTTGAATTCATTTCTTGTACTACAAAATAATAGAATTTGATATTACCCTAAGAACATTGAGTGTTGTCTCTTTAGTCATATATAAATGCACAACAATAAAAACTAACTCTTATCCCTATACTTTTTTTTTTTTCTAGATAAGAATTATCCTATACTATTAGGAAACTTAGACTAGAATTACTAAATTTTATAAAAGAATCAATACTCTTGTTTCTCTTGTCTTCCTTTTAGAGCTATAAATGAGCTAAGTCGAACCAAGTTAAGCTTCTAAATCTTAGGCTCAACTTGTTTAAAAATTATCGAGTTTAAACTTGAGCCAAACTTTTTTATCGAGTATAAAATTGAAGCTAGAGTTTAATTGGATTAGATAAATCAATTTTTTCTTGAGTTTAAACTTGACTCATTTATTAATCGAACTTAAGCCGAGTCTGCAGCGAGCCTCAAGCCTTGAGCTCAAGTCTATTAAAAAGCCTAAGTATACAAAATTAAGGAATACATAAATAAATAGATTAACAAATATTGAACAAGAACTAGATTATATATTATATATTATCCTACAATATATTATATATATATTGGCTTTTAGAATTTAATAATATACAACATTTGTAATATATATAAAATTTATAAACATATTTACGAGCTTAAACTAGAGCTTAACCTCACTCATTCGCTCATTTAGGTAAATAAGCTTCAACTTGAGTTTGAATTCGCCTTATTTGCTAATCGAGCTTTAGTCAAGTCAAGTTTTAAATAAGTCAAGCTATCTGCAACCCTACTTTCTTTATGTAAATGGGTGGTATAAAAAAGGTGTATGCCATAATTTCTCCTCTGTTTTTGAATCTTCATGTAAAGAAGACAATCTTTAGGCCAAGTTGGTAAAAGAAGATTTGATCAAATCTTTCTAAAATAGAATCAATATCCTCATCATAAGATAAAATTTTATTTCACTAATAAGTTGCATAAATATCACTTGATCAATTCAAATCTTTTTTTGCATTACACACATAGATCATATCAAATCTTTAATTATTTATTAATATAATCAAGCTATATCAGATTAATTTAAGTGCTTTTAATATTTATTCTATAACTTCAAAATGAATTAATTATGCAATTAATGCTAATACAAACATATTTATGATATAATGGGGAATGGAATTATGCTTACTAGAGAATTAAAAACGGGAAAACGCCAATTATATTGTGTACTTGAACAAAAAGGCTAGCAATAGACATGTAACAAGAATCAAAAGACATTATTACCCTTCATTTTTTTTACTTTTTATAAGTTACATGCCCATCACGTAACTTCATCTTCCACATCCAACATCTTGTTAGCGTATTCCATCAAACAACTTACAAGCATATCCAACAACACCTAAGTTCACATTAGCTATCCCCTTTTAAGTTCTTCAAAACTTACACAAATTTCTCTTTGCAACACTAACATCAATTTATTATTCCCTTTTCTTTTTGCATTTTCTCTTTTAGTTTTGGTTTTTCATTTTCCTTCTCTATTTTTATTTCTTTTACTTCATTAAAACAACACCTTAATAATGAATATTAAAGAAAATTCAACTTTAACATCACATTCCAAGACACTTAGATCTAAACGGTCCTATCCTCTTTAGGCTTTTTTGGGGCGTCTAAATAACAGCTTACACAAGCCACAAAAATTGCAATGTTCTGAATTCCTCCATGCCATAGTTGACGTGCTTATTAGATAGCTTAACACGAACAATAACCATCATGTAGTATACTAAAAAGTAAAAGTTGTGTTTGAGATGAGAAATTGGAGAGGTATCTAGAGCTCAATCTACTTAGTTGAACATAAGTAAGTTACCATAATTTTGTAGAGAGAGAGAGAGAGAGAGAGAGGGAGCCAGGTGATGGCGAAATGAAGTTACGACAATGATAATCATGTACTGAATAATGTGCTATGGTAGGTGACAATGGTGATGCCGTAGTTGGTGGATGTAGTGAACTATGTGTAGAGAAAGAAGAAGAGTAGGATATTTTTTTATTTGAGTAAGGAATCCCAATTTATAGTTTTTTATGAATTGAGATTTCATGAAATAAATGTCTTAATAAAGGTATTCAAGGAATAAGGGAGAAATGTAATAGAACGTATTCTTAATGATATAACTTTAGTTTTTCACATAGAGAGGTAAGTAAGCAATGCATTTAAGACATTGACTAAGGTAACCATCAAAGAATAGTTAATGATCACTCGATGTAATAAAATAGGGTTTGAACATCACCATTATTAACTGATTATTTCTTTTATTCCCTCATTGATTGCAGTAGAGGAAGAGAATTTAAATTCGATTTATTCCATTAAGAGATTAGCATTTACATCACTAGACTAGTAACTAATTACTTTGTAATTATATTTATTTATCAAATAAGATCCTGATTAAACGATTGCATAACATTCTAACAAGGTTCAACCTTTTAAGTTAAGATTTGAGATTATGTAAACCTGATAAACACTATCATGACTCACTCTATCCCATCTAAGCAACCTTAAAACTCCGTAATCAAAGAGAGGGATGTATTTTATCTTCAGTCAATATTATCCTCTCTACGTTACATATTGTAAGCATATTGTTTGTAATTTTGGTTAAAAATATGTTAAATGATATCAAAGTTCAATAATCCATACATTAGACATAAAGGTTTCAAATCTACAAATTAATTAAGCTTGCTCATATAGAGGAGGAACTAATAATGCTAAACATGTGGTATCCTCTGTCGATAAGATTGTGCTTGGTGTACTCACTAATTTTGATCATTCACTTGTAAAAACTTAAATTTCTTTTCCTTGATTTAGTGATAATGACCTAAGACACAACATGTTGATTAAATGTGCATGTCCCCTCTAAACATTATCCCACTAGGACAACTTTTAGATAATGAGTTGCCAAGGAATTCTCACTAATAATGTAAAATTATCATTACTTCAAATATCTTCTAATACTCATAAATAAAATGATGCTAACTTACTACATTATGCATAAATTACAACAATTATAACATTTATATGACATAGTATAAATGGATTAAGGTCTTGGCATTCATAGTGATACATTCCTATGTATTAAAAGATTGCGGCTCATTGAAAATGACATATGATAAAATCAGATAAATTTATAATATATAATATGTATCAAAACAATCATATAATAGTTTTATCACTATTCACAGTTTACAAGCATAGTTATTAATATGAATTGTGTTGATGGTTCCTGTCGATTTGTTATTTTCATTAGTGTAAGTATATAACTTGAATTGATATGCACTCAAAGCAGGAGTTTTCATCTAATTATTCTACTTAGCTTTGTATCATTTTTACTTAATTTGTATCATATTTTGGTGAACACATGAACGATAATTAAAAGAAAAAAAGAAAAAAAAAAGTATCAAAACACAAAACATGCAACATAATTTAATCTCTCATGCAAAAGAAAAAGGAAACAAACAAAAGCAAAGGGAAAAACAATGGAATAACTTATTACATTCTCTGTAATTTCTTCTGATGAACAGCACTTAAATGATAGTTTCGCCATAACTCACAAAGCCTTTGCAAAATTTTAGATGTTAAAAGTAGTTTAATTCGTCGATGCTCTTGTCTCCCTTTTCTTTCCTCCTCCTTATACAAACGAAGTCACCTTCTTTTGCTTGAAGAAAAAGAACAATAAGCAATGTAATATCTACATTCCACAAGTGAGAGGTTTGTGAGATTTGAAGGCTTAATGATTTACGATAGATTTTGAAAAAAAAAAATGAAGCCTATTTATAGGAAGGCAATGCCTTTATAATCCTTTTGGATTTTCACGATGTTATTTATATATTATATGTACTTTTTATGAATCTTATTTGTTTTTATACGAGAATTTGAAGTTTGGATTAACATATGATTTGTACGATCTCATTTGATTCCAAATCTAGTGCTTGGATATTGGGTTTTTTTTTTTTTTAATGTTACCATAATTATAATGGCGATGACAATCTGGGACAAAGAGTTGAGATGATCAAATGCACTTTTAAGAGTAAAGATTTAATAAAAGTATTTCATCCAAAGAAAAATACAATCTTTATATATGGCTTTTTAACAAAAACTAAATAAAGTAAAAAGTAAATAAGTTTAAACTTTCAAGGTTTTTAATTTGTAAAAGGGATATAAATATACTTATACTTTCGTCATTTTGGTATCTTATTTTGATAAACATATGATTTAAAAACAGTGATAAAATGATAGCAAAAAATGAAAAGAGGATGAACAAAAAGGCCTAAAAAATACAAAATCAATTTTCCATTTTAATTCAAGTCTCATACAAATGAAATAAAGTTTTTTCAATTCTAAAGCAATTTTCTATTTTGGATCAGACCTACCATATAAATAAAGACCAATCCACTATTTTATCTAAGTGAATCTTTCTATTTACACCCTAAATATCAATGTAATTTAATTTCAACGGGATCAAGGTCTTTATTCTCAAATAATGTCTCCATCCATATCAGGTCCAATTACATATTACCATAATAGGAGAATATATGATGTGCATTGTACTTCTTCCCCATTTGTTTATACGTGGTAACATAAAAATGGACGCGATAGTCGTATGAATAGGATTTAGGAAAAGAGAAAGTTGATCCCTTTAAATATAAATTATATGAAGAAGGCAAGTGTGTGCTATGAGAGACAACATGGATATAACTAAATAGGTGTTGGCTAAAAAGAAGGAAGTAGAATACAAGGGTGCTTTTGGGCCATTTTTGCCTGATTAAGTTTTTCCCCGTCTTTCCTTTTAAAATCGGCATTTTGTTTCTTCCTTTGCAGGAACCAAAATGTGCTCACTAAATCGTTTTTAGTTTTGAAACTGTAGACGGATTCGTTAAACAACTTTTGACTCTGGTTTAGATATAGCTTGTGGGCACAATAGAGTGTTTTTATGGTTGAGTTATTTGAAGAGTTTCTCAAGATATCACGTTAGCATTTTAATGAATTCTTTCTTTTAAAAAACTCTCCACTTTATCGATAACTATTTCAAGAGAGTTACTGAACAATTCTTTAAAATTTTTTACGGGGCTCATCATATCAAACTTTTATTAAAATAAAAACAAAAGAACCTCAAATAACTCACTTTTTAAGTTGCAAAGCCTTTTTCAGAATTTTGATTAATATTGGTAAAGAATTCATTGTGTAATAATGCTATCTTACGTTATACTATTGAAAAGAGATTTTAATATATAATTTTAAGATTAAGATTAATAGACTCAAAAAAGTTATTAACTTGAATAAAAAATTCTCCTGATCATAAGATTTACGAAAACATGATTTTTATCTTTGTAAAAATCTCGTGTTTAGGTTTAGGGGAAACAAAGATTTAGATACAAACCCAAATCTTAAATTGATTTATAAATCAATTGCTTTCTTATTTAAGTTCTTAATTAAATCTTAATTAATTGTTAACTTATTGGTTGATGCAATTTAATTTAGGTTCTTTAAATATCTTAAATTCTAATTTATTGATTATATAATAAAGATTTAGTGAGTATTAATAATCATAATTTTTAAAGGAACATATTCAGACTTATATTTATTTATTATAATTGATAAGTGTGCTTGTCTTACATCATTTATTTTAGGTATAATGTTCATTTATAAATCTTATGAGGATCATAGAACGTACGCTTATATATCATTAGCATCCGCTAACGGTGCTAGTAATCATGCTAAGAAGTAGACGTGATAACTCCAAAAATGTTTCTGCCAAAGCAACCTGCATGAGACTTGAGAAATAGCATAATAATGATAGATAATTCCATGGTCTAGTTGATATTTTTGACGGGATTAATCTGATAATTTTATTTAAACGTTAATATAATATTTATTAGATTTAAATTGTTAGAAATATAATTAAGTTGATAGGATATTATATTAATAATGAAATGAAGGGTTGAATGGATGTTATGAAAACATGAATGAATTATAAAAATTATAATATTATTATTATTTGTTGAATAAGCAAAGCAACACCTAAACCTTAAGTTGTCTTCTTGGGATTGGACCGACTGGGATTCCTTGACAGATGGACAGTAACATACGTATCCACCAATCTTGGGAAGTATGCAGACATTTAGCTTAGGTTGCAATTTGACATGTTTTAACTTGACTCCTTGTACGTGGAAGGCGACGGAAGCAATCCAAATTGGTCCTTTTAAATACCAAGCATGCTAGAAAGACGACCGCTGGTGAAAAAAAATAATTAATATTAATATATTACGTAAATTGATAAATAATATATAAATATTAATAAAATTTTATTATATAATAATAAAAAATATTTTTTAAAAAATTATATTTTTAAATATTAATATTTATATTTTATTTATTGATCCACGTGGTTTTATGTACCATTGAAACATTTCTCTTTGGCTGGGGTTTTGAAACTAATTCGGCTTGTATGCAAATGAGTGGCAAGTAAACTTTTTTTTTTCCGATGAAAAGTGGCAAGTAAATTGATTATATTGAGACCACACCAAGGCAATTGCATCTCTTCATGTTAGTTGACCGACTAAGTGACTCGCTTAGCTGTAAAAGTAAATGGGACCACACCAAATAAAATATATCTTACTTCTCCGTAGAGGTCTGTGTGGATTAAATCATCATTTCGATTGGTTATTTTAACTTACAGTTAAACAAAACGAGTTTATTTGTCTAAATTTTTAAATGAGTAAAAAATTTTGACCCTAAATTGTTTAAAAAGTTAGTTAAATAAATTGATTCACGGGTTACAAGTATAAGTGTATTAACGGATCAATTCAAACTAATCTCGTAGATTAAATAAACTGAGTTTATTTTTCTTACTTTTAAAATAGATAAATAAACCTTAGTCTAAATTCACTTAAAAAACAAATTAAATAAGTTGATTCGTATGTCAAAACTCATTTACACATTACTACTTTTTTATCATTGTTATGTGGGGAAACTTAATATAAATTCAGTAGGGAAAATTACATAAATCAACATGTAGAGATTAGTAATTGAACAATAAAGATTGAAATTACATGGCTTATTTAATAGACTTCACATGAGTATGAATTTGAAAGGTTTTTAAAGGAACTTCAACACTCAATTCTGTAGTTGTGTTAGATGATAACTAGCTTTACAACAGTTGTCAATATATAATAATTATTATTCGTCTTCCTATAAAAATTAAAGTAATAAGTTAAAATCTAATAATAAATGAAGGAATTATTGCTATAAGAAGTTAGTAATATAATTAATTAAATAAATCACCTATGAATTATTTAAAAAAAAAACAACAATAACAACAACAATAATAATAATAATGAAGCCCACCACATTGCTATATGAACATAGGTTATGCGAGTTAAAATTATTTACCCACGCAGTTTAATAGCTCAACTATTATTAATGTTGAGAGTGAGATAAGGTGTGGATTAAGCCCACTCACTGCTACATGAACATAGGTTATGTAGGTTAAAGTTAGTTACTCACGTAGATTAATATCTCAACCTCTACCATTATGAGATAAGGTGTGGATGATGTTGACATGCTTTCCAGTTTATCAATATTGTAAATCAACTAATTTTATGTGCAAAGAAATTAATGGAGAGAGATTTATAGGAATAGGAAAATTAATGGATAGTTATTTTACTAATTATCACTTTAATCGACTTAGTCTAGTTAATTGTTTACAATTAGGGATATCTCTAGTAGTTCATTATTAAATTTATGGAGAGAATTATAACGAAGTGGATCGACATTTGAAAGTAAACTCAAATAAGATATTAATATTTCAAAAAATCCAAACAAAGAATTAACTTTTTACAAAGAATTTTAAAAGGGATCAATATTTCAAAAAGTTTAAATAAGGGATCAATTTTTTATAAAATAATTCTAATAATTTGATGAATTAACTATAATGAATCTTTTATTTGAATTGTTTTCTTGAAATATTGATCTCTTATTCGAATTTTGTAAAACATTAATCTCTTCTTTAAACTTACCTCAATCCCCTCCATTGTAATTCCCTCTAAATTTACATGATTTCACATACTTCATGTTAGGTTTATCCAATTAGGATTCTTATTAAGTTCAAGGTTTTGTTTCGTGATTATATGTATTAAGGTTTAGAGTTTTCGCATGCGATTAAGGTTTTCTAATTGCTTTTTAAGGTTTTTGAGGTTCGATTTCAAATTTTTATCGGTTTTAATTTTTTCAATCTCATTGACTTAGGAAATATTTATTGATATTAAAGCTCCATCTTATATCTAAAATGAAAAATTCTTGAGGCTTATAAATAAGAAATTAGAAGTTTTCATTTTAAAAAAATAAGTGAGGCACAAATTTAATCCTGGACCTTTACCACCTTTTTTATTTAAGTACTAAATATTACAATTTTTTTATTTGAGTCATCATACTTGTAAAAGTTTGCTAACATGACTTATGTTAGTTTGCTGTTAGTTTTTTTGTTAGCATTGACACGTGACAACATGGGGTTGGACTATGTATCTTTATTGAATAAATAATAAAATAAAATATTAAAATAATAAAAATGAAAGAGAAATTTAAAAAAATACATAAAAACATAAAATATAAAAAAAATTTAAATGTTATATAAATCCATTTATATGACATATCTTTTTTTTTTTGCATTAATTCTTCAATAAATTATTAATAATACCATCATTTTTTGTGATTGAGACACTAAGATGTAAGATCAATGGGACTACGTATTAATAGTTCGATTCATTGAAGAAAAAAAAAATAAAAACGGTGTGAAAATTAATTTGAACCATAAATTAGAGATTCTAGATCACGATCCTTGAAACACTTTGTGCATTTTTTAATTATTTTGTGGCCTATGAGAAGAATCTCATTTTTATCTCTTGATTGTTTGTGAACTTAAGGAGTTGAATGTTGAAGAAGTTTTGAGTGTTTGTGTTTGAAGATAATCTTTGGGCTCTTTTCCAATGACTACCTCTCAGGTTATGTTATACGAAATACTGTACAAAAAACTTTTTCCTTCTTAAGTTGTGTTTGATATAAAAGAAAACAATGAAAGAGCAAGCATAGTATACGTTGTTAGTTGCAAAAGAAATAATGGTATTGATTTTGAGCAAACTGTGTTAATATTGCAAAAACTCAATATTGATAATAACAAGTTTATTTATTTATTTAATTATTTTTTCTAGGAATATACTCGTTCAAATCTTATATATTATTTTAGAAAAACAGAATCTAACTTCCTCTATTATCAAGAAAAAGGAAAAGAAAAGAAAAGAAAAGACTATCTCTATCATTATCTTATGGGATAGTACATGGAATAATTCTATAATTGACCCAGTTTTTTTTTTTTTTTTTTTTTGTTTCTATAATTTATTTTCAGTTTAATATTGAATATCTATATCTATATTTATCTATACTATTAGATAGTAAAACGTTGTTTGATATCCTTAGCTTTCATACATAACTATTTCAACTTTTCATTTTGCCATATGTATATTATTAGCATGAAAAGAAAAAGAAAACATTTGAAATAGGCACTTTTAAGAATTCTCAAATTATGAAACAATTACCCTAATCTCATCCTTCTTTGTTTTTAATTTACTATTTTAGTATACTAATATTATTATCCCTTCTTATCATATTAATTCATATTATATTTTTTAAGCACACATATAACGGTTGTGTGATTGTGCTAGTATTAAAATAATTGGAGACAAATATGGCTTACCCAAATATAATAGATAATCCTTTTGTAGCAATTAAAAGTCTTGGTTAATACATATGAGATAAATTGTGGTTCATTTCGTTTTATTTGTTGTATTTTCCTATTTATTTGGTGAATATGGATTTAGGGACTACGATATGTCCTAATAACAAATTTGTCTCACTACAACTTAGGAGAGATAAAAACACCATAAAAGTATGCTTATCAATGGACAACCAAAAATGAGGTATTTAGAGTGTCATGATTGCATCCTATGTACCTTTTCTTTCTAAGCAATTCTTTACTTTTATAAAAGAGTATTTCACAAAAGTTTATTATTAGTTTTTAGATCCTATATCAGTATTACTTTTTTTATCAATATATAAAATTTGTTTTAAAATTGTTTAAAGCGTAAAAAGTTATTTGATTATTACATATTATAATAGTAATATTTTATTTATTATTGTGAAAAAATTAAAAAAAAATCATTAATTCCATTACATGAAGCAATGGCACAAAAGCAAAAGAAAAATAATAAATTTTGACTTTATCATATTAAAAGCGAAGAGAGAAAGCATAAGAATAGTGCTACATTAAGCACCTTCACTAATTTAAGCACCAACAGTGATTATTGATTATAAAGAATAGTGCTTAGCATGGAATCCATATTGTTTAATATCTAAACTTATAATTTTGGTAATTTAATTTCTAAACTTAATGCTTTAATTTTCATTTAATGATATACTTAAAATTGGATATACTTAATGATATGCTTAGGTAAAATGGCCCCTACAATGATATACTTCAAATTTTAATTGGAGAAGAGAAGATTTAGGGAGAGAAAAAGATAAATATGAAAAATTTTACTTACAAGAATTGATTTGCCCCTTTATATATTTTATTTGATAAAGTTTTTAGAATAATTTACTTGAAGTTATAGAATCCCTAAAAAGTCCTTAGGATTTAGTATTATGTATGGAGAGTTAATGTAAGGGAAAGATGAAAAAGAAAATTCTTATGTACATCATAATTTGTAGCCTTCTCAACTCTTGATCTTCAATTTGACATCATAGCTTTCTCATGTCTCCATATGCACTCTTTCTCTCAAGAAATTATCTACTAATTATTAATGATCTTTTGAGAGAGAGAGTGTGTTGAGAAAAAGAGAGAAGAATCGTAAGCAAAAAAAAGGTGTGTTTTACATAATATAGCCATAATATTTACATGCATTTCATTCATTGTCTTTGTTTTAGAGAATAAACTTTCTTATATGTCTTGCTTAAATTGTACTTAAAGTAGCTTGGTTTTGCTTTATCTTTCTTTTATGATTAACTACATTTTCATCTTTTTTATGCCCACATATGGGGTTTTATTTTCTAAAAGAAGACTTCTTTATTCGAGCGATCCAATGGAAAAAAAGAACTCAAGTAATAATTCTACAATTAAAAAGATTACCTCTTTATGGACTTGTTTTCACATCAAGAAGATAATAGAGTCAACTATCTTTCTTCCATTGTACATATGCTATCATTTTTCATAAAACATACACAATCTTGAATTGTAATTTATTATTTATTTATTATAATATTTAATTTCAAAAGTCATTATATTTCCATTTTCTACCTTTTCATTTGTTATATTTATTTATGGTATCATTATAGATTTCCCTAGATTTTCATCCAATACAACTTGAGGGAAAAGGGATTTAGACTTAATTCATCTTATCTGATATAAGACAAAGCTATAGCCAATAAAAAAGAATAAAGTAATATAAAATTACATAATATACTAGATGGGGTAAGATGTCTATGATATTGACATGCTTTCAAGTTTATCAACATAACAAATTGATTGATTATGCATGTAAAAAAATTAATGGAAAGAGATTTACAAGAATAAGGAAATTAATGGAGAGAAAGACGGGAAGAGAAATCGAGAAAAATGCCAATTTTACTCATCATCGGAATTACCTGTTGCATTCACTTGGTCAAAAGGAATTCACTCCATATGCTCATTTACTATATTATTTTCCTCTCTACTTGTAGATTCAGAGCTTATTAATGCTAACTTAGGACTATCAAGGATTGTAAATACATTACATACTTCATCATCATTAGACTCATCAGCATTATCATTAACTATTACCTTATACTCTATATTCTCATCTTATATAAGATTTGCCTCGCTCACTTATGTCTTTACCTACTACCCCATTCACCTTAGCACCAATTATAGCTTGCATTACTATAACATGTATGTCTACACTAGATTCATCCTCAATATCTACTTCTTGTCCATCTTCCTCAAGTTTTTCTTCTTTGAGATCCTCTACTTCTGGATCCTCCTCCACATTAGCTTCATTTACTTAATGATTACTTTGTATGTATGATTAAGCTTCACCTTGAGATATTACAGCTTATTGGTTTTCCTATGGTGTTTCAGGTATCATAGATTTAAGGTATGGTTCATTTGGTGCTAAAGGTATCTCTACACCTACTTAAGTTGGTTCAGGAAAGCGTAGAAACCAATCAATGGCTCATAAAGGACAACGTCTAAGAACATAAGGTATACTAGCAGTAATATGAGTAATCCTAGTAGGATAGAGTCTTCCTTCTTTTAATCTTGTTGGAAAATATCTTATTGGCATCATTAAAGCTATGGTTTCTCTCGTATCCAACTATCTTTGTAAATCTTGCAAATTTAGCCTTTTGAGTATAGAATCGAATTCGTATACTATAGGTGATTTCTCTAAATTAATAGAGCTAGTAAGTTTAAAAGAGCTAGTAAGTTTAAAACTAATTAAAATTTTAAATTTAAAACTCAAAACAAGTATGAAAAACCATAACTTATTAATCGAAACTCTAATTACGTACAAAAACCTTAAACCCTAAATATATATAATTATAAGAAATTGACCTCAAATTTGATAAAAACTTTAATCGGATATGAAAATCCTAAATTCTATATGTGTGTACACATGAGAGATCAAACCCAAACCTATTCAAAATCTAAAACTAAAACTTTAAACTGATCAAACACACAAATTTACCCTAACAGTAATAAAGCCCTAATTAAGTACATTTATTAATCGATACGCGTTATCATGTAAAATTGTTAACGAACAATTAGAGATAATTTTTGAATACTAATAGACATAAGAGTATTAAATTAATTTATAAAATTGATAATATTATTTTATAACTATGACTAACTTTATATATATAAATAAATTAATATTATATAAATTTAATTATTGGTCTTGCTTTTATTATTTATTTGTTGTTTACATTGTATATAGTCAATGTAAATTTTGTATCTTATAATTTTCTTTATAATTGTAATATATGTTATTATTAATATTATGTATAGTAATAGAAATATACAAAGAAAATTTAAAATTTTATTTTATTTATTTAATTCCCTTAATTTTTCCTTCCTTCCTTATTTTTCCTTTCTATTATACATTTCTCTTTTGTAAATTATAATTGTTACATGTTGTAACGCCCCGAGAATTTAAATGGCGCTACAACTCACCACATATTTCGGCTAGTCTGAAATACGTAAGGTTTTCTAAGTCCACAATTAAATCATGAAGAATCACACCACATAATATATATAATCCACTAAAGAGTGAAAAACCGCACCCACTCATAACTCATAAAAACTGGAAAATTTAACAAAGTTCAGAAGCGTAAAGACTTATAAACAACAGAAACAAAAAATAAGTTCCTCAAGTATCAAGCTAAGAGTTCATCTCCTCAAAATACAAATCCATCAACAATACATAAACTCCAATAACTAAAAACCAATCCCATTCTAATCATCATAGAAATATAGATACTCAATTCCAGTCTCCTCCTGGATATCGTTGACATACGTCTCCTTATAAATAAGGAAGTCCTTAAATCCAGCGCCTGAAAAAGAAAAAAATGAGTCAAAGCCCAGTATGAATGTACAAACACATATGCATGCCAGGATGAATC
This sequence comes from Lumnitzera littorea, assembly GCA_024138015.1. NCBI lineage: Eukaryota > Viridiplantae > Streptophyta > Magnoliopsida > Myrtales > Combretaceae > Lumnitzera > Lumnitzera littorea. Next base: position 111,403,332 of record JAMXBB010000004.1, on the reverse strand, counting down.
ACATTCATATATACAAATAATAGTAAATAATACAATCAACAGTTTAATTATCTCAAATTAGGCCAACAAATCAACAAAGGGATATTTATAACCCCACTACACTTAGTCTTTACACATAAACATAGGTGGAAATAATAATACGTTTTTTTTAAAGTCCTTTACGCTCATATTCTAGAGTTCAGAACCTAATATTCTAATTGTGTCATCCTATGTATGAGTTTATTAGGAAATCCTCATACATGATTAGCAATTGCCCCTCTAAGGATCTACCATTGCGGGCCCCTAGAGCAAGCGGGTCAAGCAAAATCAGCAATCAAGATCAATTAGGCTGAATATAGGTTAGTCCGGTTAGATCATTTCTAACCTACCAAGCACAAGCAACAACAAACATCACGTACCTAGAATCACTCCAAGATCGAAAACAATACTCTGATCTCAAACTCGAATAAAAGTCAGACCTCGATAAAGAAAACTAAATACTACGAATCTAAAAGAAAATAAATAACACGTTAACCCTTACATTCTAAGACTAAGTCTTACTTAAGAGTTATTTATATGCTTATGATCTATTTCATTAAAGTCTCGAAAGAAATCATTGAGTCAAATAATAATAACATAATACGATTAAATTAAAAAGGTAATATAACTATATATATATATATATATATATATAACATATTTATATATATAAAAGAAAGTATACAATGGATATAATACTAGAGTACCGTATAATATAGATTATCAAATTGATATGGTAAATAAGTAATACGTACTTAATTAGAAAATAGTATAATTCGTTACAACTAGTAAGAAAAACATAATAATGGACAACACATAAAATGGACATGCCTAGCGTAATATAATATACTATATAAATAAATAGATACTTGGCCCCAACATATATATCTATAATCAATATACCAAATACGATAAAATATATTATATATTCATAGTACTAAGGTGAAGAAAATACTTGGGTCGGAATACTGTTAATATAAAAAATAAGACATATTTACAATAATATAGTATTATAATATACTAGATCGACACTTAAGATTATCATATAAAATACAATCATTAACAAAATTTATAAATAAACAAAAAATAGTGACTCAAGTCGAATATGATAGAAACATAAATTGGCCCCAATATATATATCTATAACTAACGATCCGAAGTATGATAAAATATTTTTAACAATAACTCTTACATAAATAACACTATATAGCATGATAAACAAATAATTTAAAAGTAGTAATTGAATACTAACAATACTTAATTAATACTAACAATGGAGATAATAAATAAAATAATAGTAAAATATACGGTAGGAGTACAGAATCGAATACGAAATCGGGAACGGATCGCGAAAACAAATGAGATGGAAACACCGGCTAACGACGAACGAAAAACTATCATAAACAACAATACAAAATTACAATTTGTAAAACAATATGATAAAATAATTAATTAATGATAATTACTGAAATGAGCATGGAATGGTGACCAGAATGGAAAGAAGAGGAAGTCGAATAGACTTTACAAATGTTAAAGAAATGAAGCTCAGAACGTTGACAAATTGTAACTGCTAAAGTTTGGTTCGTAAATTTGTTTTGTTGATTGGAAAAGAAATGGTGTAAACCTTACGAATTTAGGTAATTGTGAGTATAATTAAACTTTAGTATTGTAAATAATATTATGAGTCAATAAGGTCAAGTAAAATAAAAATTTTATTAAACTATGAAATCGAATATAGTATCGATAATAAAAATTCTAAAATTTTGATCGAAACCTAAATCGCATACGAAAAGCCTAAATCCTATGTATGCGTAAATACCCGAAGTTGAACTTGAACTTGACGAAAACCCTAAAACTATAATTTTAAACTTATAAAATGAATAAATATAACTTAATAGTAATAAAACATTAATAAATTGTAATTATCGACAAATACACGTAATCACATATAAATTTTAGCAAATACGTTGAAATATAAATTTTAGCAAATACGTTGAAATAATTAGTAAATATTATAAATGCAATAGGTAACAATTAAATTAATAAAATTTATAAAATCTTAATATTATTTTATAAATACTAAATTAAATATTTTTATTTTTATTTTTCTTCCCTTTTTCTTTCTCCTTTTTCTTTTCCTAATTTCCTTACACTTCTACTTTAATTTCCAAATTTGTCCAAGTAGCCCATGTGCTTTTTGTTCAACTTCCAGGTATTATATTATTAGAAGAGGGACAAAAAGTATAGATGAGCTTGTTCCATCTCATTAATTACAACTTGATCTCCTCTTAAACTTTGTTTTTCTTTTCTTGTCACGGTAAATTTTTTTTTTTTAAATCTCTTGGACATTGAAGCATACACACACTCTCTTCTAAAATATAAACAAAGTTTCCCAAATTGTTTTCTAATACTCCAACCGTAAACTTCAAAAACGAATCTTACCCTTTTATTTCCTTGTTATCAATTAAATTGAGAAGAAGAAAGAGTAGAAGCTTAAGGAATACCATTCAAGAATATTATACAAGTATGGTATTTAATTTGTATATTATATGTATTTTGTACTAATTATTTATATATATTCTTGTACATGTATTTTAGAGTTGTATGTAATTTTATTATTTTCTTTTGTGTATGTATGTTCATATATGTATATTGATGTTTAAAGTATATTTATAGGTGTAGTATACTTGTTATAACAATATCTACAAATAATTTGTATAAGAACTTATGTATATGTACATGTATGTATATGCATATAACATACCTATATATATACTATGTCTTTTCTTGACTTACATACATATGTATATACTATGTATTTTCTTTATTTATATACATATATACATATGTATGCGTAGGTGTATATATATATATATATATATATATACCAAGTAAATTTATTATATGATATATGTATGTATGCATGTATAATAGATATATATACATACTTGGTATTTTTATTATATAGTATACTATACGTATATTTAAGTTTATATAATTTTTTTATTACATGTATATATATATATATATATATATATATACTCATATGTATAGTACATAATATATTTAAGGTTAAAATATTTTAGTACATAAGTATATTATATATATAAACATACATATATGAATAGTATTGTATATGTAGAAATACGAGTATATTTGAATAGTGCATACATAATATACGATAATATTAATTTAATAAATATGAATATATATATATGTATCATAACTTTGAAGGAGTTATAATAAATAATTAATTTAGAAAATTTAATAAAATATAATAATAAATATTAATTTATATACGATGTAAATACAAAAATAAAAAAATGTGGAAAAAGTATAAATGTGATACGTGGCATTTCCTTATGTTGTCACGTCATTACTTAGTATAAATTAATTAAATTTCGTAATTAAAAATAATAATAAAATAATTAATTAATTAAAAAATTATTTAAGCAGTAAAAATGAATTAAATAGGTACTAACCTTAAAAAATAACAAAATATGTAAATTATAATTAAATAAACTTAAAATTAAGAAAATTAAAAAAATATAAGAATTAAATAACTATTAAATTGAAAATATGCAGAGAAGAGCTTAAAACCATATTTTACAATTATTTAAGTTGAAATATTCAATTTTGTAACATTTTTATATCATAATAGAAAATGCAGGTTATAACGTCCAAAATAGACTCTGCTATGAGAAAGTACGTCCAAAAATGATCAAAATGAACCATAAGTTCATAAAAATCAAAGTTAAATTGAAAAAATTATATGCGATTAACGAAAAAACTTGAATCAAGCATTTCATAAGATTGGATAACTAATTTAAGTAATTAGTACCAAATATATAAATAGCTTAGTTATTCCACTTAGATACTCATTACCTTTCATATTCCTTAAATATTAGGTAATCCCAATACGGAAACTAACTTACCAAGTATACGACCATTGATAAACTCAATGACCAAGTGAATACTTCGGATAACTCTATGCTTATTTTATGCTTGTAGTTAGTGTTTATAAATTAAATATTAATAACTTGATGCATAGAGATTCGAGTTATGCATATGTTTGATATTGATTGATTACTATACAAAATATTGTTAAATGTGATAATTGAAGATTTGGTTATATGATTAATTGTTGCATAATTTGAATGGTTTGTTGATAATGGTTGATCACCTGATAAATTGATTTAATCATACCCAACTTAATTTGAAATAAAATGGATCATGCATAAGCATGAATATCATATATAATGTTCCGGCTGCCGCCTCACGCGGTTAGTAATGAAGAGCCTTGGAGGGATGAATTCTCATATGATTTGGTTAGTATAGTGCATGAGTATTAGTACAACAAGACTCTACCTTTGGTTCACTGGTTTTACTGGCGCTGGAGACGCTAATTGAAGGTGGTTGGGGCTCACATCTAGAGACTATCGCTGTAGGGTGTAAGTGTGGACTTCGAAGGCCACCTTACTGTTAGACTTGAGAATTTATATATTATTGACTGTTAGAAATAAAAACCTATTTTATGAAACAGGAAATTTCTATATATATTAATATATGGTTAAAAACTCCAGTGCTAGAGCTCAATTGTGATTAGTGCCAATATATCTCCAACTCTTACTTCGGAGGGCATTAAATCCGATGTTGTATGCAACACCGGTCAATTGTATATATATATATTGTTTAGCATACTGCTTGTTCATGTATTCATATGTTTGGGAATAAATTGTTTGATAACTTGCTTATTGGTATAATATGAGGGATAACTTACTAGGCTCGTGTAGTTTACTCCCCAATAGTTTTCTTTTACAAGTTACTAGATAATCAGGCATGGGTTAAGAGCTGAGTGTTGAGTACTAGCGTCAAGGTGCTTAAAAGTTAGAATTTAAGAATATACTGTATAAACGATTTGAATTATTATATATAATTATTAATACTATATTTAGATTTTATGACTTTCGTAAGTTTAATTTTTAGAACTTTATTATCTAATCTTATCGTTTGGTAAAAAATACCGATTTTTTACAACTGATTTTTTGCAATTTTGAGGAACTATGGAATATTAGATATCCTTAGTTATATATATAATATGATAAGTTTAGAAATTAAAAATTTGAAACCTTAAAGACTAACTAATTAGAGTTTTGCAATTTCTAACTTATAAGATAATTCTCGTATTACGGATACACACGTGATATGAAAATTTTAGACTATCCTATTAGGTCTCCTTTAGGGTCAAGACAAACGACGGCTAGAAGAAATGGAAGTAGGAGTGGGTTTGACACAATTAAAGAGACAGTAGGAGAATTGGATTGTAAAAGGGATAAGTGGGGACCGTTGTTGCTTATGGGATGCTCATCAAGGGAAAATTATGAGAGAGGAGGAGAGATTGTTAGGGGATGGGGAAAAGAGAATGAATTGAGGGAAGATTAGGTAAGGGGGTAAGGTTGAGAGATAAAGAGGGACAAGAGAGAGAAAGGAGGTAGGGATTGGGGGGTTAAGAGAGATAAGGAAACAGCAAGGGAGGAGGGTAGGGAATTAATGAGGGGAGAGAAGATAGTGTACTAAGAGAGAGGGATAGAGATAGGGGACAGAAGAGGAAATTTCAGGGGGTAAGGTCGACAATTATGAAGGAAGAGAAGAAGTGAGGGAGAGAAAAAGAGTAGGGGAATGAAGAATAGCGGCTATGTATGTATGTGTGTTTTGGGGATAATGAGAGAGGAGAGGGTGATGAGGAGAGAATAGAGATGAGAGAGGCAAAACAGATTTGGGAGAGGGAGAAGGAGTGAAGCAATTGCAGTGATGAGCAATGAAATAGGGTTTACGGTAGATTCTAGAAGCTTCTAAGGTAAAGGAGTAGTATATACATATGTCGAAAAAGAAAATAAGAATTAATTATAATAAGATAATATATATATACCATAGGATAATAAACTTCATAAGAATATTGTAACGAAAAGTATTGATAAAAATTTCTATATTAATACATAAAATAAAATCGAAAATATTTACTAAGAACGTAAAATAAGGATTTCAAAATAATCAAGTTGAGACCTTAATTTTTATCGTTACTAACTTAAGGAGTTTAAGACTTAAATAAAATATTAGACTACTAGGGTGTTTCATATGAATACAATATTATTATTTCAAATTTTGACTAAAAGTCAATATGTTCTTATTAATGCATTTAATTTACTTTTATCTCTTCTTTTCTTTTCCTTTTTCTTTTTCCCTCTTTTCTTTCACTTTATTTCATGACACATGTCGTAACACATACCCATTCTAGGATCCTTACTAACTTTCTTTGATTATCTTCAAATTTCACATACATTTCACTCATTTTTTACCCCTAAATTGAATTGACATCTGCCATTTCCTTCTTCTCATCTCTATCTTTTTGTTTTTCTTAGTTTTCTTCACCTACCACTCTACACTTTTTCAAACTATAAATTCCATATTTAACTAACAACAACAAGTGGACAAGAAGAAAAATTCACCATCTAACCTTCTCAAGAACAAGTAAATAAATTTTTTTTGTATTTTGTTTGTATTGTTTTATTATATAGAACTTGGTGTCATGCCCTTAATAGGAGAAATTGTAACAATCCTGCCATATAACTTAAGATAAAAGTTGACTTCGTAGGTACTATCGTAGATATAATCCACACAAGGTGTACATGACTCAAACAACTTCAAACATTCGTTCTAATGCCTATGAATAATCAAACCTGTGGTATAACTTTAGAAAATACCTATTTTATATAACCTGTTGTCTTATAGTACAACAGTAGTTACATAAATATCTCACATTCAGAGTTATAATTTATAATTAAAGTTTACCAAAAACCATAGATTTGAAGTCTAATTGCAATAAGATAAGAAACTAGTAGGCGTCCCAAAGAATTCTTAGTTAGTTTCTTCAAACTTAAAAGAAAAGTTAAAAGCCCAAATTTAATGGATTTCTTGTTCCTCACTTTCCTAGCCAACAACATATTAATCTAAGGGTGATGGTATTTAAACATTCTGGTCTTTACTTAATATCTACAAAAGAGTCTATAGGGATGTAGGCACAAGTAGCTCAAAAAGAGGGATGGAATCAGAAGAGTACCAAACAATCACATGCAAGGTTAGTAATTATGATGAAATGCAATATAATCATTCACTTGAGACATTGTACAATATTATCTAGTCTATTGTGAGGTTAAAGAAATTACATTCGCTTTAACCCGAATTGAGAAGTCTCATCGCAACTCAAATTAGACAAAACCCAAACTTGTGAAATGAAGAACACCCTCCTCCCTGTTGTCACCTTCGAACTACAACTACTACCCTTACCACAACCTCCTCACCTGTCATTTAGTTCGACTAAAAATAGGGAAATGACTATTTTAGCTATTATCATAGAAGGGAGTTGGTATTTGGCCTGACATTCCTAGTCGTTTCTTCTAATGATTGTTATGCATGTTCAGTTTCGTTATAGTCGAATCATTAGTAGTTATAGTTAAGAGTGATCAAACAAGTTCACACAATACAGAAACGGTGCAATCATGTAGAATAACACGTCAAGTATTTCAACTCGTGTCACAACTAAATACCAATCACATGTATGGCATGCGTACAAATAACTAATTACAATCACAAACAAAAGTATTCTTAAGTTTCTAGATACTCTAATACAGTATCTAAACAAGCGGTAAAGCTACGATCCCAACTTATTTATTTAGGTGCTCATTATAGGAGACTTAGATCATTAACGATCTGATTACTAGGGAATCCTATATACACAAAACCTTAATGTTTTCATAAAAATTTAGTTTTTGTAATAATGACGAAAATATTAGGATTTTATCAATTATATATATATGTAAAGTATATTATCATAATAATATATAGTTTTATTATATAAGTTGAGTTACGTTATTAATTATTAATAATATACATAATTATACTATTATGTATAATATATCATTTCGATCGTATTAAAACGTACTTTCGACTGGTTAAATCATGTTTCAATTACAGTAGCGTTATTGTAATACGTAAATTCTAGTAATATTATAGAGATATAGGTTATATTACCTAAGATTGCCCAATTTTAGTAAAAATAAATACGTTAGGTTCATACAGACCTAACGATACATATTACGAGTCCTATTTCTAGAAATAACTTTTAATAGGTAGTTTGAATTTCTAAAACAATTATATGTATCTAAATAAATATTTTCAAATTATACGTATTTTATGTTGTTAAACTATATTTTACATAATTTGTCAATATAACTCTATAATATAAATATTATTTAACCTTAATACACATGTAATATATCTTAGTAATCAAAATATCACTAAATATATTTTTTTATCAAATCTGACTGGTACGCATATAAATAGTTTTTATTTAATTATTTATCATATTTTAACCTATTATTACTAAAAATAAGTCTCAGTTTGTAATTTAAGCTATTTTATTATGTAAATTCATAATAAATTGCTCGGGTCACCAAATAATTCCTTAAAAATTTTTATAGACTCTTAAAAATATGGAGAATTTAGTCATCACTTAGTTTTGTGTTATCGATTTACCGCCTATATACTCAAATTTACAATTTTACCCATAAATTATACTTAATTACCAAATGTTATTCTTTTTAGACAAAATTATTTTCAACTTATCCCAACATTATTATAAGTCACTAGAAGTCAATATAGGTCGTTTTCATTATTTAATTTCATAAAACCTATTTATTTCACATTTTTCACCCTAATTTCTAGTTATTTTTAGGCCGAAAAATGTAATAAATATTAAAAATACTCAAATAAAAAATCTGGCTACATAGCAATTATCTATATATTATGTATATTCTATACAAAAAATTTGAGCTAGAAACAATATCATTTTATACATTTATTTTGAAAGTCAAAATTCATAACAACTTTCTCAAATAAGTATATTAAATATTCAAAATTTTACAAAAGTAAAAATTATCACACGAAAGAATATCCAAAATAATCTAAATATAAAATTTTCCAAAATTTTCTAGGTGAAATTACTATTTTTTTAAAATAATTGAAAAATAGGGTAGAACTTTAACTTAGCTCTTCTTGGATGCTTCGATGGTTGACGGTAGAAGGAGTGGTGTTGGAAGGCTAAGATACAGGGAAGATTGCTTGGGGACGGTGGGGTTCCATAGTAGAATGTTAGGGGGTTGGGGAACTAGCCTAACATGGTTCCTACTTTGTTTTTCCTTTTTTTTTTTTTCTATTTTTCCTATGATTTTTCAATTTTTTTCTTTTATCGATCTAAATTCTAAAGTGATAAACTTGGTATATCTAGAGTCATTTGATATTTACAAGGTGCAATGGTAGCTAAGAAGCATTTTCTTAAATTTTTTTTTATCCTTTTTCTCCCTAATTTCTAAGGTGGAGGTGTCCATACATTGTAAATTTACTTTTGAATCGGCTTTGTGGAGTTAACAGATATAAGCTACAGTGATTTCTAACTTGTCCAGCAATTTTAAAGGCTTTTGGATAAGTTTTGATGGATATTTTGATTAAAAAATAATATTATATATATTATATTAGTATTTAGTTATTTTATTAATATAGGAGTATATATCTTATGTATATATCACATATAGTATATAAATATACTCGTATAATTATGTTTCTAACATATCTTTTATTTTTTAGATATATTTCTTAATTATTTTTATGAATTCAACACATAATATATATAATTAATTAATTTGGTGTTAATTTATAAGTATAATTATTATTTATATTGGGTATACTCATAAAAATACATGTATATTCATATAGTAAATTATACTATATTATTTTATTTTATAGCTTAATTAACTTATCTCTAAGTTCTAGTTGTATTTTAGGCTCGATTTTAAGGGTTCCGAGTAAGTTTATATTATATTAAGTAATCATACTTCTAGGGGCAAAATTGGGATTTTAGATTATTATTTTCAAAATATAACTTTACTAAGTTATTTCGACTAACTTTTCTATCTTAAAAGTAAAATTTGGGCTTAATTGGATAATTTTTCCCTAAAAACCCTAAATTTAGGCCCGGTTACCTTAAATGTGATTTTAGAGGCTTACACTTGCTTTTAAGCAATTCTTGTATAGTTTGTATATTACCATACTTAAAGTATTGTATATGTAGTTGAGTATTTTGTAATTGGAATCATATGTATATGTATTAGATTACTATGTATATAATCTTATTTCTTTTAGAAAGCATGTTTGCATATATAAATATATTAATATATCCATATAGATATATGTAAGAATATATTATAGGTTTAGTTAGTTAAATGTACATATATGCAAACATATATACGATATATATATACACAATACATATACATATATGGAAGTAAATAAGAAAATAAGATAAGAAATATATATAAATATATACATACATAGTATAATATGTACATAAACATACATATAAGAAAATACTAAGTATATATATATATATATATATATATATGGAAACCGAAAATATATATATATAATATATTGAAAATTCCTTAAAAATACACTAGAAAAATATAAAAATATGTCTATGTATACACGTAGAAAACTAGGTATGTATATGTACATAAATGCGTATACTAAGGGTATACCATAAGTATAAATACATATATATACATATGTATGCATGTATATATGTATAGGTACATATACTAATATATTAAGTATAAGTGTATCTAATAATATATTAAGTATAGTAATATAGATGAGAATATATATATATACATATGTATGGGTATAAGTACAAATAATAAATTATTAAGCATAATAAAATAATAATCATTAAGAACATATATATATTTACATAAACTTTAGCATATAAGTACATACATACAATACATTTATGTAATATAATATAATAAAATATATATAAGTAAATGGGTTGGGTTGAAACCCATAAAAGAAAACGAGGCCCCTATAATATTAATTAATTAATTATAATGATAAATAAAATAAAATAATAATAAAGGAAAAATCAATAAATTGCCACATTGATAAATTGGAACATGTCATGTCAGTAATTTATCTAAAATAATTAATTCAACTAAAATTTTCAAAATAATTAGAAAATAATAATAATTAATTAATTAGAAAAAATTACAATAATAATAAAATTAATATAATTAGTAATTAAGTTTAAATATGAAGAAATAATGAAATATATGTAAATTGGACTTAAAAATAAAATATTATGAAAATATGAAATTTAGAAATTAATTAACTTATAAAATAACATAGAAAAGCTCAAATTTGATAAGTAAATTTTTTTGGGTCAAAATAATTAATTTTGTAACAATTTCAACCCATATAAAAAAATACGGGTTTTGACATCTAAAATAAACCCCTCTACGTGAATGTACATCTGAAAACGATAAAAATCGATTATAAATTTATAAATATCGGAGTTAAAGCTAAAAAGCTATATGCGATCTAATATTTAGAGAAAACCTAAGGATACAAGTAAAATAATTACATTATTTAAAAAATATGATTTTACAAATAAATAACTAAGATAATGCTCCAATTAAATAAAGAAATAATTAAACGCAATTATTTACAAGCATACATATATAATTTCCTACAAAGGGAAACCGATAAATATATATCATAAAGCGTGGATAAAACATGATTATAATATAGAAAGTTCTTCAAAAGATCAAAGTGTTACACATATACATACGTATTTAAAAAGTTAAAGTACTTCGAAAAAGAAATGCTTTCATATATAATAACGATATATATAAATATAAAATGGTAATGATAATAACACCTAATAATAATAATAATAATAATGATATCAATAAGATAAAATCGTACACTTATAGGAAATAAATTGAATATATGTATACACACACACACACTATAAATTTAAAATAATAATAAAGTATGACGGAGCTAAAGTATTTAGTTGTCTAAATATTCGATTTTAAGATGTTCCACTTAACTCTATTACTTTATCTGATATATATATCATTATACTACTATATACTCTATTATATACGAATACTATAACTAAATCATGTTACAGCAAAATATGGATACAAAATTTACAAATAGTTAGACAATCTAAACTTATGTAAGTTATAAATTATTACTCATAAAATAAAGTAATACTTTCTAATTATTGAAATAAATAACTTAGGTTATGTAAAATGTTCTTTTAACTATATTATATAATTCAAGAAGTATACTCAAACTTATTAAGGAACGACTATGAAAATATAATGATTTAGGGTAAAACTAAAAAGTTATATGGAACTTAAAGTTTAAGAGGAAAGGGAATTATAAGGTAGATAATAAGTAGTTAGGCTGTTTAGCTTTATGTCTAGATACTTATTAGGTTTTTCTTATTTCCATTTATTAAGAAATATTGATTAGGAAGGTAAGCTGATAAGAATTAAGCTATTGGGCTTTTGACCTATAACCGAGCCCAAGAATTGGAAGGGCTGGCAAGGTAGATCCTTTTGCTCCAGCTGACTCCTACCGAAGTTGAGTATCTTTTTGTCGAGTCACTTTGTATGATGAGCCGAATGACTACTCATTTCTTCAAAGCGTGTCAAATTGTTGAATGTTGAAAGAGCTACCAAATCCTGTGCATCTATTTAGTTATGTCTGAATTGTCTAGCTTTTTGGTGCCACTTTTGCCTAAAAGTCAAGAGATAGGCCCTAGGCTAATTAGTTGCCCTTACTTAGACAAGTAACCTAACCTTTTTGTTTGTATCCTCTGACAGTGTCACCAATGCACCCATGCCATGTGTACAGTACCACATGAAGAATCCGTTACACTAATAATTGTTTTTCTTAAATATTTATTTTTATCTTTTATATTTTTATATATTACTTTTTTAGGATAGTACCCTTTTTGTCTTTTTCCCTTTTGGGCAAGTTGCTCTAAGTTCTTGTGTATAAATATACCTTGTACATGCAGCCACAGGAGGAGACTACCATTAATATGCTAAATATTCTTTTTCTTCTTGTAAACACTGATTGTTTACTTTCATTTCACTCTTATCTTAACTTTTAAGTAAGGCTAGGTAGTAAGTAATCTCATTGGTCCAATTTGTGCATCATATTGAGTTGTTCCATTAGTTTTCGGAAGTTCCATTGGTGTATTATATCCATTAGAGCTGTTTGTAGGTTTGCTTACTTTTAATTTGTTTTTGTTTTTTTGCACATTTCCCATCACTTTTTTTTCAAGCTTTCAATAAGTTTAAACCCATCTCCGTGACCGGCTTTGCTTGTTCTTGGTTGCGGTACACACCATGCATGTTATAGTTAATGCAAGCCAGAACTGGTGTTGAGGTGAATGGGGTAGTAGTAAAGGTGTAAGTGAGCAGTCGGACGCAAATCCTATATAAGATGAGAACGTTGAGCATGAGGTAATAGTTAATGACAATGTTGATAAGTTTGATGATGATAAAGTATATGAAGCGAAGAATACTAGGCTAAACTCAAGAGGGGGGTGAATTGAGTTTAAGGACGGATTTCAATTCTTTTTTGATATAAATGATTAAATGTAATAATAAGAGTAATCAAAGCAATAATAGAACAATAATGGATGCGGAAATTAAAGAGATAGGGATAAAGAAGATCAAACTCGAATATAACATAAAGTTCGGACCACCTTTTAGTCTCCATGGACGCACAATGCCTCTAACTGAAGACTTCACACTATTTTATTAATTTCACAATCCAATTGCTTTAAGAGCTACACAATCTTATGTAATCTCTTTTACTACAACTAACTCAAGAAAATCACTTTCTTTACTTGAGATTACAAATGTGAGGACTTTCAAACACACAACTATGTCTTTTTTTGTTTGATAGCAAATAAGTGTACAAGAGACCAAAAATAAGTAAAATGAGCTCAAGAATGTAAGAGAATGTTTTAAAGCTGCAGCAGAATATTAGATCTTAAAAGCCTTTGGTAGGATAGTTGAGCTTTTATAACAATTCCTTAAATTCTTCCCATTGCCGTACATGAAATGCTCCAATGGCTACTTAAAACTGACTTACCGGCATGCTGGAACTTTGAATTATCGGTAAGCCAGTAAAAATTACTTTACTAGCAAGTGAACTGGCAAGCCGGTTCTTCTAGGTCAGTGAACTTTTCTTTGTGTTTTCTAGGGCTGTATACCATCAACCTAGTTCTTCCTTGAGCTGTTAATCCGGTAGGCCAAATATCACCTGAAAATTCTTTTAACACATAATAAACGAATATTTTTTGTAATATAACTTCAAGATGATTTGATCACCACTTTAAAAAGATTAAATTTCTTGTAGAGATAATTGATATATTTAATTATTAAGCAAGCTAATTCAGCTAATTCAACCTATTCAATTATCTTAAAATAATCAAATAATATTTAGTTTAATTATCCACTTGTTTTGTTTTCTTCAAAAACAATAAGTTTAATTATATACTTTTTGTTTTGTTCTCATTAAAATCAAATAATGAATTCTAGGTTTAGCAATCACCTCCTTTTTTATGAGGACAAAACTCTTATACTTTAAATGCTACCCTTCAATTTAATACTCCCCTCAATTTAGCACTCGATTTCAAGATATTTGACTTTTAAAGAATCAAGATATGCCAAAGTTATAAGATTAATATTATCTTGAGTAACTATTAACGATTTGATGTAATACACATTTTGACGCTCTAATAGCTTGAATATTTCTCCCCATTTGGCCTCATAAAAAAAGGAGAATCCAGGCGGTGAAGAGGGAAGAAGATTCAAGTAGAAAGTTTGGCAAAGCTCCAGCTTATATCGAAGAATATGCCCTCTAGCAAGATCAGAATCAAGGAAAAAAAGAGCGTAAAAAGTAATTTAAAACAACTAGCATAGCAAGGTTAATTTGAGGGTAAAAGATCGGCAAACAGAGCTTACAAAAGTAATCATAAACAGCCAATATAAAGAGAACGCCCATTAAGGACCAAAGTTTACAAAACAACAATAAAATGAAAGAGTAGCCAAATACCAAGTTCTTTAAACAAAAAGAGTAAAGCAAGGATAAAAAGCTGAAGTGCATGATGAAGTAGTAGGAGGATCATCGTCTCGAGTAGGAGGAAGAAAAGGGGCAAGAGGGGCAATGGTAGTCCAGCTAGAAACGATGATAAAGTCCTTAAAACCCGCTATATAAGTGATCATAAATATCCTCCCGAAGCTGATTGTAGTGCATTTCAGAGTATTGACAGAAAAGAATGCTGAGAGGTGAGAGGAGTAGTTGAATCAAAGGGTGGAAACCTAAAATCTGGTGGAGGCGGATGAGAAGAGCCCACGGGTGGAGGTGTAACAGCATAACGAGGAGCGTCAATCGAGTGAGCATAAGCACTGGAACTACCTGGCTCATAAGAAGAAATAATAGATTCTTATGGTCCATGTATAGAGGGAAGATTAAGAAGAGGAAGGTCTTTCCACCTAACCCAACTGTTGCCAGATTTCTTCCAAATCCCTTGATAAACATCAATTAATTTAAGGTGCTTAACTCAAGCTACTCATGGGGGGGAAGGAAACTGAACACCTTTTCTTATAAGCAATTGTATAACCAAACGCCAAAAGCTAAGAAAAGCTTGAGATGGGTTGTTGGTTACATGTTTAAAGTATTGGACCACAATATTGAAAAAATTAATTTGCTTATTCATTATCAAATAATATAAAATCTATAGGTTCTGAAGGGTGATATTGGATTGCTGGCCTCAACGAGAATAGTAGTTGTGAATGACAATACGATAGAGGATCTTTATCCTAAGGTCGAGGTGGATAGCAGCCAAATTTTTTGTTTTTCCCTAATCAGCTCCAATGCCTTTAAATCTAAAAACTCTCTCATAGAATTTTTTCCCATAGTAATTTACATTCACTTCCGTTCCACCAACAGTAGCACCAATAAGACCACAAATATCTTCAGGCGTAATAGCAAGTAAAGTACCATAAACATAAGTATAGAGGACACTACGACGCAGCTCATCACTTGGATTCATTTTCAGTTTTGGTTTACCCTAATCATTTAGAGAGTCTGACATATTACAATAAAAATACTTAATGGCATTATCGTGTAACTCATGAGGAAGCCGAAGGATATCAAGGACATGATTAATGATGACCCCGAGAAAGGCGGTAATGTGAAATTCTTCGAGCACCTCCAGTGGATAAACAATGTCGGTATCAACTTTTAAATTGATAAATTTCTCAAAGCGTTGAGAATACTGTTGAGAGAGAAAGAGGTGGTTGTTATAAGTTGGAGGTGTTAAGCCACGAGCAACACGCAGTGCTATGGTTATTATAGAGGTGAATAGAGATACGTGATTACGGGGAAGGGGATGAGGAAGGAGGAGGAATGGGGATAAGATAGTAGAGTGAGTGTAAGGGAAGCCGGTGTGAGGGTGGAAGTGTGTGGACGGTGTGTGGCGATGTGACGGTTGGTGGGTATGGGTAGAGAGAGAAAGTGAAGAGAGGAAGATGAAGAGGGAGAAGTTTGATAAAAGGTGAAGAGAAAGAGAAAAAGAAGAGAGAGAAAGGGGTTAGGGTTTGAGGAAGAGAAAAAGGGGGTTTTGGAAAAAAGGATGGGGGAGAGATGGAGCAATGCAATTTTAAGTCACGCTTAAAAACGAATGAACTGGCTTGCTGGTATTTAGATGAGCCAGCATACTGGCTAAGAGAACAAAAGCAAAATAGATTGCTTCAGGAGTCGAGTATACTGGCTTGCTAGTTACAAGAATAGAATCGAATATAAATGAAAAACTAAAGTAGTATACCGACTTATCGATACTTAGGTGAACCGGGAGAATCGGCTTGTCGGTTAAGCGAATAGAAGCAAAAACAAGTTATTAAATATGCAGGTATATCGGCAAGCAGGTGAATTGTTTAACCGGCATGCCAGTTGTTTGCAAAATTGCAGAAAAACAGTAGGGTCTTTTGATTGAGTAAGTTTGCCAATCCAAATTGATTTATAGAGATTCAAGTAACATCATAACAATTCAAATAAGTTTATTCGAGTCTGTTCAGACTTGAAAAACTCAAGTTTTAACTAGATGGCCAAGATTTATCCGGATGAAAGCCATAGAGCCAAGTAATTCATAATAAAGTGAAAGTATGCATGTATAAGCAAAATAAGTGCATAAATATTGAGTTTTTGCACACCAACAAGTCAAGCAAATTTCAAATGTACGTTTGAGCATGGTAGGCACAATCTTTCTCAAATTCGAGACAAGTTTATGATTTAAGCATATTTGAAAGATACCAAGAATATAAAAATGCATGATCAAACTAAGTAACATTCATATTGGCATAAATAGTCATGAAATGCTCCACAATACACTTAGAACCTAAAAAGGGTCTAGAGAAGTCAAATATGTAAGGAATTCAAATCAAGCTAGTTTGATCACTTGAACATCATTTAGAGATGAAAATAAACGCGTGAGACCTGGTTTTGGGTACAGAAACTAATGCATGATAAATTTATGTATATATGAACTTAGATAAGCATAAATGACTTTAAGTGTGCCCAAAATATGTTAAAAGTGATATTTAATGCACAAAAGCCATACAATCATGTTTCTTGTATTTGATAGTGTGATATTTTTTTATTAACTTACTTAGTAAGTTAATTTTATTTAAAAAGGCCATATTGGTTCTTATGTGTCTAGCACTCATCTTGTAAGATCATTCTTAATTCTCTTCATAGAGTGCAAAATCTTTCCTCACTTAAGAGTTTTGTGAAGATATCGGCTATTTGATTACTACTATCAACAAATTCTAAGCAAATATCATTGTTTTGCACATGATCACGAATAAAGCAATGTCTAATTTCTATATGCTTAGTCCTAGAATGTTGAATTGGATTTTTGGTCAAGTTGATTTGGATTTTTGGTCAAGTTGATAGCACTTGTATTGTAACATCTTATTGAAACATTTGAAAATTTCAAACCATAATCAAGTAAAGTTTGCTTCATCCATAATACTTGAACACAACAACTACCGGCTGCTATATATTCAACTTCAACATTAGAAAGTGCTACTGAGTTTTGTTTCTTTGAGTACTATGATACTAATGAATTATTAAGAAAATGACGTGTTTTGCTAGTACTTTTCCAATTGATTTTGCAGTCGGTAAAGTCAGCATCGGAATATCTTATAAGATCAAGTGAGGTGAACTTGGGATACCATAAGCCAATTTCTATAATGCTCGCAAGATACTTGAAAATACGTTTAACCGCATTCAAGTGTGATTCTTTAGGGCAAGATTCAAATCATGTACATAAACGCACAACAAACATGATATTTGGCCTAAATGTAGTTAAATATAGAAGACTTCCTATTATACCCCAATACATCTTTTCACAAATGTTCTTTCCATTCTCATCTTTGTCGAGTTTTATGGTGGTGCTAATTGGAGTTGGCTTAGTTTTGTAATTTTCCATTTTGAATCTTTTTAAGAGTTCTTTGGTATATTTGCCTTGGTTAATGAAGGTTTTGTCTTTGGTTTGCTTAACTTGAAAACCTAAGAAATAATTGAGTTCTCCCATCATACTCATTTCAAATTCATTTTTCATACATTGGATAAATTCATTAACTAAATCTATGTGAGTGGCACCAAACACAATGTCATCAACATATATTTGAACAATTAGTATGTGATCATTGAGTTGTTTAATGAATAGTGTTGTGTCAAGTTTTCCTCTAATGAATTTATTGTTTATCAAGAAACTACTCAATCTTTTATACCAAGCTTTAGGAGCTTGCTTTAGTCCACACAAGGCTTTATTAAGCTTATATGCATGGTTTGGGAATTCATTATTCTCAAAACCCAGTGGTTACTTTACGTAGACCTCTTATTTGATGAAGCCATTTAGCAAGGCAATTTTAACATCTATTTAATATAGTTTAAAGTCTTTGTGAGCCGCAAATGCCAAAAACATCCTAACAGCTCTTAGTCTTGCAACCAGGGCAAAAGTCTCATCAAAATCTATTCCTTCTTCTTGATTATAGCCTTTAGCAACTAACCTAGCCTTGTTTTTAGTTACTATACCGGTTTCATTAAGTTTGTTTCTATAAACCCATTTTGTTCCGATAACCGGTCTATCTTTTGGTTTAGATACTAAATTCCATACATCATTTCTAGTAAATTGATTTAGCTCTTCTTGCATAGCTTGAACCCAAAATTCATCCTTTAGAGCTTCATCCACATTTTTTGGTTCAAGCTAAGATAGGAACCCTACATTACTTAGATTTTTAAGTGAGGCTCTTGTTTGAACCCTATTGGATGGTTCTCCTATTATCTAATCCTTATGATGATTTTTCACAAACTTCCATTCTCTAGGTAAGTCTAAATTAGAGTTGTTAATGATGTTATCTTGCCTAGAGAATTCCTTTTCAAGAGAGTTGGATTAATTCTTGTTAAGACCAAAATTGTCCAAGTGAGCACTAATGTTTTCTACTTCATCATTAGACTCTTTATATATACAAGTATCATCAAGAGTAATATGAATTGACTCCTCTACAACAAGTGTTCTTTTGTGATATAATCTATAAGCTTTACTAGTAAGAGAACAACCGAGAAAAATACCTTCATCCGACTTTGAGTTAAATTTTCCTAATTGTTCCTTTCTATTATTGAGAATGTAACATTTCATTCCAAAAGGATGAAAATATGATATGTTAGATCTTTTGTCTTTTCAAAGCTCATAGAGAATTTTCTTAAGAATTGGTCTAATGAAAACATGATTTGATATGTAACAAATCGTATTAACGACTTTAGCTTAAAAATACTTAGGTAGGTTATTGTTACAAAGCATGGTCTTAGCCATTTCTATAAGGGTCCTATATTTTCTTTTGGCAACTTCATTTTGTTGTGGAGTTTTAGGTACCGAGTATGTATATTCTATTTCATTTTTATTACAAAAATTTTCCATATCAAGGTTTTCAAATTCTCCCCCATGGTCACTTTTTATAAAAACAATAAAAAGACCCTTTTCATTTTGGACCTTCTTGCTATAGTTCAATAATACATGACAAGTTTCATCCTTGTTAGCAAGGTAGAAAGTCTAAGTATATCTAGTAAAATCATTAACTATGACTAAGGTGTATCTTTTCCCTCCCAAACTTAAAGTTAAGGTTGAACCAAATAAATCCATGTGTAGTAGTTGGAGTAGCCTAGAAGTTGAAATAGCTTCTTTTGATTTGAAAGATAACTTAGTTTGTTTGCCATATTAACATGCTTAATATATTCTATTTTTATCAAAACTAATCTTAGATAACCCTTTAACAAGATTTCTTTTGGTTAGTTTTGATAAGATATCTATACTAGCATATTCTAACTTTCTATGCCATAACCAACTCTTATTGTTTTGAATGGATAAACAAGTCTCAAGATAGTATGAAAACATATTGAAGTTAATTTTATAAATGTTTCTTCGTCTATACTCCTCAAAATGGATTTGGTCATTGTTAATGTTTTTAATAAAATACTTTAATGCATGAAAGATTACTTTATATTCTATGTCACACAATTGACTAATACTAAGTAAGTTATGTTTTAAATTATCAATGAGCAATACATGCATAATAGTAAGATAATTGTTAATATAAATGTTACCTTCACCGATAACGTGAACTTTTCGATTATCTCCGAAGGTCGTACTTCCTTCATCCTTCAAGTCTATAAATATGAACTTAGATGCGTCTACAGTCATATGTTTTGAGTAACGTCTATCCAAGATCCATTTGTTGTTGTGCCTTGAAGGATCCTACAAAACAAATGGTTATCTCTTTGATACTCACTTTAGTTTAGGTCCTTTAGGATTAGTTGTTGTAATGTAAATTTGTCTCTCAAGGACCCAAACCATTTTATTTTCATTGCATAAGGAGAAATTGTAACATAATGTACATGTGTAAGTAATATGACCATGTCTTCCGCAATAGTTACAAGTTTTATTTGATGTCTTAACAAAGTAACTTTTGTATGTTCTATATATATTCTCCATAATATAACCGATTTCGGTTTTGTCTAATTCTAGTCGTTGTGTTCCAAGGATTTTATCCAAATTCTTTTCTTCATTTATGAATTTTGCTATTATTTTTCTTAAGTCATCTAAGCTAGTTCTTAGAATTGAATTTTCAATTTCAAGTTAACTTAGTTTTTCTATCATACTTTCATAATTTTTTACTTCAAGTTTTAGTTCTTTTATTTCCTTTTCAAAATTTTTCTTGACCTCTTTTATTTTGCTATTTTCATTTATTAATTCATTATTTCTAGTACTTATTTCTATATTTTCTTTTGTCAATCTCTTATTTTCAACTTTCAAATATTCATTATCTTCTTCTAAGTTTTCTTTTGCATCAACTATCTTATTGTATCTACTTTTGATAGTATCAAACTCATCACCTACTTCACTCATCATTTGCTTCAATACTTTATTCTTCTTTTGCACTTTTATGAATTCGTTCAATAAATTATCATATATACTCCTAAGTTCATCAAAGGAAGAGTCAAGTGAAGAAGAGCACATCTCATCATCATTGAGAGCCATGAAGCAAGTTTCATTATCGGAGTCGCTAGAGCCCTCATCACTCTACGTTGCTATCATAGCTTTCCTTTTTGACTCTTTATCAGCTTTCTTAAGCAATGGACAATATTGTTGAATATGTCCTGATTTTTTACAATTGTAGCACTTGATAACTTCTCTCTTTTCCTTATTGAACCTAGAAAATGATCCATAGCCATTTTTATCTTTCTTTATCCTTTTATTGAATTTTATGAACTTTTTAAACTTCTTTGCCAATATTGCGATCTCATCATCATCTTCACTTTCTTTATCACTTGAGTTCTCCTTCATAACTTTTAGAGCAATTGTTTTCTTTTTAAACTCCTCTCCTTATTTTTTTAACATCTTACGTGTTTTAAGTGTTTCAAGGAGTTGTTCTTTTAACATTTCATTAAGATCATAAACTTTCTTTATTGCGGTTCTCTTAGCTTCTCAATTTCTTAGTAAAGACCTAAGGATTTTGGAATTGATTTCAAGGTTAGTAAATATCTTTCCAAGAATACTCAAAGAATTGATGATATTGATGAATCTATTATGCATCTTATCTATTGTTTCGTTTGGATCCATTTTGAAGTTTTCAAATTGTCCACACAATAAACTTATTTTTGTATTTCTTATTCTACTAGTTCCTTCACATGTGCTTTGTAATTCATCCCATATTCCTTTGGCACTTTTACATGTATAAATTCTATTGAAATTATTTTCATTTATGGCATAATGCAAAACATTCATAGTAACTTTATTTAGGTCAAGTAATTTTCAATCATTATTTGAGTAATCTATTTCTTCTTTTCCTTCTATTTTAAATGGTCCTTGGTTAACTACATGTCATAGTAGTTTATTTTGTGCTTTTAAGCATATGGACATCTTACACTTCCAATATGGATAATTGCTATCGGTTAAGAGAGGAAGCCTATTGATTACTTGCTCTTCCAAGAAGCTTAATGCATTAGATGCCATGATCTTAAATCTAATATGCAATTAAGCAAGTGATTAGAGATTAGCTCCGATACCAATTGAAGAACACTAGGCTAAACTCGAGATGGGGGATGAATTGAGTTTAAAGACAAATTTCAATTCTTTTTCGATATAAATTACTAAATGCAATAATAAGAGTAATCAAAGTAATAATAGAACAATAATGAATGCGGAAATTAAAGAGATAGGGATAAAGAAAATTAAGCCCAGATATAACGTAAAGTTCGGACCATCCCCCTAGCCTCTACGAACATATAATGCCTTCAACCGAGGACTTCATACTGCTTTATTGATTTCACAATTCAATTGCTCCAAGAGCTACACAATTTCTTTTACCACAACTAACTCAAGAAAATCACTTTCTTTACTTGAGATTACAAATGTGAGAACTTTTAAACACATAACTATATCTCTTTTTGTTTGATAGCAAATAAGTGTACAAGAGACCAAGGAGAAGTGAAATAAGCTTAAGAATGTAAGAGAATGTCTTTAAGTTGCAGTAGAATATTAGATCTTAAAAGCATTTGGTCGGGTAGATGAGCTTTTATAACAACTCCTTAAATTCTTTCCATTGTCGTACATTAAATGCTCCAACGATTACTTAAAACTGATTTATCAGCATGCCAATACTCTGAACTACAGGCAAGTCGGTAAAAATTACTCTACCGGCAAGTTAGTTCTTCCTAGTCAGTGAACTTTTCTTTGTATTTTCTAAGGCTTTATACTGTTAGTCTAGTTCTTTCATGAGCCGTCAATCCGGTAGGCCAAATATCACCTAAAAATTCTTTTAATACATTTTAAAAGATCATTTTATCACCACTTCAAAAAGATTAAATTTCTTGTAGAGATAATTGATATATTTAATCATTAAGCAAGCTAATTCAACTTATTCAATTATCTCAAAATAATCAAATAATACTTAGTTTAATCATCCACTTGTTTTGTTTTCTTCAAAAACAATAAGTTTAATTATATACTTTTTGTTTTGTTCTCATCAAAATCAAATAATGAACCTTAGGTTCAACATGAAGTAATTACAATTCATGATATTCTTAAGTTAGTATCAATAAGCTTTGAATCTACAAGTGGAGAGGAAGATAACATAGTAAGTGGGCATATGAAATGAATTCCTTATGAGGAAATGGTTGTAACTAATAGTTCTTATGATGAGTAGTTTTAAATGGCTGACTTTGTTTTGCTAGATTCTTAAGATGATCCTATAGCATTTTTTTACTGAAATTAATGTATATTTTGATCTTTTGACGTATTTCGTAGCTTTTGGATAATGTATTAAACCAAATATATCTTAGTGATTAATAATGTAAATCTTTTGTAACATACAGTTGTAAATATTAAGTCTATACAAATTGATGTCAATAATGATGTCTCAAGTTGTAAATCTTATGTATGTAATCAAAAGTCTATTGAATTGTAAATTTTTCTTCCTAGAGTTATAAGCAAATGAGATTATGTAAAGCAATTATCAAGAGAATAGTAGAAGTTATGCATATTGTGTATGTTAACTGGAATGCTATCATTATTATTTTACATAGATATAAGTAACAGGGATTTGGTAATGCATGAAATATTTACAAAAATAAGAAATCGAATGATTTATAAATAGATATGTGTATAGGTTTTCTAAGTTATAAATATTAAGTGAATAATAGTTGCAACTTGATGTGTTTCTAGGGTTGAACATACAGAGAGGTACCACAACGAAGCAAACCAAAACAAATAGGAAAAAAGTTAGTAAAGTCCGAGCAACTATTGAATGGATATGGCACACCACTCGATCCTACTTAGTCTACAATTCACCATATATGACACACTGGTCGGACTAAAGGTTCACTTGCTACTACTCCTTACTAAAGGGAATAGATAAGAGTTGAATGATAACGAAAATACTGAGATTACTCAAATGAATAATTCTATGTTGAAGAGATGATTGTTCGCATACAAGAAAAGGAGGGGTTTATATACCTATCCACTAGTATTATTTTATATGTATGAAAAGATAAAAAGGTATTCTACATAAAGGTATTCTATAACTAGGTTACATAAGACATACTAAAAAAGGTAAAAGAGATAAAGCATATTTAGTGTGAAAAAAAAAAGAATCATTCTGGAATATTATGCCAGAAGACACGTGTCACTTGGTGTCTAGATGGGAGAAATATGGTATAAAGTAAGCGGAAATAGAGTAACGCTTGTAGTCAGGGGCCGATCTGATGTAGACTAGGTCGGTGACCAATTAGTTCTTCTAAAGAGAAGTTAGCTTGATTTGGGGTCGGATGCTTGTGGTTGGATCGAGACTTCGCCTTGGCTATTCTTAGGCAGTCTTTTGGGATAAAGCGTTGTTACTAAATAGGGGTGGATCTGATGCATGTAAAGATCTGATAGTCAGGTCAGCATGAGATCAACTCAGGATAAGAATCCCTGTTTCGGTTATGGCCTAGAGTTAGTATTCTCTGAGCAATTCCTTGGAGTCCTCTTGCTTCACTACATATGATCGGTCCGAGGAGTTGATTTTTATCATTTGCATGGGGGTCAGAAAGATTTGTTCTCAAATCTAGAACGGTCTTTGCTCTTTCTTTTGGGGCACTTGTAAAGTCTTCTTCTGTTAGTTGGTGAGGGATCGGATCAGACACAATGAAGGTGGAAGAAACTCCATAGTCATCAGTAAACTTGATTTGGTAAGTGTTGTGGTTGATTTTCTTTAGGACCTTGAATGAACCATCAGCTCGAGAAGATAATTTATTCTGTCTCAAGTGTGGGAATCGTTTTTGACCGAGATGTATTCATATCAAGTCTCCTAAGTGGAAAGAAATAGTTCAGTAGCCTTAGTTCCAATTTCATGCTGCCTTTGATTAAATTTGGCAATCTTCCTGGTTACAGACTGGTGTAACTCATGCAATTCTTGACCTTGGTTCACTCTAGATTGACTCTCTTTAGTAGCTAATGAGGTGCCGGTCATATTTAAGGGAATGGTTGAGTTAAGGCCATAGAGGACCTCGAATGGGGTCTTCCCAATAATGTTATAGACAATTCGGTTCTATGCAAATTCCACAACTGGTAGGTACAAATCCCAATCTCGTAAGTTTTTTCCTACAACAGCTCTGAGTAGATTACCTAGCGTCCTGTTTACCATTTTAGTCTGGTTATTAGTCTAAAGGTAGCTATTGGAATTGAATATAAGTTTAGTTCCAAGTCTTCTCTAAAGAGTCCTCCAAAAATAGCTTAAAAATTTTGTGTCCCAATCTAAGACTATAGTTTTTGATACTCCATGTAGTTGAATAATCTCCTGCAAGAACAGATTAGCAATATATAGAACATTGTTAGTCCGATGGCATGGAATGAAGTGTGCCATCTTATTGAAACAGTCTACTACAACAAAAATATAATCTTTCCCTCAGAATGTCTAAGGCAACCCTAGGATAAAGTTTATGCTAAGGTCGGTCCAAGGTAAGGTTAGTGTTAGCAGTGGCAGTGGCAGTGGAAGTAGCAGTGGTATGTACTCTCTATGGGGTATTCTCTTCTCTTTAGTACGTTTACACACTTCATAGCTACTAACCACTTTATAGACATCTTTGTCCAAACCTGGTCAGTAAAAGTTCTCCTTCAATGAACTAGTGGTCTTAGTTTCCCTGAAGTGACCCAATAATTCTCTGCTATGGGCTTCCTTAATCAGTAGCTTACGCGTAGAGTAGTTTGGAACACATAGCTTGCGGTCTTTGAACAGATAGCTGTCCTTAAAATAATATCCGCTAACAACTATCCCATCACGGCACTGTTCAATAATTGGACCAAAGTGAGAGTCAGCAGCATATTGCTCAGTGATGAGTGAGAATCCCAATAATTTTGTCTACAAAATGGTCAACAAAGTTTGCAGTCATGACAAAGCATCAATGACTACATTTGCGCTTCCCTTCTTATGCTGAATGACATACGAGAATCTCTCCATAAACTCTAACCACTTGGCTTATCTCTTTAAGAGTTTGTTCTGATTCTTAAGATGCTTCAATGATTCGTGGTTATGTGATAGCAAGTAGTGATGCCAAACAGTGAGGGCATGAAAATGGGAGTACAACTCCTTTTCGTACACAGAATAGTTTAGTGCAGAGCTACTAAGTTTCTTACTATGGAAGTTGACAGGTCGTCGCTTTTGCATCAGGAAAGCGCCAATTCCCACCTTCGACACATCATATTCTAATTCGAAGAGTTTATCGAAATCTAGTAGCGACAAAATAGGTGTTGAGGTAAGTTTTTCCTTAATCTCCTTAAAGCTCTGTTCAGCTCGGTCGTTCCACCCGAATCCTTCACTCTTCTTTGTCAACTCAGTCAATGGAGCGGTTGTTGTATTGAAGTCCTTAATAAACCGTCTATAGAAAGAAACTAGGCTATGGAACCTTCAGACCTCAGTGACATTCTTTGGTGTCCGCCATTCTAGAATAACTCGAATCTTCTCTTCATTTGCTCAGATACTTCCCCTCACACTACAAACCCTAAGAATATCACTTCTCTCTAGTAGAACATGCATTTCTTTATCTTCCCATATGATTTCTTGATTTGCAAAATGTCAAATACTTTACAAAGATATTGAATATGGTTGTTCAAGTTGACACGATTTACTAATATATTATCGAAGTACACGACCATACATCTTCTAATTAGGGGCTGCATTACACGGTTCATTAATCTCATAAATGTACTTGGTGCATTGGTAAGTCCGAAGACATAACTAACCATTTG
This sequence comes from Lumnitzera littorea, assembly GCA_024138015.1. Classification (NCBI taxonomy): domain Eukaryota; kingdom Viridiplantae; phylum Streptophyta; class Magnoliopsida; order Myrtales; family Combretaceae; genus Lumnitzera; species Lumnitzera littorea. The sequence goes on along the minus strand of JAMXBB010000004.1, from coordinate 111,375,983 downwards.
TAGAGTCTGTACCTAATCTTGAAAGCAGTTTTTCATTCATCGCCTGGCCTCATGCGAATTTAGTGGTAATCACTCTATAGATCAATCTTTGAAAATATTTTGGTGTCATAAAACTCATCTAACATATCATTGAGTTTTGGTATCGAGTATATGTATTTGACAATAATTTTATTAATTGCTTGGTTGTTGATGCATGTGCGCTATGAACTATCCTTTTTCGGAACGAGCAGAGCTGGTATAATACAAGGGCTCATGCTCTCCTTCGTATATCCTTGCTCAATGAGTTCGTTTACCTATCTTTTCAGTTTGGTAGCCTACTTACGGTTCATCCTGTATGCAAGTTGGTTCAGTAGAGCGACCTTGGACTGCAGATTAATATTGGGCTCTATGCCTCGGATTGGTGGTAGTTCTCTAAGCAATTCTTCTGGAAACAGGTTGAAAAACTCATCTAGCAAGCTTCAGATCTCTTCTAGAACATTCTATAACTCCTATATTTCCAACAATCTCTTAACCAATAGGAACATCGGTTCATCAGCCTTCTTAGTAAATCGAAGCTCTTTACGGCTTATCACCAGGATTTTCTTCTTATTAACTCGAGTGAGTTGATTATGGGTTTCATTTACTTAGAACGGGGTTGGGGGTTGCAATACTGTCCTCCTTTCATCCTTAACAAAGGCATAGGTGTTCTTATACCTATTGTGCATAATAAGTCGGTCGAACAACCAAAGTCATCCAAGCAGCAGATATGAAGCTCCCATAGGGACGACATCGTACACTACTTCATCCACGTACACACGTCGGACACTAAATGGCACGGTCACTTGTCCTGTCGTGTGCAAAGCACTCTTATCAAGAAATCAACGCAGCTTGTAAGGTTCGGGATACTTTGAGGTCAGCAGACCTAACCTCTGCACAAAAGATTGCATAACCACATTAATGCAAGTTCCCTCATCCATTATGATCGTGCATAATTGACATTTGATGGTACACTTGGTATAGAAGAAATTCTTCCTCTGGTCCTCTTTAGAGTTCAGTAAGGAACTTGGTATTCGCCTCGGGACTAGGGTCATCGCTTCTTCCTGGTTAGCATAAACATAAGTCTCCTCTTCCTCTTCAGCCTTAAGTTTTCCAACATCTTCTTCCTTCGCTGGCTCACTCTTGTCGATGTTATCCACTATGTCTCCTTGGAGCATCATGACGCGTCTGTTCGATACTCAACGGCCATATGTCTGAAGCTCAAGCATTTAAAACACTTTACCTCACTAGTCTTCTGTCCGAATGTCTGCCTTTTCTCATATATCCTTTGGGTCGGTCTACTCTTGGCTTGGCTTAGATGATTAACTTGGCCCCACCAGTTTCTTCAATTGTCTTCAAATCGGTCATTTCTCTCCTCGACTCTGTATGGCCTTCTTGGTTGGCCTAACCTTTGCACAAAGGATTATGTAACCACATTAGTGCAACTTTCTTCATCTACCATGATCGTACGTAATTGGCCTTTGACGGTACACTTAGTATGGAACAAATTTTCCCTCTAGTCTTCTTCAGAGTTCAATAAGAAACTCAGTACTTCCCTTAGGACTAGGGTCATAACTTCTTTCTGGTCGGCATAAACACAGGTCTCCTCTTCCTTTTCAACCAGGTTTTCTAATATCTTTTTTCTTCTTGAGCTTGCTCTTGTCGATATTATCCACTAAATCTCTTTGGAACACCGTGACGCGTTGGTTCAGATACTAAGTAGCCATATGTTAGAAGCTCAAGCATTTAAAGTACTTTATCTCACTAATCTTCCGTCCAAATGTCTGCCCTTTCTCATATATCTTTTAGGTCGGCCTACTCTTGGCTCAGCTTAGATGATTGGCTCGACCCCGCCAGTTTCCTTAGTTGTCTTTAGATCTGTCATTCCTTTCCTCGACCCTGTATAGCCTTCTCAGCTAAGCTTGTACAAATCGACGCGGTACTGGGACTCGCGAGTATGTTGGCTTAGGTCGGCTCAGAACACTTTTCTTCTACCTTTTAACCCTCTACGCTACCTTGATGGCCTCTTCCAATGTATAAAACCTTTATACTTCCATAATATTGCGAATCTCATACTTGAGCCCAGCAATAAACCTCGACATGGTACAGGCTTTGGGTTCTTCTACGTAGGTTCAAATCATTAACATTTAGAATTCTCTTACGTAGTCATCAACAGATTGGTTTTTTTGGCGAAGCTCCTACAACTTTGCAAGCATATCTTATAGGTAAGTCTCGGGTACAAATTTGCCTCTTAACAACCTTTTCATCTCATTCTAAGTTCTAACACCTCGTCTTCTATCTTTTGCTCTGGCTGCATTTAGATTCTTCCACCATATGGTGGCATACTCAGTAAACTCCAACGCAATAAGTTAGACTTTGACTGCATTCTTATACTCATAGCATTCAAATACTTTCTTGACCTTCTCTTCCTACTCTAAGTATTCATCTACATCTTCACTTCCACCAAAGGGCAAGATTTGCACCTTAACATTGTCTAGCCCTAGAGAAACTCGATGTCTTCGTCCCTATGCTTGGTAATAGTTTACTTCTTCTTCACTAAACTCTTCAGCATCTAGTTCTCATCATCTTCCCTAATCTCCTCTAGCTCCAGTCTTCGTCCAGTAGCTCGGTTTGCAACTCTTCCATCTTGTGGCGGTTAAATTAGGTGATTGGCTTGATTACCTTAGCCATAGTGTCTCTTAGGGGCGTCTTCATGTAGGTTTTGTTGTTGTATTCCTTGAGGTTGTTATCTGTTAACTTACATTATAGTAACTAGACTCTCAACAAGGTTTGTGAGTCTGTTAAATTTATCGTCAATCGACCTTGGGGTGTTATTACCATTATGATCATGACTAAGTTGAGTACCACTAGCCTAGTTACCAATAACTCCTTAAACACTTGAATTTGACGTAGTACAGTATTTCTTAAATGGATTAACAACTTGCTAACAATTTTAATATCTAATAGCTATTTAAATAGGATAGAAACAAACTTGCTCTATTTTTACAATGAGAAATAGAGTAGAAACAAAGTAATAATGAAATCACACTTATTGTCACACTAACACATTGCAGTAGTTACGAAAGGAATACAATAGTCACTAATAGTAAAGCGAACCAAAACTTCACTACAATTTCGTACACTCCTTCACGAAACTCTGCTCTGATACCAGCGAAGTTAATGGGTCTCTAAGGTCGAATATACGAAGAGACATTACAACAAAGCAAACCAAAACAAATAGGAAAAAGGTTAACAAAGTCTAAGCAACTAGCAAGTGGATATGACACACCACTCAATCCTACTCGGCCTACAATCCATCGAATATGAGATACCGATTTAAACTGAAGAGTCACTCACCACTACTTCTTACTAAAGGGAATAGATAAGAATTGAATGATAACGAGAACTTAAATAATAATTTGAAGCTTATATGTAATAAATGTACAAATACTAAAATGATATTTACATTATAGGAACGAGTGATGACACTACGACCATAATCATACCTTAGTAAGCAAGTTAGAGACTTTAGGTAAGCTTTGGAATCAATACATTACTGTATTATGAGATACTATTTTATAATGCTCGGAGATTTAAAATTGTGTTACTATTTTATAATACTCGGAGACTTAGGATTGTGTTAGGAGACTATCATACATGATAATGTGTGATTTCTCTAAAATATACACAATTAGCTCAAGAACCATAGGAAGAATTATTTGAGAAGAATGGGCAAATAAATGAACCCCATTCAATTTGAGATATCTTCTTGGAAGGCGATGTAATCTTACTATGGGATACTATTATGTAAAATTGAAAACAAATGTTAATTGAAATGCTTAAATACATTTTCTACCAACACATTTGGCAATTGAGCATGAATTGAAGTACAAACCATCCAATCTTCGATGAAATTGAATGGGAAATTTATGCTCATTTGAAACTTAACCTTAGAAACAAATGCACTGCCAACTACCAAGTGGCAAAATGAATAAGGTTTTTCTATTTCATCTAACGATTTGAAATATCAAGTACCTTTCTTATTTGTTAAGAATAAATTATTCAAATAATAAAATGGAGATTTGAAAATCAAAAGTTCCATAAGGTTATTTTATTAGTATCGTAAGGCTTACGAATGTTATTAAACTAATCAGATAACACGACTAGTATAAAAGAAGGAAATGGGCAAAACATAATATAAAAGCAGCCATGGCTACAAAAACTGAAGGTTATGAAAGCAGCAAAGTACAATGAAGGATAATACACTTGAAGTGGAAGGAGATGGATTAGAGGGTAGAATGCCTTAGAAGTGCTCATGTTCGTTTCACTCTAGTCCATGTTGTGTCTATTTGTGTGATAAAGTGCTTTAAGAAGGGAAACAAGTTGTAGATAGAGGAGCAAAATATTAATCTTATTAGATATCATAATATAGCGGCAAATTGGATTGTAGAGTAAATCATGTACCATCCCTTCATGAGCTTGTTACATGCAAAAACCACCATAACCAAACCTGTTTCAATGATTTCATTTGATGGTAGCCTTAAAAGTGACTATAACATGGCAAATTCCTCATTCATAGTACATAAGGTATTATTGTACCAAAGTTCGAGTATAACGTGTTAAGCATGTGGCCGAAACAGAGCTTGTAGCTAGAATCTTCATACTAAAAGCTCAAAACTAAGAAGGGGAGTCCTCCTTTAATAGAAGTTTCTCATAAACAATTTGTTCCTTACAATGTTCACAAGGATTCTTATTTGCTTCATGCTTCACTTTGACATCCTTCTTCATCTAAGTCAAAACATTTAGATAAATGTAAAAACCTTGTTGTCAATTCTCTAAGGAGTTGTTGTGTAACAAGTGCATAATATCCATTGAAATGTACATAAGCAAAGCATTTAAAGACATATCTACTCTACTCTTTTTATCCATACGAGGATTGTTAAGACCTTACGAGAGGTTTAGTAAGATAACTTAAAATTTTTACATTATATGTATACTCATAATACGAAAATCGTTTTACAAGTCAAATATTATAAGACTTTAATTAATTAATCATTACGGTTTTTAATTTTTAATTTATTAACTTATCATAAAATATAAATAATTATGAATATCTAATATTCTACAGTTCCTTAGAACTGTAGAAAATTAATATCCACTATCAAACGGTAAGATTAGGTAGTAAAGATCTAAAATTTAAATTTACCAAAATTACAAAATCTAAGTATAAGAATAGTAATTACATTTAATGTTCCAAACTAACTGTACAATCTATCTTTAGATTTTATTTTTTGAGGCATCTTAATACTTGTACATAATACTCAGCTCTTTACCCACGCCTAACTATCAATTAACTTGCTAGGAAAAATTGTTGAGAAGTAAGCTATACAAGTTTAGTAAAATATCCATCAACTATATAAATAAATAAGTTATTCAACAATTAATTATAAGCATATGCATGCATGATCAAGCAAAATACTACACATACATACAATTGATTAAGTACTGTATACAACTCAAATTTAATATCTTTTAAAGTTAAGGTTGGGGATTACATTATATTAGTTAGATTCGAATATCATATACAAACTTATGTAATTACGAAATTCCATGTTTCATATTCAAGTAAAAACAATCTGTTTAATATTAGTTCTAAAATTAAGTTCCAAGTATAATTGTAAATGAACTCCCATACTTTATTAACTTTAGTTAGACGATTGGTGTTTCCAATGTCTAGTAATTCCGAAGGTTAAGGTAAAATCATGTTGTACGCATACATCATACTAAAACACTTAAATTCTCAATATAAATATCAACAACCATATGGCCTCTCACTACTTTTATACGATGTAATGGGATGGTCGGAATAATTATATGTACTGCATATTTATGTATAATCTAGTTTATTTAACAAAATCAAGTATAATTAGATCCAATTATTATATGATCAAGCAATATCACAAAGTCAAATTTCCATAGAAATCTATCATCCAACAAACTCATTATCATAATTTAAGGTATTTTTGCAAAATAACAAGCAACAACAATTACATGCATATCCTAACCCTATACATCAATCAATTACCAATAATAAATAAATATTACTATCTACAAGCACAAATAAATATGGAATCATCAAGAGTATTGACTCGGCCATGGTAAAGCTCATGGATTATAGTAATCGATAAAGAGATCAATATCTTCATCTAGATCACTTGATAATTATGAAATAGAAAAGATAATAAGTATCTAAACGAGATAATTATTCTATGTAAGTCTTTATCTAAGAATCTATTTAAATTTCTTATTTATCTTACAAAATTTCTAAGTTCGACCTTTTTCGTCAATCACATGTAACTTTTTTTTTTAACTCTTCTTTTTATAAATTTATAATTGATTTTTATCATTTTTAGACGTACTTTTACGTAGTATAATCCATTCTGAATATTGAAACCCACATTTTTCATTTAAGGTCCGAAATAATACGAATTTGGTTATTTTGGCCTAAATACTTTTGTTTATTAATGTAAGCTTTTTTTTATTATTTTATGATATAATTAATTTCTAAATTTTATATTTTTAAAATATTTTATTTTTGGGTCTATTATATAATAATTTATTTATTTCACTATTTTAAGTTTAAATTACAAATTATGTTACTTTTTGTAATGATTGTAACTTTCCAATTATTTAATTATTATTATTATTTTCTTATTATTTTTATAATTTGTGATTTCAATTAGATAATTAAGAACGCTGATGTGATAGCTTCCCATTGGTCCATGTGGTAAATTTATTAATTCTTCTTTTTTTAAAATATTTTTCTAATTTTGACATATTAATATATATGCATATATATTATTATAATTTATTGAATATTGAAAATTAACTTCTAATTCTTCTTTAAGGGTCATGGTCCACATATACGTATATATATACTTACTTATTAACCTATTTTAAGGAATTAAGGTATTAGTATACATGTATTTGTATTTTAGATATGTACATGTACTTATACTATACTAGTACTATACGTACACTTATACATGTACATATATGTATATATTTGTTTTCTTACTCTATTCTTTAAGAAAAGTAGATACTAATATACATATGCATATGTATATTAGTATCTACTT
>JAMXBB010000004.1:111278076-111368429 GCA_024138015.1 Lumnitzera littorea | reverse complement strand
ATATATATATATATATATATGTATTCCTATATTTTCTTATTTATATATATATATATGTATTTTTTCCAATTTTTTAGTTATTAATTCTAGATCTTTGGAATACTCTACTTTTTCTTTTTCTCTAATTAAATATTCTAAATTTTCTATTTTGTAATGTAATTTAATAACTAAAGTTGTCAAAGTATTTAAACTTTTTACTATTTCTTTATATGATGTTTGTACTTGCTGAGTTTTTATAAATCCTACAATATGTTCTAAAAATTTTCTAATATATACTAAACTTTCTTTATAATTTTTATTCTCTTCTAAAATCATAAACTTTTAAGGTAGCATTGTATTTTTAAGGCTATTCTAGTGCCTCCAAGTTATAAAAAGAAAAATGACAACTCAAAAGAAACAACACCCTTTACAGATAAATCTAGAACAATTTATGAATAGGCAAATAGTAGTAGTAGTAGTAGTAGTAATTGTTGTTAGATGATTTGAGGTAGGACTTCGTTCTTGAAAAGAAAAAAAAAAGAGCTAAAAGGTACCGAGGCTAATTTAGGATAGTCACTTCGATGCTTAGTAAGTATATAGAAAAAGAATAAGTGACTGAATATTGAGATTAGGGTCTCCTGAGAGTTCTTACAATACTTTCTTCTCATATTTATAGGCAAAAATCGAGTGTTTGAAATGGCAGTTAATCATCGATAGTGAGACATAGAAATCTCATAATCAAACACAAGCCTAAGATAAAGAAATAATGGGTAATTATGTAATGAGATTGTATTATATCATAACTGTTTGCGTTACCTTCCTAGATTCAAACCAAAAGTATTAACAAGCCGGGCTCCAAGGCCTACTAAGTGGGATGAACTTTAGTCAACATCAGCTACTCGAACTCTCATTAATCGGGTAGATAAATCATTTTATAAGGTGAAAACTGATCATCAACATTTGCTTCCTAACTTCCATAGTCGAGAACTTGACTATAGGAGCAAATAAAGCTCAATGCCCTATTTGTGCAGTTGGAATGTAACGATTGACATGAGTTTCCCAAATGCTAAATGATGTAGGAAGTTTTAATTTTCATTTTGAAACATAACAAATTGTATCCTAAGCGAAAGGTCACAGCTTTTTAATTTTCTCGCCTATTTACTCTTCTCTAGTAACATGTGCAATAGCTGTCATCTTAGGTATCATTAAGCTACGGGGGCTAATAACTATTAGTGATACAATAATCATTAGATCTCTAATTCATAACACATGTCATTAATTCATACTCAACTGTCTAATTAGTACATCATTCCCATCAGGAGTATATTAGGGTTATAAGGAGAAATTGTTCATATATAAAGGATTTTTCATACTGAGAGAAGATTTCTTTACTCTATTCTTATCCATATTCACAAGTTCTCGTTTGCTTTCGACATCTTATCTTCATCTTCCAAATTTCCATAAGTTTGTGATTTTGTCATATAGCTTCAATTAGGTATGGTTCAAGGTGTCATTGGTCGACTTATACCTTCAGATTCTAAGGCAACCGAGACTGAAGCTACTTCTTCTCTACTTCCCTAAATAGGGAATGATTCGTACGTATTCTTCAAGTAGCTTAACATATAGCATAATGGAGCATTAGGAAAAACTCACTCACATCAATGCTCTTTCAGCAAATAATTATCTAGATGATAAGGAAGGAAGGTCTCTAGCTAAGTACTTGTATAATAATGTAGTTTACTTCACTGATTCTCTAAATATAGTGGTGAGTAGTATCATTAAAACAATAGTCTTAAAAGTATAACAAACACTGACAAAATCTTCTTAAAGCATGGAATCTTGTACAGACCAAGGGAAGAGGAGAGAGTATGTTTTTCAAGGGAACACGAGTTTTAAATATACCTCAAATACTTTGATTTTGGACTACGCTTCCCATTTTCGACTTTCATTAAATAGCTCTTTAATTAATTCCAAATTGTGTTGAGTATGTTTTTACCAAAAACTTATCGACTTCTCATAGCATTTAAGATAATCTGCGAGGAGGTTGAAGGTAAGGCTATGCCCTAGTTATTTAGGTATTTCTTAATGATCAGAAGGCAACTTGATGGTTAGTATTTTGCAACTGCATTGCATAGTTGCAAGTTTATAGATGAGTTGAAGTCCAAAATCTACAAGTAGTATGACAAGTTTGTTTCCATTGTGTCGGATCAAGATCTGGATTTTTGGACCTAATGAACTGTGCTTATCCACACGAAAAATATTGAGCTAATGTCAGATGATGTCGTTGTTACTAAAAAGATATAAGAAAAAAGGAATAACAAGATATTCTTTTAGGATGTTGAGAAAATAATACGGCGATACGAGAATGGGGAATCGATCTTTTCTGAGAAAAAAGGTAGGTGCTAGAGTAATTGTCATGTCAAGTAGAGCTATAAGAAGAAAACCGTTCTTGTGACTTAAGGAGGAAGAACAGTCTCCTTTAAGCTTTGCTTAACACGAATCTCGTAAGTCATTGATTTTCCTCTCTCTCATTTTTAATATTATTACAGATATGGGTGCATACGATGTTGATCCCACCAAGCTATTGGCTTAAGCAAAGGCCAAAAAATTGAAGCTCGACAAACGTACAGGCACCAAAGCACCTATCACTCAAATACTTGCATAAAAAAAGATCACAAAAGAAAAAGCCGTAAAACATGTTATTATCGCAAAAAAGTTTGCTCATCCTGCCGAGAAGGTTCAAGGCACTGAACGACTTAGAGCTACTGAAGCCACATTGAAGCAATCCCCCCTACTGAAATCATTTGTCAAGAGAAAATGTTAGGAGTCTTGCACCAAGAAATCGGCGATTATAGTGACGATAAGGTCATTCCTTATAGGATGGTTGAAGGACCATTCGGCCAGATGAACAATAAGTCGGGTACTATGAAAAGGAGTATGAAAGAGCAAGAAAGAGCTTGTTGGTCAACCTCCATCCAAGAAATCCAAAACTTTGGATGAAAAGACAAAGGATGTTATGAGGAACAAGGCTCTCAACATCAATAGTGCTGATTTCGTCCTTAATCGTGAAGTAAGCCAGTACTTTGTTCCATACTGGAGCTAGAATATCTTGCACATTGACTCGAACTTGGGTGACATGACAAAATCCCTATCCTTAATGGAAGGAGTCGTTCTCCTTAGGGATAGGGAGATTGTAAAGAAAGATGTCGCTAGGGTAGGCAGCTGTAATAAAGGACACACTGCTGCTAAATTGTACAATGTGAGTACCAGTCAACTCCTTTACTTACAGCATACATAGCTATGTTTTGATAGTTTTAGATGAAGCTGATAAGGAGATGATTAAGGTAATATTTTTTTAGAATTAATGGACTTACTTTATCTTTGTCAACTTATTGTAAAAGGTTGAGGAGGTATACAATTCTTCGAGGGCTCAAATAGTTGCTACCAAGAGAGTGAGGATTAAGCTTAAGATAGAGGCTAGGAAACTTCAAGAAGAGTTATCAGTCAAGAAGTTGGCACATTCTTTGGTGGTTGATGAAGTCTTGAGCCTCCAGGCTAAGAGCGAGGAGCTATACAAGGAGATTGAGGGCCTAAAGGGGGAGATCTACAAAAAATGAGAGGAGTGCTAAGGGTTAGGTCGAATGATCAGCTCGATGAGTAATAAGGAAGACAAGTTGAGGATGTACATAAAAGAGTTAGACATAAATGACTCCAAGCTATAGTCTTGTGTTGCCAAATTAGAGGAGACAACAAAGAAAAAGCCTTCAATTGAGGAGGCATTAGAAATCGTGACTCCTAATCGGCAATATTAGAAACTGTAAAGGAAGAAGCTTTTGTAAGGGGTTCCATAGGCGAGGAAAGAAATTTTCAAAGTTCACCTTGACTATAACCTCTTATGTCAAGATTTTACTGACGTTAACGACAATGATGCCAGTAGTAGCAACGAAGAAGTCGGCGAAGAGGCGAAGATCGAGGTTCATGGTTAAGGTGACAATGATGAAGTCGATGTTGAAGCTCCTGTCAATGATGAAGAAAAATCATCTAAGGAGATCCCTTACATTTGTAAGGAGACATCCATTTGCTCTAAAACCCCCAATGCCGAAAGAGAAATAAGCTCCTAAAGGGCCTTATCCTCTTTCGATCAAGATAATTCTTCGACTTAGTTGAAGAAAAAGAATGCTCCAAATCCTTAAAATTGTGCTAATTTGTACTTAAAATTTGTTTGTTGTATGAACCAAATATGGTTGGAATGCCAATCATTTGTTGTAATGCGATGTTCAGCCTTTAAGTAATTTGCTTTTAATATGTTTCATTTCACATGTAAAATCTTAGTCTTTGGTACATTTTATTTCATGAGCAAATTGTTAGGTGTCTTTTCAAAGACAATGTCTATTAGTTGCATAAGACACGAACTAGTATATTTCTCTTTTAAGCCATGAGATTGCCTATTATTAGAAAACAACAGAGTTTGTTCTTTGGCTTCTTGGCTTATATCGAATAAGAATTGACGTTATTTGCTAGTAATTATAAAGTTCACTAACCATTCTAAGCCTAAATTCATTAAATACTAATTTGTTTGCCATGCAGTTAGAACTTCATTAATCCATTAATCATAAAATGATTGAGAATAAGAATGAGTTGACATTGAAACTTGAAATAAACATTTACATTTGGAACCAGATGTAGGCCATTGCCTTACAAAGCTTTAAATAGAAATAAACCATGACATTAAAGAAATTAAATAAAATAAAGTTTCAAATTCTCAACATTTCATGTATGAGAGACAATTGTCCCATCTAACATTTTTAATTGATAAGCCCCCTCACCTACAACTTTTTGGATCCTAACAAGATCCTCTTAGTTTGTGTTGAGTTTTCCCTTATTATCTCACGTGACAATCACCTCCAATTTTCTGCAAACCAAATCGTTAGGTCAAAAGACCTTGTGTTTCACCTTTTAATTATAATATTTGGTTGCTCTATGCTGATATGCAGCCACTCTTAACCTTGTAACATCTCTTATCTCTTCTATCATATCTAAATTGGCCGTAAGACTAACTTGGTTAACCATTACATCAAACTTCTGCGTACGAAGATTGGATAGATCTAATTCAATCGGTAGTACAACTTCTAACACATATGTTAGCTTGAAAAGTGTCTTTACTATTGAAGTCCTGTAAGTGGTCCTATATCTCCATAAAATACCCAGCAATTCATTAGCCCATTTACTTTTGACTTGATCAACTTCTCTCTTTAAACTATGCAAAATGATCTCATCGACAAATTACACTTGCTCATTAGTATGAGGATGATATTCCGACATGTAATTCAAATGAATACAATGTTTCTCACAGAATGCTCGAAATTTATCATTATCAAATTGTGATTTATTATTAGTGATTATTGTAAATGAAACCCTAAATCTTGATATAATAAAGTTTTAACCTTTTGTTTAGTGATCCTAGTCATTGTTTCAGCTGCCACTCATTTTGTAAAATATTCCATAGCAACTATGACAAATTGCTACTGGATTGTAAACTTTCGAAATGGTTTGAATATATCTAATCCCCATTAAGCAAAGAGCCATGAACTAATGAGGTTGTGTAGATTAGTAGAAGGTACTTAGTGTCTCATGTTTTTGGCATTTTGAATACTGCTGAACAAAGAATCTTGCATTTTCTTTCATAGTCAGCCAATAGTCGAGTTGTAAATACCATCATATAATTTAGACAATATTTGCTGTGCATCATTTGGCAAAAGGCAATGAAGATAAAGTTGAGAAATGCCACATTTGTACAATCGATCATCTATTAGTATGTAGTTTGTAGCCTAATATATCAACCTTCGAGCCTCTTTTCTATCATTAGGAAGGACACGGTCCTTTAAATAGTCTATAATTGAATCCATTGAAGACTTCTCTTTTAGGTAAAGAGCTAATTTGCAACTTTGCCCAATAGTTTGTAAGCTATTATTGAGAAGATATTCAACAAAGAGTTTGTCATTCAAATCGGATAGGGTCATACCGACTAGTTTCGATAATTTGTTAGTGACAAAGTTCTTGATTCTTAATTTTTTCTCATTTGGAAATGATTGGAACTCTTCTATGAGCACTTGTATTATCAATAAGTACTTGCTAATTATTTCTTCTTTTGTTGCGTAAATCTCTGACCTGGTTCACAATGAGTAGTGAATTAAAGAAAACATCAACTTTCTTGGCACCAACTTCTTTAGCCAATTTGAGTCCAACTATTAAGGCTTCATACTCGGCTTCATTGTCGTTAACGGAAAATCCAAACTTCAAAGTATAATTAACTTTTACATTGTAGGGTCTTTACAGAATTAAACCTACACCGCATCCTTCCTTAGTAAAGGAACCATCAACATATTGGTTTCATATTAGCTTCTTTATCATCTTTATGTTGTCCTCTTTGCTAGTGAATTTGGCCACAAAAGGTACTAATACTTGAGCTTTTAATACCGTTTTGTGTTTGTACAGTACACTATAGGCACTTAACTCTATAGTGTGCTTCATTATTCTCCCCGAGGAGTCTAGTTGTTGTAAAGTTTGCCGCAAAAACTGATCAGTTAGGACAACAATTTGATATGCCTCAAAGTATGGCTTTAACTTTCTTGTTGATAGAACTACAACTAATACAAACTTTTGAATTTTTGTATATTACTACTCTGACTCTTACAAAACATTGCTTACATAATAACTTGGCTAATATTCTCTATCTTCTATTCAAACCAAGATAGAGGAAAGTGCTTGGTTATTGACGAACAAATATAGATATAAATTTTCTTCTAGAATCAATGTTAAGAGTATTAGTAGCAAAATAAGGAACTTTTTCAACTTGTCGAACGCTTTTCCACACTCATCTATCCACTTGAAATCTTTTGGATTTTTCAAGATTTTAAAATATTCTGCATATCTATCGATGCTTTTCGACGTGTTTAGGGCAACTATTTGCCCTATTAACTCCTAAACTTCCTTTATTGTACAAAGGGACTTCACATTCCATATGGCATCAATCTTCCTTAGGTTTACTCTAATGCCATGTTGATAACCTAAACATTTTTTAGAAATATCAAAAACACACTTATATGGATTTAGTTTCATATTGTACCTTCTTGGAGTGCTAAACGTCTCTTTAAGATCAATAAGATACCGACTTTTCAATGTGCTTTTCACTGTCATATCATTGACATATACCTCAATGTTATGGTGAATTTAAGGCTTAAACATCTTAGTAAAAAATTGCTGATAGGTTACACCGATGTTTTTTAACTCAAAATGCATCATAGCGTAACAGTACATCCTAAAGTTGGTGACAAATGATGTGTGAATCTCGTCTTTCTTGTCTATTTTGATTTGATTGTAGTTAGAAAATGCATTCATAAAGGATAGCATGGCATGTTTAACAATCAAATCAACCAATTAATCTATTCTCGATAAGGAAAACCAATCTTTGGAATAGGCCTTGTTCAAGTCCGTGAAGTTTATGTATATACGCTATTTGCTATTAGACTTATTAACTAATATACAATTGGCCAGCTAAGTTGAATAAAACTCTTCCCTAATGAACCCTATTTAGAGCATCTTTTGAACTTCTTCTCGTATGGCTACTTGTTATTCAAGAATGAAGTGCCTTTTTCTTTGCTGAATGACCTTCACATTAGAATCGATTTGAAGTTTGTGTGTTATAACATATTTAGGGATGCCTGGCATATTTGAGACAGACTATGCAAATACATGAGCGTTATCTTGCAAAAATTTAATCAAGCTTTAGTGGATATCTGTTGGTAATGGTTTCCCTATCTTCATTATCTTTCTTAGATCATTTCCCAATAGAATTTCTTCTTTCTCTTTCTTGGCATTTTCCATGTCGATTGATTTTTGTTCAAGACAAGTTTCAACTTGAAAGATTTCTTCTTGACATAACACCCTTATATATAAAGATCTTGTTAATTTTTGGTCCTTTCTATATGCACCAACTCCAATGGAAGTAGGAAATTTGACTTTGAGATGCATAGTGAAAAGGACCATGTGAATAAATGCTAACATAATCGATTTATGATCATATTATATGAAAACCAACACTTAACTACAAAGAAGTCTAACTTGTCTTCCATAATATATTCGTCATTTCCAATTTAGATAGGAAGAAAGATTGCTCCACTAATCCGAACAGGTTGATTATTAAAAGCATATAAATCATAGTTATAAGATCTCAATTGCGTCTTGATTTTCAACCTCATATGATCAAAAGCATGCTAAAAAATAATATTTGTCGAACTTTCGGTATCAACAAGAATCTTTTTTACCTTGAAGATGGCAATTTTTGCATTTATTACTAGTATCATTGTGAGGTCTTTGAACACCCTCAAAATCCTCTTGTGAAAGAAATTGAACTGTCAACCTTGACCTTCTTACTTTACATATTACAAACATAATGTATAGCATTAGCCAAGTACGAAGAGTTAGATTGGCTTAAGGCAGAAGGTCTATCGACAATAATATTTATTGTACCATTTAGTACTCTGCTGCTATTTCCATCTCCGGTATCTTTTTTGGCTTTAGAAGCCGTATGACATTCTCCTTCTCATCATTATCTCCTTTGAGTTGGATATTAAATGTTTTCGACATTGTATGCAAGAAACTTGCTCAAATATCTTTGTTAGATTACATGCTTAATCACATTTTTGAGTTAGACATATTCATCAGTATTATGATATCTATCGTGATGGAAATCATAGTATTTATTAGAATTTCGTCTCAAAAGATTTCCTCTCATTCTTTCTTACCATTGCAATATGCCTCTTTGGTTGCATACTTCTATCAATATGTTCGTGATTAAACGATTAGTTAGTGTATGAATAGAATATGTTAATATATGTAGCCTCTTTTTCTAGGCATTGTATCCTTTAGAACGTTAATCGTCATTTATTTTAAGTCGATCTTTGACACTCTTCTTCTTGTCACCCTTTCGGTCTCCTACTCTAATTGGCTTCTCATCAAGCTTTAATGTTGTTTTCCTAGTAGATTATGACATAGCCTTAGTCTTGGCCTTAAACTTAACAAAAGTTTTCGATTTATTTTTTACTATAGACAAAAAAGTCTCTACGGGGTTTAACACCATCAATGGCTATGTTAAGGGCAATGCTCACGTTCAACTCTGGGATTTGGATCATAAATCTGGCCAAAGAGTCCCTGATATATTTGTCTAATTTTTGCTTAATGGTATTAATAATAGAAGAATCCTTAACAAGAAGCTTACTTGCAAGGAATTATTGTAAGAACACTTTTGCCAAATCTTCCAAGCATAAGATTATATTTGGCTTTAAATGTTTGAACCATGTACTAGCTACGCTCTTCAATGTTAAGGGAAAAGCCCAACAAGCCATAACATCACTCAAGCCATGCAAGTTAGCTAGTGTGTGCTAATATTCGAGATGATGTTCAAGGTCTCTTCGCCCTTGCATTTTTAGGGGATAAGAGAATTCGCAGACACAAGCGGATACACATGAACTATCATAATTCTAATATTTCAAGAATGAAAAGACTCTTTTTTTATTTAAAATTGGTTACTTGTTATAGTAAGGGTGCTAACACGTGGAGGTCCTACATGGTACATTAGCTGTGGTTATTTTCCTTTATCACTTTTCTTAATAATAGTAGCCAAAGGTCCAAGTGTAATTTCAGCTTACTTTCTTGGGAATTCGAGAGTATAGATTGAATCATCATTATTCTTAACATTGTTATCACCATGTTCTTGGTCTTGACTTCAGTAGACATGTCTATGGAGGGGGTTAAGTATCTTATCATGTTTTATGTTAAGTTCTTGGATTTCTTTAGCTAAATCAAGATAAAATTGCTCCAACTTAGCCAAGTGCTATTTGTCATAATGCTTACTTCCCCTCTCATAGTGATAAGGTCAAGAACCAGCACTTACACTTTTTATCAATATTGTTTTTGCCATGTGTGTATGTAATGAAAAATAGACAACACCAAATGTTGTTGGATGATTTGGGGTAGGACTTTGTTCCTGAAAGGAAAAAAAAAAAATAGCTAAAGGATACCGGAGCTAGTTCGATATAACCATTCCAATACTTAAGTTAGTAAGTATATAAGAAAAAAATAAGTGACTAAATATTGAGATCAGGGTCTTTCGAGAGTTCTTATAATGCTTTCTTCTCATATTTATAGGTGAAAATTGGATATTTGAAATGGTAGTTAATAATTGGTAGCAGGATATGTAGAGATCTCATAATTTGCTTAAGATCTAGGAATAACAGATAATTATGTAATGAGATTGTATTAGATCATAACTATTCGCACTACTTTCCTAAGTTCAAATCAGACGTGTTAACAAGCTGAGCTTTAATGCCCACTAAGTAAGTTGAGTTTTAGTTGGCATTAGCTAAAAACCAAGTCCTTCAGCCTCTTGTCAACCGAGTAAACGAATAATATTATAAGATAAAAACCAACTATCAACTTCTAGTTTCTTAAGAAGGATATTTAGTAGAAACAATTCTATGATAGAGAAATAGTATTAGAATATATAATAGATGTAGACAGAGATATATAGGTATGTAAATGGATTAAATGGGTCAACTCGACCTAACTCGCGACTTAAACGAGTCGATCTCATTTTGCTCACTTTTAAACAAGTAAAAATACCTTGATTCAAATTCGTTTAAAATCAGGTTAAACAGGCCGGTCCGTTGGCCAAAGCCCGCTTATATACCTCTATAAAGATATAAAAATAGCTCATAATTAAGAAATTGATTTATTAAATCCAAGAATATTGTATAGGATAGATAGATTTAAAAGAACTACAAGTGTAGTTAGAATTAATAGAGGAGAAGAAGTATCGGTAATAAATCAACCTTTAACTATTCTTTTAATAACTAAGTAAACTTATAATCAATTAGTTATATCTAATTTTAGGTTAGTACACTTAAGATTAATAGTCATAGGTATTAAAGGAATAGGTATAATGAGATTAGGTACGAAAGTTTTAATTGCATTAGTAGACAAAAGGTAGCAAGATCTTAGAAAATGAAAAATAACTACCATAAAAGTAAACATAAGTGAGAATAAAGGTATATTTTATATTTTCCTAAATTTTCTAATATCCTTAAAAGATTTTGCTTACTATATAGAAATAGGAGTACAAATTAAAGGATATGACATAGTAGGTGTTGATAATCTAACATTACAAATAGGCTTCATAGAAAGCTTAGTAAATAATGTAAGTACAAAATTTAAGATAGATATTAATGAAACTATAAAAAGTAAAGGTATAAGACTAATAAAACCAATAAAATATGGTCTAAAAACGTTAGCATAAGATAATTGGAATATTAGTAAATTTTTTGAAAATAATAGAAATGTTATATCTTTAAAAGAATATACAACATATGAAAATAATGAAATAGATGTAGAAATTAGATTTAATTCATATATCGTTAGAAATTTAGCGGATAGTGATTTAACTCCTTAGAAAATGAGATAGAAAGGAATGATAGAAATATAAAAAAAAAAAATTAATGGATTTAGAAATAGAAAATATAGATAATATTTTAAATAACATAACATGAAAAATAATTTTTAGAAGAATATGAAAAATTACTAAAAATATTGTCTAAAATTTTCTTATTTAATAATCCTAATCCTACTATTTCAAATTCCTACTTTCTAAGTTCTACTTCTATCCATTTTTTTAATATCTTCTTTTTCATATCCTTTTATAAAATCTTTTTCATTATTTTCTTCATTTATACAATTTCTATATTCTAATAATTTTTTATATTCCTCTAAAAATTTTTCTTCATGTTTTGTTATTAAAATATTATCTATATCATCTATTTCTAAATTTATTAAATTTATTTCTATATTTATATCATTCCTTTCTATCTCATTTTCTAATGTGTTAGTATAACTATTTTGTTAAATTTTTAGGAACATATGAACTGGATATAATTTTACATCTCCTTCACTATTTTCATATGTTATATATTCTTTTATAGATATAACATTTATATTATTTTAAAAAAATTTACTAATATTCCAACTTTCTCTTACTACAATTTCTTAACTATATTCTATTGGTTTTATTAATCTTATACCTTTATTTTTTATACTTTATATAATTCCATTAATATTTATTTTAAATTTTGTACTTACATTCCTATAAAACCTATTTGTAATATTAGATTATTACTACTTACAATATCATATCCTTTAGTCCGTATTCCTTATATATTAAGCAAAATCTTTTAAGGATGCTAGAAAATCTAAAAAATATAAAATATGGTTTTATTCTCACTCATATCTATTTTTATGGTAGCTATTATTCCTTTTTTAGCATCTTCCCACCTTTTGTCTATTAATACAGTTAAAACTTTCATACCTATTCTCATTTCACCTAATCCTTTTATACCTATAACTATTAATTCTAAATATACTAACTTATAATTAGGTGTAACTAGACTTGGGTAAGGGACGATTCTAAACCGTGGGTCGGGCTAGAACTGGAATCGACCCAGCTCGAAAGTGGATGGGCCAAACTGTTTTAGCGAATCGCCGGGCTTTAAAGACCCAAGTAATTTTAGAGGGCAGAACCGCCCAGCCCGAAGAGTCACAAACTGCTTGGCTAACTCGCCATTGAATTAGTGAGTTGGCCCGACTAGTTCATCCTCTTAAAGAGAAAGAAAGAGAAAGAGAAAGAGAAAGAGAAAGAGAATAAAGAACAGAAAGGTCGCTAAATCGAAAAAAACAATTTGATAATATCTAATAAGTCATTATATATCAAAACTACTTTATTTGTAATAGTAAAGGATAATTTTTTAAAAAATAATATCATCAAATTAATAATAGATAACTAATTATAAATTAATTATGTGTTAAGGATAGATAGAAAATTCAATTTTAGTTAATATGAGTTATTTTTGTAAAACTTATAAAATGTTAAAGATTTGAATATGAGAAAAAAAATAAAATTTAAGGGAAAAAAAAGTTAAAATCGCATTAATATATATGTATTTCCATATTTCCTTATATATATATATATATATATATGTATTTATTCTACTTTTATAATATATTTCACATATGTATATGATAAAGTAAATATATATAGTATTATATGTATGTACATGTATTATATATACACACACACACACACAACTAAATAAATATAATATATATATATATATAGTTAAATGGATTCAAATATATATGTATACAAATACATAAATATAAAGGGAACAACTTATACATTTAATTAATTACATGTATATAAAATTCTATTATAAAAATAATAAAAATTACATCTAGCTCCTCTTACATATAATACTAAAATACACTTAATAATAAGAAAGAAAATACATAAACTTAAATTACAAAGAAAAATCGAATTATATAAAAGGAAATCTTTGTTTACTTAATCTTTGGAGTTCTTCAAGTTGTAGCTTTTTATTCTTTTTTGAAATTAATATTAAGGTGATAGTGGAATATGAAATTATTATTTTTTTAAAAAAAATATAATGGAATGGTAGTTAAGAAGAAAAAAACTAAGAGAAGAAGATGAGAAAGAAAAAGGGTTGGTTAGTCTAAAATAGAGAGGGAAATGCTTCATTTTTTTTATTAAATGGTGAAGGAAAATGAAAAAAAGATACGGAATGCTCTAGGGGATAGGGGGCCAACAATGGAGAAGGGGAAAAAAAGAAAAAGAAAGAAAAGAAAAGAAAAAGGGAAAAAAATAAAAAAGTGAAAAGGACATTTTGGTTTTAATTCAATTTCAAATGTGATATGGGAAAAAGAAAAAAATAAAAGAAAAAGGAAAAGAAAAGGTAAAAGGATAAATAAATAAATAAAATACTTTTTGACTTTTCTTTAAATGTTTCTAATCCTACAAATAATATTGGAATAATTAATAATATAATTATACGATATAAAATTAATATTTACTATATAATACATAAACATAAAATATGTATTAAAATTAATTTCAAATAATTAAATTAATATAACACTAACACACATATATATACATATATGTGAAGTCATAATAATCATATAATAATATTTATAATTTTTTTAATTTAGTTAATTTATTTGTGACTTTTTATGTTTATAAGTACTTAGGAATTATTTTTATTTGTTCATTAGTGATTTTATGTGATTACGCGCATTTATCAATCATTATACTCAATTAAGGCGTTAATACAGTGAGATAGATTTTATACATTTTATAAGCTTAAAGTGTTACTTTTAAAGTTTTTATCAAGTCAAGATTCAATCTCTTATACTTATACGTATATAGAATTTAAAATTCTTATACGTGATTAAGAAATTAGGGTTTTTTTTTTTTCATTCGAATAGTTTTAAGTTTATAATTTAGTAAAGTTTTTAGTTATTTGATCTTATCTACTCATAAAATTATTTAAGACATCTAGATTCAGTTTAAGGTTCAAATTAGAAATTTATAGAGTTTACAGGGATTTCCCTTACTCTTATATTCTAGTAAAATTATATCAATAAATAGCAGAATTGAAGATGGGGAACGATACAAGTAACCTACCTAATTTTATAGCTTGAGATATTTTCTTTACTCCTTACCTTAAAAAAGTAGAGATACGGTGTGCCCTTGAACAGGTGACCATCTTTCGACTAATCTAACCTCCTCCGTCTCTCGAGGATGGACAAGAGATAATACAGGAATATTTACTCATATTTCTTAAGGGGTAGAGACAATGGCATCAGTACATAAATTTTCCTTCCTTTTTACCGCATTTCTGATCGCAACTTCGAATATGAAATTCAAGGGGATCAAATTGGAGATGATACTCTAAATCATAGAACTATAATAAAATATACAAATAAAAAAATACAAATTTCTACAAAGTCGTAAAACCATATATAAGAGCTGATGCCTACCTATTGCTAACAGGTCAAGGAAATTAGCGACCCAATGATAGGGGAGTCAACATTGAAGCCTCAGTAAATAGTGAACTTCATCTGGGCTCCAAAACTATCAAGAGGTCTTATCCAAATGGATAGTTCAATGTGCTAATTAGCACTTAACCTTGATACTTATGCACTGTTTTCCATTTGACAGAAAACAGATTCATACTACAAAACTCTTACATTTAATGCAAGGGGCCTTAGCGAACACCAAGCCAAATGGTGCTCATTATTTTCTTACTATGGTTGGTGATTAAACAAGATGCACATTGGACTTTAATTTGGCATATTTTCAAACTACATAAAACCACATCAATTTTTGTTAGAAATAACTGCAGCATTGAGTTCCTTTCCAAAGACTATTCCACTTAGATTCAAGACAAAACAACTCATCACCAAAAATCAGTACCATATATGCCACAAGAAGAGAGCATTTTTGAAACGAGGTGTCTACATCTTGCCGATACAGCATGCACTTCATGGATATATGCAAATTTGGGAGTGATTGCATTTTCAGAGCAACCTATCTGATTAGTTGGATGCCAAAGCTTCAATTGTCTTGGATAACACTATATGAAATGCTACGTGACTAACACCTTTCTTTTGTTGATCTTAAAATCGTGGTTGTTTATGTTATGCAACCAATTAACACCACATTTTGATAAGTGAAATCCATGTGCATAACATTGTACTTTCTTAGGGGGATTCCTGATCACAAAACATGTAAAGTATATGACCTTGATTTCTGCAAGTCTCCACAGCTAAGAAATAATCTTCCAGGAAGACGAATTTTCTTCCCTTTCTACCACTATTCCCAATATTCTTGCCAATGCTTCATCAAATATACTTTGTCATTTAGTTTTCTTCCATATACAGAATGATTTCTCATACATTTCTTCACCTACTATACATGCTCATGACATGGCTAGTTCTTTGCCTCAACTTTCTACTAGGAATGGGAAAACTCCACTTGGTTAAGTGATTATGTATGCTTTCCTCAGACCTTGTCTTCTATTTCTACCACATGTATTGTTGATCCACCCACATTTACACCTAATCAGGGTATATTGGATCCATCCAAGAACCCTGGATTATGCATAGGCTGAAAAGGATTCTGAGTGGGTTATGGTGATGGATATGATTGGTTTACTCCTCTCTATTTTTACAAAACCCCAGCAAAAATTTTGTTGATATCTTGAACCCCACAAATGGAGAATAAAGTTCCTTATCTTTTTCTCCTAGAGATATACACGTCAATAAAGGAATTAAGTTGTTTAAGTGCACTGAGGTGGGTTTTAAGCACTCTCTTAATGCAATGGGTTGTGTTTGAGCAGAAAGCCTCAACAAAAGACCAAACACATGAGGCTCTAGCTAAAATTCCATTTCTTATGCTAGGTTGAATATTTCAGGTAAAGTGATTATGGGGCTAGAAAGCAGGTTTTTCAGAAGCAATCTTGAACTAACTGAAATGTTTGAGAGTCTGCGCAAACAATTAGATAAAAATACAATAGATGTCTAAAAGATTAATAATTTGAGGCATTTCTTACAGTTTTAACATGCCGAGCAAAGGTTTTATCCATGATACATGAACAGGCTGTTTCCCGCAGCACAGGCAATGAAATTTGTAGTTGGATGCCAGGCCATGTGTGACAACCTGTCACTCATGCTACAAGAAACATCTTCAGAGCCAGAGCTTGAAGTCTCATGCACTACAAAATTACAAGAAAGAGATTTGGCCATAGCAGAAAGATTAGAGGTGCTGAACAAATCATAATGTGAATCATCATCACCCAAAAAAAAAAATTCATTGAGTGAATGATTATCGATCTAACCTTGCCGATAGAATCCACGAGCCAGATTACTTATGGATGACCTTCTTGCCCTTGAAACGGCAGTAGGGAGTGCCCTCCTGTTTGATATTATATAGACAGCACATGCTTATTGCACAATATGCCAACAGCATATTTAAGTTAATAAACCATCAACTTTGATTCAGTCACTATCATCGACACTTTCACAATGTGCTTCTTTTATGAAAATAATGATAATAGACTTGTCAAAGAATGACAGTATCTTCTAGTGAAGTTAAAAAAAAAAAATATTTAGTTGTCCAACTGGGAGCAATAGGGTTTCAGCTTCAAAATAATGCTGAAATTGATGTAAAACAAACACATGAAAAAATAAGGGAGACGGTAGAAGAACATAACAGAGTGGGCAAACAAACCAACCTGTTTGGGTTTTTGCTAGCTTCAATAGTGATCCCATCTTCACTACTAGCGTCAAGGCAAAAAATGCGCAGGAGATTACTGTTAGAATTAACACAAAATAGTCAAATGCCATCACTTATTCACGCAGCACTAAAAGCCAGAACACAGTATATTATTTTGCTTGGCTGCATATGCAATTGATTAGTTAAAGAAACAAACCTATATGAACCAGAAGCGAACTGAAGCCCATCTCCACTTATGCAACAGTCAAACTTATCAAATATGCTGTCATTGTTATACAATTCGGGCAACTGCATAAAGTGTCACTCCGTTACA
Source organism: Lumnitzera littorea (assembly GCA_024138015.1). NCBI lineage: Eukaryota > Viridiplantae > Streptophyta > Magnoliopsida > Myrtales > Combretaceae > Lumnitzera > Lumnitzera littorea. The sequence goes on along the minus strand of JAMXBB010000004.1, from coordinate 111,350,937 downwards.
TAATAACAAATGTCATCATATCAAAAGATTGAAAGTTAAAAAGGTAGCTGCAACTCCTTGATTCAACAAATGTAATAGATTGGTGCTTAATTCCATAATGCAATGAGATCATTTTACATTAAACAGAGCAAAAAGGAAAGGAGAGTGATTGCACATTTACTGTTAAATACAACCTTACCTTCGGCCTTAGATGCTCATGAACCTTGAATATTGCAACTGGCTTAGAATCCATGCGCAAATCCCACAGCTAATGTGCCAGAAAACAGAAGTTGAGCAAAAAGCTATGGTGATAGTAAATAGGCAATAAATTCAAGCACAATAAATAGAAGAGGATGGATATGACATGTTTGCCAGAAAAGTTATATCAACTGCATGTCATTGACAAAGGTGAAATCCAATCTTAATGAGCCATCTGTATGCAAACTTATCTCCTCATATTGATTAGACAATAAGAATTAGGCATAAAAAATCTGATATACCAACTTGTACAAAAATTTTAGTTTTTCTTTTTAAAAAAAAATCCAGCTTCTACCTGTGCTTCTGTAGTCAGTTATATTAAAATTTTGGGCAGAAATACAAAAATAAATCTAAAAGTTAAGCATGTTTATACTTCAACGTATAAGAGTACACAAGCAAAAGAGAATTTTGGGCAAAAACTATAATAAATCTTGCTATTTCTTAATTTGAGTTTAAAATCTACAGCACGAACCTTTAGATTCAAGTAATCTCGACTTAAAATTTGTTGTCCATCTGGTGCAAACTTTATACTGGAGATGGATGCAATGATCTCAGTAAAAAATGATTTCGATTGACAGGTCTCTATGTCCTGTAAACTGTTGAAATAAGCCTTTGAAGACAAGTATCAGAGTAATAACATTTGCAAAAGAGGAAAAAACAGAAAAAAATAGGAATCTCAAATAACATCAAACTATTTTCATTAACAATAAAGACCAACAGGATAATCAGCTTAAACTCACATCCTTGCATTGGGATCACATATGGCTGATTGTCGCATGTCAATTAGATGGATGAAACCTCTTGAGCTACTATATGCTAGCAGGTTACAATGAATTGGATGGAATTCAGCTGATGTTATGACCTCTGAATTATAAAAAATGCATTCAGAGAACATGAATTCTGCATTAAGAGAATATCAAGTAAATGAGCAGCAAAAGATATTTACCAGTCAAATCGTCCATGGTTTCTGGTTTGATGTCAACCATATTGAAACACTGGTTACTAATCTCCAGGTTCCACAAGTTAATTCTAAGATCATCTGCTGAAATGAAGGTTTCACCATCACTGTAATATAATCAAAATTGAAATTGTCATTACAAGCATTAACTATTTTGAACCAAAATCAGTAAGCAAGGAAAGCATTACAGTTCATCTATGAGGGGGGAAAAAAAAGGAATATCTGTGTATTGACTCATCTCCTTTTAAGAAAAAATTTAGAAATAAGGTTGTTGCATGTGCTGATTTAGAAGTACTCCCAACAACCATGCAGTTGTCTGTACCTATTAGTTGAGATAGAATTGATGCTAAAATCATGAGCATGAGCAAAGACCTTTCGGCATCTTGAATAAGTGTCTCCCGGCATATAAGCAATCTAGTTCAAGAAATAGTTAGTACTTTCGGGTCAAAGTCATTTCTCGGTGACAACAGTAAGTCTCTCGTCCTCTCAAACAGTGAGTCTACTGGTACAACCTACCCCAGGAAAATGCTCCTGAGGGAAAAGCTTTTTCTGTGCTGTATTCTCTGTCCACTCCAGATGATATCCATTCCCAGGTCTGCCCTTGTCATTCAAGAAACTCCTTTCTGCCAGAAGTGCATTCTCTGAAGAGACATAAGGACTGCAGTCCATTTCTTGAACTTTTTTTGCTTTCCCTTCTCTAACCTGGCATCAACCATGAACTGATGGGTTAGAGCACTATTAAAGATCTGAACAACCATTTTAAGGTAAGTAATATTTTCAATAAGGACAACTATAAAATGCACATAATAGGTATCTACTCTTTGCATAACTCATAGAGGGCATATCCTTTACATAAATAATTCCCACAAAGAAAATAATCGTAACTCAAGACATCCTTCCTAGCAAACTGTTCCTGGTTGTCCACAACAAATCTGAAAAATTATCAAACAGATCAAGACTGAAGAAATTTATAAGGATAAAATGGGCTTTGTATCTAAAACCTACATCCTTCATCCATTATTAACACGCACTGCTAACCATGTATTTCATGTGCACATAGTTTTCATTGGGATGGCCAAAGGTTGATTTGTCACAACTTCAGACAGAACTAACGAATATGGCTTAATTAGTGGAACTATGAAGTAGTTGATCATGATTTCTCCCAATTGACATTGCAAAGTTCTCCTCTTCATCTGAAAAAGCACTTTCCTTAAACTAGTTCCTAGAATTGATGGTCTTGCTCTGGGTTAACTAAAGAGTATAAAATCACAGTGCTTAGCCTAAAAACTTGTCCCAAGATACTCATGATTTCTTAACTATGAACTGTGTAGATAAAAGGCAAAAGAGTAGGTTTTCTTATTGAAAAGAGCCGCAATCATTCAACAAAAGAGTAAGAGCGATCCAAAAGAAAGTTTGGAATTTATTCTTAGCACTAAGATTACATGTGCCCTGCTTTTAACCGGAGTTATGATTTACAACTTGGATGACTTAAAGATATTGCAGAGAACTAATTTGGGGGATAGTAGGATTTCAGAAAAGAGCCAGCAAATTTAACAAATGAGGACAAGAATCATCATTGACCATTAGCCATCAACTGGAGCATCAACAGGGCAGAAAACATTATTGAAAATTAAAAGCTCCCTATGACAGGTTGCTTGAGGCAATGTTTTCACGAAATACATTGTAACAAAGAATGTCATCCTCCGTATGTTACCAATAACTACACTATGAAGGACTTCAATTTTTCAAGAGCCAGTCTGCTTGTTGTGAATATATGCCCACCTTCCAGAGCTTGATTGTCTTATCATTGGCAGATAGTATCAACAAGGTTCCATTAAGTGTAGCACACCATCTAACTTTATTTATCTTTTCTTCAATTTCCACACTCTTCAAGTAATCAAACTGTACAAAAAGCACAAAAATAAGGAAGTATGCAACCGTTGGAGAAAGAAAAAACACAAAACTGAAATTTACAAAACCATGCAAGAAATTTATCCAACTGTGCTCCAACCACAATGAATGCAAAAGCTAACCTCAGGTTCATGACTCTGAAACTCTGTGAGATACTGGTACACTGGAGGTGAAGTGATAGAATGTTCCAAATGCTGCAATTTGTTCCAGAGCAGGTGCATATTCCAAGTTTAGAGTTTGATAATCAAGGATCAACATGATGGTTAATTAACCAGAGCAATTATGCAATATAAATGAGTTACTTCGCAAGAGAAAACTTCTCGCTATTCCCAAAAAAGGTTAGCTGCCTTACATCTTTGTCATGAGTTCTTTTAAAGATGACAACACGGCCTCTGCGGTCTCCAACAGCAAGGTGGTCACCAGTCTTGTCAAATTCAATGGTAGAAATTTTATCAACTGTAAGAGCAAACACAACATCCACAACTATAAGGATGTCTTTAGCACCATGTTTGGTAGGCTAAGTACAGAACTCGGCTATTTATGTGTCTGTAGTTTATTAGGGATAAGCAGTAATTGGACATTGAGGTTCGGACAACCATTCCCTTTATGTTGTTCCATGTATATTTTTGACTATATTTCTGCCATACTACCACCACCTTTACTTCTGCAAAATCACCTCCATGACTTCTTTTATGCCATTATGTTAAATCTAAACTTTCATATTCCAAAACTTCTCTCTACTAGTTTCACTTCCTTTAAAATGCTTCCCTTGTCCCCATCATATTGACAAAATAACATCTACCCATCCGAGCATCTTTTCAAAGTACATGCTCTTTTATCAGCCTAACTCGTTGCCACATCTTATTGCAGCAACTATCCAAGACAGAGATTATCCTATTTACTGAATGTAGTTTTATTTTCATAGTACTTAAACATATAATAGCACATCTTTTCCATATATTATATTGGAACAGAAATACATTTAAAAAAAAAAAAAGCAATGGGAGACATTACTGAAATCGACATTACTGAAATCAAGTTCAGCTTTATTGCAGTCAAGCTCCTAGAACTAATTCTTGACAAGCTTGATCTGTGCTCCATTTGTAAAGTTGAATATGACTTACACTTGATCAAATACAATTTGTGTTTGTTTCACAAAGATCGTTTTCCATACTATTTGTCTACATTTACTATAATAAAAACTTTACAAATTTTGATAGGACGCAACAAACAGACAACCAATATCTCTTCGAGTAGGTCAAAACAATTGTGACAAGCTTGATCTATGCTCCATTTGTAATGTTGAATATGACTTACACTTGATCAAATACAATTTAAATTGCGTTTGTTTCACTAAAATGTTTTTCATAGTATTTGCCTACATTTCCTATAATCAAAACTTTGCAAATGTTAAACAGACAACCAGTCCCTCCTAGAGTGGGTGAAGATAAATTGCTCAACCATCCATTTCATGACTAACCACCTCGGTGAATGTCAATCGCGAAACGAGGGAAAAGGCCTCCACTTTTTAAAATATACAATCATTTTCCTTATTTTCCACTTGCACCAGTTATTGATCATCACTAATCTCCGAAAGCTGCCTCTATCACCATTTACCGCTAAAAGCCGTTACTAACCTCTAGCTCTATAATATTCGCTGATCATAAGGGCTAAACTATAACAGATACGTGAAAATGATCAGAAATCATTTTCCGCAAAACAATCAGACTTACTAGTTTCTCGATTCTATATAGTAGAGATACAAGTTGTTATATATGAAAAAACCGAAAGTAACCTTCTTGAACTTCTTCTCCAGGACTTCGCTCGCCGAAAACCTGCGAGAACTTCCACTCGACGGTGGAACTCGACCTCGTACTCAAACTCATACCGTCAGTGTACGATCACAGCACACGCACATCACGAACAATGACACGACACCACACAACAACTACAACAACACACGGTACTGAGTTCACGAAGATTCTGATTCTCGTTTTCTGCTCACTTTTCTCTGCCGCTCCCGTTTGTTATTATCCACTCGACTTTTCAGGAGTGAAAAAACAGGTTTATGAATCTTTCTTTGGGTTTCTCTATTGGATTAATTGTATGACTAGAGGTTTTTATCTTCTGGGCTTGGGCCGTTGTATATTTTATGAACCTAAACTATAACTTGGGCCCAGACCATGGAAAAAAGTCAGTTAAATTGTAAGGAAAAGGACAAACATATTTTTCAGAGGCCCTATTTTTTTTTTTCCCTTCAAAGAAGCTTTTAAATCTTTTTGCCTCTTTCTCAACGCGATTTTCCTTTCTTTGCTTGAAATCTCAACTTCCAGCAAGAAATCTCCATGCTCTTGCACTACCTTGCTCATAGGTTCCTTTCGCTCGAGACGAAGGGATTCAACATCTTTTTATTGAAATCATTTATTCAAGATGACGTCAAGCTCAAGAATGAAATCATAAGCGACGCAGCATATAACATTATAGATATAATATTATGGGAATAATAGTAAATTATTACAAAAGACTACTGATATAAATGATCATGAGGCATTTATATTCCATAGCCCAAAGATAAAATAAGGAAATGAACAGTATCCATATCCCATAAAATCAAGAAAGAAATAAGATAAGATAAACTTTTTAAACAAATAAAGAAATCTTAACCCATACAATATTATGCCAAAACTAAAAAATTTGACTTCTTAAATTTACTAAATGGCAAAGCGAATTATTTAAGTCAAAGTACACTCGAATTAATCTTTATTGACATGCTATGTGCTTCATAACTCTTCATATGTAAAAAGTTATGATTTCGTAAACTAAACTTCTTAACTCAAAGCGTTAATCCAACTCTAATGTTTGTGGCTTTTGACCAACTATACTTCTCAACATTTTGGGATTCATTTTTAGATAAGACTAACTAACTTCTAACTTTTTCTTTTCCCTTTTTTTGATTACCTAATTAGTTCATGATTTGCAACTTTATTTTGTCTGCATCAATAACTTTAAGATATGATTTCAAGTCATTTTGAAAACTGGATGTATTGAAACCTATTACAACTATACATATAAGTAGACACTATGCTTGATCTTATTGGATAAAGAGAGTTATTTTCAGTTTACATTTATAACTAAAGTTGCTAAACTTTTTATTTAATTGAACTTCTCTTTGTTATCTCTTCCATCTTGCCTTACTCTTCAACTAATCAATATTTACCATAAGATGTAAATTTAAGTAGTATGCTTTTTGCAAAACTTTAGCAAGAAATATTGACAACTATAATGACCCTAAGATACCCTAAGAAGTGTTAGTAGAGGAGATGGACCTAAGAACTAGTTACTAGCATAGTGAGAAGATATTGGTATGTTTTGTATGCAAAGAGGAGCTAAAATGGAATTTCTTTTTTAAGTCTTATTTTCTTTTCTTATATCTAGAAGTACGTTTTAAATCTAAAGTAATGATTCTCTAGAATTACTAATTCCATCTATAAGAGAAATTTTGATTCCAATTTAAAGAAATGAAATTGCAATTCCATTACATCTTAATCTATTCCATTTTAACTCATTCTCATGCACTAAATGTGACATAAGAATTTAAAAACCAACAATATAAAGAACATCATTTAGAAGTTGACCTGTACCCTCTACATGGCAAAGGAAAAGTCAAATACCATCGAGACACTCAAATCATTTCCATTTGACCAATAAAAGATTAAAGGTCTACCATTTAGATGGAAGTCAACGAAGGAGTTGAACCCAAGTGACCAGTGTAGTGAAAAGATATAAGAATTTAACAAACCAATTATTTTAACTCAGTTGAAATGATGATTAACATTTTTGAGTAGATTGGAACTTTAATTTTAATTAATCTAAGTAATTATTGGCCCAGTATCGCTCTGATAAATTAAGTTTGATGAAAATATAAAATAGTCATGAATTGTCTCTTTTAAGATAGCAAAAAGACATATAAGACTTATAATTTTCAAGATTGTTGGATTTATTTATAGTAGGCACTACTTATATACATAGTCCTTTGTATTAAAGCAAAGAGATAGTCTACTATGAAAGCAATCTAAAGCTAAAATCAACAATACTAAAAGTGGTAACAAGAAGATTTCCCATCTGTTGTGAAGTACTTAGATGTAATCCATATTCAGCTTGACAGTCCTCCTTACATTGTGTCATGTTACACCCATCTTGATTGCATCAATTCTTTACATTTTCTTCAATCTACTTCCTCTGATATAACAAATGTTGCTAAAAAAAAGAAAGATCATCACATTAAGGTTAGTATATCTAGAAGTTGAAGTTTGCATGATCGGAATAAATTCGTAGAGAAACATTTTAAAAAGAATGATTCATATGCCAAAAATAAAATAGGCCAATTTCCACTTTAATTAATATTAGAGATTCTCCTTACTAAAAGGGGTCATTTATTTTTAAATGAGTTTATTTCATCATGTGAATACAGTATAACAAATAATATATAGTATAAATTTTCTATTATTATGGTTAAAAGAAAGTCCTATCGGATGGTTTCTAGTATGAGTATTAGAGGAACTATGGATAATAAATGCAATTTGGTTTATTAGAATAGAATCACAATTTTACTCTATTATTTATTTGTTTTTTTCCCATAAATATTATTTATTCGACTTAAAAAAAATTCATAAGCAATATTTATTCTATGAAATTGTTACAAAGATGACTACAAAAGTACCAAATAGATTTAACGATTACATTACATATTATAAATAAGGGTTACATTACAAATCTATAGGTTGTAATTAGAAAGTACAGCAATTGTACAGTTAGATTGTAAACAAATAATAGAGAATGTAATAGATTTAATGAGATCTAGTAGCAAACATGATAAATCTGTAATTGAGTAACTAAATACATGTACAAACTATAAAAGAAAAAAAAAAAAGAAGAGAAAATAACATCCCTAGTAATGAGAAACATAATCGGGAGTCTTGACTAGCTTGAAATAGTCACCTACATAACAACTCATGTTAGAAAGAGAGGGGATTAGACTTAAAACATACACACATAGAAACCCTAATTGAACATTTGAGAGAAACAGAGAGAGAGAGAGAGTATAGATAGAGAAAATAAAAGTAAGAGAGAGAAAGTGTTACTTGATTGTGAAGAGTGCAATAGCACGCGAGAGAGTTAAAACCTAAGCTTGAATTCAATTATGGGCCGAGTTGTATTATTTGGTGCTCTTGTTGATGTTTCAAGAATGGCGCCACCAACAAGAAATTCAGAAACTTTAGATATGGAAACCATTAAAAGTATGTTTATGACTATGCAACATCATCAACAACAAGAGTTGAAACAATCAATGGATGATAAAGTTGCTAATTTGTTGACATAATTGCAAAATTTGTCGTTAAGAATTATAAATGTAGAGCAAATTGGAGAAAAGATTATAGGGAATCAAAATCCTTCATTAGGGAATTCAGCAAATAATAATGACAACACTATGGATTCATCACTTTCTATAGGTGGTACCTCTATGGATTCATTATCGAAAGGAATCAAACTTGAGATTCCTAAATTTAGTGGTGTAGATCTACTGGGATGGATCTTTAAAGTTCAACAATTCTTTGATTTTAATAAGACACTTGATAATCAAAGAGTTATAATTTTTTCATTTGCTTTAGAGGACGAAGCACTTCGATGGTATCAGTAGATGCTTAAGAATAACCAGTTGTTATCATAGACTAATTTTCTTAAAGATCTTAAAACAAGATTTTGTCCATCACAATATGAGGATGTTGAGGGTCATTTAGTAAAGTTGATTCAAAAGGATAATGTTGTTGATTATCAAGCTGAGTTTAGGGCACTTTACAATCGTATTGTGGGTATTCCTGAATCAGTTCTTATGAAATGCTTTATTTTGAGTCTTAAGATATTTATTAAATATGATGTTTAAGTGGCATGGCCTCAATCTTTAATGGATGCGATGTGGTTAGCCAAAATGTATTAATCTAAAATTTTAGATGTGATAATGAATAAAAGTTTGAATGTATCTAGTAGTAAGTATTCTCCTTTGCAATTTTCATCACAAGTTCAAGAGAATAAGGTTACTATTAGTATAACTTCTACTAATGCATTGATATTAGAAACTAAATCATTGCCTATTAAGAGAATGACACTAGTAGAAATGCAAGAAAGAAGGAAAAAAGGTCTTTATTATAACTGTGATAAGAAATTTCATAGAGACTGCAAATGTGAGAAGCAGCTTCTGTTGTTAATGACAAAGGAGGAAAAGTAGTATGAAAAGCAAGATGAGGAATGCATACTTGAACCGACAGAAACAATAGTCAATATGGATGATGTGAGCATGATTAGTTTATACACTATGTTAGGAACCACTGTTCCAAGGACATTAAATTTTATGGTTAGATTATCTATAAACTAGTATCTATTTTAGTAGATACAAGGAGTACTCATAACTTTGTGCAATATTTAGGTCTTATTGTGACTCCTACTAATAAATTTCATATAATGGTTAAAAATGGGTCGAAATTGATTTGTGAAGGAGAGTGTTAGAGTATTGCATTCGAAATTCAAGGAGTTCAGTTTAAAGACACATTTTATGTTTTGCAAATACCAAGGGTAGAGATGGTGCTTAGTGTGCAATGGCTATAAAGCTTGAGCCCTATCATTATTAGCTATAATACATTACAAATGCAATTAATGCATAATGGCATTGGGATTACATTGAATGGAAATGATATTGCATAGGTGGCTCTTATTTCAAATAATCAATTATGCAGACTAATCAAGACAAATGCAGTAGCTTATTTTTATCACTTAACAGCTTAGGAGGTTAAGTATAACACATTAGAGCCTATTGCTAACAATACTCACTTGAAGCAAGTGTTCGGTAGATTCGCTCAAGTGTTTGAGACACCTTCATCATTGCCGCCTAATAGACAAATCCAACATTGGATTCATCTGTAACTAGGTATAACTCTTATCAATGTCAAACCTTATAGATATCCTTATTTTCAAAAAAATGAGAAAGAGAAATAGGTACATAATATGTTAGCTTAAGGTATTATCCATCATAGTAGTAGCCCATTTTTGTCTCTTGTGTTATTAATGAAAAAGAAAGACGAAACATGGAGTTTTCATATTGACTACCAAGCATAAAATTAGGCTACTATTAAGGATAAATTCTTTATACCGATAATTGATGAGTTATTAGACAAATTACATGGTGTCTCAATGTTTTCTAAAATGGATTTATAGGTTGGGTATCGTTAAATTCGAATGTAATATGAAGATATTAAGAAGACTGCATTTTGCACATACGAAGGTTATTATAAACTTTTTGTTATGCCATATGGATTAACAAACACACTAACCACTTTTCAAGCCATCATGAACGCTATTTTTAGGCCATTTTTTCGCAAGTTTGTTACTATTTTTTTTTTATGACATACTTATGTATAGCAAGAGCATAGCTTTGCATTTGGAACATTTATCTCAAATGTTACTATCATCCCCCGAAGCAGTAAAGCCATAACAATCCTGTTGTACAAATCATTCTAAGATAATAGTTAGCTTTACAACCGCTATCCTAGACTTGATTTACACAAAGCGTCCACGACTAACCCGCTTTGAAGTAAACAGTTTGAAATTTAATTAAGTCATTTACCTAAGAAAGTAAGAAAATATATATACACTAGAATTCATTACAATTAACGTTTACAACGTTTCACTGTAATCTATTTCCTAGTTAATACATTATTTAGAAATGAAAAATTCTAAAATAAGAGCTTAGACCTTAAAAATACATATCTATTCTTCAAATGTTTTTCCTCACTCTCCAAGATCAAGCAGTTGCTACCTTCAAGGTAGTTGTAAGCCACTTCTTAGCTAACACCTGCAACAATGTCTATAGAGATGTAAGTAACTACAGCTCAATAAGTTGAAATGGAGGACCTAAAACTATACCACAAACATAAATAAGGTTATCAACTAAATTATTAAGTGCAATGCATGTTTAAGCGAATGCCATCACACGACATTGTCCAGTCCGTCGTGAGATTAGAGAAATTGCACTCGCTTTAATCCGGGTTGAGGAGTTACTATTAATGCAACAGCTCACGATCAAATTCAAGCTTGTACAATGGAGACACCAGCTCCTCTTATGACTACCTTCGAACCATTGATTTCACCCTTCTCCTCACCTGTCACTTAGTTTGACTAAGGATGAAGAAGTAACCCATGATGCTATTCAATGCTATTTAACGCTATCCCTTTTGAAGGGGTTAGTATTTGGCTGGAGAATCTTAGGTTTCCCCTAATGGGTTGCTATGCAGGTTCGATTTATGGTTACAAATCATATATTTGTTAAGTCCAGTTTAGGATGATCAATCATTTCATACAATATAAGTTAGAACAATAACAAAATCATAACATCATTCATAATCAAGCACATATACACAGCCAATTATCTAAAAAGTACAATTGAGTATAATCTCAAGCCTCCAAAATATAGTAACGTATTAATCCCAACTTACCTCGACTCTTTACTTGCTCAGTTGAGGTGGGACTCATTCAGTCTATCGCCAATGATCTCTATAATACCAACGTTGTCTCAGTTTTCATATAATTGTTATAAGTTTGTTTTATCCTATAACACTTATTGTTATCTTTGGTTTGGGGTCTAATATATCCAATTATCTAGGTTCTCAAAACCTTTACAATTATTCTCGATTTGGGGTTAAGTTTTGGTTCAATTTCCATATCGATTTCTAAATTAGATTCTAATTCAATTTCTAAATATAGTTTTACACACGAATCCTAGAAACTCGTTTCAACCCATAATATAAAATTAATCACATTACTTCCAAATATCCTAGACACCATAATTACCCCTAGTCAGTATTTTATTCTACTCGATACATTTAAATCCTTATTAATGTATCAAATTTACTCTCAATGTGAGAAATTTTTATATTCTTCATATAATTACCTAAATTTAAGTTTTCCATTAGATTTATTATATATTCCTATTATTTATATAATATCAATTTTTATTCTAATATCTTCTATTTACTATATTTCCAATAATTGCGTATTATGTGTTCTCACCTATTATGTACATAATACACATCTAATATTTCTATCACTCTAATTATCGTCTCCCAACATCAATTAACATTTCAAAATGTCTAAATTTATCCCAAATCAGATTTTTATATCTAATTACCCTAATTTACAAATTAACTTAAAATTTATTATTTTTCCTTATTACTTATTTACTACATAATTACTCTATTAATTACATCTAACACCCTAAATAGTATAGGTATCATACTTCATCGAATTTAAACATCCTAAAATATATAATTATTTACTAAATCAATAATTATCCATTTAATTACTTAATTAACAAAAAATAAGCCATTTTATGCATCATTTTAAGGCCTAAAAATTATCTAAAAATTTTGAAAATTCATTTTTCAAAAAGGGCTTCATGGAACTATTCTATATTACCCTAGTAGTTTACAGAAAAATTTTGAGCTCCAAACTACACTCCTAAGCTTATTTATTTCTGAATCTAAATATGCTCAGTTTTGTTCAATTTCTTAAGCACCCTATATTTACAGATGTGATTAAACTTAATTGCTATTTTTTCCTAAATCTACATATAATAAAACATCATAATAACAAATTTCATAATTTTCTAGGCAAAATTAGTCATATTAATTAATTTTACAAAATCAAGCAAGAATCGGACTCACTTGGCCGTTGGGATTCCGGCTACTAGCGACAGCCCTAGGGGTATCGGCTAAGTTTGGCGGTGGTGGTGTAGTGTGGTGGTAGTCGTTCGTTTCTAGGTGGCCGTCGAATGTAGGTTTTCTTCCAAAGCCCTAATTACACAAATTTCTTATAATTTTTTATAAAACTCTAATTTCCTCTCAATTTTACCTCTGTCTAATTTTCTACAATTCCAGATATTCAAAATGAGCTTCTGAAAAATTTGGGATATTTATAAAGGTTTTAGGGAATTATTGTACATTAATTTGATCAAACAATTGCTTTATCTTCTTCCAATTTTTCTTTTGTGTTGTTCTAATTTAATTGGTTGAATTTTTTTCTTCTTTTCTCTAGCTGCCACAACTCACATTTGGATCATTCCTTATTTTTTTTGCTTTTTCTTTATTTTTCCTTAATTAATTATGAATTTTCTATAATTATTTAGCATCATTTTAACATATTTCGCATATTTCTACCTACATGTAAATTCATATATGGTATAAATAAATACTCTTAAATATTATTTAAGTTATTTTATGATTTTTAGTGTGCGTATAATTTATCTCTAGCGATTTGTTAATTATCATAATGCATTTTATGCATTTTCGATAAATAACGAGTAATATACTTAAAATTTGGAAATTTTATATTCTTTTATTTTATTACTTATTTTCTTAAATTCAAGCTTAAGGGATCATTTTTACTAATATTTATAGCTTTATTTTATAATTTACGCTTGATCGGATTTTTTAATCGATCAAAACCCCAAGTAGCTAGTTATAGGGCTTATATAAGTACTAGTAGACAACACTTTCTATTTGAAAAAGAGTAAATGTTCATTTGGGAAAGACACCATTGATTACTTAGGACATATTGTTTCTAAAGATGGTGTATGTCCGATTTTAACCAAGATAGAGGTTATCTCACAGTGGTGTTTTCCTTAAAATGTTAAACAGTTGAGGGTATTTTAGGGGTTGACAGGATATTTTAGGAGGTTTGTCAAAGGATATGCATCTATGGCTGCCCCTATGATTGACATGTTGCAACAAGATCATTTTATTTGGATAGACAAGGCTCGATCATCATTTTTAAAGCTTAAGCAAGCTTTAGTTTCTACTCCTACATTGCAATTGCTAGATTTTACTAAGGAGTTTGTGATTGAAACAGATGCTTCAAGTAGTGGAATTGGACAATCATATTATAAGATGATCATCTTATTGCTTTTTATAGTAAGAAATTATCTTCACATTTATTTAAGGCTTCTACTTACGTCTATGAGTTACATGAAATAATGTCAGCAATGAGAAAGTGGCAACAGTATGTGCTTGGCAAATAGTTTATAATTAGGACAAATCATAGAAGTCTAAAGGAAATCTTAAGTCAAGTCATCCAAACGCCGGAGTAACAAAAGTACTTAGCAAAATTGTTGGGATATGACTACTCAGTAGTATATACGGTAGGGATTGAAAACAAAGTAGCCGATGCTTTGTCAAGGAAGTATAAAGAAATGACATATTTCGGCTTATCTATTTTAACATTTCCTTTAATTGACAAGTTAAAGGAAGAATATTCTACATTAGATAGCTTTAAAGACATAATTGCAGACACTGATGAGGGGAAAGAGTTGAAATGGTAGTTACTTAGAAAAATGGCCTATTATTCTATCATCACAGATTATTTTTAGTGCCTCAATCTACGCTCATCCCATAAATTTTGTTTGAATTCATGCTACACTAACCATAGGACATTTTGGTGTCCTTAATACTTTCGGGAAGCTATCAAATGAATTGGAATGAGAAAGCAAGTTGAAGATTTTGTTAGATCTTGTCAAGTTTGTCAGCAAATGAAGTATTTGACAAGATCTCCAATTTGTGAGTCAATTTTGGAAGGAATTGTTTTAATTGAGTGGAACTAAATTAGCACTATCAAGTGCTTAACATCATCAATTTGATGGACAAACAAAAGTTCTTAATAGAACTATTCAACAATATTTATATGGATTTGTGATAGAACATCCTTCGGATTAGGTTTCTTTCCTTCCTTAGGTAGAATGTGCCTAAAATACCTCATATCAGAAAGGAGCCAAAACTACTCCTTTTGATATAGTCTATGACCATGCCTTACCAACAATTGCTTCTTATGTAAGAGGTGCCCCTAAATTGGATGCTATTAAGGTCGAACTCTACAATAGAGATGAGGCTCTTAAAATTCTAAAGGAGGAGTTGCATAGGGCTCAACAACTTATGAAGGAGTTGGTAGATAGGCAATGTATAAATGTTGAATTTTCAATTGGAGATATGGTTTATGTTAGGTTGCAACCATATAGATAGACATCTTTATCTCAACAACCTTATCATAAACTATCTCGTAGATTTTATAGGCCTTATAAAATACCATGGAAGATAGGGTCATGTGCATATGAGTTGGAGTTACCTTCTAATTGTAGGATACATAATGTATTTTATGTATTCGCTCTTAAGAAAGCTTATAATACATCGTTTTCTTCTCAGGACTTGCCACCAGACTCAGTAGCAAGTCACCCACTTCTAATGCCTTTAGCTATCTTAGGAACAAGAGACGTGATATAGAATGGGGCCATTACAAGGTAACTATTGTTGTAGTGGTCTGGATTACCTATGGAAGAGACTTCATGGAAGGATTACGAACAGTTTCAAGCCACTTACAAAGATTTTAACCTTGAGGACAAGGTTTTTCAAGGAGGGGAGATAATTGTTACAAAGAGGACTACAAAAGCACCAAATAGATTTAAGGATTACATTACATATCTCTAGGTTATAATGAGAAAGTATAGCAATTATACAGTTAAATTATAAAAACAAGATCCAGTAGCAAACATAATAGATCTATAATTGAGAAACCAAATAAATGTACAAACTATAAAAGACAGAACAAAGAAGAGAAAATAGCATCATTGATAGTGAGAAACAAAATTAAGAGTCTTCACTAGCTCGAAATAGTCACCTACATAATAAATCATGTTAGAAAGAGAGAGGATTAAGGTTAGAACGTACACACATAGAAACCTTAATTGAACATTCAAGAGAAACATAAAGAGAGAGTACAAATAGAGAAAACAAAAGTAAGAGAGAGAAAGTGTTACTCGATTCTGGAAGAGTGTAGTAGTACGTGAAAGGATTAAAAGTTGAGCTTGAATTCAATTGTAGGTCGAACCATATTAGAAATATGGAAAAATAAGGAATATCTATCTTTTTCCTTCATTAAAGGAACTATTATCTTATAAAATATCTACTTTGAAGTAATGTAGAAACTATGCTTCTATGATCAAAGTTTAACAATCAATGTACACTTAAGTTCTTTACAAAATAAAATTTGTAATTTTGTCCCTAATTTAATTACGAATAAGGCATTGTTAAATTAAAATAAGTTTTGGTAAAGCTATCTTATGATCCTACTTCACTTACAATCATATGAAGGTCCCACTTCACTTATCATATGAAACTCCTTGAAAATATTAATTACAAGTTCTGGAAGCTATTTGATATCAAACGTTACTTTATAAAAAAAGAAAAAAAAAAGGATGGGGCAAATGCTATATTTCATATTTGGAATTTTTTATAATTAATTGCTTCATTTTTTAAAATTGTAAATAATCTCATAAACTTTTAAAAGACTCATTAAACTTTAATAAATTAATAACATAAAGGATATTTCCTTTTTTAGTTTAAAAAAATCACATTATTATTAAAGTTTAGGAGGTTTTAATGTATATTTTAATAAATTTAAGAGGTGTTTGTATATCAAATCAAAATTTAAGAGATTTATTTTCAATTTATAGTGGTTATTTACCAATTTATCAAAATTTAGTAGGTTCTAAAATACATTTTAAAAGTTTAATAGATTAATCCGTACATAAATCAAAGTTTAAGAAGATTATTTATATTTTTCCTTAATTTTAAATTTTAGATTATTAATCATAAAATAGATAAAATTTAAGTATTAAATATGACGTTTACCCAAAAAAAAAAATTAACTACTTCATATTTATTACTTGACAATTTTTATAATTAACTACTTCATTTGTTGCTTTCGTATATGTTATATATATAGTTACGAAGCTTCTAAAGAAAAGGAAACCAAAAGATATGGCGTTATTTTCCACAAATCTTGATTTCTAAACAACTAAATGCTCCACTCATTGGAAAAAAAAAAAAAAAAAACCTCACGATCTTTCCTCTAGCCCTCTCCACATATATATTATTAATTTTGATAAGGATGATTTTACACTCTAACTTTTTCTCCCTTGTATGAAAATTATATTAAGATTTTCTTTATAAAATATACATATAACATGCATGTATATTCTTCTTTTTAAATTAATATCTTTGTAAGCTTGAATTCGAGGCCCCATTTGACCACCTTCTACATCTGTTTGTAGAATTAATGATACTTGGAAATATCTTTAATAATAATGTGACTAGAAAAGAGGATGGTTGACACTTACACATTGACATAATTAGCCAATGTTTGATAATATATTGCCATAATCAATTTTTAGATTGACAAATAGCCAATTGATGTTTATACATTATTATTCTTCTTTTTAAGTGAACTATATATTTGTTCAATTTAAAATTTGCATATGGTTATGATTTTATGATGAAACAATGAGATCTATCTATTTGGCTGTTGATACAATGATCTCGGCGAAGGAAATTTTACATAGCACTATCACATTAATTGCATTAATGTATTATATTAACTTATATTTCTTTATAATGATCTTTTTTGTAATTGGTGCATTACATAAGCTCTTAATTAGTTGTAATTAAAAGTTGAATCTTCTCAATATATATCTTCCATTATTTCTTAGTAATATGATATGAAAACTTCTTATACAAAAAAGAAAAGATTAAGTTATCTAAATACCGTCGTCTCACAAAGTAGATTGAAATGATGATTAATATTTTTGGATAAATTTCAACCTTAAGCTTTGATAATCTATACAAATGTAGAACTAACATCACTATAATATTTTAAGTTAATGAAAATATAAAATAGTCATGAAAGTGTTTGTTTTAAAAGAGTAAAAGATTTATAAAACTTACAATTTTCAAGATGATTACATTTATGTATAATAGACTATCTCTTACGTGAAAAATCTTTGTATTAAGACAAATAGATGTTTTGCAATAAGGGCAATCAAAACCAAAAATCAACAATACATAAAGCAATGACAAGAAGAATACCCATCTGGGAGGACACACCTTAACTTTAATCCATTATGTATACACTTAACAAATGCTTCGTTTCTATATTTAGCTTGGCAGTCCTTTTTACATTGTGTCATATCACATCTGTCTAATTGCATTAGCTCTTTACATGTTTTTCTATTTGCTTCTTTTGAAGCAATGAATGTTGCTGTGAAAACAAAGATCATCAAATTAAATTTAATATATCTAGATACCTTTTGGAACACTATGACTTTTGTAAGGAATTAAAAATAGGTTTATCAAAATAAAATTGCATATAGAATAGTTATTTTTAATTATTTAGTTCGTAAAAAACTTTTCCATATGGAATGTCTATTTTATATGATAGAGATAAAAAAAATGAGTATCTATCCTTCACTTCATGAAAGGAATTACTATTCCCCCAACATTATAACTTTTATTGCAAAAATGTCTCTGATCATAAAAGAAAAAATAACACTAGAGGAATCGCTATCTTTTTTTTCCAAATTTATTCTAATCCAATGAACCAAATGAATGCTTAGAAAATAACCTTACCTATGAATGGAAGAAGGAAGGCAAAGAATCGAGCGAAAGAATTTACGTACAATCTTGAAGATTAAAGACTTATCGGTATCAATATATTGATCTATTAGAAGCACAATAACTTTTACACTTAATGTGCATTTATGTTCAAAAGCCAAATTCTCAATTCTAGCTTTGTTGAATCAACAGAAGTCTTCTTTAAGCGCCTTACGATGCTTATTGTTCCCTTTCAATTAATTTACGAAACTCCATCAAAGATTAAATTAGCAGTTTAGAAGCATTTTGATATTAAACTTTACTTTAAGAAAGAATTAACTTCCATTACATTTTTTTTAGGTTATTATAGCGTAGGAGGAGATTTAATTTTAATCCGTCTTATTGAGAGACCAATATTCACTTCATACCAATAGACTATAAACTACATTTATATCATACAAGGTCAAGCTTCTATGCATTATATGTATAGTTACTTGTCATTAATGCCCTTTACCCCTATGAACCATAAGAACCTTCTAAATAAAAAGGACACCATTAATTGTCATCGATTTAGGCATTATTTTTCATGAATTTTAGATTTTTAATCAACTGAATGCTCTATGAATTACAATATTACATCTTGAATACCATGGAAATAAAGCATAATAATTGGTATATACCTAACTCGTGACTATTGTCTCATGTGTATGAGGACATAGAGGTTTAACTGACATGCCAAATTATTTATGTATTTATAATAGGATCAAGGAAACGAAGGTAATACTATTGATTATATAAAAAAATTACGAAGAAAATATACTAGATTTACAAATTTATTTATTTATTTTTCTTTTTTGTAATGGACCTATAACAATTGATCTTGTTAACAATGAACCTACCATGAATTGTTTTCATATTCATACCATACACTTTGTTCGGTAACTAGCTCATCTATTTCTTACTCATTTGTTGACTTAACCTACTACTAGAGGTAAGTGGGTAACCTTATTGTACGCAGTACCCATTCAGACCCTACTTCATCGGTAGGCTTTAGGTGGGTAAAGAAGATAACATGATAGGTTTTGAATAGCAATTTCTTGAGATATGCTCTCATAAGGTATGATATGAGTATGACAATAGGGTATTCTATACCATCCTAAAACTTATACTCTAAAGTATATAGGGTATAAATTTTAAAGTACTTTGTAATATTAATTAAATGATATTAATAAATAAAATTATTGCATTTCTTTAGTCTTATAGAAAATAACAACAAAAGTCTAGCCTATAATAAGAACCTTAAAACTACATGTTCATATGTTTACTATCTTGTTCCTCTCTCTTCTTTTTCTTTTTTATGGGGTGTTAAAACTCTCTATCTTTTTATACTATCTCATTTTTATGTTGTTTTTTTCCTTTTTTTACCAACCATAATTTAGAAAGGTAGTAAAACTATCTCAGTTATTAACTTATCATTAGATATATTTTATTGGAGTTACTTAACAGATGATTTTTGTATTCTACGTTTAACGATTTTATAATTTGATAAAAATTTATTTTGATGATTTAAAAAGAATATAAAAAAATAATTCAGCACAACCCAACTAAGGGTTAAACCTTTCCAATTACAAGAATATTCTCTATTTTATCTACTAAATTTTCATATTGCTATAGTTAGATTCATTGTGATTATAAAAACCTTTCAAATTATTACTATTTAGTCAATTACTGTAGTTATAGATTTGATAATAATTATGTGTCTACACAATATTTCAGAAAAAGATAAAGTAAAAAAAAAAAAAAGACAGGTAGGTACCTAATACTTTATACCCTATACCTTGTACCATGTAGAATTTATAGGGTATAGCGTATATGGTAGTTTTAAGGTGTCATAAGGTAAGTTCCGTATACAAAAATTTTAGATCCTGTATTTATAGGGTGGGATATAGATAAGGTATCATACTCTATTTACTTTGTATCCGTTCACCCCTACTTACTATCATTACTGTTAAGTAGCCTGAGGAGATGGGATAGGGGTTTAGCCATAAAGCACTATGAAGCGAAACTGACAATCAAGAAGGCATGGGCTGATAGGAGACGAACAAAGAAAGTTTCATTTACTAAAAAATGTAGTATATTTGGAATATTTTAGTAATCGAATAAATTTTTGTTACATAAACTATATTTATATCCTATCGTTAGCAATATAACTAGCAAAACTGATATACATGTGAGAAATAAATAGATATATACATATGGAAATGTATTTGTATGGAATAATTAATCAAGTCTCTACATCCCATCCCCCCTTAAAGACCCAAGTTGAGACAAAAGTTCTACGATTATTAAACATTAGAAGACTTTGTAAAGAGATCAACCAGCTAGGTTGAGGAAGGAGCATGGACTATCTGTAGAATGCCACAAGAAATATGGTCTCGAATTAAATGTATGTCGTTATCAATGTGCTTCATATGCTTATGTAAGTAAGGATTATTAGCAATGAGTTAAATCAGCTTATTATCACAACATAAGGAAAGAGGATAAGAAACATTTACACCAAGATTTGCAAAATGTAGGAAACCCAAAGTAACTCTTTACTAATGCTTGCCATACTCTGATATCTCACCTCAATGGTAGAAGTACTACCAAATTTTGTTTCTTGGTCTTCCAAGAAAAAAACAAATGTCTAAGCATGATACAAAAACCAATAATAGATTTCCTATCAACACATGAAGAACCCTAATTTGCATATGCAAAACCAACCACTTCAATAGAATTGTTTGAGGGATAAAAAATGCTAAGAGATAAAGTTCCTTTCAAATATTTCACAACATGAGCAATAGCCTATGGATATAAAGTGCATGGAGTAGAAAAAAATTGACTAAGATAATGAACATGAAAATAGATATCAATCTCGATCAAAGTAAGGAATAAAAGCATACCAATCAAGCATCTTTATACCAATGGGTTAGGGAGAACATCTCCTGATGTTTTATCTAATTTTAAAACATAATGAAAAGGAGTAGTGAAGGGCTTACAGCCAGTTAAACTAATATAATTCAATATATCTAGGATAAATTTTTATTGATTTGCCAAAATTCCATCAGTTGTATGTTAAATTTCAAATCTTAAGAAAAATCTCGCAAGATTGAGATCCTTAATAGTAAATGCACTATAAAAAGCATATTTGAGAGAGGAAATGAATTCTTTATTAGTTCTCGTAATCAACATATAGCAAAACAACCAAGAAACCTCTATCATCTTGGCAAGTGAATAAAGAATAGCCACTTTTGGATTGTTGAAAACCTTGAGTAACCAAAAAATAAAAAATTTCTTTATTCCATTTTCTAGAAACTTGCTTAAGTTTATACAAAGACTTTTGAAGCTTATACACATGATTAGGCTTAGCTTTAGTATGACCTTATGGAGGTAACATTTAAGTCTCTTCATTTACATAGCCATAAAGAAATACATTGTTGATGTCTACTTGATGAATTAGCCAATGATAGGCCAAAGCAGCAGCAAGTAAGATTCTTATAGTTCTTAGCTTAGCCATAGGCGAAAAGGTTTCATGATATTTTATCTCTTCAACTTAAGTATAACCTATGGCCACTAATTTCGCCTTACACCTTTTCACTATTGAACCTAGGGTTCATCATTTGATTTTGATGAGAACAAAACAAAAGGTATATATTTCAACATGTTGTTTTTGAAGAGAACAAAACAAGTAGATGATTAAACTAAGTATTATTTGATTATATTAAGTTAATTGAATAAGACCGATTAATTTGCTTAATGATTAAATATATCAATTAATTTTACAAGATATTTAATTTTTTGAGTAGTGATCAAATGATCTTAAAGTTAGATTACAAAGTGTATTTGTTTGTTGTGTGTTAAAAGTATTTTCAGATAATACTTAACCTACTAGCATGACGGCTCAAGAAAGAACCAAGCTGACGGTATAAAGCCCTAGATAACAAAAGGAAGAACTCCTTAGTCATGAAGAGCTAGCATGCCAGTAGTGCATTTTATTATCGGCATAGCGGTAAGCCTGTTTCAAGTAGCCGTTAGAGCATTTAATGTGTGATAACGGGAAGAATTCAATAAGTTAATATAAATGCTCAACAACTCAACCAAAGAGAATTAAGATCTGATACTACTACAATTAAAAAACATTCTTTTACATTCTTAAGCTTCATTACTTCTCTTTTGTCTCTTATACACTTGCAATCAAACAAAAAGAGACCTAGTGTATAGTATTTGAAAGTTCTTACATTTGCAATTTTGAGAGAAAAGTACTATGCTTGAGTTTATTGTGTGTAAAAGAGATTGTATAAACTTGTGTAGCTCTTAGAGCATTGTATTGAGAAATTAATAAAGTGGTATGAAGTTCTTGATTAGAGGCATTGTGAGTCCATGGAGACTAAGGAGGACTAAGGGGTAGTCTAAATTTTACGTTATATTCGAGCTTGAATTTCTCTATCTCTATCTTTTTTTAATTTCTGCGCTTATTACTGTTTTATCATCATTTTGATCACTCTTGTTATTGCATTTAATTGGAAATCTTGAAAAGAATTACATATTTTCCTAAAACTTAATTTATCACCCCCTCTTGAGTTTAGCTTAGTGTTTTACATTCACACTACCATCCAATCTATATTTCACCTTATAGTCCCACTTGAAACCAATAGTCTTTTTAT
The DNA here is from genome assembly GCA_024138015.1 of Lumnitzera littorea. Taxonomy (NCBI): domain Eukaryota; kingdom Viridiplantae; phylum Streptophyta; class Magnoliopsida; order Myrtales; family Combretaceae; genus Lumnitzera; species Lumnitzera littorea. The sequence goes on along the minus strand of JAMXBB010000004.1, from coordinate 111,327,610 downwards.
CCGGAGGTAACTAAGTAAGTTCCTAAGTGTTATTTAGCTTTAATGCTTCTAATTTCTATTTCATAGCTAGAACCCAATCTTTACATTTAGAAGCTTGCGAATAGTAACTTAGTTCTTGAACAATGAAAAAATATGCTAAAAAAGTTACATACTAAATTGGGAGGTATTTACATGTATCATGGGTGAATAAGGGGTATAAGGAAGAAGAAGGATGAGCAGCCAAAACATAATGCAAAGCATGAATATAATCTTTTAACCAACTTAGAGTAACACGCATTCTAATAGACCGACGTAGTAGAGATAAATTGATGTCTAATGTAGAAGGAGCACCACTAGTAGAAGGAACATTATTAATAGGCAAATCAGGAATGAAATCATTACGAGATGATGAAGAACCCATATCATCAAACAAATAAATATAAGGAGCAATTGTAGAAGTGGGATCTAAAGAAGCAAAAGAAGCATCACTCGAATTGTGTTTGTAAGGGAACACAATTTTAAGATATTGATAGAATATAACATCCTTACTTACTTTGATATTGATCTCATGCGTCTTATCATGACCCAAAATGACAAAGTCGTAACAATCTCACCGTATAAACTATTCTAAGATAGAAGCTGTATTACAATCGTTATCTTATATCTGATTTACATAAGGCATTCATAATTAACTTACTTTGAAGTAAACATTTCATAAATTAAACATGTTGTTTAACTTTGAAATTATGAAAAATACATATTTATACTAAAATAACTCGACTATGTTTACATGATTTAGTAGCTTAATTATAATTTACTTAAGTAATACATAAATTGATACTAAAAGCTTTAAAGATATAATCCAAACGTGAGAGTATAATTGATCCTCAGTTTTATATCTTTACTTCTCAAGATCCGACAGTTGCTAGTTTTAAGGTAGTTATATAATCGCTTTTTAACTAGCATATGCAATAACATCTATAGGGATGTGAGTAACTAACCGCTCAGTAAGTTGAGACTGAGACTTAAAACTATACATCAAGTATAAATAAGGTTATTAACCAAATTAGTTAGATGCAATACATGTACAAGTAAATACCATTACATGATGTCATCCAGTCCATCGTGAAATTAGAGAAATTATACTCGCTCTAATCCAAGTTGAGGAGTTTAGTGCATATATCAACAACTTACGACCAAACTTTAGCTTGTGCAATGGAAACACTGCTCCTCCTACAACTACCTTCGAACCATAGACTTCACTCTTATTACGTCCTCGTCTTTTATTACTTAGTTTGATTAAGGATAAATAAGTGACCCATTTTGCTATCCAATGCTATCCAGTGCTATCCCTTTCGAAGAAGTCGGTATTTGACTAGAGAACCTTAAATGTTTCCTCTAATGGGTTGCTGTGTAAGTCCATTTTAGACTTACCAATCATATATTTAGTTAGATTTGGTTTAAGGTGTTCAAGCATTTCATACAAACCACATAATTTTCAATCCAAAACATCAAACCTAAATCATGTAATCAAATCTAGAAGCATGCGCACACAGACATGCGTAAAGTCAACTATCTAACAAACACAATTAAGTATAATCTTAAGCCTCCAAGTACTATGAAACAGTATTCCAAAATATAGTAAAGTATTGATCCTAACTTACTTAGACTTCTCGCTTTCTCACTCATGGTGTGACCTGTACAATCCATCACTGATAATCCATATAGTACAAATGTTGTTTTAGTTTCCACATAACTACCATAGATAGATTTCATTTTGTAATTTAAATTATGGTTATCTTTAGTTTATGGTTTTCTTATATTTAGTGATTTAGGTCTAAGTCTTTTAGGATTACTTCTCTTGTTTAGTTAGGTTTCGAGTTTGCTTCTTATTCCAATTCCAATTTCAGCTTCTGAATTAGGTTTTAGTTTATCTTTTTCTATTTATTACGCTTTGTTTGTAAGTCTTTTAAATGTCTTTTAACTCTTTTTTTTATGATTTATTTGATGAGTATAACCTTTGGTTTAGGTTTTTGACTTATTAATCCTAATCCTAACTTTGCTTCTACATCAGTTTTTGATTCATAAATTGTCTATATTTTAACATACCACTCATACATATATGTGTGCATATATATAAGCTTTAAATTCTTAGTTTTTTGTTGAAAATTATAATTTTACTTAATTATTTAAGTTCTATATTTCCTATGACTAAACTAGTTTTTGATTTGATTTATGAATCAATTTCTAAATTAAGTTTTGTTTTAGCTTCTAATTACTATTTTTATTTACAAATCCTAGGAATTCCTCTCAAATCAATATGTGAAATTCATTTAATTATACTTAGGTATTCTAAATCTCCATTTTAGCTTTTAATCAGTATTTTAGTCGATACGGTACACTATATTCCTAATTTAACTATCAAATTTGTTACTGATATGAGTATAACCTACATTCTTCACATAATTTCCTAAATTTACATTCCAAATCAGATTTATGTAATATTTTTGATATTATAATATTATCAATTTTAACCTAATTTATTTTACTCATCTAATTTCCCTCTTCACATATTATCTATTATTTCCTAATCTATACATCTAATACATATCTAACCATCACTAATACCATTCTTAATTAGCATCTAACTTCTCAAAATATCTAATTATAACCTAAATCATAAAATTAACTTAAATATATCATTTTACCTATTATTCATTTGTACTTATTTATTGCATAATATGCATATTATGCATAACCAATACCTAAGCTCCACAAATACCATCCCACATTATCAATTATCATCTAAAGATACCTAATTACACATTAAATTAGTATTTTCACTAAATTAACATTAAATTACCAAAATTAAGCCTAAATATTGCCTTTTCTACATGATTTTAGGGCCTAAAAATTAAAAAGATTAAATTTAAGAAAAACTCTTCATAACACTGCTATATATATCTTAAATAGTTACACAAAAATTTTAAAGTTAAAACTACACTATTAAGATCATTTATTTCTAAATTGAAAATAAGCTCAGGTTTAGGAGTTTTTTAAGCACTATATATTGTTATGCCTCGAAATTGCAATGTCACAATAGTCTGGTTGTGTAAACCAACCTATGATAGTAACTGACTTTACAGTACCTATCATAGATATGATTTATACAAGACCTCCACGACTCTTCGCTTTAAAGTAAACAGTTCAATTAAGACTTTAACTAAAATTTACAATAAAAGTTAAAACCTTAAGTCATATATATATTTACATTCACATTATCATAGAATTCCCAAGAGATTCTACATAATACAACGGTCTGCTAATTTACATATCATATATCGGTTCATTATCTTAGAGATACTAGCAAGACCTTAGAAACTAGATCATTTGGCCAGTTGATCCTTACTCTCCTATAGTTTCAAAAGAGAACTAACCTTCAGGTAATTGTATCACAGCATAGTAATAAGAAGTCAGAACTTGCAAGAGAATTTATATAAGTATGAGCAATCACAACTTAGTAAGTTAAGTTGGAGACTTATGAAAGTATAACAAGCACAAATAAGGTTATCAAACAATTAATTATATGCAATGCAACAAATAAGTGTCATTATACAATGTAGTTCGATCTGTTGTGAAATTAAAGTAATTTCACTCGTTCTAATCTAGGTTGACGAGTTTCTGTTAATGCAACAACTCATAACCAAATCTAGGTTTATGCAATGGAGACACCACTCCCCTCAAGACTATTCTTCGAACCAATGCCCTCATCCTTACTGCAGCCTTTGCTCTTGTCACTTAGTTCGGCTAAGGATGAGGAAAAGACCATTATGCTATCCAACGCTATCTTTTTCGAAGGTATAAGTGTTTAGTTAGAGAATCCTAATGATCCCCTAAAGGGTTGCAATGCATGTCAAATTAGAGTATTTAGGCCAATTATGATTAGGTACAGTTTAGGGTGATAAAACAATTTCACACCAGTCTATTCACATCAATCACCAAATACAACATAGGACTTGATACGAAATCAGATACTTGAGCACATGCATACATAACTACTTACAAACACAATCAAATATAATCTTAAGTCTCCGAGTACTTTAAAATAGTACTCTAAAATATGACAAAGTATTAAACTCAACTTACTTGGAATCCTTGGTTGCTCAATCACTTGACGCAGGGCGACTTATCTTCGTGTCCTATAATATATAACATAAATACGTTTTTAGTATTTATATCTTGATGATATATATATATATCTATACTTTAGGTTATGATTTAACTCAATTCTTCTTATATACATATTAGTTATTATTAATTCATCCTAGGTTAGTTTAGGGTTCAATTTTCGAATCCAATTCCAGTTCAGGTTTTAAATCAATTCTAACCATGAGTATTATACATAAATCTTAAAAATACGATCTGAACACTAATGTGAGATTCATCACATTAGGCTCAAGTATTCTAATTATTATTTTTAATCATAAGTCAGTATTTTATGCTACCCGGTATATATAAATCCTTATTAGTGTATTGAATTTATTCTTAATGTGAGAAAATTTTATATTTTTCCTATAATTACCTAAATTTAAGTTTTGTATCAGATTTAATACGTATGAATATTATTATTATATTATCCATTTTAACCTATTATTTTATATTTATTATAATCCCAACTTCACATATTCTTATAATTACATATATTTACTACATAATTCCTATAATAATTATATTTAATGTTCTAAGTGCTATGACTATGTTACTACATTAGAGATTAATATCTCTAAACATCTAATTGTACACTAAATCAATAATCAGTAATTTAAGTATCTAATTAGTCTAAAATTACTTATTTTATTCATCATTTTAAGGCTTAAAAATTACATAAAAGTTTCTAAAAAAGGGCTTCGTGACACTGTTCTATATCATCTAAGTAGTCTACAAAAAAATTTTGCATCTAAAATTACACTTCTAAGCTTATTTATTTCCAATTTGAAACATGTTTGGTTTTGCATGATTTCCTAAGTACCTTATATTTACAGATGTAATTAAACCTAATCAATATTTTTCCCTAAATCTACAAACAATAAAACATCAAAATAATAAAATTCATAATTTTTTGGATAAAATTAATAATTTTAATAATTTATACAAAATCGAGCTTAATTTTAAACTTACCAAACTTTTGAACTTTCGATCACCAGCAATGGTCTAGGGTGTGTCAGTCGGTCTAGGCGTTGGGTTTGGAGTGTGGTAGTGGCAATGGTAGTCGTTCAGTTCTAGGTAGTGTTGATTTGTGGGTTCGGTTCAATTGCTCCTACTGTACATATTTTTTGTAAAACCTCAATTCACTTTAATTTTTGGTTCTCTCCAATTTTTTACAACTCCAAATGAACCAAATAAACTATCGTAAAAATTTAGCTATTTATAGAGTTCTAAAGAAATTTTGGTGCATTAATTTTGACTTGATAAGTATTTATCTTCTTCTAAATTGCCTTTTTTGTTGTGTTAATTTAATTGGTTCAATTTTTTATTCCTTCCCCCAGCTAGCATGGCCTTGATTTGGATTATTCCCTATTTCTTTGATTTTTTTTTTCCGATTTTTCCTTGATTTTTTTTTATAATTTTCAGACATTTTTGGTAATTTTGTGTATTTTTACCTATGCGGCAATACATATGGAGTATAAGTAAATACTTCTAAATATTATATATTTTATTTTATAATTTTTTGTGTGCATATAATTTATTTTTAGTGATTCGTTAGTTATCAAAATTTATTTTACGCATTTTGGATAACTAACGGGTAATATATTTAAAATTTTATATTATAATATTCTATTGTTGTATTACGCATTTTCTTAATTTCAAATTTACGGGATCACTTTTACTAGTATTTATAACTTTATTTTATAATTTAGGCTCGATCAGATCGTTTAGCCGACTGCCATAAACTTTACATACTAAGTCTGATCCTATAGTTATAGGGCTTACATATATCATGAGACCTAATTTTATCACAATAGTATTTTTCCTAAAAGCTACATATAAAAATATCTCATAATACTAAATTTTATAACTTTCCATAATTATTTAGTATTTTTAATAAATAAAGCAAAATCAAATAGAAAATTGGACTCACTGGCATTGCTATCTCCGGCCACCATGGCCTTGTTGACACCACTAGGCATGGGGTCCACTGTGTTGTGGTCGGTTTGGTTTCGTCCTAGGTACTGTTTGGGTGCGGGTTTTCTTATAATGCCCTAAATACACACTATTTTGCATATCTTTGAAAAAATTGGTTTCCTTCTTCTTCTCAACTTCTCTATATTTTTCCTAAATTCATAACTAACTAAAATGATTTTTGGTTAGGTTGATCTGAATTTATAGTAGTGTTTTAGGGCTTTTTTTTTTTTTAATTTTTAGTTAACATGTGTCTTTATCTCTTCTTCTTTTTTTTTTCACTTTTAGTTGGTTTAATTTTATTGGTTAATTTTATTCTTTAATTTTCATCTTTTCGTAACTCATTTCTAGATAATTCCACATGTTTTTATAATTTTCTTGATTTTTCCTTAATTTTATGAATTTCCTTTAATTAATTTGCATTATTATAGTATATTTCGGGTATTTTAAGTAATTTCACATATTTTTACTTATACGTAAATACATATATAGTACAAATAAATAATCCTAAATATTATTTAAGTTCTTTTATGATTTTTAATATGCATATAATTTATCTCTATCGATTCGTTAATTATTGGAACTCGTTTTATATATTTTCGATAAATAATGGGTAATATACATATAATTTAATATTATAATAATTAATTATTTTTCCTAAATCCAAACTTACGGAGTCACTTTTATTAATATTTTTAACTCCGTCGTAAAATTTGGACTTGATCAGATAACTTATCTGTTCACCCTAAATTTTACGGACCGAACCTCAAACACTTGATTGCAAGGCTTACACATGTCAAGCACTTTATACCCTTTTTGTTCAAATTCATAACCAAGGAAAATATCTTTAGACCCTTGTAAATCAAATTTGTCTTTAGAAAACTATGATTAGAAACAAAGCACAAACAATCCATCATACGAAGATGGGAATATGTTGGTTTTCTTTTTTCTTTTTTTTTTCTCTCTAAATAAGACTTCAAGAGGTGATTTCCACTTCAATTTGGACATCGGCATTAAGTTAATAAGATATTTGACTACGAGAAGACATTCCCTAAAAAATATTTAGGCAAATCTACATAGATACACAAGGCCCTTGCAATGTTTGAAAAATGACGGTATTTTCGCTCAACTCTTTCATTTTGTTGAGATATATAAGGAATAGTGGAAAATTCTAAAGTTATGAAAAATGGATTGACATGCATGGGACAAAAACTCGGATACATTATCAGTTCTTATTACTTTGGGACATGTGGAAAATTAGTTACAAATCATAAGAAGGAATTTTTCAAGCATGGAAACAACTTGAGACTTATAGTTAAGCAAATAAGTTTGAGTACAACAAGTATGATCGTCCACAACAATGAAAAAGATATTGTTCTCTTGTTAAAGAAAGAATTGGGAAAAGAGCTCATACATCGATGTATAATAAATGAAAAGGAAACAAAGTACGGCTATCACTTTTAGTAAATGCTAGTTTATGGATTTTAGCTTGATAACAAGTTTCACAAAGAAACCTATTCACATCTAATAACTTACAATCTTTTATATGTTGTAACTTTGATAGAGAAGTGTGTAAAAGAAGAATATGACTAGAAACATTGAATGTAGAATGAATAGAAGAAAAAAACTAACTACTGCATCAACTTTTACTGAATAGTGCTTTTGTGTAGCATTTGATTGCAATATGTATAATCCATGCAGTGCTTTAGTTGAAGCAACAATGGAGTTAACATTCTAGTCCTATAGCTTGAAAGAGAAGGCATTAATAATAGCAACTAAGTTGGTATTTCACAAGAGTTTATTAATATAAATGAGGTTATAAGTAACATCGAGAATGAAGAAACATTGTGTAATGTAAGTGTAGGTGTAAGATGTGTTGAACTAATAGCATGCATCATTTTACTATTACCATTAAGAAGTTTGAGAAAAATTGGTTTATCAAGTTGTTGAAGGTTATATAGAAGGGTATGGAAAGGAGCAATGTGATTTATGGTACTTAAATCAATTATCCAACAACTAATCTTGATATTGACAACATTAAAATAAAAGGAATTGGGAATACTTGAGAAACGTATAGCCTTATCCATGGACGAAGGGTCTTTTTGAACCTCTTTGCCTTTCAACATCTTAAGCATTTCTTGATATAAATTTTGAAAGGACTATTAATCTTGATTAACTTGGGCTTCTTCATTAGTGCAAACGTCTAGGGGAGTGCTTAATTTTGGAGATACATCCTTGTCCCTCACACAATAAATAGCAAGTTTCTTCAGACCTATAATTTTTTTCGTCCCTCTATATCACTTTAGATACCTAATGAGTTGGAAGCAATTTTCTATTGAATGACTTTCACCCTTTTAGTATTTACATACCACCTCACTTTGCCCAGATGCCTTTTGTTTTCGAAAAGGTGAACTGATTTTTGAATAATCACTTTTGTTTAGTATATATGCAGCCAACTCCACATCTATCGAACCATTAAAAGTTATTTGTTTTTTAGTTTCAACTTGTTGAACTAAATAGTACGCTCTACTTACACTTAGAAGAGGATCCATGGAAAGAATGTAATTTCTTACACATTCATATCCCTTGTTTAAACCCATGAGGATTAGCTTTCCATTTGATTCTGTGGGTGTAAGGGTTTAGTTGTGAGGGTCATGTACATGCTGCGTGATAGATCGCGCTATATGTGACTAAGGAAATGGCTTGATTTGCACGTATAGGGAGATCATGAGAGGTAGGATAGGGAATAGGAGTAGAAGACCTTCATAAGGCTCTAACACATAAGGTGACAGGTGGAGGAGTGTGATGACATTAAACCTTACAATTGATGAAGAACAGGGTAGTGTTGTTCAGGTGTTTTAAGAGTTTGATCTTTAAGATAAGATTCTGACAGAATAACAGCATTGATAGGGGTTTCTCCCTTCTCTAAATGAGGAAGTGAATGGGGTATTCATAGGAAATGGTAGTTGATTCTATCTGTTTGATCATGATGGTAATCGGTGGCTAGGATTGAATCTTTCTTTTAATAGACTTAAGATAGACCTTTTTTGTGAGATTATGCCTCAAATGGCCTTATTTTATTAGTACGAGCAAAACCAAGAAAGGCTAGATCAAGTGGATCGATCCAATGTGCCCTATTCTAAGCCTATCATGCAAAATGTTCCTTAATCATCTCGAATTCTTGTGAACTTGACTTTTTAGACCCTGTCACCTTAGCCCAATGAGTCAATATTCATTTTGATTATTGAGCTTATGATGTAAATTTAGATTTAGTCCTCTATAGATTCTAAAGCTAAAATCCTATCCTTTAATTGACAATTACAATGATTTATCGTAGCACATGTACAGATCGGACAGGAATGCACATAATACACTTCATCCCAAACTCGTTTCAGTTTGTTAGAATAAACTTCAACTGATTGATTGAGTTGTTTAATTTGTTAAGCTAGTATTGTAGTTGAAATACTAAAGGACCATTTCATCTCCTGTATCGATCCATAATTTCATTCCATAATTCAAGGGATGACTAAGTGTACAACAAATTTTATAGCAAATCACTTAGCGTGGAATCGAGAATCTAACACCTAATCATGTAATCATTTTGCATCCATCGAACCAAATCCATAGAATCTACTTCAGGTTTAGGATTGTTCCTTCTATAAACCTTAATTTAAGCTTTGCTCTTAAGACCAAACTAATAGATCTACTCTAAGTTAGGTAATTGGATCCATTAAATGTAGTATTACTGATGATCATGATAGGATTATTCAAATTTGATATGAATAAAGGATTGAATTTGGATTGATCATTACTTGCCATGATCTATAAAAGAACAATCTACAAATTTAAGTAACGAGAAATAAAAACCAATTACTAAAGATCATGTGCTACAAAGAATTACCTTCATATCAGATTTCCTATCACTTTAATATCATGTGAGGTGATACTGACAATTAAGAAGGCATGGATAGACTAGAAGACTAGCAGAGAAAAAGTTCCATGTATGAAGAAATGTAGTGTATTTAGTAAGTATCGGTAACTAAATAAAGTTCTGTGACATAGATTGTATGTATATCTTACTACTAGCAATGTAACTAATAAAACCGATATACATGTGATAAATAAATAGATATAAACATGTAGAAATGTATATGGGTGGAAAAATCAATCAAGTCTCCATAATCACAACACACCTACATCCTTGTAAATTTTGCAACTCAATTAGCTAGTATCTTAGCTTTTTTACTTACATAGGTTAATGTACCATTACTCATATAATTTAAAAGTTTGTTTGCATTGGATAAAGCATTTCAAATCACCAATGAATATGCTATACTCTTGATGTTACTTCCTTGACCACAATACTCACATAACACTCTATGTCAAACATCAAATAGCTATTTTCTATTTGCTTATTTAAGAACCTTTTAACAAAGCTAATGCTTCTACCATCTTTGCAAACGATGTGGGTTGATACGCGATATATCATACCTAGTGAAGCTTTTCTCTATATCATAGCTCAAGGTAAATACTTTATACACCTTAAACCAAAACCATCCCCCCTTATAACTAAACTAAAAAAAGAAAAAAAATTCCCTTTCTAATTTCAAGCTATAACACCTACACCTCCCTCTAGATTTCTTACATGCATGCTTCATTAACATTTATCTTGATTTTTGCAATGCTTTAGAGCCACCCATAATATGTCTCCATCAAAACCCCTCTTCAATGCTAATGTAAAACTCTTGTTCCTATCTTGAACATATTATGATTCTTTTAAAGCTTAAAGCGTCTCTTTATAACTAGTGTTAGGGTTTGATTTGTCATATAAGCCATGCATCTCTTCTTCTATGTACTTTAACACCTAAAAGCAACTTTTGTTCTTAGTTTTTCATTATATCGTTCAATTCAAACATGCTAGTCCACCATTCCTTCATACAAACCCTTAGAGGCTAAACCATGTACAATCAATCTAAGGACAAAGGAGCAAGGCATGCTCCACTATCTCTAATTGATTGAAAAAAGGGCATTTCAGGTGAGGTACAATTTTTCTCTTGAAAAGGCTGCCCATTGTTAGTTTTGTGTTAAGTGAGTTTTCTATAGAAATTGTTTCATTTTTGAAAGAGTGTCTCATTTCCAAATGATTTTCCATATTTATGATGTACTTTTAAAAGCTATAGTTTTTTATGGCAATTCAAGAAAGTGTATGCCATGGATGAAATGAAATAAGGATTATACGCTGTATTGCTTACCCTTTTTAAATAGCCAAATTAATTTATCTTTCCCACCATAGGTAAGTAAAGATGTGCTCTTGATTACTTTGACTTCTTCATCACCAATCTACAGCGTATAGGGTTTAACTTCTATACTTTCGTTTCTTAGTCAACTAAACAGCTCACTTTGAAGCTCAGTCACCTCCATTATAATGAGTAAGGGAATTTTCTTTCAATTAGAGATCCATTTATCTCGTACTTTTATCAAGTTCCCAAGTCTAATCTGTTACGTTACTCCTTGTTACAAGCAATCTTTACCTATTAACGTATCATTCCAACCTTATGATGCTTTCACTCCCTTCCTATCCTTCTTGAAAGTACAATTAGTGAGAGAAGTTTCTTTAGTATCCTTCCTTATAGGTTGTCCAAATTAGAATTCGGTTTTCACATTGTATAAGTTTAAATCCTTGAATCTTAGTCAACCTTATTCTTCAATAGTGTTAGCTTAGATTAGCTTACTCAATGTATCTTTCCTTCCTAATGCTTTTGCTCTAACCAAAAGTTGGGAATTTGTTATTAACATCTTTACACCATTTCTTTAGGTATAAGAAATAGCTCGTAGAGAAAGTTGGTATAACTATTGCCATTAATTTTACAAGAATCTCTCTGCCTGTATCACTCAAAAGCTTTTGTTTTTACCTAGCCAACTGTGCTGACATCTTCTCTTTCACAAATCTTAATGATTTAGCTCCATATCTACGTTATATCTTGAGAATTCCTAAATACTTTCTAAGTTTTTCACCACATGATATCTTTTACACACTCTTTGACAGGACTTTTGTGTCTTCACAACAATCCATGATCAAAAGAATATTAGACTTGTTGGTTGACCACTTATCTAGACACTTTGATAGTAATCTCAGATTGTTTCTTTCACTTATTCCATCTCATTCATCTTAGCTTCTACAAAAAGCAATGAATCATCTGCAAAAGAAAAGATGAAAAAGAGTATTGTAATCTTTTTTAACAACGATTTATTCATTCTTTTATTAGGACATAACCTAAATAATATATCTTTTACTAAGATGAACAAGTAAAAGGATAGGGGTTCTCCTTAATATATGTTACGCCCTGAAGTTGTAGAGTCGCAACAGTCCCGCCGTGTAAATCATTCTATGATAGTAACTGGCTTCACAGTGCCTACCATAGACATAATCTACACAAGGCGTCGACGACTTCTCGCTTTGAAGTAAACAGTTCAATTAATAATTATACTACAATTATGATAAATATTACAATTTCTAATAAACAAAAATAATTATAAGTAAGTCCACAGAGCTTCCCAGGAAGTTTTACATAATCACCACAGTTTACTAATTTACAGAATAACTATCAGTCTTTAACCTTTAACTACAAGGTCAGTCTAGTTACACATTATACTAAGTAACTTGATCCTCACATCCCTGGCTTCAAAAGGACTAAACTCTGGGTAATTGTAGGGTGGCATAGTACTTGAAGTGATCACAAATCAGAACCTGTAAAAGGATCTATAAGGGTATGAGCAACTACAGCTCAGTAAGTTGAATTGGAGACTCAAGAATGCATACAAGCACAAACAGGGTTATCAATAATTATTTTCATGCAATGCAACAATCAAGTGTCATCGCACAACGTAGTCCGGTTCGTTGTGAAATCAGAGAAATTTCACCCGCTTCAATTCGGGTTGAGGAGTTCCATGTTATGCAGCAGCTCACAACTAAACCCAGACTTGTGCAATGGAGACCTTGCTCCTCCCGCGACTACCTTCGAACCATTGACTTCACCCCCGCTGTGACCTCCTCTCCTGTCACTTAGTTTGACTGAGGATGAAGAAGGGACCATTTTGCAATTCTGCGCTATCCCTTTCGAAGAGGTCGGTATTTGGTTGGAGAATCCTATGATCCCCTAACGGGTTGTAATGCATGATATTTTTAGTTATTAGGGTCAACTAAGATTAAATTTACGTTTAGGGTGTTCAAACAATTTCATACCAATTCAATCAGTCACAAAATTATTCACATTACAAATTTCAGCACGAATTCAGATACATCAAACACATGTGCAAACTACTTACAATCACAATCATATACAAGCTTAAGTCTCCAAGTACTTCAAAATTAGTACTCTATTACAATAAGCAATAACCCAACTTACTTGAAATTGCTCGATCGCTCGATCGCTCGATCCCTTAGTCGCGAGCTGATTTGTCTCTGGGTGTCCTATAATACAAATAGGTCTTTTTAGTACTTATATTTTATGGATTCTTATTCTAATTCATAATGTAACTCATTTTCCCCATATATATCTATAACGTACTAATGATTCGTTGCACTCTATTTCGGGATGCGAATCTTAAACTGGATTCTAGTTTTAATTCCTAAGTCTTAAATAGGCTCGAATCCCAGTGTGACATTAATCACATTACGCTTGGGTATTCAAATATCCTATTGGATCGTAATTTAGTATTCTAAACCATTCGGTACACGCTAACCCTAATTGAGGTATCGAATTTATTTTCGATGTGTGAAAATCTTACATTTTGAGATATTTACTTAAAATTAAATATTATTTCAGATTTATTATTTTTCTGATTTCTATTATAATATTATCTAAATAATTCTAATTTTGTAGATTTATTAATTTACAATTTCACTTATTACTAAATTCTTATATTACTTACCTAATTTCCCTAATTAATCATACTTAATACCCAAAGGCTAGGATTAAGGTTTCACTTCAGAGATTATCATCCCTAAACATATAATTAATAGCTAAATCAGTAATTAATATTCTAATCACCTAATTAACCCTAAATCACCCAATTTTTCCATCATTTTAGGGCTAAAAATTAACTTAAAAATTTTGAAAATTAATTTTAAAAAAAATGGCTTCATAGCACTATTCTACATCACATGAGAATCCTACAGAAAAATTTTGAGCTCCAAACTATACCCCTAAGCCTATTTATTTTTCGGTTTAATCATGCACGGTTTTGAACAATTTGTTAGGGACCCTATATTTTCAGACATAATTAAACTAAATAAATATTTTTCCCTAAATCTACATACAATAAAACCTCAGAATAGCAAGTTTCATAATTTTATGGGAAAAATAACTAATTTTACAAAATTATTCAAAAATCGGGGTGAATAAATGACTAACCGGTTCGAAGCTTTCTGGCCGTCCAAACCCGGTCCAAGGTTGTCGGCCGGTCCAGACGGTGGTTTTTGTGTAGGGTGGTGGTGGTGGTTCAGTCCTAGGTGGTGGTGAGTGGTGGTTTTAGTTCACTTGCCTAATCTGCACAGTTTTCTTTTATTTTTTTATTTTCTGGATTTTCTCTCGATTTTTTCAATGTTCCAATTTTTCTTAGATTCTAAACTGACCAAATGACTTTTGAAAAATTTTCCCCTATTTATAGACAATCGTAGTAATTAATATGCATTAATTTGACAAGATTTTGTCCAAATTCCTTGATTTTTGGCTTTTAGGTTGTTCAATTTTTATTGGCTAATTTTCCTTTTGCAGCTTTGGACCCGCCACGACCTCATCTTGATTCAGCTTATCCTCTTCTGATTTTTCCATAATTATTTTATAATTTTTTTAATTATTTGCTTAGTTTTTGGCCAATTTAGGTAATTACGCGTATTTTTATCTACACGTAAATACATGTGGAGTACACGTGAACATTCTTAAATATTATTTTAGTTATTCTAAAATTTTTAGTATACATATAATCTATCTCTAGTAATTTATTAATTATTATATTACACTTTTTGCCTTTTCGGTAATTAGCAATTATTATGCTTAAAATTTGAAAATTTTATAGCCTCCTATTTTACTACTTATTTTCTTAAATTTAAGTTTACAGGGTCATTTTTACTAATATTTCTCTAAATAGTTTATAATTTGGGTTTGATAGGATCCTTTAATCGATTGCCCTAAACCTTGGGTTCTAAGTTCAATTCTACAGTTGCTTGGCTTGGCTTTAGGGCTTACAATATACCCCTCTTATTGGTCTTATTTTATCTGTTGACTACTTCCTATTCAAAATTGGGTTACACTTTTGCATTGGATACATAGAACATAACCTATCCAATCCATCTATTATCAAACTTAATTTAAACATCACTTCTTTAAGAAAATATCATTTCATCCTATCACGAGCCATACTATTATGCTTAGGTAGCTTAATGGTAATAATATCGTCATGCATACTAATTAATGATGATAGCCTTTGGCCTATAACTATCATAGTGTACACAAGGTACTATTCGCTAAACATAACCTTTTCCAGCAGCTTAAGTGATATGCTTTAGGAATTGGTTACAAGGATATCAATCTAAACATGAATTAGAGGTAGATCCTTTTAACTATACATGAAAACAAAATGGGTTGTAAAGGGGTTTAGCAAACTGTGAGCTACTTGAATAGATATGATGTACCATGCAAGCACAACATGACTTGACTTCTACTTAATATTAAGCATAAATAAAAGATTACTTGCTATAATCTTTAAGGGATTGTTAAGAGCAACTGATACTGAAGAGTAAACTCACAAGTATGAATGTAAGAATATTTTGAGATTAATGTAATAATTGGTTTTGGCTGGTACATAAAGGGGTTATTCATTGTATGCTCCTCTAAGATAAAGGTAGAAAGGAAATGACATAAAGGAATACTTTCCAAAAGAGTGTAAAATATGCATTCTAGATTTGTATAAAAAGGGGTAAAAGAAACAAAATAACAAATGGGACATTGTCTAAAAAGGGTACATGCAATACTAGTGTCAACGGAAATGTATCATAGCCCTGGTTACTTTTTTAGCATGTAAGGTTGAATAGTACGAAATTAGGTTAGCTCGAATTTGTTTAGATAATGGATGGGTAGCTTAATCATATTTGGAAATAGTTCGTAAGAGTTATGGAAATAAGCTTTGAGCTGTTAGAGTTGACTAGTAGATTAGATGCTTCCACCTATGAAATTGTTAAAGGCTCATGACAGCTGGACAAACGGTAAAGCTTTAATGTTTGCAAAAGGGTAGCTTCTACCTTGGTTGGCTAGTTAGTTAGAATCCTTTATGCTAGGATCAGAAGACCTTGAGTTTGAAATTAAATGATTGAACTAGAGAGTTGATTCCTATCGTATTAAGTGGAAGTCAAATGCTATAGTTAATAACTTTAAAGAACAATGCTTTCATTTAACTAAAAATTACTATTAATTTGAGTGATACAAGTTGATTAAATTGGCCAATTCAACTCGACCTACTTTGACTCTATATTATATAGGTTAATTTATTTGACTTGTTTAATAAGCAAGTTAGAATTTGTTGGCCTAATCCGGCCCACTATGAGTCGGTGGGTTAAACGGGCTAACTCTTTTTTCTTTTTTCAGCAAAAAATAATGACATTTTTTTTTCTTATGATATTGTACATAAAAAATTTGAACTTCTTTTTCTCTCTTATGAATATGTTAGTCATCATTGTCATGAAAAACAGTTATTTTCATATATTTCTAAGGTCTTAAAAGAAGTAAGCAAAATTATCACATCAATTACATCAACTAAGGGTAAAAATCTTAAGAACAATAAATAAAAGTTTCATAATTTTTATTCAATATATAATCATTATGTTTACATAATTTTTCTTAGGATAAATCACAATATTTGCCATATTAATAGCTAAACAAGCACAACTCATTTACCATTTGAATCCATGTTGTTTTGTTTGCTTCACTTTATACCTTCATATGGATGTATTATATCTATTCTATTAGAATAATCGACCAACCAACAAAAACTCGTTATTGGGAAGATGCTATATGATATTGTAGATTAGATATTGTAAGGGGTGAAATGTCAAAATGTTAAATATCACGAACAACTATCTTGTATTCGACGAATATGATATTTTGTATAAATAATATAAACAACAAAATAGCAAAGTTATCATAAATAATTTCAACAAAACTTATGAAATAAATAAGATCTTTTCAAGCAAAGATAATTAAAATACTTCTGAAAAGCTAAATTAAATGCAAGAGGTATTGAAAAAAAATGCATTGATTACTATAGATAATTCATTATTATAATGTTTGTTTCGACTTTAGATTTTGTTCTTTTAAATGTGCTTGTCATGGGTTGGATTGCTTTAACTCATAAGTTAAATGAATTGTATCTATATGGCCTACTTTTTAAAAGAGTTGAAAAGTTCAACCATTACCATTTTTTTTGGCAGGTCTAATGCTTACAGAGCTTTACTATTGATATAATACCATAATTTTTTGATACAGTTTAATCTGCTAAGCTATGTATTCATAAGCTTTGATCTTTAGGTTGATCCTTACTCACATCTCCCTTATTGTCTTTTATGCACAAGTATTGTTCTTAACATATTGACTTGGTTTCTTTAGAAAACCTATAAAGATACTAATAAGGGTGTAAGTAAAACTATATGTTAATAAGTTGCAAATCATAAGTATTATACATTGAGGGAAAACAAAGGAAACTAGCATCACTTCTCTTGAAATGTAATACAACATAATTATGCTACTCACAAAACATTGTTTGGTCTATTATGAAATGAGAGAAACTAACATCACTATAGTTTAGATTTTAAGGAGTTTCAATCAACAATAATACACCCCCTCTAAACCTAAAATAGTGTAATGATTGTCATGGACTAATTCATTTGATTGCTTATTACCTATATGGCGACATCTTTTATTGTCATTTAGTTCCATTAGCTAGGTCAAGAACAAGTAAGCATTTGTTTCTTACATAATGGTTGGTGATTGATGGGATAAAGATGCAAAAATGGAGGAGATATAATGCATGTCTAGTTTGTTGGGTTCTCTCTTTACTATTTTGATGATGGCAAAAATGAATTAAAGATATTTAACAATTGTATTAAGTGTACATGATACACTATACAACTAAGGATGTGAATTAAGTCATGTTAAAGAATCAAAGGATAGACCAAAAAATAAATTAGAAAGTCTAGACAGAATAGTATTTTGACACAACATTACAAAACAAATAAAATGTTGAATTTTTGATGAGTTGAAGTTCTAGCTCTACTTATTGGATGTATTTAAGTAAAATGTCCAATTTGTTCTACTAAGTTGAATACATATCCACGGGGATTAAGGAGTATAAATTTTCTTTATTTTAAGATAAGCTTATTTATCAAAAAGAGTTTATGATAAGTTATTTGGGATTTATTGGGTATAACTTAATCAGGTTACTACAACAATTTTTCTAAGTCACTTATGATATATTATGCAAGTTAAAGAAAATTTCATAGATATAAGAGATAAGCTACAAGCTAAAGTCATCGATAAGGAAGTGCAAGTGGATAAAGCTCTTAGATAAGGTTGTTACATAAAAATAATAGTAGATTTTTATTCAAATTTAAAGTTCAAATTTGTAGAGGATCATATGTGAATTGAAGATCAAGATAATAAAAAATTTTATCATGATACATGGGTAAGTGATCAACAAGAAATTATCAAAAGTATCAAGTTCAAAATTCAAAATAATAGTTCATGAAGATTTTCTCCTTAATTTTAGGAATAAGTATATCAGAACTTTAAACTTCAATTTTAAAAGATCATGCTATTTTATGAGTTGAAGCAAAGGAAATATGTACAAAGTTGTGTAGAGCAGATTAAAAGAACAATTTTATTAATTAGCAACTCAATGACCAAATTTGAAGCAAACGGTTAGAAGATTTGTACTTCATTATTTAAGGGATAAATGAAAACTTGAAGATAAATTTAAATCTCTCAAGATATTCTCCACATCATCAATAGAGATGTTATTTAAGGAGTAAGTAAAAGCAGAGTAATTCAGAAATTCAAGATATTACAATTTTGCAATTTCTATTTGCTATCTTTACACTCTTAAAAGAATGAGAAATAATATTAGAAGTTAAATCAGAAGTTCTGTTAATCATTCGACTTTTATTTTTATATTACTTTTTGTGCTTATACTTAGAGGATTTCTTTATTTACTTTTCAAAACTATTATTGCTCTTATCTTTTGAGAGTTATGTTGATTGTTAGAAGAGAGTTTACTTACGAATTCTATAGATTTGTATTAGGTAAGAGACAACCTAGGGAGATAGAGTAGAAGACTTGGAATTGTAATATCTTTTTTATTAAAATTTTAAAGTGGATGGTGGAATAATACTAGTATGAAATACTAGGTCCTAGCAATGGAGCTAAAAGAGTATAGTAGGTATAAGATCGGAACACCTATAATTTTCTTACCGATCTTCTCACTCCCTTACTCCTTTTATTTTCGTACTCTTATTTGATATTTTATATTGTTTTCCATGCCAACCATGTTAAGTAATCAAACGGAAATTTTTAAATCACAAAAAAGTTTCTTTTCCCTCCTTCTTGGTTACTTCAAAAAACTACAAAATTTATTAGGGTCAAGCCATAATTAGCTCAATTTAAGGGATGACCATGCAATTATAACATATCAATTGCATATGATTTACAACATTTTATATTAATCAAGTAGACTCAACTACTATGCTACAATTAGCGAATACAGAAGACAATCTAATTACAATCACAACTAGTTGAATGACTTATAGGCCTTTATAAAAATAATAACTTCATTGTGAAGCAGGCTAATTTACGTGACGTTAAAGGGGTTTGCTAACCTTTGAATATCGTTAGTAATCCTATAAAGTATTTTTAAGTTAGTTCTATAAAAATAGAGGTAATGCTAAAGGTTCTACATATGGTTTTATTACGGTTTTTCTTTATATTTTATGTTATAAGGACTTTAATAAATGTATGCTTCAGTTATAGCATCAATAGCCATTAGTATTCCATTTGAAAAAGTAAGCTATACACCAAAAAAGAGGTTGAAAATTTAGTAGTTGTACAAAGCTATTTAAGTAGTATATCATGTAGTAATAGAGTCAAAATATGCTATTATGGCAATAATTCGGTTACAAATAGTTTTTCAATCTTCCACGACTTCATAAAGGTATGATAAGGAGAGATAAGGAGAGGTCTTAGATTATAGACACATTAGTAAATAGGATAATTTTGTAAGGAAATATTATGATTCAGTTAAAAATTGATTTCTTAACTTAAATCATTAATTATAAGTGTTTAGTTTCAAATAAAAATAGTTTAACTTAACTTAAATGATGAAATCTTATGCTTTTTATGTCATAAAAGGTTTAGTATACAAAATGATCATAATTTACTTAGGAATAATTTTGTAGGGAGCTTCGGATGTTAATTAGTTTTGTAGATTTGCATAGTGTATAGTGAAATTTGATCAAATTCTGAAAAGGCTAATAACCATATGTAGTAAACATAGTATATATACAATATAAGTGATGGTTTATTGATTGGTACATAGTGGCTAGACTTGTATGGCCACTCGCTTTTAAGACTTAAATACATTTCCAGTAAAGTGGTTCACTTGACTCTGATAATGTTTGATTCAGTGTCAAATTGATAAACATTTGAATGTTGATTGATGGATTTCTTGTATTTTAGAGTCAATTAGATGAAATATAATGGTTAGGTACTTGTATGCTTTTTGCTTTTATGATAAGTGGCCATAAGTTATATGACCATTAACTTATCCAAGTAAATTAGTGACTCACTTAAAAGATAAATGGTGACTTAGCATTATGTAATGTGTCATTTAATGTTTTGATGGCTAATTGTTATGAACATGCTTAGGAGGAATGAATTGATATAGGAAATGTTTGGTTCAATTGGCTTGTGCTCTATCGTGTTTAATAAAATTGTACTTAGCTATGTACAAGTTAATAAAGATTGATTTGTACAAAAAAATATGAGTATGCCTTCAATTGTGGACATGCCTTCTCGATAGTATTTATCGTTACCTGTGCATAATTGTAATGAGCCATCGCATGGCTTAATTTCTACCTTATAATTGTGCCTATTAAACATGTGCTTCATTTTTTATGTTGTAATGTTACATCTTCTATCTTTTATTTTCTAAGGACTTTTGTGGTTGGAATGTTGCCTGGATAAACATTGTACTTTCTTGGTTTTTTTATAATAAGGTTTGGTTTCAACCAAAAAAAAAAGGAAAAAACTTATGCTCTTATAATATAAAATTGTATAATAGATTATATATTATCGATAATATCACAATAATGTACTTTCCAGTTAATCAAGTTCTACTTTTAAGGATTTATATTTTGAAAACCATTTTTTTTTTTCCTTTGGAGGATGTACATGTGGACTAAGAATAAAACATACCTATACACAAAATCAATCCACAAATCCCATAATAACTAAATAAACAAGAAGAAACTTCCACGATATGTCTTAAAAAAAAAACTACTTAATAATATTTATTATAAGAAATGACCAAAGTATTACACATAAACTTGATATTAAATATTTTTAAAACTAATTCATATGTCGAGTGGAAGATATAAGAAAAAAATTCCATATGAAATTTTATAATTATCAACGGAAGAAGTTTAAACAATTTTAGTTTATAATTTCTTACAGTATTTATTTAATTCATTTTTACTTTAAATATCGGAGAAAAAAATTGAACATATTGAATCGAAGTACGATGTAAATAATTTTCTTAAGCTGTTAAAATTAATAAATCATATAAAAGGGTGCCTACTCCCCTTTTTATAGTAATATATTTTGCTAGGTAAGAAGGAAAAGATCGATACAAAAAGATCAAATCAATCAAATCAAATTTAAATTACTTTAATAAATTTGAATTGATTTAAAAACTATAAAATTGTTTGTATATCCTAAATTCCCATGCAATACACTAACAAAACAAAATAAAAATCTCTACAATGAAGCAAAAATTACCAGAAGAGAACAAAACTACAAAATATGTAGCTATTGTATATTAAAAACCAAAAAATACAAAAAGTTTTTTTTGATATACTTTCTAATCAATAAACTAATGAGATAAATAATAGATACAAATATACCCATTTTTTTTTAACAATAGAGAAAAACCAAAAACGCAAAGAAAAAGTTAACTTTTATCATTGCTCCTTGTTCACTTCCTTTAATTGTGAAACTCTAATACAAATGCATCTTAGTTAAGAACAAATAATTATAATATTTGATGTAATAACAACAACAATAACATAGAATGAGTAAAATTGATAAAAACTAATCGAAATTCTTGATGTATTGGTATTAGCTAATAAATATCCAATATATCTATTTATTACGCATCAAATCTGATAACTTCTTGTGTGTCCTCTGTGTATTACTAATGGTGTTATTATCAGAAGAAGCAAGAACAGTGGTGAAGGAAATCAAAGTGTGTTCAACTTTCTGTATATTGGGAAAATCTGTTGAATAATACACAATTGTGTCTTTTATACTACTAGTTTAAGAGTAACTAACTAACCAAGTATATTATTATCCTATCAAATAATTACAAGTGGAAGAATCAAAGAACGACATGTATAAACTAATTAACAAACATAACAGAAACTATACACAAGTCTATCATCTCCCCCTTAAGTTGGTACGTCTTGAAGAGCCAACTTAGAACAAAAGTGAGACAATAAAGGAGCGCTTAAAGGTTTGGTGAACAAATTAGCAACTTGAGAGGACAAGGGTAAAAACAGCACCTTCAAAAATCCCGAACCAACATGATCTTGAAGGAAATGCGTGTTAATGTTTATATGTTTCGTTCTTGCATGCAAACAATGATTAGAAGCAATTTGCAAAGTAGATTTATTGTCATAATAAGCGGGAATAGAAAGGGAAACTGCAACGGATAAATCTCTAAGAATGTAACTTGTCCATAATGGCTCTTTGGTAAGCGTAGCAAGACTACGATACTCTACTTCGATTGAAGAAGTAGCAATAGTATTTTGTTTTTTGGTTTTCCAAGAAATAAGGGCTTGTCTAAGAAATACACAAAAACCTGATAAGTTGGTCTCTAGTAAGATGTCAAGGATGAACTTATGTTGATTTAATAAACAACCAGCATGCATACAATAAATTTCTAAACCTAAGAAATATCTAGCAAGTCTTAGATCCTTGATAGTAAATTCAGAATCTAACTTCCTCTTGAGTTCAGCAATGAGCACTTCATTAGAACCTGTAAGGATCATGTCATCAACATACAATAATACTACCATAAAACCATTCGTAGAAGAGTTAGTAAATAGAGAATGATCATGTGGGGATTGTATAAACTTGATACTGATCAAGAAAGTAGATATTTCTAAATTCCACTGACGCGAAGTTTGTTTCAAGCCATATAAAGAGCGCTTTAGTTTACATACTTAGTGAGGAAGAGCTTTATCATACCCTTCAAGCGGAACCATATAATTTCTTCATACAAATGTCTATGGCGGAATGCATTATTTATATCAATTTGATGCAACGGCTAAGATTGAGCAACATCAATAGCAAACAGAATACGTACAGTGCTAAGCTTTGCAACTGGGGAGAATGTGTCAGTGTAATCAACTCATTCCTTTTGGGTATAACCTCGTGCAACTAGTCTAGCCTTATATCTTTCGATACTACCATAAGGTCGATATTTAATTTTGTAGACTCATTTAGACTTAATCACCTTTTTACCCTTGGGAAGGGTAGTGAGTTCCCATAAATCATTACTTTCTAAAGCATGTAACTCTTTTTGCATTGCATCTACCCATTCACTGTGTTTTGATGCTTGTGAATAATAACGTGGTTCATGAACCAACAAGACATGAAACAAAGAAACAACACAATCTGTTGGCAATTAGTTAAAGCAGTTTAAGTCAAATAGAGGATAAGAAATGTGTTTGTTAGGTGTAGTAGGAAGTGAAAGGGGAGAGGTAGTATTTGAAAGTACAACAACAGAAGCCTAAGAATTGATGAAGTATGCAAAGTCTTGTAACCAACTAGGAGGCTTGTATATGTGACTTGATCACCTGACAGTATGATCAGCATAAAGAAACTAAGAAGAAGAATTAGGACAAATAGAGGACAAGTGCTGTTGAGAAGGGACTTGTGGTGAAGGATCCAAGGAGGAAGTAGGAACCGAAGAAGGTGTTTCAAGATTAACATGGGGCAACAAAGTAGAAGATTGATCTGATGATACAGGACCATGGAAATTATTTGAAAGGAAAAATTTCCTCAAAAAACACTATATCTCTTCTCACACAAATTTGTTTGGTTGACAAATCAAGCACCTTATATCCTTTTCTACCCATGACATAACCAAGAAAAACACATTTTGCACCTTTAGGATCAAGTTTATCTTTGACTGGAGCAAGATTAGCAATGTAACAAAGGCAACCAATGACTCTTAGAAAAGAATAGTCTGCTTGTTTATGAAAGAGCATTTCAAATGGGGATTTCCAATTGAGAGTAGGTGTAGGCATTTGTTAATGAGAAAGGTAATAGCTAACATACATTCTCCCTAATATTCCTTAGGAAAGTTGGCATGAATCCTAATTGCTCTGGCAGTATCTAGCAGATGTCGATGCTTCTTCTCAACTTTGCTGTTTTGTTGTGGTGTGTAAGGGAAAGTAAGTTGATGCAATATGTCATGACTATGGAAAAGTGATTAACAGGACTTGGAAATAAACTCCCTACCATTATTAGTTCTAATTGTCTTGGGAGTAATAGAAAAATGATTATTCACATAATTGATAAATTGCACAATAAGTGAACATGTTTGTGATTTGTGGTGCATTAAATATGTCGATGTGGATCGTATGTAATCATCAAGAATCGTAAGGAAAAATTAAGCTCCAAACAAAGAGGGTATATGATAAGGTCCCCAAACATTCATATGAAGTAACTCAAAAGCAAATGTGGTAGTATGAGTACTGGTTGGAAAAGGTATGCGATGAAACTTAGCTTCTTAGCTAGTATTACACAGGAAGTGGCTAAAATCATACCCTTTGCAAGCAATTAAATGTTGCAATTTAGACATGGATGTACAACCAAGTCTACTATGTAGTAAATGAACATCTTTATTAGACAAACAAGAGTGAACATCGGATGGAACTGAACTATTACTTGAATTAAGTAAATCAACACAAGATTGCAAGGACAAGGTATACAACCCATTCTTGGCTTTTGCTATTACAACAGGATTGTTAGCAATTTAGGCTTGAAATTTGCATGAAAATTTATCAAAGACAACAACCAAATTCTCATCTATCATCAATCGATGAATTGACAGTAGGTTGTGAGTAAAACACATATAGGACATTATGTAGTACTAATTGTGGTGAAACACCAATAGAACCTATTGTATTTGAGTAAAGGGAACTTCCATTGGGTGACTTAATGGTTATTAGTGTGTGCAGGCATTTGGTGTCAAAAAAATATAGCAAAAAATGGAGACATATGTTCTATTGCTCCTGTGTCTATTATCTAATTATTCATTTTGTTACTTAAAGAAGCAAAATAAAGTGAAGTGGCAGATGTACTTGCAAATTGTGTTACTGCATTAGAAACTATAGCTCCATCACCTTCTTTCATCATTTTCATCATCTTTTGACACAAGCTCTGCAAGAAGTGCTTATCTTTGCTGTAATTTTTTGGTGAAGAAGAAATACCTTCCTCAATAGGAGTGTTTAGGACATGAGAAGCACCTTTATCTATTGGTTTACTTTCTACAACATTGTTGCAATAAGATGATGAAACCTGTTTACCCTTTGATCCAATCTTCTTCCCTTTAAACCAATCCGGATAGCTTATTAGTTGGAAATAAGACTCAATTAAATGTCCATCTCCTTTGAAGTATTTACAGAACAAGTTCCTCTTGTTCTTCCTTTTATCAAAAGCACCTTGGACATTAGGAGCCTTGTTAGAGTAAAAAGTAGACATTTCAATATCACTACCAAAAGTCCTTGTTATTTGACGTTGTTTCTCAACCTCTTATACTAAATAATAAGCTCGATTTATAGGCAGCAAGGGATCCATCAATAATATTTGATTCCGTACTCCTTCATAAGCCTCATTTAATCCCATCAAAAACTGAACTAACTTGTTGTTTGAATCATATTGAACAATTCTTTCCTTAAGTCTACAGGTACAATAATCCATTTGACTACAATCACAATTTGGATATGTATGTAACTCATGGAGTTCATCCCAACACTGTCAAAGCTTATTAAAATAGATATTCACGGATTGATTATTCTGTCTCATATTAAATGTCTCGTTTTTGGATTTGAAAAACTAAAGGACCACTAGTAGTACAATATTGCTCTTTAACCTCAGTCCAAAATTAACAAGCAAATTTGGTATATAAGTAGTTTTGTGACAAATCCAACACCATAGAGTTCAACAACCAACAACGAACCATATAATCTGATCGAATTCACTTAGCCAAATCATTAGAATTCTCGACAAGCTTAACAATGGATTCGTCTACAAATCCGAGTTTCATTTTCACTCCCAAACCTAATTTCATTGATTTACTCCTCGACGAGTAATTACTTCCATTAAAAATAATATTGCCTATCATCATACCAGGATTATCTGAATCAGATTGGTAATATGGATCATTAATCAACAAATTCGTATTGTTATTCATGATTACCAAAGGAAGATCACTCATAAGCAGCATCAAAGACGAAAGACAATCAGGCTATGTAACTAGTTTATAGAAATACTTGAAAACTTGATTGCTCTGATACCATGACAGCTTTCGGTGTATCCTCTGCGTATTACTAATGGTATTGTTATCAGAAGAAGCAAGAATAGTGGTGAAGGAAATCAAAGTGTGTTCAACTTTCTGTATATTGGGAAAATTTGTTGAATAATACACAATTGTGTTTTTACTAACCGACTATACCATTATCCTATCAAATAATTACAAGTGAAAGAATCAAAGAATGACACGTGTAAACTAATTAACAAACATAACAGAAACTATATACAAGTCTGTCAAAATCAACAAAGAAAGATTGAAAACAAATTCAATTATTAGCTTAACCTTTTTATTCTTGTTCCTCCTTCTCCCTCAGTTCTTTTTTGCTAATTGCTTATATAGGTGGATCTACAACAAGTACAACCAAAAATGAAAAAAAAAAATATTTAATTTATTTTTCACCGAAAGAAAATCGTTATTTATAATTTCTATATTAAATCATTGGCACTATATAAATCACATATGAATTTTATAATGGCCTTTACCACGATCTTAACGTGTAAGTTGTAATACTTGTCACCTATCTATCAAAAGTTTATAACCATTTCGTGTTGATGTATGTTATATCTTGTTAAAGAGATACTCATGGATTCTTCTTGTGCAGTATACTGAAATATAAAAGAAAGCTCATTTTATCCGCAGAAACCTAACGATGCTTCCTAATTTTTTTTTTCCATTGATTATAGAGTAAATAATGAAACTGATAGGATGTAATGTTAATAGTAATGGGGAATAGAAATGGGTTATTAATGGTAATTGCAAAGTTAATAGAAGATGAAATGAAATGCTAAATTGATTGAAAGAATTAAAATGTGTTATAAATCGTACTTAAATAATTAATGGCAAATAAAATTTAAAAAATTCAATGAATATGACACCATTTAGTAATAATTTGAGAAATAATTATACAATGTAATGTGCCATTTAATATACGTAAGTGTTGAAATTTTGGTTTGACCAAAATAAATTATTTTAATTTTTGTAATCAACAAAAGAAAATGTAATAACTAATAGTGATAAGAGAATAAAATATATGAATGATGATTGTACTACAACGTTGGAGATGAATAATAATTAGTGGCTTATAATAGATTAAAGAGCATACCTTGAAGTATGTGGAGTGAATAAATGACTAGGGGTTAAAAGCAATAGATAGATAGAAAGATACTAGATGATGGTAATGACTAAAATACATATCTTAAAAAATGTGGCGGTGTACATATTTAGTTGTTTAATTGTAATATAATACTAATAGACAATAGACTCGTGCCATGGGTGTGAAAATGACTACATATGATATTATTAATAAAAATGATAAAAGTATGATGGAGTTATAATATGTGTTAAGAAAATACAAAATAGCTATAAATTGACCAACATAAAAAATTAGGAAATAAAAGAAAGTGAATGGGTCATGTAGTTTACATAGTAGTTCACTATAATATTTATAATATCCTAACTCTCATATTGATGGGTTCATGTAACGATAGATATCATTGATATACTTTTGGGCAAATTGAAAAAACTTTAGGGAAAGAAATAAGCGAATAAACTAAAAGTGAGAATGGAAATACATAATGCAATAAATGTGATAAGAGTGGAAAAAGGAGAGATTAGGGGAAGTACAACTTAACCTTAAAATTGTTAAGATACATCATAATAACATATATTTTAATAGTTTTTTTTAATTATTATTTAGGGGTATTTAAAGGGAAAAGGAAAAAGACATTATAACCTTGGTGGAGCATAAATAATATAGATAGATGTAGACATAGATAGATATAAATAATAGATAGATATATTTGTTTTCAAAATCCATCAAGGGTCATATTAAGACTAATCTTAGATTCATTTTGTTATGATATGTTAAATATAGGGTAGATTTGATGTATTTGGTATATATCCTCTTACGTAATTGGAGGGGATATATATTTATTTTTATGAATTAATAAACAAATTCTAGTATGGTTTTTATATTTTCTTTCATTCCCTACGAAAGCAAGCACAACTAAGAAGAGATGGAGAAGTTTGAATGCAAAATATGTACGGATACACTTCTCTTAGATCAATGTTTCAAGACTGAACCTTTTAGAGCATGTTTTAATTCTTTTTGCAAACGTTGTATCACCAAATACATAAAAGCAGAAATAATCTCAAACAACGTTGCGAGTATTTCGTGTCCATTGAAGACAGCCTGCAAGAATCACAAACTAAATCCTCTTGAATGTAAGAGACTTATTCCCAAAGCAGTATTTGATAGATGGTGTGAGCTTCTATGCGAGTCGGCAATTCAAGGACTGGAAGTATGTTATTGTCCAAATACGGTATGCTTGGAACTCATAGTAGATGAATGTAATGGGGTAGGTGATGTTCAAAATCGAAAAATCACTTGCCCCCGTTGCAAGAAGAGTTGTTGTTTTGGGTGTTCTAATCCATGGCGATGTGGCCATCGATGCTCTACGGATGTTAGGGATTATCTCGCACCAAGAAACGATCGGCAAAGGTGCCCTAGATGTAGACATTATGTCCAACGCGATGGTGGTTGCAGTGTTATTTATTGCAGGTGCGTAATTTACTTGAGTTATAATTATTATCACACGTACACACATGTAACGTAAATGTCGATTTTTAAAAATATGAAAAATATGAGCATCCTCTCAAAAATATGAAGTTTCTATAGGAAGTTTAAACAACAACATGAATTTGATTAAATAAGCTTTAATTAAATTGTTTAGTAAAATTAGAAATTAAAAATTAAGTTTAAAAGCTTTAATATGTGGTTCTATTTCGATATTATTGGGCATGCTAGAAATTGCTGTGGGTGATAAAAACTTATTTCTTCTCCCATGCTTGCAGATGTGGAAAATCCTTTTGCTATTATTGCGGTAGCCGATGCAACTATTTACATGAGTGTCTTCGTCGTCGTCAAACAAGTGGAGGAGACAGTAATTTTTGTTTTTATCTTGTATTACCATTTCAAGTTTTGTGCTTCATCTTAATAATCGTCATAGTACTGTTTTGTTAGTTGTTTTGCTTCTCTCTCATTTATACTTTATTTATGAATCTGGTCTAAATCCATTTGAAATCTAACATTTTAGAAAACTATTTCATCTGTATTTTGTCTATCTTGGTTTATATATGATATTTAGATAAATTCTTTTCTGTTTTACTAATATTATTGTGAAGAAGATGGTTATTGAATAAGTTTGAAAAGTTAAAATTTACGTACTCTTAAATAATATATATTTGGTTTTTTTTTTTAACATTAAATAAAGTCAACAATAGATAAGTTCAACTTTATTGGTATTTGTAGGTACTTAATTTTATATAAAATATTTATATATGTACTCTTTTTTTTTTTTTTTTTTTGCCAATGGTTATGTGTGTACTTATTTTTTTTACCTTTTTAGTATTTTATACTAATAAATACATAGGTTGAAAAAAACGCCCAAAAAATTACAAAATGAATGATTACGATAATTCGCATATTAATCATGTTACTTGGATATTTATTGGCAGTGCGTGTTTAAAACCATGTTCATTATAATTGGATTATGGGGGAAAAAAATAAGGAGATCAAGAAATCGCCTTGCGTTCATGAAATGAACAATAGTTGAACCAACAGAACAGGTGTAGTTAGCCAAATGAATCCGTGGCATTCAAGACACTGACAATAATGTTGCTGGTGATCCTAGCTGTGGAATTAAATCCTGACGAGATTTTTGGTCGATAATTCATATTGAATGGTTGAAATGAAATATGCATAGTTTTGAACTGACCATTTTTATGGGTAAATAGTTGGTATTTTACTAGCAATTCACACAATATTAAGCATAAGTTTCCATTGCGATAGAAGGGCTCTTCTTATGAACTACATGGGTTTTCTCTAGAAGGAACATGGTTTTGCGGTGAAATATTGGATTATTTTTTGTTTTCATACTCAACCATCGAGAGATTTCATAAAAGTAATTAATAAGTGCAAATTACATGGGAAATAATATTGTATCTAGAATGTGAAAAGGGTATACCTAAATAATGAAAATTGAATGGATTACGATCCATCACAATGGAATGAGTTTGCATCTTTTTTTTTCAATATTCGATTTATAAGGTTTATAGCAACAATATAACTTTAGAATGGGGCAAATACTTTCTAGCAGACATATGGGACTTATTTAGTTAATCACCATCCCATATTAACATTGAAAACATTTATGTTTTACCTTGTTAATGGATATTTCATAAAGTCAATTAATCACAAACTAACTTAGTTAGTGAAAAAAAAAAAAAAAAAGTAGACTAAGCATTATTCCAAAATTCGCATATCATTATTATATATGTTAAATAGGATTCGGAATAGCTGCAAACGCGTTTAAAAGGCTTGGATTTGTGCTGTTTATACAAAGGAAGACGTGAATTTTTTACAGAGGCTTGAATTTATATTGTTTATATAAAAAAAGACCTAAATTTGTTGAGTATGCACTTAGAGCCTAAGCTAAGCTGTTATGTCCATACCAAAATATTTAATGCTAACACATACCATATTAGATAGCAATAACGATAGACAGATGGATGCTCTAAAATGAGAATAATTTACAAACCAGGGCCTTAAACGTATTTGAAACGCATATGTGATGAACCCAGCTTATTTTTTTTTTTATAACAAGATAAATTCAGACCCTTCCTTTGTAGTTTTTCCCTGATAAAAAACATATAAAAAAAGGGATAAATATAGAGGGTTTCCCCCTATTTTATGGTAGAATGTAGTTAGTACAGTAACCAGAGCGAGAAGAAACGGAGGTATACTACAGCTACCCCATGGTTGACCAACTTTATGGATTATCCCGGTACAATGAAGTAAGCAACTGCATCACATTGCACTTCGGGCTTCAGCTATGGGGCCATAGCGTTGACATCAATCTCTCGTTTTCCACGGAAAAACCCTGGAGATCGCAGATGGATGTAAACACTTCACCAATTTCTTATGTAACCTTCTGTTTCCGTGTGTAAGCTGGCACGTTATTCTCACATCAGATGAAAGTATACTCAGTTATTGAGCTCCCTAAAAAAAAAAAACATTTGCTCTATTTTCTTACGAAAATTTATTTTTTTATTTTATAATTTAGTTTCAATATGATCATGATCCCTACTGATGCAATTTGAGTAAAATTCCAATATAGTATTTTTTTTGTAGCCCATTGTATGTAGTATGTTTTATGAGGAGGAATCCCATCACGATTCATCTAAATGGAAAGAGTAATAATTATAGGACCGAATCATGAGAGTCATTATCAATTCAAAAATTTTAATTTGAGGCGATTTTCATTTAAATAAACTCGGTGAATGTTGCTTTGAGCAATTAAATTGGGCTCGAGTTTGCAAAACCCTAGTGTAAACTAAAACTTTAATTAGACTAAGTAAAAGAAAACTTATTACTAAAATCAAATATCATGCCTAAAGTGAAACTTAATCTTTTCTTGTGGTGTTGTGATCTTATTGAAAGATACCTCTTCAATCCTCTATTAATTGCTTTTTGAAGTGTATCTTTAAAGCTCATGGACAATTGTTTATATCTAAGATCTTCACAGTATCCCAATGGCCATGCCTTCAAGAAGACTTAAAATACACTACTTTTCATTTTTTTGTCCTTAGAATTCATTGTGTATTATTACAGCACGTGAATTAATAAACAACGTATAAGTATCAATAAAATTTTGATACATCATAATAAAGGAGCATAGTATTTAAAAAAATACGAATTATGTTTTTATATAGTAAAATTTTATTAATACTTATATATTAATCATTATTTATTAATATATATATAATGTATCAGCATTAATAAAAACCTTTCTCTTTGTATTACACGTATATATGAGCAATATGCAATAACCAATAAGGTCCTAACATGTGACAGTATTTATGTAACATGGATGACCATTTTAACTTTCTTTTTAACTACCGATTATTACTATCATGAGTTCAAAATATAAGCGACAACTTTTTTACTAAACTAATGTCAGAAGGGAAAAAAAAAAAACAAAAATATAATAAGCTTAATTTGGATGTAACCTCGGATGAGGGATGAATACCTAATCCCATGCATATTTTAACGTAGCCTACTATTCGATTCTTTTGTTAGCTGGCCAAATGGCCACCTGCAAATTGCAATTTGCGAAGAAGCTTCTTCCTTAAAAAAGGTCAGCGCTGCAGTGTTTGACTTCCAACATTGCCATGGTGATGTTGGCCGCGTACAAGGATTTTGAATAAGAATAATGAAGTCCCTTCTGTCTCTACCATTGAAAACCCCACCCCCCCCGAGAAACATAAGTTAAATTAAAGCAAGCAAGAAAGTCAAATGGACACCGATTTTCCTACCTTTGTCCTCCTTTAATTGTCTTATGGACATACATCGCTATCCTACATATATAGATACATAAATACAGACATATATACATACATGTATACATACATTGTTAAATATAATAAAAAATGGAGAAGACCTTATGGTCGGTATCACGTGATCTCTTAAAAGAGTGAATTATGTTCAATTCTCTCTTTCTATCTGGATAGAACAATTGGCCTAAAAGAAATAATATAATTAAATAATTCCTTTACAGGTAAAATCTGACCTGACGGACTTTAATGACATACTAACATTGAATATTAAACATCTAATACAACTACCACATAGATAAAATTTTTAGAATCAGTTTTCAGCACTACCTAATACAATTACCAAATAGCCAGAGTCTATTAATTTGAAGCAGTCATACCATTAATAAGTGACGATTGAAAAACAGTAGTAGGATATGAACCAAAAAGATAACCCTCTCAATCATATTATTATGGAATTTTTTTTTTTTTAATGCTAAAACGTAATGTCCTAATGAATAGAGGATTTTGAGGTAGTTATTTCATACAATTAACGAATTTGGGTTAAAATCCCGACCCACAGGCGACACAGAGTGTAAGGTAATAAATCTAAAAGCCAAACAATAGGATATCGCTATGAAAGAGTCATTTATTTACATAATTCCAATCCTCTAAGGGAACTCTCAAATCTACATGATACAACATGTTCAAAAGCCAGTCACACTCTTGAGAGACCACAAACATATCTGCTAAGAGTACAGCATGCAATGTCCTATGGTCCTATACAGTAGAGATTTTGAAACATCTGTATACTTGTTCTGTATTTCCCTTGTATGAATCAAGCTAAAATAGTGTCTGGAAAAAAATCTCGAAAATTACCTTCAAATTTGGCCCTCTCCTTCTGCAAAAAAATATATATCCTCATCAATGCTACGATCGTAAATTCTATTTCCTCCAATTAGATCCCTAGCCAGTGTGTGTTGAATGATACCACATACCATCATTGCATTTTAGAACCAACCGGCAGGTCTCTTTGAACTTCGACATAGAATGACAAAAATGATGTTTCTGTTCGAGTATAAAACCGTTTCCCTCTACCTTCTACCTAGGATCAGATGCTTCAATTGTCAAGTGGCTATTCGACCGGGGGCTACCAGTGTAGTTAGAGGAAGCTTCAGATGTCGTAAGCCGGTTCGTGATCCAAGTATTGGAGCTCCTGCTGGTGTCCCCTGCAGATAGCACACTGGCGTTGAGGAATGGTGGTTGCTTTGGGGCAGGAACTTCACCATCTCTATTATTTAGCATTGCAATTACTTCCAACATCGATGGGCGTAAATCAGCAGAAGCTTGAGTGCAGAGAAGCCCAATTTGAAGCACGTTCGATGCCTCTTTGATTGGAAAGTCACCTCTTAAGGAAGGATCCATACATTCCACAAGAGAATTTGATTTGTGATGCCTCCAGACCTAGAAACAAGAATAAAACTCGGTGATATAACCTGAACAATTATAGGTATGTAAAGCCAAAATTCAAGATTGGTTTTCGTGACCTCACCGATTGCAGGAGGGAAACTGAGCCCTGCACAAATACACTGTTCTTCCTCCTACTTAGAATTTCAAGAATGAGCACCCCAAAAGCATAAACATCTGCTTTCTCTGTTAGCTGTCCTCGAACAAGATATTCTGGAGCCATGTAACCTCTGCAAAGACAAGCATGGTTAGGGAGAAATGATTTGAAAATAATACAGAATTAACAGTTTTGACTAGCTAAGTGATATGGCTAGCAAAGGTGGTGGGTGAAGGAACAATTTAGAAAAACCATAGCATAAGTTTCATTTTCTTTTGTTTTTCTCCCCCGGTAATAACATAAATGTCATATGAGAGAAAGGAATTATGTTTTGATTGTGGATCGCACGCTCACTACACTTACTCCATGTGCATATTGTCTCATTTTCTTAAAAAATGTGCAATAGTTTCGATGCAATAGGAATTGAAGAGAAGAACATCTTACAATGTGCCTGCAATTCCAGTGCTTATATGAGATCTGTCTGGTGCTAAACATCTAGCAAGACCAAAATCAGCTATCTTTGCTGTAAGCTTTTCATCGAGGAGGACATTGCTGGTTTTTATGTCTCTATGAATGATTTTAACCCCACAGCCTCCATGAAGATATGCAAGTCCTTCTGCTGCTCCAGTGATAATATTGAGCCGCTCCTGCCAACCGAGGACACGAATTGCATCTGGTGCTGCAAGAGAAATTTACTCATGATGCCGTTGCAATCACAACAACAATAATTCAAGCCTTATCCATATTAATGTTAATCGACAAAAAAACACCAATGCTTGTAAGGAATAAACTCCATAGTCAGAAGTACAAGAAACTTGTGACTAACTTACCAAACAAAGTTTGATCAAGGCTCCTATTCGGGACATACTCATACACAAGGAGGCTTTCAGGCCCTTCAATGCTGCAACCGAGGAGCCTGACTAAGTTCTTGTGCTGAATTCCACTGATCAAATTAACCTCATTGAAGAAGTCATCGACCCATTGGCGAGTATTGAAGACCAGTCTTTTAACTGCAACTACCTTGCCATCAGGAAGAATTCCCTTGTAAACAGAACCTGCTCCTCCTTGGCCTAATTTCCTTGTCTCATCAAAGAAATCAGTAGCCTTCTCGAGTACTTCATACTTGAACATCAATTTAGACTTGCTTATGATAGCCGGTATCTTTATCGGGATCCTCCCACCTAAAAATCATATTCCAACTCATAAGAGAAAGATCATAACAAAAACTTAACCATAGATTTCCATATACACTTGATCTTACCTTGGTTTTTCTTCACTAATCTTCGATATTGAATATAGCTCCCAATAAGAATTATGCAAACTACAGCAGCAACAGAAACAGCGATGGCAATTTTCACTCCGGTACTAGATGACCCTGCAAAATTCACATGTTAACATGAGAAGATATGATAACGCTCTAAGTTTTCTTGCAGGATGACAATTCTGCACATAATACAAGATCCTATTTGTCGATCGACATGATGACATAGTGAAAGTAAAATATTTGTTATGTATAATCTAATATATATGTTAAAACGCGAATTCTACATAAAATAAGACTCAAATATGATATGACAAACGCGATTGCTCTAGGACACGATACGACGATACAACATCAAATCCAATTCATATGTCAAAACTTGAATTTGACATGAGATAAAACTCAATTACGACAGGATAACACGAATTACCGCTGGTCCAAGGCAATACAGATCTCGATGCAAAGAGTTGGTGATAATTTATGGCTCAAGCTCAATTGAATCGAACTGAAAAAGGAAACAAGTTTTCTCTAATTACCTCCACTAACCGTGATGTAGTAGAACTTCTGTGTGGAATATCTAACAAAACAACCAGCATTCATAGCTCTACCGTCATTACTGGGCACACAAGTTTGAGCCTTTAAAGTTGCATTCTCCAAACACACCCTACACTCATTCTCATCAAGTGTGCCCCAACACTGCCCTAATGCATAAACCCCCATAATACCACCACTGCTACTATTGTCTCCACTTGTCTCTTCCGCTACGGCGAACCCTTGATTCGCCACCGCCATCTCGGTCAAATTCTTCATCACCCTTCCAACTCTGTCCTCAAACTGATTTCTCAAACTAGCATCACTCAGAGCAGCAGTAGTACTACAATTAAACGCGTCGTGTTTCGAATCAATCGTTTCATTGAAAAAGTCATAGTTGTCATAGCGTAAGAAGCAACCATCGAGATAGAGCCTGCCGGAGCTGGGTAAGCATCTAGGAATCCTTGTTCTGCTGGCAGCGAAACAGAGGAGGCAGTCGGTGTCGGTGAGATCTCCGTGGCACTGAGCTAAACCGTAGGTTTCAGGCGACGAAGTGGTAAAGGAAGCGTAACCCCAACGTTGGTTTGTCACGTTATCTAGTATCTGTTTCATGACAACACCAAAGTTTGGTATTATGTTGCTCGTATTTACAGTTGACATCGGGTCTCCGCACTCGAGCCCTGCTTCCGTTATCCGAGGGTCGGAGAAAGTTGGAGATAAGTGTAGTATGCATAACAACAGAAAAACCCAATTCAAAAGATTTAAAATTTTGATTAAACTCAGCATTGAATTGGACAGGAATACTTGTCTTTCTCTGTTTTTGTTGCTCTGCTTTGGTTGCTCTGCTTTTTTATGGTTCTTTATTTGGGATGAACAAGTGGTGGTGGGGGTGGAGGTGGGCTTGTTTATGAGATTTTGGGTGTGATTATGTGCATGATGACTGCCATTGATGATGCTTTTTGGAAATGATGTCAAGAAAGGAAGAAAGAAGACTAAATGGGTGTGATCAATGAAAAGAAAGAGGGAAATAAAAAATGAAAGTATGATATAAAAGGCAAACCAACTTTTGATTTTGGTTTCTTTTATTACAATCAATTATTATTAATTTTTTCTTAATATTATTATAAATAATATTATTATACTCGATTTGAATAATTAATTTCAATAAATAAAAAGATTAAAGATTAGAGAGTAATTAAATCATATTAATTTTATAATTAAATCGAATCGGATTTAACTATAAGAGTTAATTTAATTTTAATAATACTAATTATATTAACTATGATAGCCCATTTCCAAATCTTATGGGTTTGGTTACGAATATCACCGCTGTTTAATTGGCTGTCATGATTAGAATAATCTGTGCAGATAAGCCGTGGTGTGATAAGATATGATTTTTCTCTCCTGTCAATTAGTGGGGCCAAGAGGATCGAAAGAATGAGAGAGATGGTTAGGTAAAATGGGGACGTATACAATAAACGCATGGAAGGGCATCGTGCTGTGGCTCTTGCAAATATATGTTGTGAAAGAAACTTACCTGTTAGCAATAGACCAATAGCTAGCAGCCATTTTCCTTGACGTGTTTTCCTTCCGTAGCTAGCGAAGTGTCAACTTTTATTTTTGTCTTACTCATCGTTAAATATTACACATTGCGTTTCATTCTTACAAAATCTTTTGCTTTTTTATGCATATTGGACTCATCATTTCGTATCATGTTTATATTAATTTGAAGTCCAGTGTTTGGTTCGATCGAAATAGTGATAAATATCCCTATCATGATTGTATTACGGATCAAGTTCGGTTTCATTCTTTTCTAAAGTTATATGTATAGTCATAATTTTTTTTTTGATAAAATAAAATGCAGAATAGATGTGTTCAAAAAAGATTTTTCTTGTTTATACGCGGTGAAGTGGTCTATTGACCGGCCAATATATATAAATATATATATATCGATGTTATTAAATAAATACATATTATGCTGGACTATGTCCCCTTTAATTATTAATAATGATTGTATTACCATTAAATCCTTCCTATTTCATTAAATCAACCCATATATCTTTAAATTCAATCTCACTCTACATGGCCAAGTTGTCTTATTTCTAAATACCCTAAAGTTAATCGTATTTATTTTTGGACATGCTTACAAGTACATCTCTTATATATATATATATATATATATGGTTATGTTAATAGATATTTCCAAGAAAACTTATTAAAAGTCTAAGAAATAAATTTTTTTAAACTTTCTTGGGCTATGTATACATTTTATGGAGAAAAAGAGTAATTGTATGAAAATGTAAAAGTTTCTTCATAACTCTTTTCTTAAAAGTGGTATTATTTTAAATTTAATCCCACTTTATGTGTCCAAGTTTTTTTATTTCTAGATAACCTCAAGTTAACAGTATTTGTTTTTGCACATGCTTATAAGTGTATCATTTACTAATATATATATGGTTATGTTAATAGGTATTTTCAAGAACACTTTTTAAAAGTCTAATAAATAAAATTTTTTACACTTTCTTGGGCTACATATACATTTTATGGAGAAAAAGAGTAATTGTATAAAAATGTAAAAGTTTATTTATAACTCTTTCCTAAAAAGTGGCATTATTTTAAATTCAATCCCACTCTACATGCCCAAGTTTTCTTATTTCTAAATATCCTAAAGTTAATAAGTATTTGTTTTTGCACATACTTACAAGTATATCACTTACTAATATATATATACATATATATATATATGATTTTGTTAATAGGTATTTCTAAGAGTACTTGTTAAAAGTCTTATAAATAAATTTTTTTACATTTTCTTACGCTACGTATACATTTCCGGGAGAAAAAGCGTAATTGTATAAAAATATAGAAGTTTCTTCGTAACTCTTTTTTCAAAAGGTGCATTGTGGTAATTGTGAACATTTTATACCTATATATATGTGTGTATATGTATATATATAATTAAATAATTTTTTTTTTAAAAAAAAAGGCGTGTAAAGTGTAACGATTTGTTTATAGACCTGGTATAGAGAGTTGGGGAGAGAGAATCTTCTAAGATAGTGGAAGGCTCCTACAGGGCAGGATGGACTAGAGAGTTGACGTGATGCAACAATTGGTGTCCTGTCCCATGATTTGTTTCTCGAATGGCATGGACACGGTTTGCAATTTTAGGCCCTTCTCCAGTATCCGTTACATTCCACGTTCCGTTGCTTTTTTTTGTTTCCAGAAATTTGCTTTTGAAAGGAAATGATGGCAAAAGCAAGATGGGAGGGACCCTTCTTCATATTTGTGACTTTGAGGATGGAATTATTTTGAACAACAGTGAATAAGTTTTATTAAAGAGTTACATCCTAAGTACTTGGTTTGGCAAATCATTGGTTAAGAAAAATAAGAAAAATGAATATCTATATCTATAGTTATATATTGAAGTAAAGGGATATAACCAAAAAAAAAAAAAGAAAAAGTAAGAGAGTAATATTTCTCTTTTAATATATTTTTTTTAAGTATAAAACAAAGTACGAAAAGTAAAAACATTTCGACATCTAAGTTGCCTCATATTTTTGTAGTCAATG
The DNA here is from genome assembly GCA_024138015.1 of Lumnitzera littorea. NCBI lineage: Eukaryota > Viridiplantae > Streptophyta > Magnoliopsida > Myrtales > Combretaceae > Lumnitzera > Lumnitzera littorea. The sequence continues at coordinate 111,287,229 of JAMXBB010000004.1, read as the reverse complement.
TTTTATTATATTAATGGACATTTTGTACTTTTCCCAAATTCGATATTTTCTAGTTCTATTTAGCTTGGAAGAAAAATCTTTTGGAATACCTTTTATTTTATTTTTGACAAACATGTTACATCTTAAGTTTCAACGGTCTTGATAAAATCGTTTAGAATACGAAATAGAAAAATTGCACTTTACTTTAGTGGTTCCTCTATTTCCCTTTCCACTTTTATTCCAAGCACAAGTCTTCTTTCACTTTCCATGAGCCACTTTCCTCTATTTTTACCACTTAACCCACAATACATTGTCAAATACCCTATGTCGGATTTGACATCTCCACCTTATTACATATTTTATGTATTTGTCATTCCTTGGTATGCAAGTTGGTGGACCTTTTCAATTCTGTCTCTTATAAAATTGGAAAACATGTTATATATCTTAAAAAAACAAAAAAATGCTACCCATCGTATAAGGTACTTTTGTTTACATTTTTAAATGTTTGTGAAACCTAGGTTAATTTTTATGGTTCAATTTAATTCGATTTCGATTTAACTTCAGTTCAACTTATGATTAAATCCAATTTTTTTTTTTTAATTTTTCATCACTTTACATGTTTGGATGAACTACTCCATCAAGGTCTGATAACACTTCTAATATGCAGTGCATTGATGATTATTATATTAGATTACATATAATTGGAATTTTTTATAACTGAGGCAAAAAGTAAAAAGAGAAAAAGAAACATACCTTTGCGAATATCCCTTATCAATTAAGAAAAGGAAAGGAAAAGGATTCGGGAAATTCCTAAATCTTTTTCTGTGTACACTTATGTGGTAGAAGTAGAACTTTTTAAAATCCCCTTTTAAGGTACGAAACGTTAGCTTTAGCATTCATTTTCAATAAAAAACGACACCTTGGCAAATTTCAAATTTCCTCCCATCCATGCGATGTTATATGTCGGACTTCAAACTTATCTAAGAAAAGAAGAAGGAAGCTTTTTTAAAATAAAAAGAAGAAGAAGAAGAAGATGTAAATCTTTTTCTACTCGGATCCGACCTACATTAACTCCTAAACCTAAGCCTAAAACCAACTTTCCATCCAATATAAAACACCTTCTTATAACATATGCATCCTACGCTTCTTCATGGGTATTCCAAGGCATAAGGTACTATAGGAATTTTTCTTACCCATTAAAGCACGTCCTAGTTCCTACCAAAAGCAACGTTCCTATGTATAAGGATATTGAAAAGGCAGTTTTCTTTTATTCTTTTCTTAAATTTTCATTAGTTCATTATTCTATGCGGGGAAGCGAGCTCTTTAAGATATTGATGAATAACATTTCTTTATATAAGAATATATATGTAACACATGATGTATAATGCTTATTACATATTTTTTTTCATTAATGTAGCATCTAAAGACATAAAATAGATTTTTTAAGAATAAACATAGTGTTAGAACCCAAAAAAATTCATGATTCAGTTGAATTACATAAAATAGTATAAAACCAATAAATTTGTTAACATATAGAAACGTGAATTAAAAGTTTATAATTTTATTAAAAAGTCTATGCATAAGAGATTTTATATTTATTTTAACTAAGAAAAATGTTATAAAATCATAAAGTCATAAAATCGTATTTTTAATTCATGATTTTAATGATTATAAAGTACACAAATATTCATTTTTATCCCTTACCCTAATATGCTGGGATATATATACTACAATAATTTTTAGTTAATCCAATAAGAATTTATGCAATCACATTAAACTTTATTGGTCTTTACATATCCCGATCATTAATTTTTATCGGTAGGGCTAAAATATATTTGAGTTTTCTTACATCTGAGTCTTATCAAAACATATTTTACGAAATTTCTTACTGGATCATATTTCATCCGGCAAAATATATAGGTCAACCGCAACAAAATATTTAGTCTCATAGTTAAAAAACATTGTAGTGTGCAAGATCACACAACCTCAAGGTTATCGACCTTCCTATCCAAAAAACCCTAATGCGGCTATGTGATGTCCATCCATTTTTTATACCCAAATAATAGAATGTACTAAAAATATGTCCAATATTTTTATGGTATTCCCCACATTCTGCATATACAGTTAAATTTACTGATTTCACTATGTACTCATCAAATTTTATCAATACATAAGCAAACATCGAATTAAAGAAGATCGCGATATGTATGTACCTACTGTTGATATTTGCATGTCTATATATGTATATTATATATATTTATTATTCCTTTATGTTTGGATTTGCAAAAATTGGTTCCCGAAAAGAAAAGGTCTTATTGCTTGTTATCCCATTCTACGCCGATGACAGAAAAAAAAAAAAAAAAAATTAGTATCCAATACTAAATCCCATGTATTGTAATAAGTGTGAACAAATAACAATGATAATAAATCTATATTTTTATATTTTTATGTGATAGAATTTTATTAGTAGTGGATCACTTTTTTTCCCATATCTATTGTTGTAATCATTAATGGAAAAGAATGTCTTCGTTATCTCATTTTTTTTCCTTTCACTCAGACAATAAATGAAGCTCTGAAATTCAAAGGAAAATAATAAGCAATTAATTCCGACATCTGGGTTAAGAGGTCAAACCGCACAAATCTTGATTTTTTTGACCCTGCTTCCCACTGGATTCTTGCAACTGCACGAGGTCGCCTTCTGTGTATCCAATTTATTTAAGATAATGAACATTTTTTCTTCCACTAAAATCATACTGGGGAGCCGAGCTTGATAAACCCTTTTTTTCACTTTCTTGCAATTATCATGGAAGATCGTTAGATGCAACCACATCATCGTATATTCCAATAGGTGGTAAGAATGGTGACAAATTTATATTTTCACTATCAAAATTAATAAATATTATATAAATATAAATTAAATTAAAAAATTATTAAAATACTATTACTATATCGTATATTTAAAATACGACATTAATAGAATACATATAGTGCATCTTTAAAATACAATATTAGTATATTTATATACCTATCTTGAAGATATAATATAATTACAATATATAAATGTTAATTTTGTATTTTAGTATAAATAGTTTTGCATCTTAAAGATACAATGTAGTAACGATATTTTAGCAATTTTTTATACAATTTATAATTATGTAAATTTTGTTAAAGATGGTAGACATCTAGTGCAACCTAAGAATGGACAAGACTCTAAAAATCTTACTTACATATTACAATCCGCAAAATACAATATGAAATTTCTTCAAATTTCAGGTGAAAGGTTTAGAATAGTTTTATAAATTTTTAGTATTTATAAAACTATAGACTAAGACAAGGGCCTGTTAACTCATGGAAATCCATAAATTATCTTTCACAAGACAAAAATGCTAGAAGTCATGATTTAAAGTGAATCTAAAACTAAGCTCAGTCTACACAGGACAAATCCGTCGATCGAGTTATCACCAAACAATCCACCACTTCACAACTGAAAATCTAATCCCGTGTAAGTAAAAATAGAATTCAAAAAATGGGTGAATCACTAAGTCTAATAAGAAAATACTACAACAAACACAAAAATGTATGTCACATTAGTTATACTAAAGCAGCAACATAATCAAGCAATAAACATAAACTTAAGTAGTCATCTCATTGAGCCATGAGACCAAGAACTAAATCCATCGATCCTAAAGTCCATATACCAAAAACCGCCAGAAATAATCTTTTCACACTTAGTTCATCACTTGTAGCATATAGTCCAGTGCCTCTACTCATGGTAGTGTCTCATGTTACTATTGCAAACCATTAGCAGTGTCTCTTTGGATCATGGATGGATTTAGGGAGGGTTGAAAGGGCTCCGTCCCCCTCAACCCCCAACACCACCCCACTCCTTTAATTCAGAGAAAAAGTTAATCTTTTTCAATTTTTTAAAAAGAAAAAAGTATATATATATATATAAATATATTAAAAGGCAAATTATTTCATAATATTAAGTGTAATTAAGTGGTTGAGTGCATTTTTTTAAGTAAGAGATCATGTGTTCAAATCCCACCCATAGCAAATTTTATTTTTTCAATATGCATTTGTTACTTAAATGACATTCTCTTTTTGTTTTGTTCCAACTTACTTCTTTTTTTTTATACAATAACTAACAATGTTAAATTCATTATTACAAAATTATATCTAACTATATAAATTCTCTTGAATTGTAGTTTTTTATAAATAGTACATTATAAATCATTATTACTTTATCAATATTATAATTGTTCCAATCTTATAACATTAAAATGAAAATGTTAAATTCTCTTTTTGTAATGCTAATTATAAATTAGTTTAGTAACATTTTTTTTATAACTAATATTATGAAAATGAATATATAGTGTTAAATAATTGATTATGTGATAATTTATAATCAAAATGATTTTTTTAGCATAAATGATAAAACAATTTTATGAAGTTATCATGAAAAGAAATCGAAGAAATTGATAAATATGTCTATTCGCTCTGCTTGCAATTTCATATTCATATAGTTTTTGAATATATTTTTGTTGAAATCAAAATTTATACAAGTTTTATATATTAATTTTATTTTTCTCAATAAATTAATAGTTATATTTCAATTAATACATATGTTAAAAGAAATTGTAAAAAATTTATTTTTTTAACCTCTTACAAAATATACAAATTGCTCTTAATATTTTTTTAAAAGAATTTTTGCAATCTATAAAGTTTAGAATATATTTTGAGTGCAATCATTTACAAAATCATATATGTATATATACATACATATAGGATGCAATAAAATTACAATAACAAACAAATATTTTTCTATAAATTAATCTAATATCGACTTAATTAGAATAAATATCCCTGCCCCCCCAAATCATATGGTTTTATGTCTGTTCCTACTTTAGATGTCGCTTTAACACTAGTTGTAGTTTTTCCATATTGACAACATTTGCATCCATAACTAAGGTATTATCTCACCTAACTACAAGTCACTTTGTTCCAACTATTCAACCCACAATAGAAAATAATAAAGAATCCTTGACACACCAATCTAGAATGCATTCTTAGCACATGCAAAATAATAAACATGGAGGTCTAATATGATTCAAGTGTATTATTGTAATTGTGGAAGCACAACCATCACATCTACCACATTCCACTTACCTAGAATTAGTTCACCAAACTTTCAAAAATATAAATGGTATTTAAAACCTACAATCTTACATAAAAATTGAATTAAAACCTTAGATATACTCAAAAATCATAGTATTAATCATTAAAAAAACACACACACACCAAAATGATCAACTACAGGTCAAATAAGTTTACTAGGGTCTTCTTAGACATAATATGGTCAATAGAGGTATACAAATGGGTTTTGACCCACGGACCGACCTATTTAACTTATTTTTTAAACAAGTTTAAGCCAAGATTTTTTTGTCTGTTTAAAAATAAGCCAAATGAGCACAATCCGTTTAACTAACAAGTCAAAGTAGGCTAAACCGCATTAGTTTCTTTAACCCGCTTGCACACTTTTAATAATTAATCATTAAGGAGAGTGGTTAACTATAGACTGGAGGTAGTTAACTACCAAAAAGTATTATCAAGTACTTTTGCCTCAAATTTGGAAAATAATTCCCTTAGTGGTTCAACCTAAGACACCATGAATTGAATCGTTAAGCTTAAAATTACCTTAAAGCATGAAATTTGCATGTACTAATCTCTAAATATGATTAAACTCAAAAAAAGGAAAAAAAAAAAAAAACCCTTTCCAACCATTCATCTATAACTATAACAATCTCAACCATATTCCTAATTTCCTTAAAGTTAATCTACAATATGAATTAGCAAATGACAATTAAAGATTACTTACACCTATTTGCAATTTGCTATCTCTAATTTATTAACAAATTTAATACCTATATAATAATCAATACCTATTTTCTTTACGAAACTTCAAATTAGGGTTTTAGAGTATAGTAACCTCTTTTACGGATGTAAAGAAAGAAGACAATCACCGCATCGAGACTATACACCAACAATGCTAAGCAAAGGACCTTTTTGCCTCCTTGCTACACAAACAATACATTTGAGAATCAAAATTGAAAAAGGTAACCTAGTTGTTTCCTTAATGTATGTGCATATATATATATATATAGAGAGAAAGAGAGAGAGAGAGAGAGAGAGAGAGAGAGAGAGAGATTTTGTTGGTTCTTTTTCTTCTTAAATACAATTCAAATAATTATAAGGGAAGGGGGAATCAAACCCAATTCACTCCGTTGGGAGACTAGTGTTTACGTTACATGACTGCGAAGGCTTTGGCAAGATTTTGTTGTTTTTATATATTTAATTTTCTACAAAATGAAACATCCAATCCACATCCTTTAAGTAGAGAAATAAGGGAGAATTACCTTTTTATCGTTCATTGTATAACTATTTGTTTTATGCAACATTTCTTTTGTTAGCATGTAATAAAGAGAAAACAAAGTTAACCATAAATTCCTCGTAGTCTAAAGGGATGATTGGTAATGTTTTAAATAAGTTGAGTGACTCGCAAGCTACTCGAGCTTGGCCAAACTTAAGCTCAATTCTTAAGCGAGCCAATTTTGGACTTAAAATGGAACTCATTTATTTAAATTAGCTGGTTCAAGCTCTTGTGTAAGCTTATGAGTTAGCATACGAGTATGCTCATTTGTTTTATTAATGAGTCAACTCAATTATGTTAAAAACCATGTGATATAAGAATAAAACTAATATAATCAATAAATTATTAAAAAATATAATAATAGGAAAAACAACACTAAGGCTAAACAAAAAATTGTTAATATAAGGGAAAAGTACAAAAAAGCCTCTAACATTTACCTGTATATACGAATCAGTCTTTAATTTTTCATTTAATCCATTTTAGTTCTCAATGTTTTAACAAATTTACAAAAAAGTCTTTTTATTAGTTTTTCTATTATGTGTGGACACGTTGAGGACTGAAATTAACTAAATGAAAAGGTTAATGACTAATTCATATATACAGATAAACGTTAGAAATTTTTTTATATTTACATGGACCAATTATATGTTGATATATGTCCACAGTAATGAAAAATTTAATAAAGTTTAACTGAAGGTCTTATTTAATATAACTTGAAAAGATTGAAGACTCAAATGGACTAAATGAAAGATTAATGATTAATTTGTAAAATTGTAAAATATTAGGGATTTTTTTGTACTTTTCCCTTAATATAACTACAAATCATATAATTTTGAATTATTTTCATTAAAAAAGGGATAAAAGAAAAGGTATATTTTAAAATTTTTAATTGATTTTATGCTTTAATTCAAGCTAAAATTGGAAGCTCTGATTTAAACTAAAAAATTTTTAAATGTTTCAAGTCTAAGACTTTAAAATGGTCAGTTCAATTTAGCTCTTTTACAGTTCTAACGATTGAATACTCAACAAAATAACTACATACATTACAACCATTTTAAGGGTGTTGTCAAAAAGCCAATTGTTATATTTATAAACCATTTCATGATAATTATTTTCTTATATAGGAGATATTATTTATTGAGAATAAGAAAAGTAAATCATGTAATATTATGAAATGCCTCGTAAAGTTAAAAATAATCACTAGATAAATGAAATAGATGAATTTCTTAATGGAATATCTTAAGGAATTGCTCTTTATATTCACAAAACATTTAAGAATGTTAAGAGATTATATTTTCTAATGATCAAATCTAATAAATTTCTTAAGACTAAGTAATAATCCTACATTAAAATTCTAGGAGGCCACCCACACTTCTTATCCCCTTAGGTCCGTACATGAGTAGAATGCCTTTATGATGCAAATGATTATATCATAGATACTTGAAAAATTGGATTTTGGTTCACCAATTTCAATTGTATTGTATAGATCGATGAATAATATATAAATAATTAATAAAAATTTGATACATGAAAATATAATTAATATTTTTTTTAAAATTACTTTTTTTTTATAATTACATATCAAACTTTTATTAATATTTATATATTATTTATTTATCAATATAACGTATTATTACTCTTGGATTTTTTTTCTAACCTAACCTAAGACCAACAAACCCCGAAGTGCTTCACCCAAAATAATATTATACTCGATGGAAACTTTAGTTTATGCAGGTGAAACGTGGAATTTTCGTACGGATTGACGACTTATCGAGAATTTTGATTATTTATTGTTTCAGCAGGTAGAAAAAAATTAGTTATAATGCAAGAGAGCCGTTGTTGCTGATGGTAATAAGGTGATGACTCATCGCAGAAGCAGCCAACCCTAGATCGAGTCTCCATACGTGGACATTCCATATATATATATATATATATTATAATTAACAATTATATTTAAATATGTAATAATAGTAGTTAGCGTTTTCTATAGAACTACTAACATCTTATCACATATTCGAATATAATTGATAGTAATCATACATGTAATGGAATGCAGATAGTATTCATCAACTCCTTTTTCGTCCCATAGGCAGTGGCCATAAGAATTTTTCTTTGAAGCGTTGAAATTTTTCTTAGGTGAAACAATAATACAAGCCTCCAATTAAACTTATGTAAGAGTTAGTTTCGGATCGTAAACCAATCTGTCAAACTATTTAATAGGTTCGAGCTCGCTTTAGATGAGTTTGAACCTCCTATTAAATCGTCGAATTTTAAGAACTTAGGCAATTTAATCATAACAATCCGCCAAGTTAGTGGGTCATCAAAACAACTGTTCAAGGTTAGGTAAATCTAGAAAATTAAAAAAAATATATATAAATAATATATAACATACTATATATATATATATATATATACCATATATAATCCAAACATAATATATATTATATAATATATAATACACTATAATACTATATTATATAATACAAAGAAATATATAGTATATGTAATATATAATAATCGATATACTATATATATATAATATGCATATATACTATATATATAATATAACATCACATATTTATGCTAATACTTTCTAAATAAATTATCTCGACATCGAAAAAAATTGAATAGAAAATAAAATTTTTTATTCATGAGAAAGAATATAAAGTTTTAAATTTAGTTGAAAAAAAAAGATAAATATTTCATAAATTATTTATAATAATTAAAGAAAATTCAAAAAAAAA
>JAMXBB010000004.1:110925157-111276906 GCA_024138015.1 Lumnitzera littorea | reverse complement strand
CTATATCATCCCATAACTCTTTGGATGACTAAGCATAAATGAATCCCTTAGACAATTCCTTTTGCAAAGAGTTCAAGATCTAACAATGGATTATTGAATCATATCTAAACCATATCTAAAGATCTGCAGGTTTATCTTCAAGTTTTACACAAGTGCCATCTAAAAAACCTAATTTTGACTTAGCTACTAAGGCAAGTTTTATCAATTTACTCCATCTTTAGTAATTGGAGCTATGAAGAGCAATAGATGCAATTACAGTACCCAAATTATCCGAAGATAGAAACAGTGGATCATTATAACAAGAATTGATAGACATAGTGATTTCTCATGAGTGAACAAATATTGAACAATTAACTAGTAAATCAAGGAAAAGATTGATGATGAAGAAAACAACGATGAGTTTATATGACCTATGGTTTCTCCATGTACAGGCAGAGCAAATGGAAATAGAGAAAAGAAACAATATGTAAGTGTTAGGAAAATAGGATTAATTAACACGTCACTGTATAAGAGATTTATATACTAAGGGAATCATGTGTTAGAGTGCACGTAAGGAAATAAAATAAACTACAAACTAACTAACTGTACAAACAAAATGAGAAGACTAGAGTACTGTTAGGTTTACGAGTTAACATGCAAGTAGACTCATTTATATTGTTAACGAGTCAACTCAATTATATTAAAGACCATATCATATTAAAAACATATGATATAAGAATAAAACTAATATAATGAATAAATTATTAAAAAATATAATAATAGGAAAAAAAAAACAGTAAGGCTAAACTAAAAATCATTGATAGAACTATATATCATATAATTTTGAAATATTTTCATTAAGAATGGGATAAGAGAAAAGGTAGATTTTGAATTTTTTAATTGATTTTACGCTTTAATTCAAGCTACAACTAAAGCTAGAACTCGTTTTGGCTCATTTGTCTAGACAGTTTTTTTTATTATTTAAATAAGTCAAGTTCGAACTTAAAATTCCTTAATAAGTTCAAGCTTGATCCTATGAATTTTAAGCTTAACAAAAGTTTAACTCGATTCAAACTTAAAAGTTTTTAAACGTTTCAAGTTTAAGACTTTAAAAGGTTAGTTTGGCTCAGCTCTTTTACAGTTCTAATAATTAGATACTCAACAAAATAACTACATATACCACGACCATTTTAGGGTTGCCATTAGAAAGCCACTTGTTATATTTATGAGCCATATTTCATGATAATTATTTTCTTATACAGGAGATATTATTTGTTGGGAATATGAAAAGTAAATCATGTAATATCATGAGATGCCTTGTAAAGTTAAAAATAATCGCTAGATAAATGAAATAGATGAATTTCTTAATGGAATATCTTAAGGAATTGCTCTTATATTCACAAAACATTTTAGAATCTTAAAAGATTATATTTTCTATTGATCAAATCTAATAAATTTCTTAAGACTTAGTAACAATTCTACATTAAAATTCTGGGGGATCGTCGACACTTCTTATCCCCATAGGTCCGTGCATGAGTAGAATGTCTTTATGATGCAAATAATTAGGTGATAGATATATGAAAAATTGGATTCAATTTCACCAATTTCAAATGCAAGGCTTAACTTATCGAGAAAGATTTTAGTGATATTAATATATCATGTAAATTGATGAATAATATATAAATAATTAATAAAAATTAGATATGTAAAAATATAATTAATATTTTTTTATTATATATTATATTTTTATTGATATTTATATATTATTTATCACTCTATATAATATGTTATTATTGTTAAATCTTCGTTCTAACGTAACCTACAACCAACGAGCCGGAAGTTCTACACCCAAAATAATATTATACTCGATGGAAACTTTAGTTTATGCAGGTGAAACGTGGAATTTTCGTACGGATTGACGACGCATCGAGAATTTTGATTATTTATTGTTTCAGCAGGTAGAAAAAAACTAGTTATAATGCAAGAGAGCCGTTGTTGCTGATGGTAATAAGGTGATGACTCATCGCAGAAGCAGCCAACCCTAGATCGAGTCTCCATACGTATACATGCCATATATATATATATATATATTATAATTAACAATTATATTTAAATACGTAATAATGGTAGTTAGCGTTTTCTAAAAAACTACCAACATGTATGTTATCACGTATTTGAATGTAACAGATAATATTCATATACGTGATGGAACATGGATAGTATTCATCAACTCTTTTTTGTCCAATAGTCAGTAGCCACAAAAATTTTTCTTTAAAGCGTTGGAATTTTTTGAACGTCGAACGAAAAAACACGCCTTCATCTAGAAACCCATTTTGAATTGTAAATAGATTCATTAGACCATTTAACCAGTTGAGGCTCGCTTTGAGCAAATTTCAATCACTTGTTGACTTTAAAGACTTACGTAGTTTAACCATAACAATCCACTAAGTTAATGGGTTACTAAATCAGCGGTTCAAGGTCAAGCTAATTTTGAAAATTAAAAAAAAAATATATATATATATAAATAATATATAATATACTATATATATACCATATATAATCCAAACATAATATATATATTATATATGATATATAATATATTAAAATACTATATTATATAATGTAAATAAGTATATAATATATATAATATATAATAATTAATATACTATAAATATACTATAACATCATACGTTTATGCTAACACTTTCTAAATAAAATATTCTGACATTTAGAAAAATTGAACAAAAATTAAAATTTTTTATTTATAAGCAACAATATAAAGTTTTAAATTTAATTAAAAAAATGATAAATAGTTTACAAATTATTTCTAATAATTAAAGAAAATTTAGAAAAAGTAAATAAAAAAAAAAAATCCTCCAGCTTAAGGGTTTGAATCAGCTTGAACCCATCCCCTTAAAAGTCAAACCTGATTCACTCTTTTACTTCATGAGCTGATCCGATTCGGTGAACACCTCTGCCTCCATCTATTCTAAATTTACGATTCCGGACGAATTTCTAGAAAACTTCATAGCTTAGAGATGGATGAATCACGTGCTTGGTCCTAATCTTTTTGGTGTGTATAAGGGGATGGGTGAAATGTGCTTCCATAGCCTTAACCATTGAAGTCAAAATAAAACCACATTCAAATTTGGCAAATTCAATATTTTCTACATTCCATCTTTGCCTTTGTACATGACATGACACCAAGAAAACTGAGCCTTTTATTAAGCCTTCACCAGTTAATACCAACCCCACCTCAGAAGTGCATTGATCTATTATTTCTATTTGCTATCCTAAAATGAACAAATAAAAGTTTTAATATGTAGTTAGAAGCACTTGTAACCACTTATATATTATTATTTGAATAATTTGTTTATCTTCTATTTGATTTTTTCTATATTAAATATTACACATCACATTTCACTGTGGGTTTTTTTTTTAAATTTTTTGCATATATATATATATATAGAGAGAGAGAGAGAGAGAGAGAGAGAGAGAGAGAGAGAGAGAGAGATTGGTGCAAACTTTTGCCGGCACTTAATAGTGAGAAATAGGAATGTCGAACTGAATTTATTCAACCCATGATTGATAATGTTAAAATAGATATAATAATATTATTTTTCATTGAGAAAAACCTTCCAAATGTAAATCGCACATGCAAGATTAATAATATGATTAAATATGGCAAAACAATAATTCCTATTAGATATACCGCACCATGATGAGTTCCATCATCTATGGACCCTGTCCATATATCCATGTCCTTTCCAATTAGTCACGGTTAAAAAGACTAATATAATTACAAGAGTTATTGGATCTAAATCGGACATGCAAGAATATATAGTAAATATTCAATACATATATTATTGGTAGATTGATCGTACGGATATATTATATATACAATAATACAACACATAAGACAAAGGCCTCTCTCAAACTGTTAAATCCTTTTCATACAAAAACATCGTAAACAGAAGTAACATGTTTCATATGCTTATGCTATAAACAAATGCCGACCAAAATTGCAGAAAATTATTTTATTGCAAGATATTTATGCATACGAGGACAAAAACTTTCATTTCCCTCCCTTATATAAATCCATGCTAGCCATATCCCATTCATCAAATTCTACTAGAACAACAAAAGCACATAAATAAACTAAGGATGAGGGTATGGCTTGCAGTTTTCTTTTTCTTCCTCTCCACTATTTCATCTCCCCTCGCAGATGGAGAATGTGGCAGCCTAAATAATGGCTCTGTTTGCGTTGATAGCATGTGTTGCAGTGCATATGGCTACTGTGGTAGCACCGCTGCTTACTGTTGCCATTGCTGTCAGCGCCAATGTGACGCCTCTGTTTGTACACGGCCACCTCCACCACCACCACCTCATATCCCTTCCACCACCCCCCCACCCCTGTCTCTAGTCTGCCCCCACCTCATGGTGGTGGCATCGCCAATATAATTAATAAAGAAATGTTTAACAACTATCTAAAATATAATTACGGAAAATGTAAATCTTTTCTTACCCAAATCCAACCTACATTAGATCCTAAACCTAACTTAACCCAAAACCCAAGTGCATCCTAGTTTGTTCACGGGTATCAAGGGCATAAGGAGTCGAAGGAATGTTCCTTCTCCATTGAAGCATGTTCCTTTCATAAGCAAAATGTTCTTTTGTGTAGGAATATTAAAAAGACAGTTTTTTTTTTGTTTTTTTGTTTTTTTTGAAGTTTTCATTGCTTAAATGCTTTTTGTTGGACCGACAAAAACTTTAAAAAATGTTATCCAACTTTTACTAATCAACTAACATGTAAAGTTGCAAAAATTCTTTAAAATATTGATATAATATCTAAAAATTAGAAACGAGTTTTTTAAAAATAAACATGATCTTACAACTCTAAAAAGTCGAAAAATATATTCACCTTTTCCCCTTACCCTATTACGGAGGGATATAGATATTACAATAATTTTAGCTAATCCAATAAGAATTTACACAATAACACTAAACTTTATTGATTTTTACTATCCTAATCATTAAATTTTATCGGTAGGGCTAAAATATATTTGAGTTTTCTTCCATCGAGTCTTATCAAAACAAATTTTACGAAATTTCTTACTGGATCATATTTCATCCGACAAAATTTATATAGTTCAACCGCAACAAAACATTTGGTCTCATAGTTAAAAAATATTGTAGTGTGCAAGATCACACAACCCCAAGGTTATCGAACTTCCAATTCAAAAAACCCTAATGCAGTCCAATTTCTATAGCTTCGGCTGTGTGATGTCCATCCATGTTTTATACCCAAATAATAGAATGTACTAGAAATATGTACAATATTTTTATGGTATTGCCCACGTTCTTCATATACAGTTAAATTTACTGATTTCTCTATGTGCTCATCAAATTTTATCAATACATAAGCAAACATGGAATTAAAGACAATAACGGAGTATGTATGTACCTACCGTCGATATTTGCATGTCCATATATGCATATATATATATATATATATATATATTTATTATTCTTTTATGTTTGGCTGTGCAAAAATTGGTTTCCGAAAAGAAAAGTTCTTATTGCTTGTAATCTCATTCTACACCGATGACAAAAAGAATAAAAAAAAAAAAATAGTACTCAGTACTAAATACCATGTATTCTAATAAGTATGAACAAATATCAATAATATATTTTTATGTATTAGAATTTTATTAATACTTGATTACTATTTATAAAAACACTTGAGGATTAATACAAGCTTTTTTTCTATAAACGTCTGTTGTTCTATTCATTAATTAAAAACCTTTTTCCCTTTCACTTCAGGCAGTAAATGAAGCTCTGAAATTCAAAGGAAAATGATAAGCAATCAATTCCGACATCTGGGTTAAGAGTTCAAACCGCACAAATCTCGATTTTTTGACCCTGCTTTCCACTGGATTCTTGCAACTGCACGAGGTCGCCTTATGTGTATCCAATTTATTTAAGATATTGGAAATTTTTTCATCCACTAAAATCATATTGCGGAGCCGAGCATGATAAATCCTTTTCTTATTTTCTTGCCAATTGTTAGATACAACGACATCATCGTATATTCTAATAGGTGGTAAGAATGGGGAGAAATTTATAGCTTTATTATTAAAATTAATAAATATTATATAAATATAAATTAAATAAAAAATATTATTAAAATACTTTTATTATGTTGCATTTTAAAGATGAGACATAACTATTTAAACTAATACAGTATGAAATTTCTCCAAATTTTAAATGAAAAGTTTAGAACAGTTTTATAAATTTTTAGCATATATAAAACTATAGACCAAGAGAAGGGTCTATTAACTTGTGGAAATGCATAAATTATCTTTCATAAGACAAAAATGCTTGAAGTCATGATTTAGAGTGAATCTTATACTGGGTTCAATCTACATAAGACAAATCCATCGATCGAGTTATCGTCAAATCATCCACCATTTCATAAGTGAAAATCTAATCCTTATCATTCACATTGTGTAAGTGAAAATATAATTCAAAAAACAGGTGAATCACTAAGTCTTATAAGAAAATACTACAACAAACACAAAAATGTATGTCACATCATATGCATATATGGTTATACTAAAGCAACATCATAATCAAGCAATAACCATAAACTCAAGTAGTTATCTCATCAAGCTATGAGACCACGAAATAAATCCACGATCCCAAAGTCCATATACCAAAAACCACCATAAATAATCCTTTTACACTTAGTTGATCACTCATTGGAGATAGTTCAAAGCCTCCATTCATGGTAGTGTCTCATGCCACTACTAAAGACCATTAGCAATTTCCCTTTGGATCACGATCAGATTTAGGGAGGGTCGATAGGGCCCCATTCCCCAATCCCTGAAAAAAAAGTTAATCTTTTTCAAATTTTTTTAAAAAGAAAAATATATATATATATATAAATATATTAAAAAAGCAATTTATTTTATAATATTAAGTGTGATTAAATGGTTGAATATATATTTTTTAAGTAGGAGATCATGAGTTTAAATTCAACTCATAGTACATTTTATTTTTTCAATATGCATTTATTACTTAAATAATATTCTCTTTTTGTTTTCTTCCAACCTACTTTTTTCACAATAATTAATAGTATTAAATTCATTAGTACAAAATTACATCTAACTAAATAAATTTTTTTGAATTGTAACTTTTTATAAATAGTACACCATAAATAATTATTACTTTATCCATATTATAATTGTTCCAATCTTATAATATCAATTATTAGTAAATAATACTAATTATAAATTGATTTAGTAACATTTCTTTTATAACTAATATTATGAAAATGAACATGAGTGTTGAATGATTGATTATATGATCACTTATAATCAAAAGGATTTTTTTTTTAGTATAACCAATAAAACAAATTTATAAAGTTATCACGAAAAGAAATCGAAAAAACTTATAAATATGTCTATTTGCTCCTTTTGCTCTACTTATAATTTCATATTCACATATTTTTTTCAATATATTTTTACTGAAATAAAAATTTATACAAGTTTTATACATCAATTTTATTTTTCTCAATAAATTGATTATTATATTTCAATTAATACATGTGTTAAAAGAAAGGGTAAAAATTTTATTTATTTAACCTCTTACAAAATATAAAGATTAATATTAATAATTTTTTAAAAGACTTTTTGCGTTATATAAAATTTAGAACATATTTTGAGTGCAATCATTTACAAAATCATATATGCATATATATATACATACTGTAAGACCCACAATTAGGTATTTAGGGTTTGGTTCCTAGAATTTAGGGTGATTGAGTAAATCGTCTTATTCAGCCTAAATTTTATAATAAAGTTAGAAATATTAATAAAAATGATTCCGTAAGTTTGGATTTAGGAAAATAAAGAATAAAATAATTAATTATTATAATATTGAATTATATGTAAATTTCCTATTATTTATCGAAAATACGTAAAACGAGTTTTAATAACTAACAAATCGATAGAAATAAATTATATCCTTAATAAAAATCATAAAATAACATAAATAATATTTAGGATTATTTAATTATACCATATATGAATTTATATGTAGGTGGAAATATATGAAATTACTTAAAGTGAAATATATCAAAATAATGCTAATTAATTAAATAAAATTCATAAATAATTAAGGAAAAATCAAGAAAAATATGGAAAAATGAGGAAAAGTCTAGAAATGGGTCGTGGAAGCTTAGGATTTAAAGAAATAAAAGTAACCAATTAAAAGAAAACAACTAGAAAGTCAAAATGAAGAAGAGATAAGGTAAATGTTATTTCAAATTAATGAAAAAAAATATCTATGTAGCCCTAAAAATACTCAAACTTAGTTAAAAGCTCATTTGGCTTATTTGGAGAGTAGAAAAATTGAGAGAATTGAAAAAATAGAGCATTAGGGTTTTTTTTTTTTTCAAAATTAGAAAAAAATTTGTACAATTGGAGTTTATAAGGAGATCCTCAACTTGATGACTACTTGGGAGTAGATGGCCATCACCACCATACAATGGTGGTAGAGCCTAAGTTGGCTAATAATGCTACGATGGTTGGAGTCATCAATGTCGGTGAGTCCAATTTTAGTTATTTTATTAAAAATATTAAATAGTTGTGGAAAATTATGAAATTTAATATTTTAGGGTTTTTAAGTATGTAGATTTAGGGAAAAATTTTATTTTGATAAATTGATGCATGGAAATACACTATTCTTAAGAAATCTCACAAACTCGAGCTTTGTTTGAATTAAAAATAAATAACCTTAGAAGTGTAGTTTTATGCATAAAATAATTTTAGATGATTTTTAAGTCTTAAAATAATGCATAAAATAGGTAATTTTGGGCTAATTAAGTAATTAAAGGGATAATTACTAATTTAGTGCATAATAATATATTTTAGGATGTTGAAATTTTATGTAACATGATATTTGTGGTAATTAGGGTGTTAGATATAATTATTAGAGAATTATATAATATGTATGTAATAGGTAAAAATGATATATTTTAAACTAATTTTGTAATTAAGAATAATTAGGTATAAATTCTAATTTGGGATGAATTTAGATATTTTAAAATGTTATTTAATGTTGGGAGATGATATTTGAAGTGATGAGGATATTAGATGTGTATATTATGTACATATTAGGTGATAATGTACAATACGTAAGTATAAGAAATTGATGAGTACAAAAATATTAGGTTAAAATTGATATTATACTAATAATAAAAATATGTAATAAATGTTGTAGGAAACTTAAATTAGGGTAATTATATGAAAAATGTAAAATTTTCTTATATCGGGAGTAAATTCGATAATTAAATTAGGATTAGGATTATGATATACCGTATAGACTAAAGCATTGGTTAGAAACAAAAAATGATATTTAGGATACTCGAAAATAATGCGATTAATTTCACATTATAGGTTGGAATGATTTCTTAAAGTTCATGTATAAAATCCTTAATTAAAAATTAAGTTAAAAACCTAATTTAAAAATCAACTTTAAAACTAAATCAAAATTTAACCTAAACTAGGAATAATTTTAAGAGACTTAAAAACCTAAATAATTAAGTATACTAAAACCCTAAATAAAAGATAACAATACGCGTTATAAGATAAAACCAATCTATGACAGTTATGTCAAAACTGAAACAATATTCGTATTATAGGGATTATTGGCAATGGCTTAAGCGATTCATACCTCGAATGAGCAAGCGAAAAGTCCAAGTAAGTTGAGATTAATATGTTACTGTATTTCGAAGTACTAATTTATAGTACTCAGAGGTTTGAAATTGTACTTGATTATGCTTATTAGATAGTTAGCTGTACGTATTTGCTTATTTCAAGCTAATGATATGATTCTGATTTGCTACTCTAGATTGTATTTATATGATTTATTTGAAATGACTAAATACTTTAAATCGGATATAATTAAATATATGACTTGTAAACATAAATCAAACCTACATAGCAATCCATTAGGAGAAACTTAGGGTTCTTCGGCCAAATACTGACCCTTTCGAAAGGGATAGTGCTGGATAGCATAATTGGTCCCTTATTCATCCTTAGTTGAACTAAGTAACAGGTGAGGAGGTCGTGGCAAGAGCGAAGTTAATGGTTCGAAGATAGTTGCGGAAGGAACGATGTCTTCATTATATAAGCTTGGGTTTGGTCGTGAGCTGTTACATTAAACAGAAACTCCTTAACCCGGATTAGAGCGTATGCAATTTCTCTAATCTCACAACGGGTGCAATGGTATTTACTTGAACATGCATTGCATCTAATTAATTTGGTTGATAACTCTGCTTATGTTTGATGTATAGTTTTAAGTCTCTGTCTTAACTAACTAAGTTGTGGTTGCTTATATTCCTATAGATGTTGTTACAGGTACTAACTATGAAGCAACTTACATTTATATTGAAGCTAACAATTGTGGGATCCTGAGGAGTGAGGATATAAAACTAACATCTCTATAGACGTTGTTGTAGGTGCTAACTTGGAAGCGACTTGTATTTACCTTAAAGCTAGCAACTGCGAGATCTTGGAGTTATAAGTTTGGATTTTATCTGTAAAGTTTTTATGTATTTCTCAAGTAGATTATATTCAGGCTACTAAATCTTGTAATATGCTTAGATTATTTTAAAATAAACATGTATTCCTTATAATTTCTGTTACGCCCCGAAGTCATAGAGTCGCAACAGTCCTGCCGTGTAAACCATTCTATGATAGTAACTGACTTCACAGTGCCTACCATAGACATGATCTACACAAGGCGTTGACGACTCCTCGCTTTGAAGTAAATAGTCCGATTAACAGTTGTACTACAATTATGATAAATATTACAAATTTCTAATAAACATAGATAATTATAAGTAAGTCCATAGAGCTTCCCAAGAAGTTTTACATAAACACAACAGTTCACTAGATTACATAATAACTCTCAGTCTTTTATCCTTAACTACAAGGTCACTCTAGTTACACGTTATACTATGTAACTTGATCCTCACACCCCTTGCTTCAAAGGACTAACCTCTGGGTAATTGTAGGGTGGCATAGTACTTGAAGTGTTCAAAAATCAGAACCTACAAAAGGATTTATAAAGGTATGAGCAACTACAGCTCAGTAAGTTGAATTGGAGACTCATGAATGCATACAAGCACAAACAAGATTATCAATCAATTATTTTCATGTAATGCAACAATCAAGTGTCATCGCACAACGTAATCCGGTCCGTTGTGAAATCAGAGAAATTTTGCCCGCTCTAATCCGGGTTGAGGAGTTTCATGTTATGCAGCAGCTCACAACCAAACCCAGGCTTATGCAATGGAGACCTCGCTCCTCCCGCGACTACCTTTGAACCATTGACTTCACCCTAACCGCGACCTCCTCTCCTATCACTTAGTTCGACTGAGGATGAAGAAGGGACCATTTTGCAATCCTACGCTATCCCTTTCGAAGGGCTCGGTATTTGATTGGAGAATCCTATGATCCCCTAAAGGGTTGCAATGCATGACATTTTTGGTTTTTAGAGTCGAATAAGATTAAATTTCACTTAAGGTGTTCAAACAATTTCATACCAATTCAATCATAACACAAAAATCACTCACATCACAATTTCAGCACGAATTCAGATACGTCAAACACATGCGTAAACTATTTACAATCACAACCATATATAAGCCTAAGTCTTCGAGTACTATAAAACTAGTACTCTATTACAATAAGCAATAACCCAACTTACTTGAAATTGCTCGATCTCTCGATCCCTTAGTCGCAAGTTGATTTGTCTCTAGGTGTCCTATAATACAAATAGGTCTTTTTAGTACTTATATTTTATGGATTCATATTCTAATTCATAATTTAACTCATTTTTCCCATGTATACCTATAACTTACTAATGATTCGTTGTACTCTATTTCAGGGTTCGAATCCTAAATTAGATTCTAGTTTTAATTCCTAAGTCTTAAATAGGCTCGAATCCTAGTGTGACATTAATCGCATTACACTCGGGTATTCAAATATTCCATTGGGTCTTAATTCAGTATTCTAAATTATTTGGTACACGTTAACCCTAATTGAGGTATCGGATTTATTTCTAACGTGAGGAAATCTTATATTTTGAGACATTTACTTAAAATTAAATGTTATTTCAGATTTATTATTTTTCTGATTTCTATTATAATATTATCTAAATAACCCTAACTTTTTAGATTTATTAATTTTCAATTTCACATATTACTAATTTCTTACATTAACTACCTAATTCCCTCAATTAACCATACTTAATACTCCAAAGGCTAGGATTAGGTTTCCACATCAGAGATTAGCATCCCTAAACATCTAATTACTAACTAAATCAGTAATTAGTATCTTAATCACCTAATTAACCCAAAATTACCCAATTTTTCCATTATTTTAAGGCTAAAAATTAACTTAAAAATTTTGAAAATTAATTTTAAAAAAATAGCTTCATAGCACTATTCTATATCACATGAGCATCCTATAAAAAAAAATTGAGCTCCAAACTACACTCCTAAGCCTATTTATTTCTAGTTTTAATCATGCTCGGTTTTGTTCAATTTGTTAAAGACCCTATATTTCCAGATGTGATTAAACTAAATCACTATTTTTCCCTAAATCTACATACAATAAAACCTCAGAATAACAAGTTTCATAATTTTCTAGGCAAAATAACTATTTTTACGAAATTATACAAAATCGGGACAATTGTGGGACTCACTCGGTTCGATGCTTTCTGGCCGTCCAAACCGAGTCCAAAGTTGTCGGCCGGCCCAGACGGTGGGTCTAGAGTAGGGTGGTGGTGGTGGCTCGGTCCTAGGTGGTGGTGAGAGGTAGGTTTAGCTCACTTGCCCAATCTGCACAGTTGTCTTTTTTTTTTTCTGAATTTTCTCTCAAATTTTTGGGTCTCTCGATTTTTCTCAGATTTCTCACTGTCCAAATGAGTTCTGGAAAATTTTCCCCTATTTATAGACAATTTTTGTAATTATTATGCATCAATTAGATATGACTATGCCTAATTCCCTTGATTTTTAGTTTTTGTATTGCCTAATTCTAATTGGTTGATTTTTATTTGGTAGATCTTGACATGCCACGACCTGATTTGGATCATCTTACCCTCTTCTGATTTTTTTCTAATTTTTTCATAATTAATTTATAATTTTCTTTAATTATTTACTTAGTTTTTGGCCAATTTAGGTAATTTCACATATTTTTATCTACATGTAAATATATGTGGGGTACACGTGAACATTCCTAATTATTATTTTGGTCATTCTAAAATTTTTAGTATACATATAATCTATCTCTAGTAATTTATTAGTTATTAGATTACACTTTTCGGTAATCAGCAATTATTATGCTTAAAATTCGAAAATTTTATAGTCTCCTATTTTACTACTTATTTTCTTAAATTCAAGTTTACGGGGTCATTTTTACTAATACTTCTCTCAATAGTTTATAATTTGGGTTTGATCGAATCCTTTAACCGATCGCCCTAAACCTTGGGTTTTAAGTTCAATCCTATGGTTACTTGGCTTAACTTTAGGGCTTACAATTTCATAGGTAAATAACATATTTATTTATAAACTGTTTACTTCAAAGTGGGTTAGTCGTGAACACTTTATGTAAATTAGGTCTAAGGTAACGGTTGAAGTGGTAACTTCTATTCTAGAATGGTTTACATGGTGGGACTGTTACGACTCTGTCGTTTCTGGGCGTAATACATACAAGATGTAATATAATTATAATAATAAGCGAATACTTTCTTACAAATTATTCTAATATCGACTTAATTAGAATAAATCCCCTTCCCCCCAATCGTATGATTCTATGTTCGTCCTTGCTTTGGATGTCCCTTTTAATGCTAGTTGTAGTTTTACCATATTGACGACATGTTCATCCATAACTAAGATGTTATCTCACCTAACTACAAGTCACTTTGTTCTAACTATTCAACCTACAATAGACAATAACAAACAATCCTTAACACACCAATCTAGAATGCATCTTGTTTGCAATTTGCTATCTCTAATTTATTAATGGATTAAATGCCTATACAATAATCAATACCTATTTTCTTTATTAAACTTCGAATTAGGGTTTGAGGGTATAATAACCTCTTTTGTGAACGTAAAGAAGGAAAGAAAACCATTACATCGAGATTGTACACTACCAATGATAAGCAAAGGCCCCTTTCGCCTCCTTGCTACACAAATTATACACTTAAGAATCAAAATTGAAATAGGTAAGGGAACTTAGTTGCTTCCTTAATGTGTGTGCATTATATATATAGATAGAGAGAGAGAGATCAATGCCACAGAGAGAGAGAGAGAGATTATAAGGAAGGGGGAGTCAAACCTAGGGCATCCCATTAAGAGACTAATGTTCACACTACTTGACTATAAAGGCTTTGGCGAGATTTTTTTGTTTTTATACGTTTAATTTTCTACAAAATAAACATATAATCCACATCCTTTAAGTAGAGAAATAAGAGAGAATTACCTTTTTATCCTTCATTTTATAACTATTTGTGTTATGCAACATTTCGTTTGTTGGCATGTAAAAAAGAGAAATACAAAGTTAACCATAAATTCCTTGTAACATAAAGGGGATGACTAGAATCGGTAAATGAGTTGAGTAGCTCGTGAGCTACTCGAGCTCAACTAAACTTAAGCTCAATTCTTATGCAAGTTAATTTTGGACTTAAAATAAAACTCATTTACTTAAATTAGCTAGGTTCAAGTTGTGAAGAAAACAATGATGAGTTCGTATGACTTAGGGTTTCCCCATGTACGAGTAGAGCAAATGGAAATAGAGAAAAAAAAACAATATGTGAGTGTTAGGAAAATATGATTAATTAACACGTCGTTGTACAAGAGATTTATATATAGAGGGAATTACGTATTAGTGTGCACATAAGGAAATAAAAAAAAAAAAACACAAACTAACTAACTATAAAAACAAAATGAGAAGACTAGAGTATTGTATAATATACATCAATATCTTCAATACCTTCCCCTACCCTACCCAACTAATGTTTGCAATTTGCTATTAAGTGGAAACATGAAGAATGCAGAGAAAACTAGTTGAGACGTGATCACGAGTAAAATGGACATCAACCTTGATATGCTTGGTATGACCACAGAAACATGGATTCTCAACCATTAATTGAGCTGCTCAACTATCAATATATAAGGGAACATGTAAAGAAATAGGCATATGCAAATCACGTAGTAAATAAGATACCTATAGCAATTCCTTGATAAGAAAAGCAATACTACGATATTCTGCTTCAGTTAGGGAAGTGAATACTGTAGCTTGCTTTTTGTTTTCTAAGAAACTAGGGAAGAACTAAGGAAAACACAATAGCCTGATAAAGATTTGTGATCCAAACAACTAGATCCCCAATCAGCATCGGAATAACCCAGTAACTTCAAAGAACTAGTTATTGAAAAATATAATCCAACACTGAACGGTCCTTTCAAATAACGTAAAACATGGAGAGTAAGGCACACGTGAGGAATACATGGAAAAGAGACAAACTAACTTAGTTGTTGTACAACATACATAATATTAGGCCGTACAATTATAAGATAGAGTAATTGATTAATAAGTTGACGATAGAGAGAAGAATCTATGAGAACCATTCCAAAAGTATTATCTAGTTTAGTATGTGGTGGAAAAGGTACCTTAACTAGCTGAGCACTTATTAATCCAACATCATCCAAGATATCAAGAAGAAACTTTCGTTAGTTCAATAAGAAACCAGCATTAGTCCTGCACACTTCTCTCCCAAGGAAGAAATGAATCCTACCTTAAATCCTTAATGGTAAAAGCATCATGAAGGGACTTCTTAACCTTTTCAATAGCAGACAAGGAATTTCCTACAACTAGCACATCATCAACATATACTAATAAAGCCAAGAATTCACCACCATTAAATTTGGTAAATAAAGAGTAATCATTGCGAGATTACTTAAAACCCTAAGATATGACAAACTTTGTAAATTCACGGTTCCACTATTGAGACACTTGTTTGAGTCCTTACAAGGACTTAGCAAGGTTTACCCTCAAGAAGCCATAGAATACCCATCTAGAGGTTCCATATAGAGTTCCTCCTCTAAAAAACCATGTAGAAAAGCACTATTGACATCTAATTGATGTACAAGCCAATGCTTAGGTTATACCATAGCAAGTAAAATAGGAATGATAATTAGCTTAACTACAAGAGAAAATGTGTAGATATGACTCTCAATTTGTGTATAACCCTTGGTTACTAAGCAAGCCTTGTACCTTTCAATAGAACTATCAGGTTTATATTTGATTTTATAAGCCTACTTAGAACTGATAGCTGTTTTTCTTGGAGGCAAGGAAGTTAACTCCCAACTACGATTTGACTCAAGAGCAAGCAATTCATTATTCATCGCTTCTACCTACTTATGATCCTTTTGTGCCTTATGATAATTTTGAGGTTCTTGGATAGTGAAAACATTAGCTATTGAGATCACATAATCTTTGGGTAAGTATTTGAAGTTGTTTGTGGTGAACAAAGGATATAAACTAAAGGATGAATCACTGGATAAGTGTGCTGTCTCAAATTTAACTAAAGACACATTGTACACAAAGTCCTTTAACCATCTAAGAGGATTTCTAACACACTTATATCATCTATGTACAGTAGTGTATATAGTAGAAGGAACAAAAGTTGTCTCTTCAGAGTTTGATGTGTTAAGAGTTGGAAACAAGGGTATATTATCTAGGATAGAGACATTAGAATCATTGCTTTCTTGAAAGGAAAGATGTTTTCAAAAAACATTACATCATGACTAAGAAATATAGTGTTTTTGTTAAGATCGTACAATCTATACCCCTTTTGATTTAGTGGATACCCAAGAATATACAACGACGACCTTTAGTGTCAAATTTGTCATGTTTGCCTTTCACAATAGTTGAATAATGCAAACATCTAAAGGCTTTAAGATCAACATATGAAGGTGGTTGTAAGCCCCATAACCAATTACTCGGGGTTCCAATTGGTTAAAGGATTTGATTGAGCCTAAATTATAAAGTAAAGTTAGAAATATTAGTAAAAATGATCCCGTAAGTTCGAATTTAATAAAATAAGTAATAAAATAAAAGATTATAAAATTTCCAAATTTTAAGTATATAATTCGTTATTTATCGAAAATGCGGAAAATGCATTCCGATAACTAACGAATCACTAGAGATAAATTATATGTATACTAAAAGTCATAGAATAACCTAAATGATATTTAGGAATATTTATTTGCACTATATATGAATTTACATGTAGGTAGAAATACGTATAATTACTTAAAATACACGAAATGTGCTAAAATAATACTAAATAATTAAATAAAATTCATAATTAATTAAGGAAAAATCAAGAAAAATATAAAAAAATGAGGAAAATTCCAAAAGTGAGGCATGACAATTTGAAAATTTGCACTATATATTTAGGAAAATATTCCTAAATAATATTTAATAATATTTATTTGCACTATATTTGAATTTACATGTAGGTAAAAATACGTGTAATTACTTCAAATACACGAAATGTGCTAAAATAATACTGAATAATTAAATAAAATTCATAATTAATTAAGGAAAAATCAAGAAAAATATAGAAAAATGAGGAAAATTCCAAAATTGGGGCATGACAATCTGAAAATTAAAGAAGGAAATCAACCAATTAAAATGCAACAAATAGAAAGTAAAAAAAAAGAAGAAGAGATAAGACAATTGTCTTATTTAATTAATGCACAATAATTCTCTAACACCTCTATAAATAGCAAGGAAATTTCAAAAGCTCATTTGGTCAGTTTGGAGAGTGAGAAAAATAGAGAGGACCAAAATAGTGAGTATTTGGATTAATTACAAAAAAAATTACTCAAATCTATGCAATTAGGGTCTTAGAGAGGAACTAACACCAAACGAGCACCTGAGAGTGAACGGTCACCACCACCACACGGTGGTGGCAGCGCCTAAACCCGCCAACAAGGCCACGGCGGCTGGCAATGGCCGAAGCCACCTACACAGGTGAGTCCAATTTCTAACTTGATTTTATTTAATTTTGTAAAAATATTAAATATTTTTAGAAAATTATGAAACTTGTTATTATGAAATATTTTTGTATGTAGTTTATAGAAAAAATATTATTTTGATGAAAATATATCCCGTGACATATGGTCCTTAAGAAACATGTAAAACCGAGCAAATTTCGATTTAGAAATAAATAACCTTAGGAATGTAATTCTGAGCCCAAAATTTTTGTATAGACTACTTAGATGATATAAAATAGTGCTATGAAGCCCGTTTTCAAAAATTAATTTTCAAAATTTTAAAATAATTTTTAGGCCTTAAAATGAGGCATAAAATGGGTAATTTATGATTAATTAAATAATTAAAATGTTAATTACTGATTTAGTGAATAATTATATGTTTTAAGATGTTGAAATCTGATGAAGTATGATACTTGTAGCATTTAAGGTGCTAGATGTAATTATTAGGCTAACTATGTAGTAAATAAGTAATAGGGAAAAATAGTAAATTTT
The DNA here is from genome assembly GCA_024138015.1 of Lumnitzera littorea. NCBI lineage: Eukaryota > Viridiplantae > Streptophyta > Magnoliopsida > Myrtales > Combretaceae > Lumnitzera > Lumnitzera littorea. The sequence goes on along the minus strand of JAMXBB010000004.1, from coordinate 111,258,296 downwards.
AAGTTAATTTTGTAAATTAGGATAATTAGGTGTAAAATCTGATTTAGGATGAATTTAGACATTTTGAAATGATAATTGATGTTGGGAGATGGTAATTAGAGTGATAGAAATATTAGATGTGTATTATGTACATGATAAGTGATAGTACATAATATGCAATTATTGAAAATATAATAAATAGAAGATATTAGGATAAAAATTGATATTATATAAATAATAGGGATATATAATAAATCTGATAGAAAAATTAAATTTATGTAATTATATGAAAAATATAAAAATTTCTCACATCAGCAGTAAATTTGGTACATTAATAAGGATTTTAGTGTACGGGGTAGAATAAAATACTAACTAGGGGTAATGATAGTATTTAGGATATCTAGAAGTAATGTGATTAATTTCACATTATGAGTTGAAACGAGTTTCTAAAGTTCAGGTATAAAATAGTACTTAGAAATCGAACTAAAACCTAATTTGGAAAATCGATGTGGAAACTGAACCCAAACTTAGCCCCAAACCTAGAATAATTGTAAAAGATTTGAAAACTTAGATAACTGAATATATTAAACCGTAAACAAAAGATAACAATAAGCGTTATAGGATAAAACCAACCTATAATAGTTATATGAAAAACTAAAACCATGTTTGTATTATAGGAATGATCAGTGATGGCCTAAGTGAGTCGGACCTCGAGTAAGTGAGTAAGAAGTCGAGGTAAGTTGGGATTAATACGTTACTGTATATTGGAGGCTTAAAATTATACTTGGTTGTGCTTATTAGATAGTTGGCTGTGTGCATGTGCTTGATTATGAGTGATGCTATAATTCTGTATGTTGTTCTGGCTTGTATTGTATGAAGTGATCAATCACCCTAAATTGAGCTTAACAAAGATATGACTTTAAATATAAATTAAACCTGCATAGCAACCCATTAGGGGAAACCTAGGATTCTCTGGACAAATACTGACTCCTTCGAAAGGGATAGCGCTGGATAGCATAATGGGTCCCTTCTTCATCCTTAGTCGAACTAAGTGACAGGTGAGGAGGTCACGGCAAATGTGAAGTCAATGGTTGGAAGGTAATTGCAGGAGGAGTGGTGTCTCCATTGCACAAGTTTGGGTTTGGTCGTGAGCTGTCATATTAACAGCAACTCCTTAACTTGGATTAGAGCGGGCGCAATTTCTTTAATCTCACGATGAGCCGGACAATGTCATGTGATGGCATTTACTTAAACATGTATTGCATCTAATTAATTTGGTTGATAACCTTGTTTATGTTTATGTTTGTGATATAGTTTTAAGTCCTCTATTTTAACTTCCTGAGCTATGGTTGCTCACATTTTTATAGACGTCGTTGCAGGTGTTGGCCAAGAAGTGGCTTATAACTACTCTGAAGCCAGCAACTGTTGGATCCTAGGGAGTGAGGAACAATATTTGAAGAACAGACATATAATAAGGTCTAAGCTCTTATTTTAGAATTTTTCATTTATGAATAATGTATTAACTAGGAAATAGATTATGGTGAAATGTTGTAAACGTTAATTGTAATAACTGAATTATAATGTATATATATATATATATATATATATTCTCACTTTCTTAAGTAAAAGATTTATTTAAATTACGAACTGTTTACTTCAAAGCGGATTAGTCGTAGACGCCTTATGTAGATCAGGTTTAAGAAAGCGATTGTAAGGCTAACTTCTATCTTAAAATGGTTTACACGACGGGGCTATTACGACTCTGCCGCTTCAAGTGTAACAGTGGCTGGTTAAAAAGAAGTTTTTAGGGTGTTTTCCATTCAAAGTGTTACATTGGCATACGATTGATAAGAAAGGTGGTAGTCAAAATACACTCTTCCTAAAATGCTTTTGGCATATTAGCATGTATTCTAAGGGCTTAGGTAGAATTAAGAAGGTGTCGATATTTTCTCTCCACAACCCATTTTGTTGAGGGGTATAAGCCACTGTTTTTTTATGAATAATGCCATTAGTTTATAAGAAACGTTGCCATTCTAAAGAAAGAAACTTAGTCCCATTATCCTTACGTATCGATTTGGGGTAGATATCAAAGTGATTCTTTATATATGATACAAAAGAAATCAAGGTAAACGGAAATTGAAACTTATGTTGTAATAAAAAGGTCTAAGTACAATGACTCATGTCATTAACTGTTGTAAGAAAGAATTTAGCACTAGCTGCAGAATGTATATTATAGGGTCCCTACAAATCTATGTGCAAAAGATTAAAAGGATGTAATGAGCATGATTTACTAATGGGAAAAGACATTCTATGTGCTTTTGCACACAAACAAGTATCACAATGAATTGTGTCAATGAAAATATAATGAAAAAGTGAAATGTGTTTAAGTTATAAATAGCCTATATGTCCAAGTCTCCTATGCATTATTTCAAAGGACGACAGAACATCATTATAAGAAGTTGTACTGTTTACAATAGATATTATCTTAGAATTTGAAGTCTGGTATGTGTTTATTGTGCTTGAGTGGAAAATGTATAGGCCACTTTGAACTTGAGCTTTTGTAACTATATCCAATGATTCATGATCTTGAAATGAACAAAGATTCGAAGTGAGTGTTCGAGCAATCGATGAATAGACAACAAATTGCAATTGAAGTCAAGAACAAGTAAAACATTGTACAGCTTAATTTGATCAGTTAACTAGACATTTCTAGCTACTTGGACTATCTTAATAGTCCTATCTAGAAGCTTAACTAATATAGGCTTATGAAGTGTATGATTAGTGGAAAAAATGTATGGGTAAGGAGTAATGTGATCCAAAGCACTAGTGTCTACTATCTAATCACACACATTATTATCTAATTTGTTATAAAAAGCAACAAAAGAATCTGATAAGAAAGAGGTACACTGACTTGTAAAATTCGAACATAAAGGCAAATTAGCATCAGTAGCTGACTTTCCCTCTAAGAGCTTAACAACTTTATTGCACACCCTAGTAACTAGGTCCAAATCATTTGCTAAATTTCCTTAATTCTATATGCTTACAATTTGTGGTTTATCATCAAAAGGAGAATTGTAGACTTCCTTTGAAGAATTAATTTGACTAGCAAATATAACACCTCTTTTATCCTTATGTCCCTTATACCATTTAGAAAATCCTATCAATTCAAAACAACTTTCAACAATATAACCTATTTTTTTACAATTTGTACAAGTCATACGCTTAGTCCGTTTGTCTCTTTTGTTGAAAGAATTAAATTTGAATTGACTCTTGATAGCGAATGTAAGACTTTCATCAGTAAACGCAACTATTCTAGACATTTGCTTCTATTTTTCTACTTGAACCACCAAATAATATGCCTCATTAACACTAAGGAGTGGATCCAACAAAAGCATATGATTTCTAACGGTCTCATATACAACATCAAGTCCCATCAAGAATTGCATGAGATGACTTCTATTATCAATTTCTACAAATTTCTCCACAACTACAATCAGGTAGACTGTTTAAGTTAGACAATTGGTCCCATAACTTCTTCAATTTACTGTAATAGATTGCTACTATAGTATTTCCTTCTCTTAGATTTGAAATATCATGTTGCAACTGATATATAAGAGGTCCATTGATTTATCCAAATTGCTCTGCTATATCATCCCATAACTCTTTGGATGACTAAGCATAAATGAATCCCTTAGACAATTCCTTTTGCAAAGAGTTCAAGATCTAACAATGGATTATTGAATCATATCTAAACCATATCTAAAGATCTGCAGGTTTATCTTCAAGTTTTACACAAGTGCCATCTAAAAAACCTAATTTTGACTTAGCTACTAAGGCAAGTTTTATCAATTTACTCCATCTTTAGTAATTGGAGCTATGAAGAGCAATAGATGCAATTACAGTACCCAAATTATCCGAAGATAGAAACAGTGGATCATTATAACAAGAATTGATAGACATAGTGATTTCTCATGAGTGAACAAATATTGAACAATTAACTAGTAAATCAAGGAAAAGATTGATGATGAAGAAAACAACGATGAGTTTATATGACCTATGGTTTCTCCATGTACAGGCAGAGCAAATGGAAATAGAGAAAAGAAACAATATGTAAGTGTTAGGAAAATAGGATTAATTAACACGTCACTGTATAAGAGATTTATATACTAAGGGAATCATGTGTTAGAGTGCACGTAAGGAAATAAAATAAACTACAAACTAACTAACTGTACAAACAAAATGAGAAGACTAGAGTACTGTTAGGTTTACGAGTTAACATGCAAGTAGACTCATTTATATTGTTAACGAGTCAACTCAATTATATTAAAGACCATATCATATTAAAAACATATGATATAAGAATAAAACTAATATAATGAATAAATTATTAAAAAATATAATAATAGGAAAAAAAAAACAGTAAGGCTAAACTAAAAATCATTGATAGAACTATATATCATATAATTTTGAAATATTTTCATTAAGAATGGGATAAGAGAAAAGGTAGATTTTGAATTTTTTAATTGATTTTACGCTTTAATTCAAGCTACAACTAAAGCTAGAACTCGTTTTGGCTCATTTGTCTAGACAGTTTTTTTTATTATTTAAATAAGTCAAGTTCGAACTTAAAATTCCTTAATAAGTTCAAGCTTGATCCTATGAATTTTAAGCTTAACAAAAGTTTAACTCGATTCAAACTTAAAAGTTTTTAAACGTTTCAAGTTTAAGACTTTAAAAGGTTAGTTTGGCTCAGCTCTTTTACAGTTCTAATAATTAGATACTCAACAAAATAACTACATATACCACGACCATTTTAGGGTTGCCATTAGAAAGCCACTTGTTATATTTATGAGCCATATTTCATGATAATTATTTTCTTATACAGGAGATATTATTTGTTGGGAATATGAAAAGTAAATCATGTAATATCATGAGATGCCTTGTAAAGTTAAAAATAATCGCTAGATAAATGAAATAGATGAATTTCTTAATGGAATATCTTAAGGAATTGCTCTTATATTCACAAAACATTTTAGAATCTTAAAAGATTATATTTTCTATTGATCAAATCTAATAAATTTCTTAAGACTTAGTAACAATTCTACATTAAAATTCTGGGGGATCGTCGACACTTCTTATCCCCATAGGTCCGTGCATGAGTAGAATGTCTTTATGATGCAAATAATTAGGTGATAGATATATGAAAAATTGGATTCAATTTCACCAATTTCAAATGCAAGGCTTAACTTATCGAGAAAGATTTTAGTGATATTAATATATCATGTAAATTGATGAATAATATATAAATAATTAATAAAAATTAGATATGTAAAAATATAATTAATATTTTTTTATTATATATTATATTTTTATTGATATTTATATATTATTTATCACTCTATATAATATGTTATTATTGTTAAATCTTCGTTCTAACGTAACCTACAACCAACGAGCCGGAAGTTCTACACCCAAAATAATATTATACTCGATGGAAACTTTAGTTTATGCAGGTGAAACGTGGAATTTTCGTACGGATTGACGACGCATCGAGAATTTTGATTATTTATTGTTTCAGCAGGTAGAAAAAAACTAGTTATAATGCAAGAGAGCCGTTGTTGCTGATGGTAATAAGGTGATGACTCATCGCAGAAGCAGCCAACCCTAGATCGAGTCTCCATACGTATACATGCCATATATATATATATATATATTATAATTAACAATTATATTTAAATACGTAATAATGGTAGTTAGCGTTTTCTAAAAAACTACCAACATGTATGTTATCACGTATTTGAATGTAACAGATAATATTCATATACGTGATGGAACATGGATAGTATTCATCAACTCTTTTTTGTCCAATAGTCAGTAGCCACAAAAATTTTTCTTTAAAGCGTTGGAATTTTTTGAACGTCGAACGAAAAAACACGCCTTCATCTAGAAACCCATTTTGAATTGTAAATAGATTCATTAGACCATTTAACCAGTTGAGGCTCGCTTTGAGCAAATTTCAATCACTTGTTGACTTTAAAGACTTACGTAGTTTAACCATAACAATCCACTAAGTTAATGGGTTACTAAATCAGCGGTTCAAGGTCAAGCTAATTTTGAAAATTAAAAAAAAAATATATATATATATAAATAATATATAATATACTATATATATACCATATATAATCCAAACATAATATATATATTATATATGATATATAATATATTAAAATACTATATTATATAATGTAAATAAGTATATAATATATATAATATATAATAATTAATATACTATAAATATACTATAACATCATACGTTTATGCTAACACTTTCTAAATAAAATATTCTGACATTTAGAAAAATTGAACAAAAATTAAAATTTTTTATTTATAAGCAACAATATAAAGTTTTAAATTTAATTAAAAAAATGATAAATAGTTTACAAATTATTTCTAATAATTAAAGAAAATTTAGAAAAAGTAAATAAAAAAAAAAAATCCTCCAGCTTAAGGGTTTGAATCAGCTTGAACCCATCCCCTTAAAAGTCAAACCTGATTCACTCTTTTACTTCATGAGCTGATCCGATTCGGTGAACACCTCTGCCTCCATCTATTCTAAATTTACGATTCCGGACGAATTTCTAGAAAACTTCGTAGCTTAGAGATGGATGAATCACGCGCTTGGTCCTAATCTTTTTGGTGTGTATAAGGGGATGGGTGAAATGCGCTTCCATAGCCTTCACCATTGAAGTCAAAATAAAACCACATTCAATTTTGGCAAATTCCATATTTCCTACGATCCATGTTATGTTACGACATTGCATGTTGAGCATTAAAATTTAAAAAAGAAAAAAGAAAAAAGGAATGAATAGACAAGAAAAGACAATATAAATCTCTTTCTACCTAGATCCAACATACATTAACTCCTCAACCTAATCCAAACCTAACATTTTTTCTAAGATAAAACAGTCCACTCTTTTAAAACTCTAAAGAGTCCGTCGTTTTTTCCCCTTTACCCTAATATGCAGGAACATGTATCTACAATTATTTTTAGCTATTCCGGTACAGAGTATGCGATAACATTAAATCATTTTGCTTTTTACATATCCCAATAGTTAATTTTTATTGATATCTTGCTGCTATAAAAGAGAGACAAAATATTTTTGAGTTTTCTCGTGTTTAAGTCTTTTATGTGAAACTTATTATGTTCTATTTAATTTTTTTTTTAGTATCTAATTTGTATCTAAATGAAATCTGATATTTTGAAAACTGTTTTATTTGTATCTTATCTATTTTTATTTCATAATTATAATAAAAGTGGTGATTGGAGCGTTATAATTAGAAAAAAAAAAATTCACGTGTTTTTAAGAGAAAAATTTGAAAAAATTATATCTTATAGATTGGAATTGATTATTTTAAGTAATATTTTTATAAATATAAATAAAGTAAAAGGTAAATTTATTGGGATTTGTTTTGTATTTGATTTTAAAAGAAAAGTATATATTGAATTACATTTTAATCTTTTTACTATCTTATTTTTATCAAATATAAAATTCAAATAGATATCAATAAAACAGCAATAGAATGATTAAACATATTCTTAATAAAACAAATTTTGTTCTAATTTAAGCCGACGATATCTGTTATCCAATTCATTAATGAATGTTTGTATCATCATCTTTTTTGTTTGATTCATTTCAGACAATAAATGAAGGTCTGAAATTCAAAAGGAAGTGATTGATAAGCAATTAATTCCGACATTTGTAGTTGAGTTACGACCATGTGTCTGGGGTCTTTTTTTTTTTTTAAAAAAAAAATCCTGCATTCCCAGGATTATTCCAACTGCACAAGATCACCTTCTAGTACTACCTCTACGTATCCAATTTATTAAATAATGAATTTTTTTCATTACCGTACATGTTACGTCCTTTTAGGATATGATTGTACCAACAACATATTCTACAATCTACGAACATAATACTAAATCTCTCAATATTTTAAGTAAAAGTTCAACAACCGTCTAATAAATTTATAGCTTATGTAAAACCATAGATAATATAATGATATATCAATTCATGGAGAACCATAAATTGTTGTTACTATGAGTCATGAGTCAGAATGAGAGTCATCAATTAAGTCCAACCTTGAAGATAAAGTACGTGTGTGAGCTATTGCCAAACCAGTACCAATTTAGACCTAGGCAAAATGCGAGTCGGAACCGCGACTGAGCTTCGAACTGGACCAGGGGTTCCATTCTTATACTTGAAACCGTTAACATGGTTCCAATCCGTTAGAGAGACCCGCCAAGGCAGATCTCTTATAGTTGACCCAACAGCTCGTTAGGTCAAGAATCCTCCGTGGTGTCTTGATTTTTGCGGGATGGTGGGGGTAGGGTAGAGTAGGGCCATTAGTGACTTAGATAACAATTGATCGCTTTAAAATCTTCTAAATTTTAATAAATCAGTAAATAAATCTTATAAATGAAAATAATTTTCCTAAATTTTGATGTTGATGTAAAAATATCCCTTTAACTTATTAAAATATATTTTAAGACTTCTTAAACTTTTTCATTGTGTGACTCTCTTTAATTAAAACAAAAAAAAAAACCCTTTGTATTACTAATTTATTGAAATTTAGAGAGACTTCAAGTCAACTTTAAAAGTTTAAGGAGTTAATATGCATCTAAGTTAAAGTTTAAGGAAATCATTTGCAATTTTCAAAAAAAAAAAAAATGTTTAGCAAGTTATGCTTGCAACATAGACTTAACCAATTAAAAATAAATAAATAAAAAGTTGCAATTGGCATCTTATATGCCTACGACGTTGGCTAAACAATTTGAAAAAAACAAAATAAAATACAAAACTGCATTTGCTAACTTATGCTTACATGTGTTATGGGCTAATTATCCAAAGCCTCAATTGGTAATCCAATGAGGGCCCAGAGATATGGAACGAGGAAGGCAGAGTTTAACAAGGAAGTTTGCCTAGGAGTTTATGGATTGTATTAGCTAGACTCCATAAGGGTTTAAGATCCAAAAATGTTCTAGAAGATTCTAGAAAGCCCTAGATCATTGCATAGTACTTATAGGGAATTTTCATTTATAAGCCCACTAGTCCCACAATGAGCTCTTGAGGCCCATTTTCAATGTCTCTCATCTGTTGTCAATCTAATTCTTCTGATCAAAATTAAGCTCATATACTTAGCCTAATTAGCAAATACCTTATGCGAGCCTCAAGGCCAAAGGCACCTTAAACACTCTCTTGGTAAGAGCTTGGACTTTTTAATAAGAGCTCATGGTTGATTAAAGTAAGCTCTATAGAACAAACCTAGAGAATTTGAATATTCAAATAAGGATAAAGGGTGCAAACAATTTAGCAGTTATTACATTAAGCAATAACTAGCCACCCTACTCGCTTGAAAGTGAGAAATTATCTAGACAATTGATACATACATGGAGAGCAATTGAAAGGCAAACAATTGCCGCCTTCGAGCAACCATTCAACTCGCATATAAATATGTTGGACTAGATAACAGTAAGCTTCTTCTTAACTCCCTCATACGTTATGCATATATTATCTTTTCCCCTCATTTCACATTCCAACTTATGCATCGAAGTGGTAATACTAGAAAGCTTGACACCCTTTGAAGCCATTTTCTTTTGTGTTTGTAGATCTTAAGCCCATTTCGAAGTTATAGAATTAACATATAGTAAGTAAGGTTGAGAAAGTAGGTAGGAATAAATCTTAACCATTAAATTAGGTAAATCTTGGTCATCAGTCCTAAAAACTTTTGTACATGGAGTCTTTTCTTATTTAAAATTATCCATTTTATATTGAAATCTTACATTTTCTATAGAGTTTCTCTTTTTACCTTTTCTTTTAGTTTACTCATGTAAGCTATTTGCCTAGACTAATTTTGTACTCTAGATAGGCTTGAGAGTGTCAAGGAATTAAATAGTAGTGTTTGGTGAAATTATATCCATGATACATATAAGTTAACAATTAATAGGTTTAATTGTATACATTATATAGTTTGTTTCATGTTGTTTATTATTGTGAATTGTGATTTCGTTAAGTCTAATAATAATGCTGCTCTTTTCTGGGTTCTTTATTGAATATATGGTTGGTGCATTGACTAATTTGGACAATGAATAATTTATTACTTTCCATTTCCAAGTTTCAACCCTTCCTTTGATAAATATCAATTTCTAACGATGAAAAGTTTTGCTGTACCTGCTTCATAGAGGATTAATTATGGAATATGTTTTAGCACCATTAGATATTTTCCAGATTATTGAATTTGTAATAAATTGTAAATCGAAGATTAAAAAAATTAAAACCTAACAAAAGTGAAAGAGGAAAAAGGCCCAACCATGTCTATGAATCTGCTCGTGGACCAGCCTGCTCAGGCCAGCGATAGTTTTGACTTTTTGGAAATGCAACCCCATGGATCCGAGTCCGGTTCTGAGCCGGGTACAGACTGTCCGGGTCTACACTAATCCAAAGGTTATAGTACGAAGCATCGTAGTAATCCTCACCGTTCATAACACGTGCGCCCGAAAACAAAATCCCAAAAATGGGTGCGTCATTAAATCTAGTTAAGGAGAAATTACAACAAAAACAAACGTATAACATTTTCTTATCATGATTTCTTTAGAATTATTGGTTTGTATATTTGCAAAACATTTTAGAATATTAAAAAATTGTTTTCTTGTAAATAAGCCTAATAAATATTTTAAGACTAAATAACAACTCGACATAAACTTCTAGGAGTGCGCCGGTCCTTCTCCTCCTTCCCCACCCCTTTCGTACCGTCAATGACCAAAACGTCTCATGCTTGAAATGATTACATCATGGACACGTGAAAAATGTATCTGCACGAGGATTGACGACACATTGGAAATTTGATTTGATTATTGTTTTAGCAGGTAGCATGAAACTAGTTATAAGGTGAGAGAGTCGTTGATGGGAACTTGACACGCAACAGCAGCCAACCATACCGACTTCCCAAACCGACAAAACGATCTTCCGAAACGCTGGAATTGTTCGAACGTCAACACAAAAACGCGCCTTCTTCTTCTGTTCTAGATTTACGATGACTGAATGAGTTTCTAGATAACTTCATAGCTTGGAAACTGAGGCGTCATACGAATGGCCCTAACCTTTTAGGTGGTGTGCTAGAGTAAAGATTTAATACTACTGATATTTTATAGCGATAAATTAATTGTATATAATTATCAATAATATTTTAAAATGATGTAAAAATATATGTAGTTGTTTTTCGAAATTTACACATTATCATTAATATTTTTTACGGGTACCATCCATCTAAATCCAAATACATGGTATTAGAATTTTAGCTGGTAGAGTTTGATGTGCTCGATAGGTAGAATGGATCAAGTCAAAGCGGTCCTGAACAACTTGGGCCAATCCGCAAAATAAACAGAGATGAGCGGAGTAACTGGGGGTAGTCGTCTTAGAATCTTAGCGGGTGGTTCCGTTCGGCAGTCAATCCAATGCGACCAGTGTAGGTCGTCTCCAACGTCATGGTCTGGAGAGTTAGAGTGCTCGGCCCTACGATCAAGGTGCCATCAACAAGTATCACTAAATCATTTTTTGTGTGGTGTAGGCGGGTGAGATGTGGTTCTGTTCGTCGTCGAAACCTCATATTATGGTTTTAGTTTGCAGCACCTTTTTAAAGCCGCCTCAAATGGGTTGGAAAATGAAACTTAAAAAAAAAAAAATTAAAAATTTATCATCCCTTTATTATAAAAGATACAAGTATTTTTTAATCATTTTTAATAGCCAGATATTAAAGAGTAAATAGTTGTAGCGGACATTTCCACCGAAAAGCAACGCACGATGGACATGGCAAACATGCATCAAGGGATGTGGTAATCATGAATTTTTTATGTTCTAATTATCTTTTAACACATCATTCGGTGGATGCTTTCGTAACATCACTCTTGGTACGGGAATTGTTTTCCTATATTAAAAGGTATGGTTATTAGAATTTTTAGGTTACAGTAATTTTTAGTTAAGAGTAATGTAAGATAGATCAATCAAAATAAAATTACTATATAAAAGGTTGAATGGAGATTCTTCTATATAGATTAAAAATATTTCTGGATCGATAATCTCAATCTAATATAACTTTTACGATGTCCGAATTTAATAAACTCTTGCAACAGATAGAGTAAGTCCTTAAAACATTGAATAATACAGTCTAGATGATAGTATACTCGGAGGATTGGTGATAAGGCTCTACGGATAGTACTATAAGAATTGTTTGATGTGTTTTATGTATCAACATAATATAACTAAAATTTTTAGATTATCATATTCGGAAAAAAAAAATTAAAATATAAAAAAGTATATACTTTTACTTCTAAATTTTTAACTATTTATCAATTTGAGTCTTTATGTCACATATGATATACAATATAAAACAGATTGAAATGGAATAAAATAAGAACAAGAATGATTAATCATTTATTGTATTTGAAAACTACCATAGAATGTAATGTAATGTAATGATATTAAATACGTAAATAGTGTTAATTGTAAAAAATATTATTAATTGTTACATATCATAATTTATGTGTAAATTAAATAAGTAATTTTAACTCAATATAATTAATGACGGTTGAATAAAATTGTGATTTTGCCCTTTCGAAAGCAAAATCAAAATCCCCTTAATGACAAAATCAATAATTCCGTGGAATTGTGATTACACCTTCAAATTACACTTTCAAATATGGGAAAAAAAAAAATCAAACCTGAAATTATGATTCCATTTTGATATATTTTCATGTGACATTATTATTTATTTTTTTCTTTTCCTATTTAAGTCTTCAACATTTTCAAACTTTTATAAAAATAGAACTTCTTAAGCACATAAACGACACCATTTAATTAGTACTATCTTTTATCTTTTGTTTTTGTTTTTGTTTTGCCGACATCTTTTATCTTATTTTGATCCGTCATAAATTCTGCTAAATTGGGCTTGAGTTACCCAAATCGAAAATAATAAGCAGTGTATGAAAAGCTAGAATGTATTTATAAGAATATAATATCTAGCCATTACAAAACAAACATTCATTAGCTGGAGTCACCAATAATAATCATGAATCAGTAGTTGGCTTTCTATACCTGTTGTTTTGGCGTTGAACCAAGAAAAATTGCTACTCAAAAACATTATTTAAGTAATATATGTTACTACAATTAACACATGATATATAAATATTAATAAAATTTTAATATATATAATATACACATTACAAGTAATAATAGTTTTAAATACTATTCAATTGACAATTATATACATAAAAATAATTTTATTGATATATATATATATATGTCACATCACATGTATAACCAATGACCCTATAAGGTCTTCTGCGGGAATATCGTGTGACTTAAAATCTTTAATAATTCATTATTCTGTCCAATATACTATTCAATTCAGTGATCTCACCGTCCATAGACAATGACACCTTCACAAACTTGAATATTTGGAAATCAATATACGAAAATTGGCCCACTTGAAATAAAAAAGAATATTGGCAATTTTAATTGCTTTGACTATTACATGCAATACACATTTAGAGTTTGGACAAACTTTTTTCTATGAGTGCGTCCAACATTATGGAAGCTTTTATTATACGCCCATGGACTTCGTGTACATATTAAAAAGAGCCAGAGAGGCTCATTCATTTGTAGCTGTGATCAAACTATCGTCTCCCATTCTGTCTCCATTTAGAATATTATAATATCATAATATGTATTAAATTATTGTATTTGTATAATGTTGATATCAATCATATCGTGGAGGTCGTTGTCTATCTCTTTCTTTCAAGCTATGCAGCTTAAAATATTACGTAAATTATCCTATAAATTCTTTAAATCACATCCACATGCCTTTATTATTATTATTATTATTATTATACACTTGTAGTCATCTAACATATATTAGACATCTCTTACAAAAGGTTTTAGGGGATGTTCATATAATTATAAAACTTATATAGGTTTCTATATAATTTTAAAACTTATCAAGAATTCAATATATTATCATAGAATGTATAAGGATAAACAAGTATAAGGTACGTAGAATATGAACTTTACCTTAATCTTATGCTATGAGGTATAAGTTTTTAAATTTTGGAATTAAAACCTACCTATAGTACTATTATGAAACTACCGTGAAACTTATACCTTGTAAAACCTATAGAATGCAAAATACCCTTTAAAACTTGTAAATTTTGCCTTTATTCTTATACCTTTCACATTTCTATGATATTAGAAAGGTAATCTATGTATAATTTTATAAGTTATTCATATATAAAATTTATGAAACCTATAGCAATTTATAAAATTAAAAATAGTAATTTTTTCTACTTTCATTATTTTAAGTTTATGCGATCTTATTACTTAGTAAATAAGAAAGAATAAGAGGGGAAAAAATGAAAATTATGAAATGAGAGAGGTAGCATTAGGTTTAGCGTTTAGGGTTATTATTTTATGGGTTTAAACTCCTTTTTTTTTCCTTTTTACTAAAATATTTATTGGCAAAAAATATAATATTCTCATTCACTATTTATTTATTAATATTTTTAATAATTTTTTATAAGATGAATACAAGATATCTTGGAATTTATATCCTTTATTCCTTGAGTATAAGTTCTTATGTAAGTATGGGGTAGGAAAACATTGTATCACAACTTACCTCATAGGAGTAGGTTTCTAAATATTCATACTCAAACCTATTACATGAATCTTAAAACCTAATGGTGACTTACTTGATAAAGTTGGGTAGGAATAGATATTACATATAATAGGATTATTTACTCACACTAGGGGTAATATACATAATTTAAAAAAAAAAATTTGAGGTATTGATATAATTTTAAAAATTTTTAATAATGGTTGGTGTAATTTACACCTTTAAAAACTTTTAGAATTGATGCACCTAATTTATCCTAAAATATTAAAACTCGACAACTAATTTATTAGTTGAAAATAAAATGTTATACCTGGCTTCATCATTTTATTTCGTACATATTTGACTTTCATGTCCCATCTAGTGCCTCCATCGACCAAGTTGACTCATCCTTATTGTTAATTTAGAAGGCACCGCAAATTTATATTAAAACAAGTTACAACAATGTGTATATTAATTTATAATATATTTATTAAAAAATAAATTTATATAAAAAGATTATCACAATAAATATATCAATCATATATATTTATAAATTATTAAAATATATTAAAAATAATATTATTTAAGTATATAAAGTATAAAATATTATAATTTTATGTGACTATTAAATAATTTTCCGTGAAAATGGAAAGTCATATTCATTCAAAACAAGTGTCAGACATCATGGATGTGAAGTGTTGTGTAATTTTGAATAATTAAGGGGGAAAATTATTGAAAAGACTCAAGTTTTTTCTACATTTCGTTTTAGGATCTATGCTTTCATTGGTTTCATTTTAGAACCTACGTTTCAAAAATGAGTCAAAATAAGACCCTTATTATTCTCCATTAAAAAACCATCAAATTTCCAGTCTTGAAATGAAAAAACATAAAAACGAAGGTCCTGAAAGAAAAGAAAATAAAAATATGGGTCTTGAAATGGAAAGTATGAACAATTCAGGTCCCTCCCATTGCTTTTTAGTTTATTTCACAGCCCTTCAATTATTTCTCTTTTTTCATTTCGTGAAACACACGCACAGATATATATATATATATATATTGAGGAAGATCCTATTTGATTGGCTTTTCAAAATCTAGGTCTTCAAGGGAAAATTTTGAAAACATAAGTCTTAAAAGGTAAAAGCAATAGACTTAAGCCTTTTTAGTATGTGAAGTTTGCAATTATTTTAAAAGTTCCACCATCTACAAATGTTCTCCTCTCGAATATCATCTAAAAAATATTGCCAATTTAGATAATCCTAAATCATACATATCCATATTTTCCATGAAGCTGAATAAAAGGCAAAATCCATCAAAAAGCACGCCTTAATTTGTAAACGTATAATTTCTTCTATACCTAAAGCTTGGATATGTTATGGAGACCAAATCTTACGATGCTTTTTTTTTTTTTTTTTTTTGAGGATTATTGTTTTCTTCTTCATGTCCATAAAGAAACGCTGAATATAATTCATTACTCAAAAATTTACACCATCCAAGATCGAAAACGGAAAGACATCCTTAAATTAAGAATAACTTATTTTGGGCATCACTGAAAACTTTGCCACTCTAATAAAGTTTTTTAATCTCACATATATCATTCACCTCATTCTATAAATATGGCACGCTTAATAAGTTTTAAAAATGTATAGATACCTTAAAATAAAATTTACAACTTCATGAATACCCAATAAATTCTATACAAATGGGCCTAATACATGCAAAAAAAGTGGAAATATATAATTGAAAGAACGGGAAATGTCCATGTACTTTTAAAAGTTTTTGAGATGATCGATATGATTTATCCTTAAATTTATACAAGATAATTTGAGTTTGTTTACGTGACAAATAGAGAATGAGATGTTTTTCGAACGTTCCAAAGACAGGAAAATGGCTTTCAACAACAATGAGATGCGGACAAGAAATAACACCTGATTGCCGGCGAATAAGTAGCATCAGTAACGGCGAGCAGCGACAAAGAGATGACACATATGGGGTTGAGCTAGCAAAAAACTTGTTTCCTAAGATGCATGCAAAGATAGGGGAACCAATCATGTAACCAAAGCTTTCTTACATAAAGTTTTAATAGGAAGAGTGGAGATGATACTATGTCAAAGTTCAAGGTTGAAATCGATCCACAATTTTTGAGATCAAGCTCAATTCAAATTTAATCGAGTTATCAATATTCAGTTTGAACTAAACTCAAAGTAATATTCAATGAGCTCACTCGATCATATTAAACTATCTGGGACACGATTCATCTAAATAATATATATATATATATATATATATTTCTATGTAATAATAGTGTCCATTAAAACTTGATTAATTTTTAATTATCAACTTAAGTTTAAACTCGACCAAACTATTATCAAGTCGATCTAGAGTAAATACAGAGTCTAACTTAATTAGTTCATGCATAGATTTAGCTCATTTATGCTTTTATTGCTACTCTTATTAGAGGCAACTATCAATAAAGAGATGATATAGTATCAAAGTCAAGCTGAATTATTTTTAGAATTTTGAACTCGAGTTTAATTGAAGTAACATTCAATGAGCTTAAGCTCAACTAGAATAGATCTGATGAGACTCAATTCATCCGAAAGATATATTTTTCTCTTAGTTGTAAATATCAGTCATTTGGTATCCATGCCTAATTTGAACTTTGATTAACATTTAAGTCATATCGAGCTCAAGCTTGACTCGACCATTATTGAGTTAATCTCAAGTAAATATTGAGACAAATTTAAATAGTTTGCGATTAAATTTAGCTCATTTATATACTTATGTCACTTACTAGAGGTGATCAAACTATGTGCTTAGATAATAAAATAATTATATAATTATATATCGATATCTACTATGAAAATTTTGTAGAAAGTTTCAATTTTTGTTTGTTTTTTTTTTTTTTTGTTTTTAATCACGATGAAGTTATTTTATCAAACCCTCTTTTAGGGTGAATGGGTTAGCTATGCAAATTCAAATGTCACACCAAAATCCTCAAGTACCATTTAAATAACCTAGATATTATAACTTAAGATATAATGAAAATTTTTCAGAAAACTCATCCCCAATATTTTTTCGTTCGTCCTTTTTTTGTTTTCTACTAAAAGCTACTGGAGAAATATGCACTGACAATGTATATGCCTCAAAATAAAGAACATCTACATAAAGATAGTAAATAAAATTATGACAAATTGTAATATTAACTTTCTTTATTGTCTTTACCTGCAATAAGTACTATTTGGTTTACGTAGCAAGATGCTTAATTTCATTAAAAAAAGTACAATTATAAGAAAATTACCATTATCCTCCATAAACTCACCTCATAAGGGGGACGGGGTAGTCGAGTTGGGTTCTTAAAAATCAAGACCTGATAATGCCTCGTGCGTAATAATTATCTCCATGAGGAATTTCATATTAGATTCTTAAAATCGTCCAGTGAAACTCCGGCCCAAAATAAAGTCCAAATAAGTCCGTAGTCCAGGTACGGTCAGTCATCCAGTAACATTCTCAAAAGTCCATCCAATGGAGTAACATAAAGTGTGATAAATAGTATTATTAAATCTCGGTTAATTCTTACCGAGTCAATTCGGTTCGATCTTGATTCAATTTTAGATCAAATTTAGGTTTTTTATTAATTTTTAATCTTCTTATATATTTGAATCTATTACCCAATTTAAATCTGATAACATTCATCATAAAAGTTTATAGTAAGCCGAGCGAAAATAGTAAATGAAACATTTAAGCCTCGTAGGAAATGTCACACTCTCATTCTAGACCTCAACGACAGAACCATAGGCCATAAAATTGTAAATAATATAGTCAACAAAGTAAATCATCTTCTAGAAAAAGAACGAAGGTTCAGTACAGAAATAACCATATGCCCAAATGATGCTCCGCGCACATGTCTAAGTTTAGTGCCACGAATTGGATTCATTGAGATATTACTAAAAAGTAAACAAATAGCATAGGAGATACTCACAACTTTGAAACATATAGAAGAATATTGAGTCTAATTCCACCACAGTAAATATGGTTGTTAACATCGTAATTTTATTGTTTATTTAAATATATAAAATTAATATAATTATATAGAATTATACAAAAATGATAAAATTATAAACTTATAGAATTGTATATAAATATTTATAATTTTATTAAAAGTCAGTATATAAATGATTTTATATTTATTTTAATTAAAAAAACATTATAAAACTGTAAACTTATAAAATCATATTTTTTACTCACGATTTAACAACTACAATAGTAAGCATCGGAAATTAACGAGTATAACTAGCTACCACATCCCATAACCTATACTTGAAATCATAAGTAACCTTAGATAGAGAATCCTACTGTTATATTGATACCATGGTTGTCGAGCCCCATACCTCCAAATAATGTCTAGTATGACTTCTCTCCACTTTAGCTGTTATGCTATCATGGTTCTCTCTTATCAGTTACCTAATACACTCACCAATTGTGGTCCAGGCAATTAAACTACCATATCATCCAAGCATTTATGATTATGGTCTATGTAACCAATTTAAGATAAGGATGCAACTAGAGCGAGTTTGGGAGAAATTTAACAAAACTTGAACCTACTCCTATAAGTCAAATAAGGTTTGATATTTCTCAAAACCCCAAAAACCTTATAGGGTTTTACTAGATATTCCCAAAACTTAACTCTTCAACCCTATAGAGATAGGTTTTTATAGGATTTAATAGACTTTATAGAGATAGATTTTTATAGGATTTAAAATGGGATTAAGGAGAGAACAAAAAAAAGAAGAAGAAGTTAAGTATGATTAGTATTACATTTATTAACTTACACAATAATAAAATTTGAGAATCAAACATGCTGTGCAATGTAAAACTTATATAAGATATACATATTTTATAAACTAAGAGTAAATATTTTTATGAATATATACTTTTTTTACCGAATCGGATTTCCTATCAATTTTTATTTGTAATCCCAAAACCTAACTCTATAAGATTTTACCTTTTATTCTTAAAACTTAACCCTATAAGGTTGTTCACCTTATAGGAGCAAGTTTTTATAGGATTCAATAAACTCTATAGAGGATAGTTTATACAAGGTTTATATGAGATTAAGGAGAAAATAAAAAGAAAAAAAAATTAAGTAAGATTAGTATTACATTTATTAACTCATACAATAATAAAATTTGAGAATAAAATATGTTATACAATATAAAACTTGCATAAGATATGCATATTACATAAACTAAAAGTAAATATTTTTATTAATATATACCTTTTTTTACTTGGTTGAGTTTCCCATAAGTTTTTTTTGTAATCCTAATGACCTTAAACCTTATATTATTTTGAATCATATTTTACAAAACTTAATCCTAATCCTATAAGGTTTTTATCAGATTTAGTAGGTAGGATACCCTTCAACAACCCACCTGATTGCACCGGTGGTCCAAATTAATGCTTGCTAGATTGAGGCAACTAAGTAGCTAACAACAAGTGTAATTATTATATGACAAGTTTACATATTAGTCCAATTTAGTTTCCAACTATTGAGTATATTTAATATGTAAGGCTAGCCCATACCTCAAGCTCTAACGATTACAAACCTATAATATAAGTCAACTCCAAAACTCAAACACAGAGATAAGTCTACATTTAAGTTGGTTAATAGATATGCAATAACAGGTAGTTTATGGATATACTTAATTCAACATTTTAAAGATTAATTTAATGCTTGATATTTATTAGTTGGATTCCACACTAAGTATTATAAAATAAATCCATTGAAATACTATTTAATTTTATTACTTGAATCAATACTCCAAAAGTAACTAAAAGAGTTAAATAAAGAAAATGGTTATTTATCTTTGGAAAATACTTATTTTGATTAAGTAGGATAAATGTTGCATTTAAATAAAGTAAGAGTTTTTTTAGTAAATAGACACAAATTGATTAGTTAAATAAAACATGTATTACAAGCCTAATAGGAGTAATATTGAAGTAATTAAGGTTATAAAAGAGTTTTATATGTTTTACTTTTGCAAATAAAGGTTACACTTTTTGTAAAATAATTGTTATATTTTGATGAAATAAATGTCACAAAATAAGAGATGTATTTTTAATAAAATAGGAATTGTAGTTTAGTAATGTTGAGCCTGGTTTTTTCCTCTTGGTTTTATACAAATTAGTCTTCTTTAAACCGATCAATATTAAACCATACTCGTTTAATACTAACCCTCGATTAAGGTTTATAAAAAATTGGTTCTTTTCACTTTGAAAATGTTTTGAAGTCGCCATCTAATTAGAGTTTGAAAAAAGAGTTAAGTTATAACCAATTGAGTGGATTGATTATAACTTAGCTACCAATCTTTCAATAAAAATGATTTTTATTAAAACGATTTTTTGGAAATAAAAAGTTTGGACCTAAGGGCTAAATTTTAAATCCTAAACAAGTATTGCTTTTAATCTTTCCGAATTTAAATTTACCTTTTAATATACTTTTATAATGATATTATTTACAAGCTATAATTAAAATTATACGTACTTACAAAAAATAATGATTTAAAGAATTAACTACTAAAAGGGGAAAATAATTTTTTCAAGTTACCCCCGTATATATCGGTGCCTACGTACCTATTATTTAGGATCAAACTTCCGTAGTTGTTTAGTAAAAACTTTAGCGGATTGATTTATTTTAAATTTAAAAAGTGGTCTAATTTATGTCTCTTAGCTATTTTGTTTTACTTGGAAAAGATTCTAGCGAAGGTACCTAAATTGTGTTGTTCATTTTTGAAAAATTCTAAAATGGTCCTAATTTTGAAAAAAGGATTGATTTGCTTTTATTTTTATTGGAAAATAAATTTTTCTAAGTCATAAAACAATTTTCTTACTTTTTTTTTCTTTTATCATTATTTACTTATTTTTTAACTCAAAAAATAAAAGAACTTTAAAACTAAGCTACTTTACTTTTTTTTTCTTTTTCTTTCTTCTTTTTTCAGATTTTTTTTCTTGATTTTTTTATTACAATTACATATTACAATAAACAAACAAAATAATATTAAAAACAACAACTACTAAAGGAAAGAAACAAGTGGGCAAAACCAAGAAGCTTTACACAAGGCCTAGTCGAGCAACCAAGTTGGACTCGATTCAATGGGTCGGATCTCAGAGCTCTAGTCGGTTAGCACTTGACCCATATGTGTGTTTAATGAGGAGCAACAACAGCGGTGTCGGGGATTGCTTTGGATGGTTTCGAGTAGCGAATCAAGCAAGGAAGAGGGATATTATGAGGTTTAGATTAGTGAAAATGGGTTTGATGCTAGTGCAGCGGTGTTTCACAGTGTTTTGGATGGTAATGAAGAACAATGGTCGGCAACAGTACTTGTGAGAATGGCTTAAGTGTGATGGTAGTGGACATTTGGATTAGAGATGGCTGGTTGTGTCATACATCTGGGTTTGTTCAGCTATTATTAGCAATGATAGGCTACGTAGGCTGGGTGTTAAGATGCTGCTATGTTCGATCGTGGGCGTGGATGGTTGCTGCCTTCGATTGATGATAGGCATGATCAGGGGGTGGATGGTTGTTGCCTTCGACTGATCATGGGCGTGATCAGGGATTAACGAAGGTGTACGATCGAAGGTCTGTATGTGAAGCTACGACAAGGACAGGATTGAGCGTCGAACTAAGGCTTTATTGTTCATGGATTTTTATGGAGTTTGGTGTGTGACAGTACATATGCAGAAGATGTTAAGCGACTGGGGTTGTGTTGCTGCATGAAGATGAACTAGGGAATGAGGGAATGATATATATATATATATATATATATATAGAGAGAGAGAGAGAGAGAGAGAGAGAGAGAGAGAGAGAGAGAGAGAGAGAGAGAGAGAGAGAGAGAGAGAGAGAGAGAGAGAGAGAGAGAGAGAGAGAGAGAGAGAGAGAGAGAGAGAGAGAGAGAGAGAGAGAGAGAGAGAGAGAGAGAGAGAGAGAGAGAGAGAGAGAGAGAGAGAGAGAGAGAGAGAGAGAGAGAGAGAGAGAGAGAGAGAGAGAGAGAGAGAGAGAGAGAGAGAGAGAGAGAGAGAGAGAGAGAGAGAGAGAGAGAGAGAGAGAGAGAGAGAGAGAGAGAGAGAGAGAGAGAGAGAGAGAGAGAGAGAGAGAGAGAGAGAGAGAGAGAGAGAGAGAGAGAGAGAGAGAGAGAGAGAGAGAGAGAGAGAGAGAGAGAGAGAGAGAGAGAGAGAGAGAGAGAGAGAGAGAGAGAGAGAGAGAGAGAGAGAGAGAGAGAGAGAGAGAGAGAGAGAGAGAGAGAGAGAGAGAGAGAGAGAGAGAGAGAGAGAGAGAGAGAGAGAGAGAGAGAGAGAGAGAGAGAGAGAGAGAGAGAGAGAGAGAGAGAGAGAGAGAGAGAGAGAGTGAGTGAGTGACGGTAGAGAGAGAGAGATTTTGAGTAAGAGGGAGTGAATGATTTTTTTATGATTGTATCTGTCTAAAAAATGTCTTAGAGCCCCTTTTTATACTCAAAATCAACCCAGTAAGCAAGGAAACTTGAAATCATATTGAATGAGAATTTTTAGAATTTCATTTTTTTTTCTAATTTTACAACATCGATTTGAATTCTCAAATGCACAAATCTAAATGTATTTTAGAGCTTTATTCGAAGCATGCCATACATAAAGCAAGGATCGACTAAAAAACGGTGTGCTCGTGTATGGAATTTATAAAGAAAATGGATCCAATGTAAGGGGTATAGGTTGTTTTTATGTCTAGAAATTTGGGGAAAAAGAGGGAAATGGGAAGAAAGAGAAAGGAAAAAGAGAGAAAGAGGCTAACGTAGCGTCATGTCAAGCCACATTATCCAATCTTGGGGTGTCACATGGTAGTTGATGTGGCATGCCATGTTAGCGTTGGCCAATCCAAGAGTATCACGTGTCAGGACACGTGGTATAGTAAAACGTTGATACATGGCAGTGCAGTATATGTTGTCGAAAAAAGAAAAAGACAGTTTTTACCTCTAATAAGATTTGAACCCCTGACCTTACACTTAAACCCAATATTATGCTCATAGGCTTATTCGTTAGGCCATTGCCTTGTTCATACATGCAATTAAGACTAGGCTAGCCTAAATTCAAATCTAAGCCTATACCCAATAGCCCTTTCTTTATTTTATCTAAATTAAAAATTATATTATACTAAACTATCTATTATTTTCTAAATCTTCTTTTGGTATTTTTCTAAATTTTATATTTTTGTGATTTTTTCTAAATTTCTTATTTTTTATTTGCTTTTTCTTAAATCTTTTACTTTTTTGTATTTTTCTAAACTTCTTATTTTTTGGGCTTTTTCTTATTTTTCTAATTTTTTTGCATTTTTCTTAATTTATGACCTTTTACCCTATTAAAAAAAAAATAAAAAGGGGCAAAAATTAAGTATCCACAATTGCTCCTCTTTGTGATGAAATTTAAATAAAATTTTGCTACAGATAAAAGAAATACTATTTTTGCCCTAAGGGTGACTTTAACCAAAGAAGTGTAACAACTAAATAGCTAGCTATCCTAGACTTGGTTCGCTGGGGATTTGGTGAAAAGATTAAAGAGAGAGGAGGTGCTCTAAGGGATGAAAAGAAGAAATGAAGCCTGATCCTGCCCTTTTAAGCTCACTAACTTAGGCGGGATTGCTTTTTGGGGACTAGTAACCTTAAGCTAGAATCAATTTGAACACCCTAATTATACCCTTCTTGGGCTCGCTAACTTAGGTGAAAGTATCTCTCATGGACTAGCAACCTTAAGCTAGAATTAATTTAGAAAACCTGGTCATGCCTCTTTTGGCTCAATAACCAAGGCAAGAGCATCTTTCGGAGACTAACAACCTTAAATTAGAATCGATTTAGAAAACTTGGTCATGCCCTTCTAGGCTTACTAACCTAAGTAAAAGCGTCTCTCGGGGACTAGCAACCCTAAGCTAGAATCAATTTAAAAAACTTGGTCATGTCCTTCTAAGCTCACTAACCAAGGCGGGAGCATCTCCCAAAGACTAGCAACCTTAAATTAGAATCGATTTGGAAAACTTGGTCGTGCCCTTCTACGCTTACTAACCTAGGCGAGAACATCTCTTGAGGACTAGTAACCTAAGCTAGAATTGATTTGGAAAACCTTGTCATACCCTTCTAGGTTCATTAACCTAGGCGGAAGCATTTTTTAGGGACTAGCAACCCTAAACTAGAATCGATTTAGAAAACCTTATCATACCCCTTTGGCCTTACTAACCTAGGCGAGAGTGTCTCTCAAGAACTAACAACCACAAGCTAGAATCAATTTAGAAAACCTGGTCATGCCTTTCTGGGCTTACTAACCTAGGCGAGAGCGTCTCTTAAGGACTAGCAACCTTAAGCTAAAATTGATTTGGAAAACCTAATCGTACTCTTTTGGGCTCACTAACCTAGGCGAGAGCGTTTTTTAAAAACTAGCAACCCTAAGTTGGAATAGATTTGGAAAACCTGGTCGTGCCTTTCTAAGTTCACTAACCTAAGTGAGACCGTCTCACGGAGATAAGCAACCCAAAATTAGAATTGATTTGAAAAACTTAGTCATGCCTTTCAAGGATCACTAACATAAGTGGGCGCATCTTCGGGGGACTAGCAACCTTAAGCCAAAATTGATTTAGAAAACCCGATTGTGCCCTTTTGGGCTTAATAACCTAGGTGGGCACTTATCTAAGGGAGTAGTAACCCTAAGCTAGAATCGATTCGGAAAACCTGGTTATACCTTTCTAGGATCATTAACCTAAGCGAGCGCGTCTCTCTCGGACTAGCAACCCTAAGCTCGAATCGATTTGGAAAACCTGGTCGTGCTCATCTGGGCTCACTAACCTAAGTAAGAGCGTCTCTTAGAGACTAGCAGCCCTAAGTTAGAATCTATTTGGAAAAACTAGTCATACCTTTCTAGACTTACTAACTTAGGTGGGAGCATCTCTAGGGGATTAGCAACCCTAAGCTATAATTGATTTGGAAAACCTAGTCGTGCCATTCTAGGCTCACTAACCTAGGTATATGTGTCTTTGGGCACTAGCAACCCTAAGCTAGAATTGTTTTGGAAAACCTGGTCGTGCCCTCTTGGGATCACTAACGTAAGTGGGCATGTCTTTCATAAACTAACAACCCTAAGTTAGAATTGATTTGGAAAACCTGGTCGTACCCTTCTAGGCTCGCTAACATAGGTGGGAGCGTCTTTAGGAGACTAGCAACCCTACACTAAAATTGATTTGGAAAACCTAGTCATGCCCTCTTAGGCTTACTAACTTAAGCAAGAGCATCTCTTGGGGATTAGCAACCTTAAGTTAGAATTGATATGGAAAACCTAGTTGTGCCCTTCTGGGATCATTAACCTAAGCAAGCACACCTTTTAAGGACTAACAACTCTAAGCTAGAATCAATTTGAAAAACCTAATCATGTCCTTCTAGGCTCACTAACCTAGGTAGGAGTGTCTTTAGGAGACTAGCAACCGTAAGCTAGAATCTATTTTGAAAACCTAGTCGTACCCTTCTGGGATCACTAACCTAGGCGGAAGCATTTCTCGAGGATTAACAACCCTAAACTCGAATTGATTTGGAAAACCTAATCATGCTCTTCTAGGCTCATTAACCTAGGCAATAATGTTTCTCAAAGACTAGTAACCCTAAGTTTGAATTGATTTAGAAAACTTAGTCGTACCCTTTTAGGTTCACTAACTTAGGCGGGAGTGTCTCACGGAGTTAAGCAACTTAAAATTAGAATCGGTTGGAAAAACTTAGTCATGCCCTTTTAAGATCATTAACATAGGCAAGCACATCTCTTGGGGACTAGCAACTCAAAGCTAAAATTAATTTGGAAAACCTGATCGTGTTCTTTTGGGCTTACTAACTTAGGTGGGCGCATATCTAGGGGAGTAGCAACCTTAAGCTAGAATCAATTCGGAAAACTTGGTTATGCCCTTCTGGGATCATTAACCTAGGTGGGCTCGTCTCTTTGGGATTAGTAACCTTAAGCTCGAATCGATTTGGAAAACGTATTTGTGTTCTTCTAAGTTCACTAACCTAAGCAAGAGTGTCTCTTAGGGACTAGCAACCTTAAGTTGGAATCGATATGGAAAACCTGGTCATGCCTTTCTAGGCTCACTAACTTAGGTAGGAGCATCTCTCGGGAACTAACAACCCTGAGCTAAAATTGATTTGGAAAACTTGGTCATGTCCTTCTTGGTTTACTAACCAAGGCAGGAGTGTCTCCTAGAGACTAGCAACCTTAGATTAGAATCGATTTGGAAAACCAGGTCATACCCTTCTAGGTTTGCTAACCTAGGTAAGAGCGTCTCTTGAAGACTAGCAACCCTAAGCTAGAATCAATTTGGAAAACCTGATTGTATCCTTTTAAGCTCATTAAGCTAGGCAAGAGCGTCTTTTGGAGACTAGTAACCCAAATCTATAATTAATTTAGAAAACTTGGTTGTGCCCTTCTGGGATCACCAAACTTGGTAGGCGCGCTTTTCAGGGACTAGCAAACCTAAGCTAGAATCAATTTGGAAAACCTGGTCATGACCTTCTAGGCTCACTAACCTTAGCTGGAGCATCTTTTGGGGACTAGCAATCCTAAGTTAGAATTGATTTGGAAAACCTAGTCATGACCTTTTAGGCTCACTAACCTAGGCTAGAGCATCTCTTGGGGACTAATAACCCTAAGATAGAATCGATTCAGAAAACATGGTCATGCTCATCTGGGATCACTAACCTAGGCAGGTGCATTTCTTGTGGAATAGCAACCCGAAGCTTGAATCGATTTGGAAAACCTAGTCATGTCCTTCTAGGCTCACTATCCTAAGAAGGAGCATCTCTTGGGGACTAGAAACCCTAAGCTAGAATCGATTTGAAAACCCTAGTCATGCCTTTAAGGCTTATGAATTTAGGCGGGAGCGTCTCTTTAGGACTAGCAACCCAAAGCGTGAATCGATTTGGGAAACCTGGTCTTATCCTTATAGGCTTTTTAACTAAGGTGGGAGCGTCTCTTAAAAATTAGCAACCTTAAATTAGAATCGATTTGGAAAACTTGGTCATGCCCTTTTGGGCTCACTAACCTAGGCGGGAGCGTTTCTCAAGGATTAGCAACCCTAAATTAGAATCGATTCGGATAACCTGGTTATACCCTTCAAGGATCACTTACCTAAGCAAGCGTGCCTTTTAGGGACTAGCAACCCTAAGCTAGAATTGATTTGGAAAACCTAGTCATGCCCTTTTAGGCTCACTAACTTAGGCAAGAGTGTCTTTAGGGGACTAGCAACCTTAAACTAGAATCGATTTAGAAAACCTGGTCGTGCCCTTTTGGGCTCACTAACCTAGACGGGAACGTCTCTCGAGGACTGGCAACCCTAAACTAGAATTGATTTGAAAAACCTGGTTGTGCCCTTCTAGTCTTACTAACTTAGGCGAGAGCATCTCTCAAAGATTAACAATCTTAAGTTGGAATTGATTTGGAAAACCTGATCGTGCCCTTCTAGGTTCACTAACCTAGGTGGGAACGTCTCATGGAGACGCAACCCAAAACTGGAATAGATCCGAAAAACCTAGTCATGCCTTTGTGGGATCACTAACATAGGCAGGCGTATCTCTAGGAGACTAACAACCCTAAGCCAAAATTGATTTGGAAAACTTGGTCATGCTCTTTTATGCTCACTAACCTAGGTAAGCATGTATATAAGGGAGTTAAAACCCTAAGCTAAAATCAATTCGAAAAACCTGGTTATGCCCTTCTAGGATAACTAACCTAGATAGATGTGTCTCTTTGGAACTAGCAACCCTAAGCTTGAATTGACTTGGAAAACCTATTCTTGTTCTTCTAAGCTCACTAACCTATGTAAAAGCGTCTCTCAAGGATTAGCAATCCTAAGTTGGAATGGATTTGAAAAACTTGGTCATGCCTTTCTAGGCTCACTAACTTAAGTGGGAGCATCTCTCGGGCATTAGTAACCTTAAGTTAGAATCGATTTGGAAAACTTGGTCGTGTCCTTCTTGGCTCACTAACGAAGGTGGGAGCGTCTCCTAGAGACTAGTAACCCTAAATTAGAATTGATTTAGAAAACCTGGTCATACCCTTTAGGCTCATTAACCTAAGTAAGAGTGTCTCTTGGAGACTAGCAACCTTAAGCTAGAATCTATTTGGAAATCCTGGTCGTACCCTTCTAGGCTCACTAACCTAGGCGAGAGCGTCTTTTAGGGCCTTGCAACCCTAAGCTAGAATCGATTTGGAAAACCTAGTCGTGCTCTTCTAGGCTCACTAACCTAGGCATGAATGTCTCTTGGGCATTAGTAACCCAAAGCTAGAATCAATCTAGAAAACCTGGTCAAGCCCTTCTAGGATCATTAACTTAGGCAAGCGCGTCTTTCGTGGACTAACAACCTTAGGTTAGAATCGATTTGAAAAACTTGGCCGTGCCCTTCTGGGCTCACTAACTTAGGCAGGAGCATCTTTCGGGAACTAATAACCCTAAGCTAAAATCGATTTGAAAAACCTAATTGTGCCTTTCTAGGCTTACTAAGTTAGGCAAGAGCGTCTCTCGTAGACTAGCAACCCGAAGCTAAAATTGATTTGAAAAACTTGGTCATGCCCTTTTAAGATCACTAACCTAAGTGGGTACATCTTTCAGGGACTAGCAATCCTAAGCTAAAATCGATTTTGCAAACCTAGTCGTACCTTTCTAGGCTCACTAACATAAGTGAGAGCGTCTCTCAGGGACCAACAACCCTAAGATAGAATCAATTCGGAAAACTAGGTCGTGCCCTTTTAGGATGACTAACCTAGGTGGGTGCGTCTCTTGGGGACTAGTAACCCTAAGTTGGAATCGATTTGGAAAACTTGGTCATGTCTTTCTAGGCTCACTAACATAGGTGGGATTGTCTTTCGAGGACTAGTAACCTTAAGCTAGAATCGATTTAGAAAACTTGATCGTGTCCTTCTAAGCTTACTAACCTAGGCGGGAGTATCTCTTAAAGACTAGCAACCCTAAGATAGAATCAATTCGGAAAACCCGATTGTGCCCTTCTAAGATCACTAACTTATGTGAGCGTATCTCTTAGGGACTAGCAACCCTAAGTTGGAATCGATTTGGAAAACCTAATCATGCCTTTCTAGGGTTACTAATATATGCAGAATTGTCTCTCAGGGATTAGCAACCCTAAGTTAGAATCGATTTGGAAAACCTAATCGTACCCTTCTAAGCTCACTAACTTAGGTGGGAATGTCTCTTAGAGACTAGCAACCTAAAACTGGAATCGATCTGGAAAACATGGTCATGTTCTTCTAGGATGCCTAACCTAGGCAAGTACGTCTCTAAGGGACTTGTAACCTTAAGCTAGAATTCATTTAGAAAACTTGGTAGTGCCTTCATGGGTTTACTAACCTAAGCGGGCGTGCATCTAAGAGACTAGCAACCTTAAGTGAGAATTGATTTGGAAAACCCGGTCGTGCCCTTCTGGGCTCACTAACCTAGGTCAGGGCATCTCTTGGGGACTAGCAATCCTAAGCTAGAATCAATTTGGAAAACTCGGTTGTACCCTTATGAACTCATTAACCTAGACGGGAGTGTCTCTTGGGGAATAGCAATCTAAGTTAGAATCGATTTAGAAAATCTAGTCGTGCTCTTCTAGGCTTACTAACCTAGGTAGGAACGTCTCTTAGGGACTAGTAACCTTGAGCTAGAATCGATTCAAAAAACCTGTTTATGCCTTTTTAGAATCACTAACTTAGGTGGTATGTCTTTTAAGGACTAACAATCCTAAGCTAGAATTGATTTGGAAAACTTGGTCATGCCCTTTTAGGCTCAATAACTTAGGTGGGAGCATCTCTTAAGAACTAGTAACTCTAAGCTAGAATCAATTTGGAAAACCTAGTTGTGCCCTTTTGGGATCACTAACCTAAGTGGGCGTGTCTCTTATGGATTAGCAACCCTTAGTTAGAATTGATTTAGAAAACTTGGTCGTACCTTTCTAGGCTCACTAACTTAGGTGGGCACATTTCTTAGTGGCTAGCGACTCTAAGCTGGAATTAATTTAGGAAACCTGGTCATACTTTTTTGGGCTCATTAACCTAGGCAGAAGCGTCTCTCGAGGACTAGTAACCTTAAGTTAGAATCAATTTCGAAAACCTGGTCATACCCTTTTAGGCTCACTAACTTAGGCGGAAGCGTCTCTTGGGAACTAGCAACCCTAAATTGGAATCGATTTGGAAAACCTGGTCTTGTTCTTCTGGGCTTGCTAACCTAGGCGAGAGTGTCTCTTGAGGACTAGTAATCCTAAACTAAAATTGATTTGGAAAACTTAGTCGTGCTCTTCTGGGCTCACTAACCTAAGCGAAAGCGTTTCTCGAGGACTAATAACCCTACATTAGAATCGATGTGGAAAACCTAGTCATGTTGTTCTAGGCTCACTAACCTAGGTGAGAGCATTTCTTGAAGACTGGTAACCTTAAGCTAGAATCAATTTGAAAAACCTGATCGTGCCCTTCTAAGCTCACTAACCTAGGAGAGAGTATCTTTAGGGGGACTAGCAACTTTAAGTTAGAATTGACTTAGAAAACCTAATCGTACTCTTTTAGGCTCACTAATCTAAGCAGGAGCGTCTCTCCAAGACTAGCAACCCTAAGTTAGAATTGATCTGGAAAACTTGATCATGCCCTTCTAGGCTCTCTAACCTAAGCGGGCGCGTATTTAAGGGATTAGCAACCCTAAGCTAGAATTGATTTAGAAATCCTGATCGTACCCTTCTCTTGTCACTAACCTAAGCAAAAGCTTCTCTTGAGGACTAACAACCCTAAGTTAGAATTGGTTTGATGAACCTGGTCGTACTTTTGTGGGTTTACTAACCTAGGCAGGAACGTCTTTCAGGGACTAGTAATCCTAAGTTAGAATTGATCTGAAGAACCTGATTGTACCCTTTTGGGCTTACTTACCTAGGTGGGAGCATCTCTTGGGGACAGGCAACCATAAATTGACTTTAGAAGAAGTGCCTTTGTGGGCTTGCTAAAGGAATCGTTGATGAAAGGAAGCGCCCTTTGGATTCGCTAAAAGAATTTGATGAAGAAAAGCGTCTTATAGGCTTATTTAAAAGAAAGTGGCCAATAGGCTCGTTAAAAGGAATCGACGAAGGGAAGCACCTTATGGGCTCGCTATAAGGAATTGATGAAGAGAAGTGGCTTATGGGCTCGCTTAAGAGAAATTGGCAAGGAGAAGTGCCCTATGGGTTTACTAAAAGCAATTGATGAAGGCAAGTGCTCTATGGGCTTGCTAAGAGGAAATGACGAAGAGAAGCACCTTATGAGCTCGCTTGAGACAATTTGATGAAAGGAAGCACCTTATGGGCTCACTTAAGAGAAATTGGTAAAAGAAAACGTCCCATGGGCTCACTTAAAGGATTGATGAAAGGAAGCGCCCTATGGTCTTACTTGAGAGAAATTGATGAAGGGAAGCACCCCATAAGCTCGCTTGAGTAAAATTGATGAAGAGAAGCACCCTACAAGCTTACTTAAGTGAAATTGGTAAAAAAAAAGTGCCCTATAGGCTCGTTACGAGGAACTGATGAAGAGAAGCATACTATAGGCTCATTATGACAATCAGTGAAGAAAAGCGTCCTTTAGGCTTGCTAAAAGGAATTGATGAAGGGAAGTGCCTTATAGGCTCGCTAAGAGGAATTGATGAAGAAAAGCGCCCTATGAGCTTACTAAGAGGAATTGATGAAGGGAAGCACCCTATGGGTTCGTTAAGGAGAATTGATGAAGAGAAGCACCCTACAAGCTCGATAGGAGGAATTGATGAAGGGAAGCGTTCTCTGGGCTCGCTAGGAGGAATTGATGAAGGGAAGCACCCTATGGGTTCGTTAAGGAGAATTGATGAAGAGAAGTACCCTATAGGCTCGATAGGAGGAATTGATGAAGGGAAGCGTTCTCTGGGCTCGCTAGGAGGAATTGATGAAGAGAAGCACCCTATGGGCTCGTTAAGAAGAATTAATGAAGAGAAGTGCCTTATAAGCTCACTATGACAAATCAGTGAAGAAAAGTGCCCTTTAAGCTTGCTAAGACCTTGAAGAGAGTTTAATAGTTAGAAAACGGGATAACACATCAATAGCTAGCTTACCCTAAAAGAGGAGTCATTGCTCTATAAGTTGGCTGGGATTCTAAGTGAGGAAATTAAACTTATCTGAAAAATTACCTTATTCGAAAAATATTTATAAATAAAAGCTTTGGTGAAAACCATTTATGTCAAAAAAGACATTAAGGATAATTTCCTTCATCTGAGAAGAGTAAGAGCAATCAACTCTTTGAAATGGATTGAAAACTTAGCCAATTAGGCTAACATGGACTTGGATAAAAGATTTGTAACAAGTCTTTATTTTCTCTCTTTTTTTTTTTTTAAAAAAAGAAAAGTTTGCTAACGGGTAAAGAACCCGCACATGAGGTCTCTTATGTTCCCCCTGACCTTGATGCTAAGCTGCCTAGTGAGGCCTTGTGATTTCAAATACCCCTATTTTTAAGGAAAAAGGTAACTCATAACTAATTTAGTTGAAAATGAATTTATTGCAAACTCTCGGTTCAGATTACACTCTTGACTACAATCCTAAAATTATAGTCCATTTTGCATGTGATACGCTTTGATTAATCCATTTGGTCTTTTTCGGTTCAATCATTATGAATTTAAGCTTTTAGTCAAAAGGTTCCAAAGAGGACTAATGATAAGGTCTATTTAAAAAAAAATTACTTATTCAACCCAGGTATACAAGTCAAGAACCTTTTAAGAAAAATAAGAAGTATGCTTGCCTCAGTTTCAAAAACAATGTTTATTAAAGATAAATTATCTTTCAAGATCAAAAAAACTTTATTAAGTAAGGGTAGTATTGTAGGTGGGAAGGTCTTGTGTTTGTAGCTAAAGATGTGTAAAAAGGCTTTGTATCTTGTAAGGCTCATGAGATTTGGAATGGGCATAAAGGCTTTGAGAATGTTTAGGCTTTAATTATAGGCCTCTAGGCTCTCTTTAGTTGGGGCTTTTCCTTTTACACACAAATCTCAATTTTCAAGCTCTTGTTTTTTTTTTTTCTTATTTTCTTCTCTCTTTTTTTTCTTTTTATTGCCCCCCTTCTTTCTTTATTTATCATTTTGCCCCATCATTCTTACTCTTCTCTTTTTCTTTGGCCCATTAAGTGAATATTCATATTGTCGAGTCTTTGCTTTTGAGAGAGTTGAAACCCTAACCTATAGGTGAGGCACGTGTAGGCTTAAGGTGTTTGGAAAGGAGTTGGTCTCTTCTTCATGTTAGAGAAAGATAACTTGTCAAAAATAAAATTCATATTTGAATTAACGTCACTAAGGTAAACATATACCAATTTTATCCTTCTTTCCTAATCAATTACCCTAACCTCCAAATTAACTTATTATAGGGTGGTTCTTGACAGGGTTCAAATTTGAATATTCTTCAAATTGGTCCAATAGGGTGAACAAGAGACAATTGTGTTTAGCATTTGAAAATGAATGCCTAGCTTCATTTTAATCTATGTATTACATTCAAAGTGGACCTCCTTTAAAGAATGAGTCCAAAGCATCCTTACCATTATGTTGCTCAACTTTCAAAGTCTTTTAGGTTAGTGTATAGGATATAGTTTGCCTTTTCTCATCATAAACTTTTTAAAAGGTGAGTTACTAATTTCTTAAGGAGGAAACTATATTTATTTGCCTAAGGTGAAGGTTGGCTTTATCCCCCTAGTTTCTCAAATCATGCCCTAGTATTTGATTTTGTGTTTTGGCTTGCTTTGTGATTGGGCTTAGCTGTCTAAATAGACCAAGGGTTTTAATTAGGCTACCTTTATGGGCTGAGGATTGTGTTTCAGTCAGCTGCCTTGATGGTCTGTGGTTAGTGTTTAGATTAAATGGGCCAAAGGGCTAATGTTTGTGTTGAATGAGCCAAGAGGCTTGTGTTAGCTTCCTTAATAGGTCGAGGGGCCTCGTGTGGGTTGGAAACCAAGTGTTTGGGTTAGTTACTCGAGTGTGCCAAAGGCTTAAGCTTGTGTTGGCTCATTAAGCCCATAAAGATTTATAGCCGTTAGCCACTTTTCTTCTCATGGTTTTTTAATTCAATTTTTGTTTCTTATTTCTCTTTCTTTCTTTCTTTTTAAGAGAGAGAAAGATAAAGTTTTATTAAATAGAAAATAATTTACAAATTAGGATGGTGATTATTAGGGTTCTATTTACAAGTTTATGAGATTTTACATTTCCCTGAATAGGAGGGAACAGTGGTTAGTTGAATGCCTATTGAAGGATTATTCACAAAGAAGGGAATGCCTAAGAATGAAGAACAATGAATTACAGAGAACATTATTATTTTGAAAAATCAAAATACAGAAAAAGAAAGGCAAGGAGCCTAACATTTATTCTAAAACTTGATATTTATTCTAAGCTCTGTGAATTGCAAAAAACCCTACATTAAGTTTCGTATACGAGCTTTAAGGTCCTCTATCATTTCATAGGTATCCCAAATGACCTATGCTAGAAAGGACCTTAAGGCTCAGTTGTGAGCTTCAGAACACTTGAGCTTTTCCTTTAAGTAGGCGATCTCATCTTTTAGCATCTATTTGCCAATCCTAAAGATGCCCTGTAGCCTATTATTCCCCTGATTGTTTGCTTAGTTGTCTGCCATTCTAAGTTTACATATTTTTGAACAAGAAACGGTTATCAATGCAATAAAAGAAAGCACATAGAAATATGCAGATGTTAGGATCGTTTGGGTTAATACATTACTCCTTAAGTTGTAACCTTACTATAATTTTCAAAAACTTGATTACATTAAAACTCTTAAATGATTAGTAAGGTTGCAATTTCTTAAGGGTAGTATATTAACTTAAGCTTAAAAGGGAGTATATACAATTAAGGTGGGTTCTAAATGGTCCTTAAGCTTTATGACCTTACTTGTTTTTAAAAAACACTTTCATTCTTCACAATGAGCTTACATGGGGTAACCTAATCAACCTTGAATGATGGTTACACCACTGTGCTCAGAGCCTATATAATGGGCCCCCTCCTAGGGTCTTAAGACGATTTGGGTTTGACCACATCTACCTTGCATCTTTGATGTAATAAATGACCCACCTATATCCCAATGCATGCTGTATGCAAAATAACTATGGTAATCAGAGTATATATACCAATAAACAAATAAATAAACAAACAAACAAATGAATAAACAAATAGATAAATAACATGGGTATTTTCAAAAGGTAATTTTAACTCGAAAAGTATTTTAAGTGGTTAGCCCTCTTGACTTCCCCAGTAGAGTTGCTAAGCTATTAAGCTTGGTTTTTTCCTCCCAGTTTTATATAAATTAGTCTTCTTTAAACCGATCAATGTTAAATCCTACCCGTTTAATACTAACTTTCGACTAAGGTTTAAAGAAACTAGTTCTTTTAACTTTGAAAACGTTTTGAAGTCGTTACCAAATCGAAGTCAGGAAAAAGAGTTAAGTTATAACCAATTGGATGGATTAATTATAAGTTAGTTACTAATCTATTAATAAAATCGATTTTTATTAAAACGATTTTTTAGAAACCAAATATCTAGATCCGGAGGCTAAACTTTTAAACCTTAAACGAGTACTGCTTTTAATCTTTTTGAATTTAAATTGACTTTTCAATATGCCCTTATAATGACATTTATTTACAAGCTATAATTGAAATTATGCCTATTTACAAAAAATAAGGATTTAAAGAATTAACTAGTAAAATGGGATAAATAAAATTTTTCATTTTTTAAAGTTACCTCGTATATATAGGTGTCTACGTATTCGCTATTCGGGATCAAACTTCCATAGTTCGTTTAACGAAAACTTTAGCGAGTTGATTTATTTTAAATTTAAAAAATGGTCGAATTTACATTTCTTAGCTATTTTGTTTTACTTGGAAAAAATTCTAGTGAAGGGTCTTAAATTGTGTTGTTTATTTTTGAAAGATTTTTAAATGGTCCTAATTTTGAAAAAATAAAAAGGATTGATTTGTTTTTATTTTTATTGGAAAATAAATTTTTCTAAGTCATAAAACAATTTTCTTACTTTTCTTTATTTTATTACTTTTTGTTCTTTTATCATTTTTTACTTATTTTTTAACTCAGAAAATAAAAGAACTTTAAAACTAAGCTACTTTACCTTTTTTTATTTCTCTTTTTTTTTTCTTTTTTTATTACAATTACATATTATAATAAACAAATAAAATAATACTAAAAACAACAACTACTAAAGGAAAAAAATAAGTGGGTTGACCAAGAAGCTTTACACGAGACGAGTTAAGTAATGAAGTCAGACTCGGTTCAACAGGTTGGATCTCAAAGCTCCAGTGGGTCAACACGTAACCTACATGTACGTTTGATGAGGAGCTGCAATAGCAGCGTCGAGGATTGCTTCAGACAATTTTAAGCGGTGAATTAAGCGGGGAAGAGGGATTTTATGAGGTTTAGATTGGTGAAAATGGGTTTAGTGCTAATGTAATGGTGTTTCGCAGTGTTTTGGATGGTAGTGAAGAGCGGTAGTCGGCGACGGTGGTTGTGAGAGTAGCTTAGGCGCGATGTTGGTAGACATTTGGACTGGAGATGGCCGGTTATGCCACACGTCTGGGTTCATTCAGCTGTTATTGGCAATGATAAGCTACATAGGCTAGGTGTTAAGATGTTGCTGTATTTGATCGTGGGCGTAGATGATTACTGCCTTCAATTGATCATGAGAGTGATTGGGGGGTGGATGTTTGATACCTTCGACTAATCATAGGTATGATCAGGGATCAACAAGGGAGTGCGGTTGAGGGTTTGTGTGTGAGGCTGCTATAGGGACAGAATTGAACGTTGAACTAAGGCTTCTCTGTTCATAGATTGCTATGGAGTTTGGTGTATGACACTGCATGTGGGGAAGATGTCAAGCGACTAAGGTTATGTTGTTGCATGAAGGTGAATTGGGGAATGAGGGAATCTCAGACAGAGAGAGAGCTAGCGATGATGCAGAGAGAGAGATTTCAAGTAAGAGGGAGTGAATGAATTTCTGATGATTGTGTCTATCTAAACGATGTCTTAGGGCCCCTTTTTATACTTAAAATTAACCCAATAAGCAAGGAAAGTTGAAATTAATTTGAATGCAAATTTCTAGAATTTCAATTTTTTCCAATTTTCCAATACCAATTTGAATGCTCAAATGCATGAATTTGGATGTGTTTTAGGGCTTTATTCAAAGTATGCCACACATAGAACAAGTATATACCAAAAAACAGTGTACTTGTGTTTGGAATTTATAAAGAAAATGGATCCAAAGTGAGGGGTATAGGCTGTTTTCATGCTAAGAAAGTTAGGGAAAAAGAGGAAAAGGGGGGGAGAAAGAGAAAGGAAAGGGAGAGAAAGGGGCTGACATAGTGCCATGTCATCCAATCCTAGGGTACCACATATGTAACAGTGATACATGGAAGCTGATGTGGCTACCATTTGGTGCTACGTCAACATCGGCCAATCTAAGAGTATCATGTATCGGGACACGTGGGATAATGAAACCCTGATACGTAGCAGTGCAATATGTGTTATGGAAAAAAGGAAAAGGCAATTTTTGCCTCGGGAGAGAGAGGGAGAAGAAAGTAGATGTTGGGGATGATACACTAGCATAATTTTAGGATTGGAAGAGACTAATGGGGGAGAGAGAAAGGGGGAGAGAAAAAAAAAGGAAAGTATCATGTTTATTAATTACTTATAATTTTAATATATCGTTTTAATATTAGTTTTTTCGTTAAATAATATTACATAGAGTGTAAATAAGTAATTTTAAAGGTGACGGTCACTTAAGCCCTAGAGGGTTTTAATAATATAGATAAGGGTTATTATTTAGTTAAATTATGATTATAAGTTAACTACTTAATCTTAAGTTTAATCAAGATCTTATTTAAGCCCATTACTTAAGTCCACAATTTAGGCCCAATGGGCTTTTACTCAATTTGTCTATAAGTATGGCCCATTAAGCTAATAGGTTCGATTTAGTTTTATAACCGAAAATAATTAATCTGATTATTATCCATTAATCCTTATTATTGTTGTTGTTGTTAATTAGAGCTCATTAATTTGAGAATTGGTTTACCAGTTGGATCTACGAAATGGGCGATCCTAGTTCTATTTATTTACTAATTGATTTGATTAATTTACTTTCTTTCGTAGGGTGAATTGGTTCATAAATGATCGATTCAGTCTGTTGAGGACCGATTTTTAACCAATTGGTCCATAAAGAAAATGCCTCATAAATAATCAATTTAATATTATTATTATTGTTGCAGTTATTAACTATACTAATAGATGGCCTTGTGATGGCCTCAAAAGCCTACTCTTTACCTTCAAAAAAAAAAAAAAAAATTCAGGGCCATAATACATCTTGGCGGTTCAAATTTACATTAAGACTGGTACGATACGTGCCCTTCATCCTAGTAACACACTGAGATTTAAAAAGTGAAAAACAATACACATTGACTATTGCAAAAATATTTATTACAAGGTTATCGAAAAAAAAAATTATTACAAGTTAAGATTTTTCTTTTTCAAAACAAATACATGGTAAATTGAGTAGATTTTTTTTTAGATTTAAAAATTTAAAATATCCCTAGTTGTAATAGATGAATTTTAAAATTGATTGATATGTTATAATTTTTCTTTCTTTTATTAATATAGAGAAAGACCACTTCTCTCTCTCTCTCTCATCAATTTTAAATGTAATAAGTTCTTTAACATTGAAGAACCATGTTTTACCATTGTCGTTGCACAACCTCCTCTGTAACAAGATTAGAAATTTTTATTACATATATTCCTTGTCCAATTTATTTTCATCAAACTAGTATAAATACTATTAAATTGTATTGTGTTTTTTGTCTTTTCATCATCTTATTTTTCATGAAAAATTTTTTAATTTAGTTTTTTGTAATTATCTTCTCTTACTATTTTACATACCAATTTGTTAAAAACACAGTAAATGATAAATATTTTGTAATTAATATATCAAATATCATCTATTATATGTAATACCGCATAGGAATCAATCATATTTTATATCATTCAATCTATATAATAAATTATATAATAAAAGGCTAATGTCGCATTTGGTATCTAAACTTTACCAAATTACTTAATTTTTTTATCTCAATTTTGAAATATTCAATTTATTATCTAATTAAACTTTTGGCAAGAATACCAAGTAACACTGCTATGAATTGACACATATTCTTACACATGGCATTGCTGACATAGCATGAATAGGCATGTAGAAGTGTCATCTATTAACATGCGATACCTTTTTTTAGTGAAAAATATTGTTTTCTGAATAAATAATCCAAATATTGATATAACTTTAAGTATAGACCACACCATGCACATGGCATATTTTTCCACTTAACACTTTAAACAAGCTATAATGCATACATGTCTTCTTACCTCTAGCATTCAATGTAAGACATACAATATGAAAATAATGAGTTTAAAACTACGAGTTGCAGCTTTCACAAGAGAAAAACTTAACTTTAACCACTTTTTTTTTTTTCACTTGACTTAATTTTTAGTTTAGAAAATAAAAATTGGTCAATTTTGTGGGTGAATCAGTAACCTTATTGTACTGGGTATTTACCGAAACCCTTCTCGTCATAGTAGGTTTTACATAAGTAATTGAGGCCATAAAATAAATTTCGAATAATAATTTTTGAACTTGTTCTCATAGGGTAGGACACGGGTAAAAAGTTGGGATACCCTATATCCACTATAGAACTTATACTTTAAAGTACATATAGTATAAGTTCCAAGGTCTCTACCTTATAAGTAATTAAATGAAAATAGTAAATTAATGATATCATTTGATCAAAATAAAGTAAAACCTAACCTATCGAAAATTCTAAACTAAACACTCATTAGTACCTTACCTTCTATCTTTCGTTTTTAGTCTTTAGTCTATCGCTATTTTCTTTCTATTCCTTTCTTATTTGTTAAATCTATCATCTAGTAAAACTTGTTTTTTAAAATGAAATAGTTTCTTTATTTTATATTTGATAAAAGATTTGGTATTATTATTAGAGCAAAATTTGATTTTCTTAATGTATAAAAAGATTATTTTACCGATACATGTACATTAAGGAAGAAAAATATTTTAATTTGAATTTATATTTTATTCCATTTTTCATGTTATGTCTTCATTTCCCTATAGTTAATTGTTTGAATTTATGTAAATTAAGGAAGAAAAATATTTGAATTTGAATTTGAATTTATGCTTTATTTCATTTTTCATGTTATGTCTTCATTTTCTCATAGTTAATGGTTTGAATTTATGTACATTAAGGAAGAAAAATATTTTAATTTGAATTTATGCTTTATTTCATTTTTCATGTTATGTCTTCATTTTCTCATAGTTAATGGTTTGAATTTATGTACATTGAGGAAGAAAAATATTTTAATTTGAATTTATGTTTTATTCCATTTTTCATTATATGTCTTTATTTTCCTATAATTAATTGTTTGATTATATATTATCATCACATCTATAATTATTGAATTATACAATCTCATGAATTTTTTATTCATATTTTAATAAACTTTGGAGATTGAGCGTTAAATATGATGTTTACCGCTTTCATTTTCTAAAATAGTGTGCTTATTCCCTTAAATATATATGCAATGTGATTATTACAAAATGAATATTTCATTTACATAATTTATATAAAGAATGTTTTGTATAATACTTCCATAAAAATTCATCTATAATAATAATAGTTAAAAACCATTTAAGGAAAAGAAAAATTAGTCGGAAACATATTTCAATGTACTCCATGTAAGTACTGCACTAGCTCTTAAATCCATACCATCCATTTTTTAAGGGTAGTACAACCTCAATGGTCAATGCTTCTCCTTAGATTACCATGGTTCTTTTACTTGAATACTGAGCAACCATGTGTCTAAATCCTTGACATTTTAAGCACTTAATCTTATTCGTCTTTCTTCTTAAGCTCTGGCCTTTCTCGAACTTCTTAAGATCTCTTTCTCCTTTACTCGGGTAGTTTGAGTAGGCCAAACTTCAACAACTTTGCTGAGTTCCAATCATATAGGTTTGCTCAAAATAGATTGACTAACGGTAGGTTTGCTAATAGGAGCTTGGAATCTTCCTGCTTAGAGCCTCTCGATTTTCTGGGCAGCATGGATAACTTCATCAAGTGAACTAATATCCATAGTCTCTTGAATATCTCCAATCTTATACTTTAACCCATTAATAAATCGGGATACAAATTAGTCTTCAGGCTCAACAACTTCATAACAGATCATTAATATTTATAACTCCTTTACGTAGACATTAGCACTTGATCCTCCTTGCCTCAACTCTCGTAACCTATTAAATGCATCCTTTAAATAATAGCTTGGAACAAATCTTCGTCTCATGACTCTTTTCATTTTATGCCAATATCTAACTTTACGTACTCCTTCTCTTCTGCAGGTGACTTACAAATTCTTCCACTACAAGGTGACATAACTAGTAAACTATAACACAGCAAGCGTGACTTAAGTGTTATCAAATACCTCATGACACTGAAACTATTTCTTAACCTTATCTACTTAATCCAGGCAGTCCTCAGCATTACCACTCCTAGAAAAACTAAGGATATGCATCCTCAACCCTTCCACTTTAGGGGTTCGGACATTCTTCTCCTCTAGTTCATAAGACTCCTCTACTTCATCACCTACTTCCTTATCCTCCTCTTTGATCTCTTCTAATGCTAGTCTGTGTCTAACAACTTTACCTACTCCTTCAGCTCGGTATGGTCGAATTGGTGCATTAGCTCAAACATAACGACCATTGCCTCTCTTAGGTTATTCATTAGCTTGTCCTCTATAAGGATCATTTCTAGCTCCTTCCCTATCTTCATTTATGGTAGTTACTAAACTAGCCACTAGGTCAATAAGTCTATCCAGTCAGTTATTTTTGGA
Organism: Lumnitzera littorea; assembly: GCA_024138015.1. Classification (NCBI taxonomy): domain Eukaryota; kingdom Viridiplantae; phylum Streptophyta; class Magnoliopsida; order Myrtales; family Combretaceae; genus Lumnitzera; species Lumnitzera littorea. The sequence continues at coordinate 111,215,615 of JAMXBB010000004.1, read as the reverse complement.
CTAGGGTATAGAACTTCCTTGTCGACCTTGGCTATTTTGAGCGCCACTCTCTTAGTTACTTAGAGTTCATTGAACACTAGAATCGGACACTGTTATCAATTACAAGAGATTAACAGTTGAGACACACTTCAAAGTTCATCACACAAATAATAACGACAGAACAACACTTAACACTACTATAACTATTACAACCACGCTCAATAAACCAATCAAACACACACTCTGTTTCGCGAACAAGAAATAGGGGAAAACAGAGTACTAAATTTCTTTAGTATTAAACACTCAAAACAACTATGGATAGCTTCTAAAACACACTTATAGCAATAGTAAGCCACTCAAAACACCAAGTAATAGAAACTTACTCGAACGTAGTTAAGCTTTGATACCAAGATGATATAGATTGTCGGGAAAAGGAGTGGTACACAGCTACTGATACCATAGGAACTAGGAGTGGGTCCAAGTCATGAGATGATCTAAAAGATAAATGGAAGTCGAGGGTTGAGTAGGGGTCCTCATGTACCGATGGTAGATATGACTCATCAACACCTCATACGAGCTTAGGTTACACTTGATATTATGCATAAGTATGGCTAGAGGATACTCGCCACTAATCCATGCTCATAATAAGCTATAGAAGAGTAATCAAAAGTAAGCAAAGGGCACTTAGTTTACGAAGGAAAATGTGTTTGAAAACTCAATGTCATTTACTATTTCAGCTATTATAAATTACACATGGTGCAGTTAAGACAAGTCTTAAGTATTTGTAATTTACAAAAAAGGACTCCTACTACAAAAAGGAAAGGTACATAGTTTACAAGGGCAAAGTTGTAATTAGGTAAAAAGGATAATATGAATGTTAGAAAATAGGGCCCATGTCAACTATCCATTTTGTGGTCCCAATGATGTTGTTTGTTAAGTAGAACAGGTTTTAAGCAGATTAAGTTAGGGTTAGGTACATACCAGCTCAACCATCTTAGACTAAGGAAGGATTAGTTCAGGAGGTGTCCGATTATCTGGTCGACCTCAATTGGTCAGCATGAGATCAAAGGCAACTCAACACCGGCAATGTGTCAGGTCAGCAGAGGGTAAGTTTAGTATTTAACCTTGCACTGATGTATCGTGAAAGGGTTGGCTCAGCAATAGATCAAGTACCTTAGAGGACTCTTTAATGAGATGGAGAACAAAGTAACTTGGCAAGTTGGACTAGAAGAAGGATCGTTCTTTAGAATTCAACTCTCCTTAGGCAATTTGGCAAATCATATGTGCAATCCCTCAAGCCACTAGGGACTGTATACCTTTAAGAGATATTAGTATTGCCCTAATTCTACACCTGGATACGTTGGCAACTCTATCAAAGTATATCTTCTAAGTTTGGGGGTTTTCACATGTTTCTCTATCAGAATCCTCTTCAACTGCTAAGATATTTTTATTGGGAAACCTAAATTGCACTTCTTGGGGAGTATCTTCAAGAGGATTCTCTACCAGCTGGTCTACCGAGGCTTACTCCCTAATGGAATTTTGATTCACATATGTGATGTCAAGTTTAGATAGTAACATTTTCCATTTCAAGACCTTGCCAATCAGGGTTGGTTTCTCCACCAAATACTTCAAGGGATCGTGTTATGTGAGCAGTTCGATCTAGTAATAGAGTGTATAATGTCTAAGTCGATGCATAGACCAAACTAATGCGCCACATGTACTCTCAATTTCCAAATATTTTTGCTCCCCCCTTTGTAAACTCCTTGCTTAAATAATAAACAACCTGCTTTTTCCCTTCTTTATCTTTCTAACCAAGCATGCATCCTATGGATTCTATAAGTATAGTGAGGTACGGAAATAATGGCTTTCCAAGTTTAGGAGTTACTAGCATTAGAGGATTCACGAGATATTTCTTAACTATCACGAAGGCTTTTTCACACTCCTCATCTTGACTTACATTAGCATTCTTCTTTGGCAACTTAAATAAAAGGTGACATTAATCGTAAGCTAAGATATAAATCATGCTATGTAGTTCAAACAACCCCTCGAGCCTCTTACTTCCGTGAGCATGCATAGAAGGGGCATGTCCATTATGGCTTTAACTTAATCGCAATCCACTTCAATGGCCCTTTGGCATGAAATCCAGCAATTTCCTTAATGTTACTCCAAAAGTATACTTTTCTAAGTTTAACTTTAGTTGAAACTTTCTCAACTTATCAAACAACCTTCTCAAATTCTCCATATGATTCTCCCCTTCTTTTAGATTTTGCAATCATATCATCAATATATACCTTTATTTCTTTATGCATCATGTTATGAAAGATTATGACCATCGCTCTTTGATAGGTTATCCTAGCATTTTTTAGTATAAAGGGCATTATTTTGTAATAAAACATGCCTTAAGTTGTAACGAAGGTCGTCTTGGTCTTATCTTCTTTATACATTCAAATCTAATTGTACTCAAGGAACCTATCTATAAATGAGAAAAGATGGTTCTCAACTATATTATCTACCAAGACATCAATATGGGGTAAAGGAAAATTATCCTTAGGTGTTGCCTAATTAAGATCTCGGAAGTTTACACACACTTGACCTTTCCATTCTTTTTTATTACTAGCATGACGTTGGCTACCCACTTTAAATAATTGGATACTTCGATAAAGTCGACTTCAAGTAGCTTCTTAACTTCTTCCTTGATTTTTAGGAGGATCTCAGGTTAGAATCTCCTTAACTTTTTCTTTTTAGGCTTGATTCCTTCTCATGTAGATAGACAATGAACTATGATTGAAGGATCTAACCTAGACATATCCTCATAAGACCATGCAAACATGTCTTTATATTCAGATAACAGCGTGGTCATTTCTATTTTTTTGCTCCTCTTTCAAATTCCCTCCAATATTTAAATTCTTCGGTTTATCATCAGTCCCTACGTTAATCATTTTAGTTAACTCATCAATAGAAATTCTATCCAATTTGTGTTTTTGTCAACTTTTTTATATATCACTATGGTCATTGACATCACTCCCAATGACTATCCCTGTAGGGCTGGAAGTGATATTGATATTTTCATTGTCTATCTATGCAATGTATTCTTGGTTTTTATTTGAAGCACTAGATCTGAGTGAAGTTTATAAAGGAAAATAGTGTAAGTAAGAGGGAATTAAAGCATAATGGAGAAAAGAAATTGATATTTTATTCATTGAATATGGCAAAAATTTTCGCTCGTACATTTAGAACAATGAAAATAAATAAATAAATAAAAACTCATAAAATACTAAACTACAGTTCACTCTTTATCCTAGAGAAAACCTATTGCCATTCATAAGGATAGAAAACCAGTTATTCAGGTGATGTTGGAGCTTGTGGGAAGAGCCCACTGCTTCAACTTTGTGAGGGAATTCTTCTTTAGCGGATTAAGGGACTCGATTGTCATCCTAGATAAATGTCTTAGTCAATGGGGAAAGGTCATTGAAACATAGTACAATTTGTCACCTTTTTTACCCCCACTTGTTTTATTTTGAATTATTTTACCAGATTCAGAATGTAGCCAAAGTCATAGGTACCAACTTGACCTTCCTTGAACTTCACTTTCTCAATCTCTCCTTTATTGTGATCAGTAACCATGTACACCTCATCAAACATCTAAAAACCAAAGTTCTCATGCTCTTTACTACTTATATAAAGGATGGCCATTTCTTTATAAATATCATAGTCTTAATTTCCCAGAATTGTTATCACTTGGCCATTTGAGATAAACTTGATCTTTTGATGTAAGCTTGAAGGTATAGCCTTTGTAGAGTGGATCCAAGGTCTTCCTAAGAGCAAGTTGAAGGGTTTGGAGATGTTTGGAACCTAGAATTTAATACTAAAGATTTGAGGGCCAACATTAAAGGGTAAGTCTATCTCCCTTATAATCTCTCTTCTAGATTTATTAAAAGCCTTGATTGTTGTAGAACTATGACAAATTGTAGCTGTGTCAACACCCAATAGATCTAAGGTAGCAAGTGGACAGAAATTCAATGATGATCAATTATCAAAGAGAACACTAGTAATGATTATGTCATTACTTCTTACCACTATAAAAAGTGGTTTGGTATGTTGATTACCCTTCTCTCCCAATTCTTCATTTGAAAAAGAGATTTGATCCATCAATAAACCTATCGATGATATTTGTACAGGAGTTTCAGTAAGTTAATCCATTATTTTGTCCTCCCTTGATTTGATCATCTTAGTAAAGGTAGATAGCCCTTCTTCAACTTCAACCATTCTATTACTCATCTCTTCGGATACATTCTTCTTCTTGAGATACTCCTTTGGGTTGTAGACCTTTCCAGATCAAGTAATTCCTCCCACCAAAGAACTTGATTTCTCCTGATTTACCACCTGATAGTTCTTTAATACTACTAGTACATGAAAGGTGTACCTTTTAGCTTTTGGGGCTTGTTCGTTTTTATAGAACTTAAAAACCTTAGGCTTCTTGTCTAAACCAATCGTGTTGATGGCGAACTCAAAAAATTGTCAAAAATCATGTTGATAATCGGGCCATGGTTGGGTAAGGGGTTATTGTTAACATTTAGAGCTGGGGCTTCCATGAAGTCTAATTGCACTGATCTTTCATCAATTAAGTCTTGAATCTTGTTTTTCAGTGTCTAACATGTATCGGTTGAGTACCCTACTTGCCCCAAATGATAATTCTGATTAGGATCATAAACTCTTGGCCTATATCTTTCGCTTGGGAGCTCATATTTAATCAAATTATCCTTTCGTAGCTTCTTGAAGATATGACCTAAAGGAACCGGTATCCTAGTAAACTGTCTTAGTGCTCTATTAGCCTAGGGTTAGCTTCTAAATTGTTGTTAAACCTGAGGTGAATTTTCCTTGAAGGAGACCTAAGTATTGGGCATAATATTTGAGTTCAGCACGCTGATCATGGATTCCTTAAGTTTGTTAATTGCTCGCCTAGAAGCAGAAGACGAAATAGATGGTATTCTATTCGACAATTCCTGAAGTTTGCTAAAGGAGATAGGGCTTTCAATCTTATACCCTACCACTACTATCTCTGCAAAACTTGATGAGGCTTACCCAATAAAATGGGAGAAATAGGGCCTTTCTATAGTATTAATAAAGGTTGAAGTTAGCTCTTTTTTAGTAATGGGGGTGGAGATCCCTAGCTGTAAGGTACCCTTGTAGCTAGGGATCTCCACCTTATGCATACTCTTTAAATGACTTATTGTTTTTCTTTCAAAGAGCAACTAAGTCCATCATGGTCAAGGCTACCTTGTTATTGAACCTGTATTGTTCATAAAATGTCCTAGAAAGCTTCTACCATGTATTATTTAGTTTAGGTTGAGCTGGGTATACCAAGTAAGGGTTGGACTTGTAAGGCTATCAAGAAACATTTGTACCATGAGTTAATCGTATTGAAAATACTTGCCCATCTTTCTCACATATAGCCTTATGTGAAGCTTAGGGTATCTCGTCTCGTTATACTTTGTGAGCCCCATAATTTTACATAATTATTCAAGTGAGTAATTTAGGGCATTAATGAAACTAACCTGAATGGTCTAAAATTTATGAGTAGATTCGAAGCATTAGTTGAAAACATCCCATGAACTCGGATTCTAAAATATAATTAAATAATGATATAGCTAAATAGTGTAATTTAACTATGTATATATTATTTATCGTAAACGCGTCGAATAGGTTTCATTAGTTCGTAAATTTTTAGAGATAAATTATATATATAATAAAAACATTTCATGACATAGAATAATATATAGAATATATGTATATACCTCGCGTATAGTTATTATGTGTACTTATATACTCGATTTAATATAAAATAAGCTACTATAAGCTATAAAAAAAAATGAGAAATTAATAAAAAATTCAAAAGGTAGCTGGACTTTAATTAAAATGGCGTGTAGAGTGAGTGACCAGGTGTGGGAGCATTGGTAAACCAAAATATACAAAGGAATATAGTATATAAGCTTGGTATCAACAAGAGAGAGAGGAAAAAAAATTTCAAATCAACTCCAAAACTTAAGAAAAAATTTTAGAAGCTCTCAATCATAATCTTACATGCAAATAGAAGTTAGGGAAAATAAGTTAGAGATTAGAAGACACAAGAAGAAATTCAGAAAAAAAAATATACAAAAATTGAGTACAATATGAGCTAAATGGAGTGCATGCAGTTAGGGAGATGCTGAGGACAAGCAGCCACCACTAAGTGATAGTGGACTAACTGTTTAGGCTGATTGACAAGGTTGTAGTCACCACTAATAGCTAGAGATAAATTTTTCTGATGAGGTCCTATTTAATTTGATTTTATGTCATTGAGTAAAAATATAAAAAATGTCCAAAAAATTATGGAAAAAATTATTCCTACATATTTTCATGTGCAAAGTCTAAGAAAAATATTGTTTTGTAAAATTTGATAGCTATAATATATGTGTTTAAGAAATCAACAAAATCGAGTTCTTTTCAATGTTGAAATAAATAAGTTTAATGATGTAGTTTTGACTCCGAAATTTTTCTATAAAATTTTCTATATTTATACTAAAATGTTATGAAAAGAGTTTTCACAAAAATCATTCTCTATAATTTTTATTAATTTTTAAGCCTCAAATTATGATTAAAATGGTATCTTTGATAAAAACTAGTGTATTTTTCCTAAGGACCTCATTTGGATTTTGAGTTTAGGTGATTAATGAAGTAATGATTGTATATTGGAGCTATTGGATTGAAGTTTGCAAATAGGAGTTGTGAACTTCAGGAGCATGTGATTTACATGGTTGAGTTTCACAATATGTACTCTTATGAATGGGTGTCGTAATGAGGCATAAATGAAGCTTTGGTGAAATAGTAGGGTGTTTTGGTGTTGAATATATTGTCAGTGTATTTTTGGTAGTTAGTTTTGGGGAAGGAATGTACAAATCTAGTGGTAATGAAAAGTGTGAGCAAGGTCAGATGATAACTTAGAGGATTATTGAGTGAAAATTCTATTAAGACCCAACTTAAAAGCTAAGTCAGAAGGAGTTCTTGTAAGGACATTGGAATAGAGAGAAAACTCAAAAGCAGAGTCAGAGGGTGAACTCTTAAGGAATTTGAAGTTGATTGGGCTCGAAGGATAGATTAGAGGGTATTCTACCAAAAGATCTAAAAGTTGAGTAGACTACACAATTGGTTCAAAAGATTCCTTAAAGGGTACATGAAGTGAAAATATATGAGTGTGAGCACTCAAAAGTTGTTTTAGAAGGTAATTCGTAGGAAATCTTAGGTAATTATCAAACTCAGAAGATGATTCAAGAGGATAATCTTATTAAAACCTTAACCCTAATATGACTCAGGAGATAACTCAAAAGCTTCTAGTTTAAGAACTTTAGGAGTAACTTAACTCAAAACTTAGCTCAAAAGGTGTTTTGGAAAATCTTAGGGATTTACCTAACTTAGAGATTGATGCAGAAGCTAAATTTGTGGTGAACTTCAATACCTAAGTGGTGTAGAAGATATCTTAGAAGTTTCTCCAGTAAATATTTCAAGAGCATCTTAACTTAGGAGATAGCTTAGAAGGTAACATAAACTTATAGTACTACTCCAAACTTCCAATAGTTAAGGCATAGGCTAATAAACCAACAACTAACCAACGCAATTTCTTATATAGATGAGTAAATTAGTAATATTTCATAATTTTCATACAGAATAAAGTACTAGATCAGGGTAAATATTGAAGGATCATTAACAAAGACAAATTAACAAGCATAGTTAGTGAGCGATTGAATTCCAGGTAAGTGGAATCAATGCTTCATCGTACTTTGAAGTATTACATAAGAATACTTGGAGGCCTTAGTATGTATCTTGCTTGTAATTATAAGTTAATAGCCTGTACGTGTGCAGCGTATGCGATTGAATATTATATTGTTGTTATGGAGTGTTGGATTGTATATATTGGTTGTTTTATGGTGCTACTTGCTTTAGATTATCTGAAATTACTTGACCACCCTAAAAGCAATCTAGCATAAACTTAGCTTAACTACTACTCGAACCTTTATTGCAGTCCATTAGGGAAAACAACTAAGATTCTTAAGCCAAATATGAACCCTTCGATGAGGATAGCTGAAATAGTTCTCTCTTCACCCTTAGTTGAATTAAGTGACAAGAGAGGAGGTCGAGACAAGATTGGAGAATGTGGTTCGAAGTGAAGTCTCGAACGGAGCATGTTTCTCCATTGCACAAGCCTCGATTTAGTTTCGATTCGTAAAGTATGCAATTGTCAAACTTCTCAATTCAAATTAGAGCGAGTGCAATTTCTTTAATCTTACGATGGACTGAATAATGTTATATGATGGCATTTACTTGGATATGCATTACATCTATTAACATTGCTTAAAAACCCTTGTTGCTTAATGATAGAGATGTGCTATTGTCTCTGTCTCATTTACTAAGCAAGTTGTTGCTTACTCCCCTATAACTGTTTTGTAGGTTTCTTATAGAACTAATCACACTACTCCAGGTTCCAAAAGATTAGTGAACGGGTTAGGGATTAAGCTTTGAGACTTATTGGCTGAATTATTATTTATTGGTCAATTTTACTAACTTACAAGGAAACTAATAAGGTCTTTATCGGTGACTCTCTAGTTTTCAACTATGAGTATTATTGTTATGCTCTTTAAACTTGTAAACTTTTATAAATCCTTTACTAATCATTTTATTTTCTCATATTAGTTTCTTTCTTATTATTTTTTATTGAAATTGAGATTTTGTACTCCAAATGATTTATAAAGTTTGATTTTCTTGGTCATTTGAGCCATAAGTTTATTTTTCGAAGTTATTTTGAAAAGTTATGCCACCGGTTAATATTTATTAGACTTAGAATTAGATGGCTTAAAGCTGGAAGGTAGTAAACGCCATATGTAAGCTATACCTACATTAGTGGCTAAAGTAGCTAGCTTCTAGCTTAGTTTATTTTATACAGCGGAACTGTTATGACCTTTTAGTTTGGGGCGTGACATGCTTCTAAAATTCTTGCACCTTAAACTTTTCTAGATAGGCCCTAACATCATGTGTAGAGAAATCGGTAATCTCAACTTGTTCAAACCCATCATAGCTCCCTAGTACCTTCATCTTCTCTGCTATTTTTGGGGTTAGCTTTCTTTTAAACTCCTTTAGACTATCTTGGTTGGGCCTTGAGTTAGTTAGCTTTGTGTTAACTGGGAATGAATATATATTGGGCTTAAAGGTTGGGTTGACCATTGGATAGACTCCCTCCGACTCAAACGAATCTTTTGGATAGTTATCATTTGCTTCAGGTGGTGGAGCCTCAATATTTTTCCCATAACGGACCTTAGAACTCTCTTTGTTAGATGGTAGTGTAGCTCAGTGTAGAGTAGTGCTATCAGCAAGAAAACTCATATGGTCTACAATCTTTCCCATAGTTAGCTCTAAGGAGTGAAACCTCAACTTAGTGGGATTAGTGATTTCTAAGTTGTTGTTGTTGTTGTTATCATTTCCTTGAGTAGCCATTCTAGTTAGGAGCGGGTTTTGATCAGACTTCTCTAAAAGACATGACATTTAGGAGCTATTTTGAAGCTTGGAAAGATGCTTCGCAGAATGTTGGCACAAATATACATTATTATTTTTTTTTTTAGACAAGAAAAGAATATGAACAATTGCAAACGTGTATGACACATGGATGTAAAGAAATTTTAATTGGAAAGAGGCCCATAATGTGGCAAAACACATTATTATTATTTTTTTTTTTAGACAAGAAAAGAATATGAACGATTGCAAACGTGTATGACACATGGATGTAAAGAAATTTTAATTGGAAAGAGGCCCATAATGTGGCAAAACATGACCAACTTTTATTAGTTATTGCAATTGTGGGTTTTACATCACTTATTCAAAAGAAAAGAAAATTTTCTAAAAAACTATATTTTATTCTTCTTACTACAGCCAGATTCAACTTATACTTTCTTTCTTTTTTGAATTTTAGGAGCATCTATGTCCTTGATCTTATCACTGGCCTTCTTGAGCTATGCTTCTAAGGCTTTTATCTTTTAGTGATATTCCTCATAACCGGCCTTCAATTCTTGCTCTTGTGTTCTTGCTTTCTCTGGTGTGGCTTTAACTTGGGCCTTCTCTTTCTTCTTCCCCTCTTCCATATCCTTTAGCTTCTAAAGTTGGTGATAGAGAAACTCTTTGGTTTTTTTAGCCTTACTAAGTATACCCTTGATAGTAGTAGTAGTAGTATTCTTCCTCTTACACCAAAGAGACTTGATGTCTAAGAGCTTAGACACCTTGTCAACTATTAGGACATGAGGGTCATAAAAGTTAAGAGAAACAGGCTTTAGTGATGGCCTCTGAATCATATTTTGAATAAGCTCATTAGTCGAAAAGTACTTGATACAGATGTTGAAGCTAATTAAAGGTACTGCATTAAAATCTTCTCATTCTTTCACCATTTTGTCACTTGAGTACCATCTAGGTATCCAAAGTAGTTCCCCAGCTTTCATGTTTTGAAAATATTAGACCCAATAATGGGTAGCTATATTTTCAAGTAACTGGATCTATTCCTCAAAAGATTTGATGAGATAGTACTATTGCATGAACTTGGCTTGGATAAAGTCAAGTTGATGGCTTCTCATATGACTAATAAACTAGACCAAGATTAGAGCCATGTTGATCATCAAATCCCCGTGCTTCTTTCTTTTGAGGTGATTTAGTAAGTAGATTTGTTCAGCCAGGAGAGTAGGTATATACGACTTCCCTTGAAGGAACTAAGCCTATCTCTCATCTAGGAATAAGATGGCATTGAAGATCGGTAAAATATAAGCATTAACCTAATGCTAGTGCCAAGTTTCTAAATCTGCATAAAAAATGTCTCACTTCTCTTTGTACCTTGACTCAGTAGAGAACCAGACAATGATGTTTTTTATTTGAATATTCTTCTCTTTGCTAAAGATTTTTGGTGTAGCAGCTTCAAGATCCGGGACATAGATGTTGCTAATAACAGCTGAAGCTTAGAGCAACTAGGAATACTCTTTAATGGTTAGACTCAACTAGTAAGGGCCATAGTTGAATGCAATAGCTTTAGTACCCAAAAGTGTACTAAGGCCTGCATCAAAGTAATGTTTTGAGCAATAGCTTGTAAGGATAGTACAAGTCTAATCTTGCTCTTAATGAATTCTTTCCTATCTTAGCTGAAGAGCTAAAACCAAGTCTCGAGTGATTTCTGGCATTTGTGAGGCGGGTGGACATGAATCTCCTTGAAAGCAATCTGAGCTGAGCTAGCCATATCTACCAAAGGTACAATTACAAGTCTTTTATAAGGAAAATTACAAGAATAATGACAATGGAAGAATACAAGAAAAGGGAAAAAAAAAAAAAGAAAATGTAAGGAAATTACAACATCTTTACAATTGCAATCTCTTTCTTTTGGTTTTGCCACATAATGGATTTTGCTAATCTTTTGAAAAGGGTTTCATATATGCAAAAGAGTGGGTTGCAAAGGTCTTCAAGTTTTGTGACCTCATACATTTATGAAGAAACGGTTCCTTTGTCACATCGAAACATGAGTGGACTAGCCTGATCAATTTCGAAAGGTGATTACTCCATAACAAGTGAAACTTACACAATAGCCCTCCTTTCTAAAGTCTTAGGACGGCTTGGTTTCGACTATACTTACCATACATATATGATTCAAAAATTAAAACCCCTCCTAAGTAAATCCTAAAGGTCGCTGCAATAAGCATGCTAGTACAACTAATTATACATTACAAAAAAAAAAAAAAATACATGAATAATTTACAAATTAACTCAGGTATTTTGAAAAATAAGTCTAATTTCAAAAGATTTAAATGGCTAGTCTTCTTAACGTTCCTAATGGAGTTACTAAGCTGTCGAGCCTAATATTTTTTATTTTTTTTTTCATTTTCCTCAATCCGATTTAAACTAAACCCAATGCCTATTCAATTTAAACCTTCAAGAAAAATTAAGGAAAACCCAGTTTCTTTGTTTTTGAAAAATTTTGGAGTTACCATCCAATAAAAATGGAAAAGGTGATTAAATTAAAACTAATTAACTAAATCGAATCTACTTCAGCAACTAGCTTACGTTTTGAAAAATTTTCGAGAAACCAGATATCTAAGTTTAGGAGTTAATCTATTAAATCCTATGGGTATTGCTTTAATCTTTTGATATTAACTTTATTTTTCAATTTACCCTTTTTATATTTATAAGTAAAGAAATAGGTAAAATCACATATACTTGCAAAAAAATAAGGAATTGACATATAATCTACAAAAAGTGGGAAATATAAAATTTTACAGGTTTTAAGTTGCCCCAAAAGTACTTATGCATTCACTAGTAAGGATTAAAATTAGTAGTTCATTTTTAGAAAATTTTAGTAGCTTAGTTTATTTTAGATTAGAAAATGGTGGGTTTTACATTTTGATTAATTTGTTTTGTCTAAACAAAATTCTAAAAATTTCCTAATTTAGGGTTTTCTTTTTTTTTTTTTTTAAATCTTTAAAAGAACTAATTTGGAAAATGGTTTATTTTTTTATTTAAAAAATTTTTTTTCTAAGTGAGGAAAATGGCCTTTCTTTCTTTTCTTTTTTCTTTTTTTTCTTTTTTACTTTTAAAAAGATTTCTAAGTGAGGGAAGTTGTTTTTTTTTTCTTTTTTTTTACTTTTAAAAAAAATGAATTTTTCTAAGTGAGGAGAAAAGTTTTTTTTTTTATTTTTTTACCCTAATTTTGGAAAAGAAAAATTTTCTAAATTAATGTTTTCATTATTATTTCCTTATCTCATTAGTAAAAGCCCATACATTTTCCTACCTATGAAAAAGCTTTCTTTTTTTTCAAAGAAAACTAATAAATGAAACGTGTAAATAAATAAATGAACAAAATAGTTAAACAAAAAAGAAACAAAACACTTGGTTGGTTTGATCACACGTAGGTCAGGACATGGGTTGAATGGAGCATAGATCCGAGTCGTAGGTGTAGATTCGGGTCACTAAGAAAAATCAACTCCAATAGTTGCACAATCTGATTCTAGCCAAGATGGGCACCAAATCAAGCGAAGAAAGGCACTTTTGTATGTTTCTTATTAGACTTAAGTAAGGTAGACTTAACGCTACGACCAATAGTAGCCATCTATGGTGGTTTTTGAAATTGAGGTTGCGATGGTGTTTAGGTTACAACAGTTGTAAAACTTGATGGTGGAAAGAAGGTGTTCCCTTAGGTTTTTTACCACTATGAACTCAATCGTAGTGGTAGTTTCATCCAAGGATGAGCAAATGTAGGGGTTTCAAAAGGGAAAGGGAGGTGCTTAGGGTTTAGAGGCTATGGAGGTCACGGCAAGACTTAAGATTAGTGTTGTTGAGAAGCTTGGAGTTCGTCTAAGCTCGCCATGTTGTTAGTTAGGTTCGAAAACCACCATACTCAAGCTTAGAGTTAGGAAGAGAGTGCCATGCGACCCTAGAGAGAGAAAGCTCACGTATGTATGTGTTTAAGTGATTTTGAATACTAAGTAATGGTTGCTTCATGCTAGAATGAAGATTAGAAGCTCCTATTTATAGCTTTGGAGCTCGAAAATGAGTTTGGAAGGTTCGGGCTTGGAGGATCTCGATTATGTAGGGAGTAAGTTGTTCTTGCTTGATTCAACTTTGAAACTTGAAGAAAGTTTCGATTTGATTGAGGGGAATAGCCAAGAACATGTCAGGGATTGTCAACTAAAGCTCATATTCAAAAATTGTTGCAAAAGATCATATTTTACAAAGTTAATTCTACTACATTTATGATTTTTTTCCTTTTTCAAGCTCAAATTATTCTACGATTTAGATTAACTAAGACGTGTTTTTGGTTCCAATTAGTAGTATTCCATGTGGATTTTCCAAAAACGTAAATATTTAGGTTGATTTTTTATGATATATGGACAAAAAATGGATCAAAAGTCAGGGGTCCAAGTATGGTAAGTGCTGTACTAACTTCTTTTATTCATGTTGAAGATGATGCTAAAGTGGAGCTTGCATGATGTTACTATATATGGCCCTATTGTAGAATGCCACATGGCTCACCCTTGTTATAAAAAGAAAATGCACTTGTGTGCATTTGGTAAGAATTGAACCAAAATCTCTAAGTTTATCACAATGTAAGTCCATTTGTTTAACTAATTAGGCTATTAGCTCATGTCTTATTTTTCATTACAACTTGATTCTATTTAATATATAGAAAACCTAACTTATTCTAAAGACAACTACCTAAAAGGAATTAATCTATTTAAAGACAAAACATAATTCTAAAATCTTATTTCTCTTAGAAACTAAATTCTAAAAAATAAATTAATCTCCTAAAGACTATTTCTCTTAAAATAAGAAATTTGTACTTTCTTCTAAAAAAACCTGTTTTCCTAAAGAAGATTCTAGCTTCTTCTTTTTTTTTTTTTTGGTTCTTTTTTATTAAAGAAAAACTAGGCTCATTTCCCTTATTCTAAGAGATAAACTAAAAATACAAGCGAGCAAAAATAGGGTATTTACATTATACTTCTTGTAAGTATTTATTTTCCTTATTTGGGTAAATTATCTTTTTGAGAAATATATAAAACTATATACATATATTCATGTTTATGGGTGTTTTGAGCAACAAATGCTATTAAAAAATGATTTAAAAAAGAATTTATACTTATTAATATTAATTATAAACATTATAAAAAATAGCTAATGTTAGAAATGATACTTAAACTTTACTAAAATGTATAATTTATTATCTATAATTTAAAAAAATTAATTTATTACCTAATTAAAGTTTTCATAAATACTTTTACTACTTGAATTGATTCTATTAAATCCAATTATTGATATCGATATAAGGATAAATTAGAAACTAACTTATGGAACTAATAATTCAAATGGCTCACTTTTTAAAGTAGACTATAATCCACTTCACTTTAAACGAATGTTTTAACTATCAAAAAGCTAGAAAGTGACCCGTAACGACTTAGTAAGAGATTGTGCAACTTTTTTAAGTAGTTCTTGACTACCATAATCAAAATATTCAATTTTTATTTTGTTTTTATGTTTATTTGAGTAAATAAACTTAATAAAGTTAGTTTAAATAGAAAAATAATAATAAAAAATTAATCAAGTAGTAAATTGATATTTTTATAATATAAACAGTAAATTATATATTTTAATAAAGTTTAGATACTGTTTCTACCATTTGCCCCAAAAAAAAAAAAAAAAAAACAAAAGAATCTATTAAAAAAATACGAAAATATTCATTTAATTTCCTACTGTGTCAAAAAATTACGTAGGTTACTTGAATTTGAACCTTCATTTGGCAGAACCATTCTTCGTTCTCTTTCTTAAACTAAAAAGGAAAAAATGGGGTCGCTGTTCTCGTCGATAAGCAAGGAAGAGTTAGAGGCAGCCTCGAACAAGGCCAAATCCATCGTCTCATCCACTCCTGTCGTCGTCTTCAGGTACTTACTTCCTACTTTCACCAACTTTCATGTTCCCAATCGGTTCTTCTGTCCGTCTTCCCCTCCAATCATGTCCTATTTCGCGTGGGTTGATACTCGATAGTACCTGATCGGAGTGGATACGTGATACACAAGTCCAAATATTTCATCCCCTCTCTCTCTCTCTCTGTGTCTCTCTGATTTGTCATTCCGTGAAGAACAGAGTCCGATTGGAATTGAATGCTGAAATGGGATTTCGTATACAGTTTCAGATTTGATATTTGAAAGTATGCCTATTTTGTGGAAAATAAGTATGATGGGAAATTGAATACATTTATCAATTAAGAACAATTTTCAATTTGAGCAAGAAAAGGAGGAAAATTATTTTGAGAAAGAGTGGGTTTGTCTTGCGGAAAACATCCTACAGATAATGATGCAATTTGATGATACTTATGATGTTGTATACTATGGAAATGTGAGATGAGGTAACTTGTGATTTATAGTGGGAGTTGATGCTGGAGGAACTAGTTTTAGTGGAAGGGCAACAGAAAATAGCACCCTGCTTGTAATCACCATCATATCTAACAAGAAGGAAAAATGTTTTAGAATGTGACACACCCCGATCTGATGCTAGGCCCTTTTCTAAATTCCTGCAACTAGATGAACTCGAGAAGATGCCAAGGGTTAATAAGCAAGCTCACCTAACTGGTTGTGTATTACAGTCCAAGTTGCAGAGTTTTTTGTGGCAGTGAATTCACTTTTTATAAAAGCACAAATTCTTTTGAAGAAAATGGCATAACTAGTGGGCAGGTGTTGATTTTGCATTTCAGTTTAATAGCTAAAGCATGAATTTTATAGTAGCAACACATCCATAGAAGCTCATTTTTAACGTGTATAACTTAGTAAGAAAATTTGCATAGGTGCAACATTAAATTGCAAAATAAGAACTTTAGTCAATGCGAAATAGTGTAATTATCCCCTTGGAGAATCATTAGGCTTTTATTGAATTAAGTCCAAGAGACGGTACTCTATTATATCCATGTTCTGTGAGAACAGATCCTCCAACCACCAAATCTTAGTCAACAGCATAGGACAGAGAGAATAGTGGATGCTAAAGCAATCAGCAATGAAATGGTTGATCAAGTTTGCTATAGAGCTTCTTTAATTCCCCTACTATTGCCTAGAATGTGGTTTAGGACTAAGGTATTATTTATCATGATTAGATATGGTAAGAACAGGAATCTGATTTCTCCTCTAAGGATTACTAACAGAGCATATTTGGTTCAACATAATGGAACTTTGTTATGAATCATCTTACACCTTTCAAACATGTTTACACATGTTGCATAATACACACACACACAACCCTGCTGCTTCACTTGCAGCACACAACCCACACACACAAATAACTGGCTGTAACATTACTCCCTCCTTTGAAAACGCATGTGCCCTTACTTGTGATGGTTGGGAAGATCTACTTTAGCCTCTTCCTCTCTCATACACTTATTTAATCACTTCTTCCCCAAGTATTGCTTCCTTCTGCAGATTCCCTTCCCTCTATTTGCTGATTTATGATGATAATTCTTCCATTTGTTATGAGCAAATCAGAAATTGCTTTCTCATGTTCTTGCCCCTCACAATCAGACACGCAGTCTTCTGATACATGGAGATGAATGCTTTAGCTGTTGCTGGAATCATTATTTATTTATTATTTATTTTCCTGGCTATAGCATATGTTCTGTTTGAGTTCTGTATCTCTCTGGCTAAAATGAGTCGCTCTGTCAAACCATGGCTTGTTGTTGCTGGTTTTGTTCAGCAGTCCTTGCCCTGTATGTTGCTCAGAAACTTTATGGATCAGACCGGCAAATTGGAACATCACATGCTGTTGTGTTGCTTCCCTTTGCTCCCAATCTTCCATGTGTATGATCATAAAGGCTTTGATTTGTTGTTATACAATTGTTAATTCTTCCATAACGAGTGGCTTTGATACCAAGTTTTTACAGTACCAATTTAAATGAAGTTTTGGTCTTGTTACAAGGAGAACCCAACAATCTCTTTTTAGGGCTTATTAAAGAGAGAACTCTAAAGTGTAAACATGTCTAAAAGGAGTAAGCTGTTTCATAACAAACTAATACCTATAAAATCCACTTTTTTTTCTTCATGGACTGGTAATCCTATCATGGAAACACTACATATCCTCAGTTAGAAGGTGTGATTGGTTGCCATTGATAATAGTGGATTATATCTCTTTTTTTATGCCTCAAACAATTTATGCAATGGATAACAGAATAATTCACTTTTGCTGTGAGGTATATTATAAATGAAGAATGATCGCACAAGCTATCTTTTGTCAAACAACTGCATTGAAATTCCCAATCAAAATATGCATGCCATACTTGGGTAACTTCAAATAGCCAAATCAAGGAGGTTTGTGTGCCTTGTTGCCTTACCACTAAATTTGTCTACATAGTGCTTTCTCTTTTTCTCTGGCTTATTGTGACTGAGGCTTACAAGCTTTTCATTACATTTGCTGTTATGTGAACCGATTATCTTACTAAGTATGCATATAAAATTTGTGACTGCAGTAAAACTTATTGTGGCTACTGTACGAGGGTCAAGCAGTTGCTTACACAGCTTGGCGCCAATTACAAAGTCATTGAACTGGACAAGGAGAGTATGTTCACACTTTTTTTTAACTGTTTTGAGTAACTTTGTGGTCTTTAGGTTCAATTGTATTTATTACTTTCAATTTGATTTGAGGATCTTGATGGGATAACTATGTCTTATGCAATACATACAATCAAAATGGTAGGAATTAGGCACATAGTTTCCTGGTTTCGGTCTTCTGTGCTATCAAATTCTTGCGTCTTGAATATGGGTAGTGAAATTGGGATGATGGTGCTGTTATTCCATGTTGATCTGAAATTTCAAAACCTTCTCCTAGATTTGACAACAGACAACTTTCAGAGTAGCATGCATTAGTTTTTGGCTAAAGGCTATTATGTACTAGATGTATTTGTCCGCCATGCAGTTTGTTTCACTTTCTCCATGCAACAACTCTCTTTATAACCAAGGTGAAGCATTACCATGTAAAAGTTTCATTCCAAATGTATGATTGAACCTTCAATTTCCCTTGTAGGTGATGGATCTCATGTTCAATCAGCTCTAGCTGAGTGGACTGGGCAAAGGACTGTACCCAATGTGTTTATTGGTGGAAAACATATCGGTGGTTGTGATTGTAAGACTTCTCTGTACTACTCTATTTCCTTGTCAATTCACGTTTATTTAGAGTCATTAGGAGACTTGTTCAATGTAATATTCATATTTCCTAATTTGGTTACTGCAGTGGTCATGGACAAACACCAGGCAGGTGCCCTGATACCTATACTTAAGGATGCCAAAGCAATTGGCAACCCCGCTTAGCTGGATGCTAGAACAGATCTTAATTGTGTTGTATGTACTTGAACTATGCTTCAGCAATTTGGAATGATACTCAATTTGCACATATCATGTATATTAGCTTCATGTTATTTGATCTAGCCTTGGTATGATAAGAGTATGTGATTTTTTATGACCATCATGGAACATGAAATTGATAGCTGGCTTATACAATTATCAAAAAAAAAAAAAAATGCCAGTGCACCGTTATGTTTGGCTACGTATGCATGGTGAAGTGTTTGCATATCTGTGAATAAATATGATTACTTTTTACCATTAAATTTACTATGCGTAGAGATCATACGTAAAGCATGGTCTGTTACACTAAACAAATACATCGCCTAATAGGCAGATTGGCAGTGCTCGTGTCAAAGGTAAAGTGCATGACGGGTTTGATAGTTACAGACAACTAGGTTTCCATAATCTTTTGGGTCAGAGGATTCGCACAGTGGTTAGCAAGGCTTTTTCTTGGTCTATCACCCTAGAAAGTCTACTCAATCCTCTATGAATAATAGCAATGGCAAGTGACGAAGCTGCAAATCTTTGATAGTCTAGACGACAGTTTGAACTGAAACATACAGGCACTTTGAATTTGTTGTTAACATGGGAAAAAAAAATTGTTTTGCATCCATGCGAGGCAGAATGCTTTTATCAGTCAACTATTGGATAGATGGATCTGCCAGAAATGAGGAAGAAGATCTGGATGTTGTAAGCTGGTTTGAGGTTGAAGTGCTTGAATTGATCTAATGCTAGTCATTTGAAGATAGTACATTGGCATTTAGGAATAGAGGTTGCGTCGGGGATGCAACGATCTCTACTCTATTTTTTATCATTTACAATACTTCAGACACTGATGGGTGTACTTCTGTAGAAGCTTGGGTGCAGGGTAACCCAATTGGGAGCATGTTGGATGCTTCCCTACTTGAAAAATTCTCTTTCAAGGCTGGATCAATACATTCAATGGGACTGTCAGTTTTTTCAATCAACATGTATGCTTAGTTCTTCTTTGGTTTCCACAAGCCAGTAGTTCTATTTCATTCCTTTATCAATAAGTCCCTTACCCTCCAACTTTTAGTGCAAAGGTCAGCCTTAACTAGTATTTACAGATAGTTAATTATGCCCATATATTAATAAGTTTATTTAGTGCACAGCAGAAGTATAAAACGTATTATAAATTCAAGTTATGGAAAGAAGTTATGCAACAGTTAATGCAAGTCAGAAACAGACGCTTCAAAAGTAACAAATGTTATAAATTAAGGGCAGAATCTTCAAGAAAAAAAAAAGAAGGTTTTTGGAAATTACATGGCAAAAGCTATATGGAAGAAGCAAAAGCAAGCTACGTCAAGACACAAATAAGAAGCTTGACACAAGTTGGAAGCTTATAAGTGCAAAAATGAAGTTAACAATTAAAAGGAATGACATAAGTTCATTTACCATTATATATAATAAATATTATGTATTTGTTAATTGTATAATAAATATTATTAATTTATCAAGTCTATTTTATATGTATTTGTACATATGTTGTATTTTAAATATATGATTTACATTTAATTACATTAATGTCCCATTTCTTAAATGCGACATAAATATAATTAATATATATCGTATCTTTTAGATTCAAGATAACTATTGTAATCCAAACATTAAATCGAATTTCATAAATGAAATACTTTTATTATTTTCAAGGTTTATATTTATGTAATATTTTTCATTTAATTTATATATGTAATTTTTTTAAAGAAAATAATAGACATGTGCTTCACCTATAGCATGATAGAACATAATTGAAGACCTAGCTCCATGAATTTAATGTATATAGGTAATACATTTCACTACACTTTTATGGCAACTAAAAGATTTATGGAAGTTCTATATTTGTTAAGATATCAAGAATTCCATTATTTAAGGAGATACATTTAGAAAGAATAATATGATAACTACTATGAGCCACAGATAAGGTGGCATTTTTGGAGGTATAGTTAAATATGCAACGACTAAGTATAAGCAATAGATAAAGAGTCTATGTCTAGAAGCAAATTAAAGGGAAAGCCAAGATTCATATAAAGTGTTAAAGACATATTCATGGAACTAAATGAAAGAATACATAAATTATCAAAAAGGTACTATAAACAAAAATGAGATGCTTGATTATGAAACCATGGTTACTTCCATGTTAAAGAGATCCAAGAATATGAATGGTAAAAAAGGAACTAATTTTATTAAGAGATCCAAGAATATGAATTATTTAAATTTCAACCTAAAGAGAAAATAAAAGAAGTTTTTAACTGTTTTTCATTAATTATTAAAAAACTTGCCTCTCTTGAAGTTACTATGATTGTAATCTTGTGAGAAAGATTCTCAAGGTTTTACTAAGATCATGAGAAGCACAGAAAATTGTAATTGAATAAGCGACAAATCTTTCGTTGTTTATATTGAGTGAGCTAAGAGAAAAACTGATGGCATATAAAGCATAAGTATATCACAACAATGATGAAATAGAAGAAAGGCTTTAGCCTTCAAGGCCAAAGAAGAAGCAATAAAACTTGAAAGTGCTGATGATGAAAAAGAAGTCATTATTTTAGCCAAATGACTCAACAAAATTTTAAAGAGAAAGGTAAGAACATTTTTAATTACAAAAATTATAATACTAAGGTTGATAAATGTAGGAATTACAAAGAAAAGAAATCATGTATTATGGATGTAAGAAATCTAAACACATCAAGATAAGTGTCCTGTACTCATAAGAAGACTCGATAGGTATAAGAAGAAAAGAAAATCTACAGTGGCCACTTAGAGCAACCTTAATGATTCTCAGAATGAGTTAAAAGAAATTAAGGACAAAGTCTGAGGTATATTTCTATCACGCCCTGAAAAGGTGAAGTTATAATAATCCCGCCATGTAAGCTATCTTAAAATAGAAACTATTTTCACAATTGCTAGTTTAGACTTAGTTCACATTAGACATACTCGATTTTACTCCTTTAAAGCGTCTAATTCGATACCTGTTTGATATAAACCTATAGAATAATCCTTTGTAATAATAAACTTGTAATTTAATCTTATAAAAGAGTAACAATAAATCTTGCAAGTATCTGTCATTTCATATACAAACCATAATATTGAAAACTACCAAACTCTTTGAGGAGTCCTATGTAGTTTTCCTTAAAAGTTAAGGAAGTTAATGGAAGGACAACAACTAGCCATTTCTTGTTTACACCTCACTTCTTGTCTTAATTTGTTAGAGCTTTGGTTTTAGATAAGTGCTTGTAATTCGTTCGAAACTTGCAAAATGAATTATAGGAAAATGAGTGATAACTTACTTAGTAAGTAGGGCGAAAACAGAAGTATGCATTCGATACATCACAAGCAGGGTTTTCAACTAAGTTGGTCAAATGCAATTCATATACAAGCAAATGTCATCGTACGACGTTATTCGATTCATCAAGAGATCAGAAAAATTATGCCCGCTCTAATCCGGGTTAAGGAGATTGACGTCACACACTTGATGATGGAAACCAAATTGGAGCTTGTGCAATAGAAAATACCTTTCTCCCGTGACTACCTTCAAACCATAACTCCTAACCTTACTGCAACCTCCTCTCCTCTTACTTAGTTCGGTTAAGGGTGGAGAAATAACCATCTCAGCTATCCTCATCGAAGGGAGTTCATGTTTAGCCAAGAATCCTAGTAGTTATCCTTAGTGGATTGCGATACATATCAGATTAGATATCAAGTCAAGTTTGAGTTAATTCATTTTTTTAAGGTGATCAACCAAGCTCAAATAATTCAAGCATAATAATCATAAATCAATCATAACATGGAGCTCAGCTCCCATCACTGCAAATCGAATCTCAAACACAAGCATTGCATATACACCAACAACTAACTATAATCATGAATGAATATATACCAAACTCTATATATTTTGAAATAATACCCTAAAATACTGTGAAGCATTGATCTCACTTACCTATATTGAAGCTTAATTCGATAAATTTGGAACGTTGAGGCTTTACTCACTCGGAAGTTCTCTATATATATCAAAGATCATATTTAGTTTTTATAAGATTTATGAAAACGTTAGGGTTTTATCTAGTATTTAGTTAATATATCGTTTATATAGTTATCTAGTAAAGTTCCGTATATACGTATTTATATACATACACACACTATATATACATATGTATTTTAAGTATTTTATTTTATCATATAAGTTATAATAATTTACTTATTAATATCTAATCTACACAGATTTACTATTGCTTATATTATATTATTTCGATTTTATTGAAACGTACTTACTATTATCTATAATATGTTTTAATTACGGAAAGATCATTGTAAGATGATATTTTTCATAATATTATAGAAAACATCTATTTTATTATCTAAAGTGATTCAGCATTAGTAAGATCAATATTGTGGAGTTTATATGAGCTCAATTATATGTGTTACGTATTTCATTTAAAGGATTATTTTCAAAGGGTATTTCTAATTCTAATATACAAATAAAGCTATATCGCAACCAATATCATATTGATATTGTATTGTGTAATGAAAAATATATCTTCACATAATTTTACAACAAAATATAATGCATCATATATACTTAAATTTTATGAAAGTAATAATATTAAATTTATAATAATATAAAGTTTGATTTTTAATAGTTTTGGTAAATGATTATTACTAAAGATCCACTTATTTTAAGAATCGGTGCTAATAATATATAAGTCTTACAGCTATTAATATTCTAAATTTATAGTTCAAAAAGAATAAAATTATATGAATAAACTACTCTTTCTAGAAAAATAACGAGATAATGAATATATTTTTTTATAACTATTAAATATCAATTAAAAAATAACACTTATAATCATAAAATAGAGGTTACCTCAAAATATCAAATATCGAAAAATTTTAAATCTTTTAGTTCTTTTTCCTCTTCTTTCTCTTTTTCTTCTCTTTTCTTTTCTTTGTTTTTCTCTCTCCATTTCTCTCTCTCTCTCTTCCCCTCTCCTCTCTTTCTCTCGCCCCATTGCCCTGTTTCCAATTTGTGCTCAACACAAATTGCTTGAAGCCATTCATATTCATGAGCATTTCACCATCATATGTATGGTAGTTAGCTTAATTCTTTTTTTTTTTTTACAATTAAGTTATATTATATTTTATTTAATATTTATCCTAATTCTTAGAATATTAAAAGAATATTCTTTCTTTTCATCGCCAAAATTATTAATAAAGAATAAAGAATAATTCATAGTCGACATTTTCCTTTCTCACATATTGTTATTTCAGATGAGTTTTAACGGAATTATTACTAAAAATATTAGTAAAATATAATATATAGTTAAGTTATACTAATTATTTAGGACCTATTTTATATACATCTTACACGATATTTTACTCATCAATATTAATTATTAAGATTATGTAGTTAATTCTAAAAGATTTATCCTAAGCTATATATAAAATTACAAAACTCTACATTATAGCGATTGGATCCGATAAACTTAATATTTCTAAAAAAGTTTCATATAAATGAGCTTAAAATGAAATATTAAGCTATACAATTATTTCGTTTAAACTTTCTCTTAATCATGAGAATTCAACTTAATTCTATGAATATTATCATAAATCATAATTTCTAGAGTATCTCTTAACTATTAAATTTTTCGATTAATTTCTTATAAATTTACATAATTATATATCTATATCTAGATGTAATTCAGATATTCCAGCACTTGTAAATACTTCCAATCAATCTAATGAAGAAGGGAAATTTGGCCAATTAAGTTTATACCAATTCAATTATTTTTACATATTATCTTGTGTTATTAGTAATATTATTATACTTATTATTCTATTATTAAGATCCATATTTTTGTGGTTACTAGTAATATTAGTATAAACTATTTTACATCTATTAACCTAACTTATAAGTATATTTTTCTATAAAAGATATAAACCACTCAAAAATTAGAAAGTCAAAGTCATGTGGCGTTACGTATTATATATTAATAAACTTTTGGGTTAATTTAAGAGGATAATTATTATTTATACTTGATATACTTATAAAAATACGTGTATACTCATATAGTAAATTATATTATATTATCTCATTTTATAACTTAATTACCTTATCTTTAAGTTTTCATTACATTTCAGCTCGATTTTAAGGGTTCTTAGTAATTTTGTACTATATTAAATAATCATATTTTTAAGGGTAAAATTGAGATTTTAGATAATTATTTTCAAAATCTAACTTCACCGAATCACTTCAACTAACTTTTTTATTTTAGTTGTAAAGTTTGGGTTTAATCATATAACTTTTCCTGAAAGCCTTAAATTTAGGTATAATTATTCTAAATTCAACTTTAAAATCTCATATAAAGTAAATTTTTACAATTTTGATTATATTCTTGATATTCTTATTATATTATAAATATCCAAACGTATAGGAATTTCTTGATTAGGGTTATCATATTTCTCATAAGTTTCTAGCTTAATTGGTTTACTTCCCTGAATACCCTATATCAACTATTGACCCTAATCGTATAAGAACAAGGTTTTGTCCTATTATTTAGATGTTTATATCTTGATTGTTAATTTATGGGATATTACAATTTCAATTCTAATTCTGATAATAAATAAACTCGATGATGCATATGATGAAATTGAAAATCCTTTAAATGCTCACTCAAAATCTAATAATATTTTAAGACTAAAAAGTGAAAATAAAGCTTTAAAAAATCAGAACAATTCACTTGAGAATGAAAAGGAAGCAAAAGAGAAACCAATCAAGTTTTAGCTAATGAAGATATCCTTCTAAAAAATGAAAAAGAAAATTTTTTTGATAACAAAGACATTTTAGCAAAAGAAAATGTTGTTTGAAATAAGAAAGAAAAAAATTTTAAATTTATAATTGATAAGCTTTTGAATTTAATCAATAATACCTTCATCAAGTTTCATTAAAGCAAAAAGAAACTTAGTATCTTATCACAAGTCAAATAATGAATAGTTATAAAAGTAGCATTAGTTTTGAAAAAGGTGAGTACTTTAGATTTCAAGGAAGGCCATTTTCATCAATGCTAAACAACCCCAAATGGAGTAAACGGATCTAACAATAAATAAGTAATAAGAACTTTCTATTAAAATAGAAGCTACCAAATAAGGCATTTGAAGCAAGGATGTCAAAATCAAAGACAATAGGTAAGGTAAACATATGTCTATCAAGAGCCTTATGCATGTTTCTTTCCTAATATAATTGGATATATTGAAAGATGATGTTACTATAAAAGGAACAAGTTCAATGATGAGCAAGCAAAAAAAGACATACATTACATGCTTAAATTTCAAAAGACCTAGTTTAGTTTGAGTTTATAAGGAGATATGATTTATTTTTTAATTATAGGTACCTAAGTAAAAATCGAATGGATAAGATTCTCAATGAGTAAGAGTATTATGGAAATAAACAGTTATACTTCCATATGATCCTTCTAATATTATTATTTTCTATAATACATGTTTTTTATCCTTCTTATTTATTTTCACTTTTAGTATATTTGGTCGACATCATACCTTGAGAGCAAGCTGAGTTTTCCAATGAAAAATCTATAAGGGGAGAGAAAGAGCAAACAAATTTTTTTAATTATTTTTTAAAAGAAGCATTCCCTTATTTTGATGGTGACAAAAGAGAATAAGATGATTAAATAATTTTTTTCAAATATCATAGTTGAAAGGAGGAGTGCAAGAGTTTTTAAGATAAAAAGTTATTTGAAAAGTGTTTTGTCATTATTGGGATAAGAGAGAATATTGAGTATCCCAAAGATATTTAATTAAGACTGACAATTTATGTAATCGTATGGTGTCTTATTTTTGTGTTGAAACAACACTATAAAAGCTATGGCAATGAAATGTTGTGGTAAAAATACTTTTGTGCATCAATTTTCTATTTCTAATGCAACGTTATTGTAAAAAGAAATCAAATTCTAATGTTAGACTCGTATATAAATGTTCCGTTAGGAAAAAGAAAAACCTAAATTAATAATGAATATGACTGACTAATGTATCACTACATACTATTGGCTTAACCCCTCTTTATGTAGGTTTATTG
Source organism: Lumnitzera littorea (assembly GCA_024138015.1). Classification (NCBI taxonomy): domain Eukaryota; kingdom Viridiplantae; phylum Streptophyta; class Magnoliopsida; order Myrtales; family Combretaceae; genus Lumnitzera; species Lumnitzera littorea. The sequence goes on along the minus strand of JAMXBB010000004.1, from coordinate 111,188,618 downwards.
ATTTGCTATATCGTTAAAGAATTTTGAATTTATTAATCTTCGGAAACCTCATATACATTAAAATGGAAGGCGACGTTCGGTTATCACCAATGTAAGTAATTATAATGTAAATCATACATTCACATAATTTTATTTTTTAATATTCATTTTTGTATTTATTTATTTATTTTACCTTTATTTCATTTACGACTGAACTTATGTCCTTAGATTATACATAAGTCTAACATTACAATTTGATTTCCTTTTATAGTGACTAATTCGTTACATTAGGAAAAAAAAAAATTGCTGCACAAAGGTACTTTTACCATAATATTTTCTTGCTATAATTTAAATTTCTTACAATGTAATATCTTTATGCTTGTAATTTAATGTTGTATCTATGCAAAATTTTTCACTAAGTTATAGATGTCTACTAGAGGTATGCAAGTAGCTTAAATAGATTAACCCAGCTTAACCTATTTTAGTTTGTAGGTTAAACGAACTAGGTTCATTTAGCCCATTTTTTAAACCTTAACCATAACCCATTCAAAAAACAAATTAAATGAGTTAACTCACAAGCTTAAAAACGTAAATTATTTAACAAGCCAATCCAAATTGGCCCACTTTAACTTGTAGATTAAATGGTTTATATCGAGTAAACAAACCTCAATCCAAACCTATTTATAAAATAGATTAAAGGAGCTAGCTCATAGGTTAAAACTCGTTTATACACCTCTAATATCTACAAAATGAATTAGCCAAGTCAGTTTAATTAACCCTTTGCTTCTTCTTGGGTTCATCTAGTTAAAAGAATTCAAAAAAGGATTGTGATGTGTCGCTTGTTTAGAATAAAATCATTGTTTCTTTCTTAGTTTTGTTAGACATGATGGTGATTAAGAGCAGGGTACTATGTTTAGCTGCCCTAGCACTATAACTACTTCCTCCAGCATCAACTCCCACTATATAACACAAGTTATCTCATGTTACATTTCCATAGTATATAACATCATAAATATCATCATCAAATCTCATTATACATCATATTATACATGGAGAACATCTTCCACTAAACAAACTCGCCATTTTCTCAAAATTTTTTCCTCCTTTTTGTTTAAATTGAAACATGCTCTACATTGATAAATGTAATTAATTTCCCTTTATATTTCTTTTCTACAGACTAAGTGATCTTTCAAAAGTCACATCCTTAAAATTGGCCATGCAACTTGTAGCTATAAAACTGAAACTGGATGGAATGAGAAGACATGAACAAAAACTTTATAACAAATTCCAATTATACTCTATTCTACTCGGATTTTGCCAATCCTCTTGAAAGTTGATCAAAATGATGACAAACCACAGAGAGAGAGAGAGAGAGAGAGAGAGAAGTGAAATAGAACGGAAAAAGTCATACTTCGTAGCCACTCCAATCACATACTAACAAGATCAACCTATGCAAAGGGAACATGAAAGCTAGTTAAAGTTGATCAAATAGAGCTTTGATAATTAAATCAAATAATCCATCTCTCTCCACACTTTCTCTCACCATTTTTATCTTTATACTATGATCTCATTTTTCATCAAAAAATATCTATCTTTTTCCTTTTCTACTTTAGTATTTGTGCTTATGGATATATTCTTTTGTTGTTAAATTTTTTTGCTTTTTTTTATGTTTCAATATACTGATATTATTTTACAAATTAGTGATTTAATGTATGAGAGTGTGTAATAAAATTGAAAAGCAGCAGTTACTCAATGTATAAGTGATTATGAGGACTGTGAAAGAAGGTGTGTATTTGGAAAGATTTTTAAATTTGTAAAGTTTTCATCTTTCTTTTTTTAGCTACATTTGCATATATTGACATTTTTAGTAATTCTTAATTTTTTTTTAAACTTTGAAAACATTTTGTTGAGAAATGCTAATTTCTTATATTCTAATCTTCAACGGTATTGTTCTATTGCAAATGTTCAAATTAGGAAAACAAAGCATAACAAAACAATCACAACATCTAGTATAATTAGAAAATAACACAATAGTTTCCAAGTACATGTGTTGCATGCACACAAGCAATTACTTTACAACTACAGACAAGAATGCACTTCAGCTTCAAATAATATGATTTAGTTCTCTAAAATATTATTAAGCATTGATCCTAATAACCTGGATTTGCAGTTGCTCTTGAAAGTCAGAACCTTAATCCTTCCATCCTTAGTAATTCTTATATTACAAATTATAATTTAGTTCCTAAACCATTCATTAAAGTAACGGTGTTTTATTGGTTACTCTCGATTAGGTTTATTATTCTTCTAGTATTCATTAAGTATCTATTATGATTTTTAAGTATATTATTTCCACATAAGTTTTCAAGAACTTTTACTTAACCATTTACTAGGTTTTTTAGGTTTATAATACCTTATGCTTAACCTTCTAATAAGATATCTTAGGGTTTGGTACATTTGACATAGCCTTTTACTAGGGTCACATAGGCTTATGATGCCTTCTACAGAACTTTATACATAGATCTCTACTTGTATGCTTTACTTAGACAACCTTCTACACAACCATCTACATGGATTTAGGTTAGAGTGTTATATCAGGAAACTTTCTCCTAAAGTTTCTACTACTATACTAAATGTTAACTTGATTAGAGAAACTTTTAAATTACCTTCTACATAGCACTAGCTAGCTCTAGAGCTCTTACAGAACCTCCTAGAAGTGTTTAAATCCGCTATTAGCTCACTCAAGAACTTCTGTAAGACCTTCTATAGGTGCTGAAAATATACATTTAATACCTTTCTTTACTTTGCTCACATCTAGTTGGAACTCTTGTCATGCCCCAAACAGGAAGAGTCATAATAGTCCCACCGTGTAAACTAATCTAAGATAGAAGCTGACCTTATAGCTGCTATTGTAGATACAGTTTATACAAGGCATAGAACTCAACCAATTTAAAACGTCTATTTTGACACCTGTTAATAACCAAACTTGTAGTGGAGCTTTTACAAAATACTTGTTCTATATAACTTGCTGTTAGGTACCACAACAATATTTATACAAACGTTTTACATCTAAAGGTAAAGTTTACAATCAAAATTTATTAAAAAGCATAGGTTTTGCAGTCTATGTACAGTAAGTTAGTCCTGCCGTGTAAACTAATCTAAGATAAAAGCTAACCTTACAGCTGCTATCGTAGATACAGTTTACACAAAGCGTACAACTCAACCAGTTTAAAACGTCTATTTTGACGCCTGTTAAGAACCAAACCTGTGGTGGAGCTTTTATAAAATACCTGTTCTATACAACTTGCTGTTAGGTACCACAACAATATTTATACAAACGTTTTACATCTAAAGGTAAAGTTTACAATCAAAATTTATTAAAAACTATAGGTTTGCAGTCTATATACAATAAGTTAGGAAACTAATACGCTCTTAAGGAATTCCTAATTAGTTTCCTCAAAACTTAAAGACAGTCAAAAGCTCAAGTTCAGTTGATTCTTCGATCCTCGCTTTCCTAAACAGCAACATACTAACCTGGGAACGGTGGTACCTAAACATCCTGTCCTTACTCAACACTTGCAAAAGAGTCTGCAGGGATGTGAGCACAATTAGCTCAGTAAGTGGGTCAAATTCAGAAGAGTATTGCACAATCACAAATAAAGTTAATAATTATGATGAAATGCAATGCAGTCACTCAAATGAAACATCGCACAGTGTTATTCGGTCCATTGTGAGGTTAGAGAAATTACATCCACTCCAACTCGAATTGAGGAGTTTCATTGAGACTCAAGTCAGACTAAACCCGGGCTTATGCAATGGAGAACACCCTCCTCTCATGACCACCTTTGAACAACGGCCCCCAACCTCGCCACAACCTCCTCGCCTGTCACTTAGTTCAACTAAGGATAAGGAAATGACCGTTTCAGTTATCCTCATCAAAGGAAGTCGGTATTTGGCATAACACTCTTAATCGTTTCCCTTAACGGGTGTTATACATGTCCAATTTCATTTTAGTTGAATAACTGTTAATTTTAATCAGGGGTGACAAACAAGTTCACACAATACAGAATCCATGCAAATATGTAAAACAATACACCAAGGAGTTGAACTCCGGTCACAATCGAGTATCATCCACATACACGGCATGTGCATAATCATCTAAATACAAACACAACCAGAAGTACTCTTAGGTCTCCGGATACTTTAAATAGTATCCAAACAAGCGGTGAAGCTACAATCCCAACTTACTTGTTTAGACGTTTGCTATTGCTAACTCGAATCATCAACCATCTTTGTATTGGAAGATTTTAATTACACAAAAGACCCAAATTCAATTTTCATAATAATTACAAAAAATTAAGGTTTAATCTCTAATGGTTATATATATATATATACACACTATTTCCATAACATACAGTCATGTTATCACTATATAACGAATTAAGTTATTAATTGTTGATACTGTACATCATATATATTATTACGTATTATAAATCGTTTCGATCGTATCGAAACGTATTTTTAATTTATTAATTCACATTTTAATTCCGGTAAGGTTACCGAAATATGTACATTCTTGCATATGATAAAGTTGTAGGTTAAATTACTTAAGATTGTCCAATTTTAATAAAATTAGTGTCATTGGGTTAGTATAAACTTAACGATACGTTTTACGAGTCCTGTTTCTAGAGACGGCTTTTAACAAGTAGTTTGAGTTTTTAATACAATTATATATAATTATATAAATATGATCGTATTATAAGTAATTTACGTTATTAAATTGTATTTTATCTAATTTGTCCATATGTTGTTACAATATAAGTATTATCCAATTTTAATATACCTAAAGTGTATCCCGATCAGAAAATATTAATAAATATAATAAAAATATCTATTTAATCCAATCTGATCAGCAATCCTATATATAGTTTTTATTTAACTATTTAATTCATTTTAGCTTATTAATATTATAAATATACCTTGACTTGTAAATTAAGCTATTTTACTTAGTGAATTCAGAATAAATAGTTCGAGTTACCAAATAATTCCCCGAAAATTTTTATAGACTCCTAAAAATATAGGGGATTCAGTTATCACTTGATTTCAAGTTTCTGACCTATTGCCTATATATTTATATTGACTATATATTTATATTGACAATTTTACCCCTAAATTATCATAAATTACCCAATTATAATTTTTTTAGCATCAAATTAATTTCAATCTGACTCAATACTGTTATTATTTATTATAGATCAGTACATGTCCATTTCATCAATTAATTTCATAATTTTCTATTAAATTTATAATTTCAGCCTATTTTCGAGCTAATTTCAGCCTATTTTCGAGCTATTTTCAGGCCTAAAAATGCAATAAATATTAAAAATATTCAAATCAAAATTCAGGCTACATAGCAATTATCTATATATCATACACATCCTACACAAAAATTTTCAGCTAGAAACAACATCATTTAGTACATTTATTTTACAAATATAAATTTGAGTGAACAGTAGATTTCTTAATAAAGTATATTAAATATTACAAATTTTTCAAAAATAAAAATATCACATGAAAGCATGTTTAAAATAACATAAGTACAATTTTTTTCATAATTTTTTGGTTGAATTTACTAATTTTAAAAAATTATTGAAAAACAGAGCAGGAAATTAATCTTGGTATTCTTGGATGCTCCAGTGGTCGACGATGGTTGGGTAGTTGTTGAACGGCCTAGACGCGGTGGTGACTAGTGGTGTCTGGTTAGGCTCTACAGCAAAATCACACTAGGTTATGGTTCTACACTATCACGAATTTTCCCCCGTTTTTTTTTTCTTTCTAAATTTCTTTTTATTTTCTACAATATTTTCTAATTTTTTTCTCTAAGTATTTCTGATTCCAAACTGCTAAAATTTACATATTTGATGTTGTTTACCTTTTATAAAGCCTAAAATTCGGTTGAAGTAATTTTTCCTCTAATTATTTATTTATTTTCTTTCATCTTACTTACACAGGCAAGAGGTGCCCTTTTCTCCCACTATTGCTTTTGAATCAACACATACAAGTCCCAAATTCCTGCCTTGTAAATTTTCCAGCAAACTCCAATGCATTTGGATAAGTATTATTAATTATTTACTTAAATATGAATATTATATGTGAGGATTTAGTTATTTAATTAGTATATAAGTATATACCCTATGTAAATAACATGTGAAATATATAACTTTACTCATATAATTAAATTTTTAACATATTTTTTATTTTTAGGATATGTTCTAAAATTAATTTCATGAATTTAACATAATATATATAATTACATAATTTAGGGTTAATTTACGGGTATAAATATTTTTTATACCGGATATACTCATAAAATTACGGGTATTTTTATATAATAAATTATACTATATTATCTCATTTTATAACTCAATTAACTTATCTCTAAGTTCTCATTGCAATCTAAGTTTGATTTTAGAAGTTCCAAACATTTTAGTACTATATTAAATATTCCTACTTCTAAGGGCAAAATTGGGATTTCGGGTCATTATTTCTAAAATCTAATTTCATTGTAATATTTCGACTAACTTTTTTATTCTAGTCGTAAAGTTTGAGCTTAATTGGATAAGTTTCCTTAAAAACCTTAAATCTAGGTTCGGTTATCCTAAACTCAATTTTGGAAGCTTACAACTCTTCCAACATTGACTTGCATGGCTTAGAACTTGTCAAGATTGATCATGCATTTCTTGAAAATTCAACCAAAAAGGGTATTAAATGTAACTAGTCAACTAATATACCTAAAATACATAACTTTGGATGAAAAAAACACGATTTTAAGGAAAAAATTGAAAATATAAAGCAGCTAATTACTCTTATTCACTAATGATTTTTAGGGATTTTAAAGTATAAATACTTGACTAAACAATTCAACAAAGTCAACATGGGTAATAAAGTGGAAATCATCAAATTTAATTTCAAAGAACCCATCATTTTTCATAAAATCCACCAATTTCTTTTCAAAATCGAACATCAACCAACTTCATGTAAACAAAATTTACTCAAAAAGTACTTAGATTTTATCAAACAAAATAACTTGAGAAATAGTGAAACTTTCTTAAATTTCAAGTTTCTATTTTTCCAAAAACTAAAAAATAACACTCTAAGATGAAAAGATTTGGAAAATTTTTTTACTTAACAATTATTTATATGTAATAAGGTGTTTTCAAAAAAATTTTGATAAGGAAACTATATCATTTGTTCCTTTGAAAATCAAACTGAAATTTTGTCATGAAATACTCTTAAGGGTGATATACAAAATGAAGGATTTTAATAAAAGTTTATATGAAAATATACTTAAAACAATGCAAGAATAAAAATTCCTAAAATTTTTACACAAAATTTGATAATTTTAATACATTTTTTAAAATTAGGTAAAAAATTGAACTCACCGATGGAAGTTCCTTTGATAGTCGGTAGTGGAAAGGGATTTGTCGGTAGGGAAGGGAATTGTTTAGAGCCTCTATTAGTGATGGTTGCTTGTTGTTAGGAGCTTCCTAAGTATACAACCCCAATCCCGTTGATTCTTATTTAATTTTTCTAAATTTCTTTAAAAAACATAAAATTTGCCCCCTTCTTAGTGTCCAAAAGGGTCTAATTAATGGAAAGAGGAGGTATTTATAAGCCTTGGAGTGAGTATGGTAATTACTTGCATGTGTTAAAAGTGTAAAAGCAATTGCATTTCAATAAACCACGAATCTAATCCATTGTTTTTTTCCATGGTAGTAACCAAAACAAGTTCTATCACCTTGGTTTGAAAAAACTATGAGTCTATATTAATCAATTAATTTTTCTATCTTATTTTATTACTATGGTTAGTTTCAACTTAAAATGGAAGCTTCTTTAACCTATACTTATTTAATTGACTAATTATATATTATTATTAATTTAATTTATTTTACTTATTGTTATTAATTTTCTTATTTTATTAATTTATTTCCAAAACTATGGTAATAAGGGTCGAGGTTTATGTGATTTTGAAAGCTAACAAGTAAAGAGATTAGCTTTATTGTCTTAGCTTGTATTAATATTTTAGTATTCTATACTATCTTTTAGGTGCGATCGCTAATTTTGAGCCTAAATGATCAAATTCTATGGACACTTTAAATTTGCAAGTTCAAAATTTTATGATCACAATTAGTTAACTTTGTTTATATATTACCCTAAATATTATTTCTAAATATTGTTTCATGTTGTCCTGTTAAATTTTATTTTTCATTAATTTTTGTCCAAGATCTATTTAAATTGGATCTTGAATTTCCCGATATGCTTGTTTTAACGAATAAATTTGAAATTTTAACTTATAACTTGTACCAATATTTTATTATTCCACATTTCAAATATTCAAATTCTTTGAATCATTTAACTAATTTGTCACCCCATCATATATTTTAGATTATAACAAACAGATTTTAACCAATGTTTTAAATTTTGGCGATAATGACCTTATTTGCTAAAAGAGCAGGTCTCACATGTCTCGTGTAGTTTTGTTTTGTTTTTGTTTTTTTTTTTAAAATATATATCATGTTTACAAATTTATATAGGATGGAATTCAAGGTCCATCAACTTATTCCTAAAGAATGACAAATATGTGGAATATTTAATGAGGTGGAGCAGTCAAATCCCACTCTAGGGTATTCGACTATGTTGGATGGTTGATATACGAGGAAGTGGGAGGGGAATTGTATTTGTAATAAAATTGGAAGGAAAATGATGGAGTTTCTATACTCAAGTTAATGGTCAAATAACTTGGTAAGTGTTGTGTTATAGTTGTCATTATCTTTGGAAATCAAAAGAAAAATTTAAATTCAATGCTCTTTCGCATTAAATGCATCCACATGTTTACCACTACTCAAATTGAAAAGGAGAAACCGGGAAACTAGGAAGTTGGAAGCAATATGCCAAAACATTCTTCTTCCGATTTAGATATAATTAGTGAACCTTGCATTTGGGTTGTGTGTATACCTATAAATACCGAATTCCTCTAAAAATTTTTCGTTATCAAACCAAAGCCGTATGCTTTAATATATTTTAATAGAAAATTCTTTTGCTTAAAATAAATTAACTTAATCTGAATAAAATTTGATATAGTTCCTGTAGAATGTTTTTTATTTAGTTTTTGATATATATGTAATTACATGATTTCACAAATATTATTAATTGATACATAATAAGATTTATTTAATTCGTGGAATGCAAAGTAACTATATTTAAAAGTTTCAAACCTACACAATAATTGCAAGGTAGTTATTTCTTTTTCTCTCACTCCCTCTTTTATGTATAACTGTTTAATTTTTTCCAAACCATTTGATAAAGATACGAAATTGATACTTAAAGAAAAGTATTGCCTTAAATATTATAGATGACAAAATGTTTAAATTGAGGGAAAATTACAGAATTGTCTTAGTCAATAATACAATATAACACGGATTATAAAAATATGAGGTGACATGATTCTTTGTCATATACGCAAATTGATTAAACATGAAATACATGGAATATGCAATTAGGAGGAGCGGTCACTTTGATTATGTTGTATGGTTGAAGAATAAAATAGAGAAAAGTGGTTGAAGTGAAGTACATAGAATAGAAGTGAGATAAGACTTGTGTATGCAATGAAAATGGAAAGGGGAAGTAGAGAAAGTGACAAAATCTACGAGCAAATTTTCTATTTTGTACGCCGAAAGTACCTTTCATTCCAAGTTAGATGAAAACGAGGAAAGATTTAGTTTAGGAAAAGTAACCGAATTGCCCTAATGATTAATAATATAAATTATAAAAACATGACACAACGAATTATTTTACTTCCCATCCTTTATTTTATACAACTAAACATGAAAAGAGAAACATTTCCTCCTTTTTTTTTCCCCTCATTTTCCCTTGAATTCTATATATATTTTTTATTTCCATTTCTACTTATTTTTTCTTTTTACGTGATTTGCCAAACCAAGTACACTGGGGTAAAACTCATCAATAAACGTTATTCATTATTGTCTTAATGAAAGGTGATCATCATGCGCATAATGAAACCCGTAATCTCACAAGTACCCCCCACTTTTTCATCCCATATGAAGAAAACTTTAAAAAGCAGAATCAGAGGAAGACTATCATTTAATGTAGAATTTAACCAAAATTTTCATTCTTTTAAATTGGGTTATCCTGTTATTTTCCATACTACAATTTTCTCCAACTTTATTTGACCCTCGGATCATGGTCGCTGGAATGGAATGTCAAAACTTGATATGGCGGTTAGCAACATAGCAAAAAGCTAATACATCATCTCTGATCGATTGATGGTGAGTAATCCAAGTTAAGACTCACTTAATCTAGCTTGTGGCTCATTTTATGTTGATTTGTTGATGATGAATAACTTAAGTTGTGATCTACCTGATTTGGCTTGTAGGGCATTTTTTTCTTGAATTAGGATAATAAACAATTTACATTTGATATGATGGTGTATATAGATAGTCTCATGCAGGTAAGATATGATGCTCCATACAGTCAAATACGGGGGATAATCGATATGTAGATAACACAAAGCTACACCTTCCATAGTTCTCTAGTCCTATGGATGCATTGCTTATATTCATCACATATGTATTCATTTCATATGGAGTTAGACTGCATGTATATTAATAATATTTGATAACTTATTTGAGCAATAGAGCTGAGAGATGAACTCATTGAGTTGCCGTTTGCTTATCCCTTAATAGTTTCCTTTTTTTAGGTAACAAAAAGCTAGGATTGAGGCTATGCCCAATGGTAGAGTGCTTCATTAAGTTGTAGAATAGATGGATGGAATTAAGATAACAAATTGTATTGGTTGAATTAAACCTTTATAGTATCTAGTAGTTTTTGTGTTTGTTGATATCTAACTACTCTTTTTTATTATATGTTAGGTGATTTTGATTCTTTGCAATACTGGTGGATTGCAAATTATTGGATTAGGCATAACTACTTATACAAATCAAGTAAGTATATGTAAAATGATTAAGTATAATTACAAACCTATTAAGTAGAGTTTTGCAATTTCTAATTTATAAGGTAGTCTTTATAACATGAGGGTAAAAGTGATATAATGATTTTAGACAATGCAATCAGCCCTCTTTTGCAGCATTACATATTATCAATTTGTGATGTATGCCTTTATGATAATTATGTGATTAAATAGTTGAAAATTAGCAGATTGATTGTACCAGTTACAAATATATGGAAAAATCATAGACTATTGATAAATTTACCTCAAAAGTTCTATATTACAATAAAAAAAAGAAAAATTATAGGTTTTAGGGATACCTTATATCCTAACACTGTGTTTGGATTGAGGGAAGGAATGAGAAGGGGATGGAAAGTAAGAATTTGAAAGCATTTTCCCTTGTTTAGGAAAAGGAGGGGAGGGGAAGGGAAAGGAAAGGGGACGGATTTTGATGGAAAAAATTTCCCTTAGGCCCATAAAAATCGTTCTCTTTACATGTGAAGAGAATTTGAAGGAATTTATTTAAATTTACAATCCCACTCCTAAAATAAAAGTAGTAGATTTTAATGTTTTAGAAACTTTTATAACATTTTGCTATAATAAAAATCTATATTGTTGACTTTCCCTTTATTTTCTTTTCTTGTTTGTGTTCCTTACACAAATAAGGGAACATATTATTTTTTCCTTCCACATTCATTCATCTCACTTCCCCCCCCCAATTCCTTCCCTCTTCCCAAACATATAGGTTCTACAATATGCAATAATTGGGTAGCTCTTACTTATGTATAGCTAGGGTTATTCATTGAACCGAATGAACTGAATTGGATTAAATCAAATAGAACTGTAAAATGTGATTATATTTTGGTTATGTTAATGGTTTGATTCGGTGAGGGTTCAAAAAGTTTATGGTTTGGTTCGAGGGTTAAGCTAAACCAAATCGCTTAAACATAAACCAAACTACTTCTTATTAAAAACAAAAAACAAAATAAACAATATTTTTTAGTTTTAAACTTTATCAATATTTTAGTATAACCTATTTACCTTTTATTTTTTTTTTAAATAATTTCTCATTTCCTGTGATATAATGTTATGTGCCATTAATTCTTACATATGTTTCCTTAATTTAGACATCTATAATATTTTTTTGTTAAATCTATAATTATTAATAACATGAAGTGGTTCCAACTAAATAAAACCGCATTTAAAGCAATACGATTCAAACCTTGAACTGCTAAAAACAATTCAATTCATTAAATGTTTGAACCGAATCATCTCAAATATGTTTCAGTTTGGTTTGACCCTTAAATCAAACCCAGCCAAGCCATGAATACCCTAATATATAACATAGGGTCTGCTCCAAAATTTGAGAACCTGCACAAATAAAGTAGGATACGAGTAGTGCTCATATTCTACCTACCCTTCATCCACCCAATCCTTAAACAAAACTTTGTATTGACCAAACGTATGGTGTATATCACATACCTCATCTTACTTTACCTTCTCTCTCATTCTCTTGATTTTCTTTGCCGCTCTAATTAACGAAATAGACATCCATATCTTATGATACTATAGTTTGTGGATGGATTATTCTAGTCATCATAGTCCATAAACTATTCATCACATTCTTAATAAACTGAATAAGAAACCAAAACCAAAAGTCCTCATGTATGTTATATTATATATTTTTTTCTATTTATTTATCACACCCATTTGGCCTTCTACCTTCCTTAACATCATTTCCAAAAACATAATGAAAGGCAATATATTGAAACCCAATGTCTCTTGAATACCCCTTACTTTTTCATCTCAAATAAAGAACAGCTTCAAAAAGCAGAGCAGCAAAAACAATGCAAGAGCAAAGCCAAAAACATAGCAAGACATCATTCTAATCCAATTCGATGCAAAATTTAACCAAATTTTTCAGTCTTTTACATTTTATTTTCCTGTTTTCTTCCATACTACAATTTTCTCCAACTTTATCTGTCCCTCAAGTTATAGTAGCTGGAATGGAATGTGAAAACCTATCACAACCCGAGAGAGCTAGTCGTGACAGTTGCCGTATACCGTACAAAGGACTGTAGATTGAATTCCCTTACAATCGATAACCCTTTATGCGATACACAAGGCTATAACTACAACTAATAACCAAGAGTTGTACAAGTATAAGCAATATCAGTTCATGATAAAAATAACAAATTAAAGAAATATAAAACATGATTTATTTATATAGAAAATTACAGATAAGAAGTCCATAATGCTTCTTAACTTAAACTGATAACATTTCGTTACATAATAAGATTTATAATCTAAATACACGGTCATGAGTACACTCGGGTTACGTCTTACTCTCACATCAACCCTCTGATGTATAACTACCTTCGAGCATGCAACAACCCGACTCTACGAATAACTCGCCTTGTGAAAGTAAACTATAAGAGTATAAGCTAACTAGCTTAGTAAGATAATCCCCTTAACCATACAGCAATCAAGTTATATATTAATTAAATTCAATCAAATAAATGCATGTTAATCAGTATACCAAACAAATACATGCAAGTGACCAGATACTGTATGCAACTCAGATTTAACACCCTTCGAAGTCAAGGTTAGAGATACATCGACACAGTCAGATCCAGATATCATACTAGAACTTATCTCATAATAAAATTACGTGTTTCGTATTTAAAATATAATGGTATATCCATTCTCAATTTTATCAAAACGAGTTCTACGTATGATTGTGAGTAGGTTCACGCAGCCCTTACTCATTCTTAAACGAAGGCCTCTAGACTCAACCCTTAGCTAAGTGGTTGATACCTCTAACGTCTAGTGATCCCATAGGCTAAGATAAGATCATATCGTACGTGTGCACTATACGAAATCTATAACAATCAAATAATCAACTTACGTATGACCTTTCACTACCTCTGAGTAATGTAACAACTGGAATTAGTTATGCAATATATGATTATGTATATTTCAAGTTAACTTTTTCTAGTCGAGTAAAATTAGGTCTTATTATTTAGTAATCAATAAGGTCACAAATAATCAATTTCTAGTGAATCTACTATGCGACAATCAATACGTTATCGTACTTTGAAGTAAATTCACCATTAACAAACAGTTATCATACAGAAGCATAACTCAGTCCCATACAACATTGACTTATTAATCATAATTTATATTTGCTAATTACAAACACAAGTAAGTATGGAATCATTAGGAAAAACTCACTCAACCATAATCGACTCAAAGGTCGTAATAATCCAATAGCAGCTCAGGGTGAAGGTCGAGATCACCTGAGAATAAGGAATATAGAAAATTGTAAGTTTGAAAATTTAAAACTAAACTAGTATTGTAATTTGTGATGTTTACTTCACTTAGTTACGTAAAATTATCAATTTGAGTTTTTTATTGAATCATGTATAACTTTTTTATTTTAGCTCGGATCGTTATGAACTTATAGTCCATTTTGATTGTTTTCGAGCGTATTTTCTCGTAACGAGATCCGTTTTGGACGTTATGACTTGCAGTTTAAATAGTGATATAAAAATACTGCAAAATTTATTATTTCAATTTAAAAAGCTATAAAATATTAATTTCAGCTTTTTCTTAGTATATTTATAATTTAATAATTATTTAAATCGTATAAGTGATAATTTTAATATTTTAAGCTTATTTTACCTTAATTACTTATTTTTACCTATTTTTGAGATTTTAGACTATATAATTTTTTTTCTAGTTTACGGTAGTTATATATATATATACCTATTTCCTATCTATATATATATATATATATATCTATACATATTTATTAACTTAGTTTATGTATGAACTTATTTTGAATTTAATTATGTACTATATGTTATACGAATAAGTATAATATGGATGTATTTATACTTTATATACATATATTTACTTTTATACATGTACACATATACATATATAAAATACTATGTTTCAATATGTATAATCATGCCACCTCTCTATATATATATATATATATATATATATATATATATATATATATAACTTACATGTGCATAAAAATACGGAATGCATGTATATATATCTATATATATGATATACATATACTTATACTTATATATACCATATATGAAAATAAAGATTATATACGTACATACATAAATATACATATTCACGTGTACATATATATATATCAATGGCTAATTTGTGAAAATACTAAATACATACTATATGTATTCTTATTTATATATACATATACATAAAGAAATACATAGTATGTCTATATTATACTTGTACAAAAATTAAATACTAACCTACCTACCTAAATCCTTTAGTAATTTAATCAATCTTCTTCTTCTTCTTCCTCTTCTTTCTCTCCTTTGGTTTTTGTTTTTCCCTCTTTTACTTTGAGTTTCTAATTTAGTGTGTGTGTGTGTTTTTTTTTTTCTTTAGTTCTCTTGGTTTTCTTTTAACTTGCCGGTTGCAGCTGAAATTATGGAGGAAAATCAAGTTAAAGATAAAGACAAATCTTAATTCTAAGCCTATGCATTAATGGAGATAAGACAATGTAATCATATCTAATATTTTCTTCCTTTATTAAAACAACACCTGGAAATCAATTTCCCTCACATGGGCTGCTATTAGAATTTGCTGGAGTTCAACGTAGAAGGAAGAAAAAAAATAGAAGAAGAAAAAGGAAGAAAAAAAGAAAGAAATAGGAAATAAAATATATATATATATTTTAAACATAAAAATAGTAAAAATGACATTAATAAATTAATTTTAGAATTTTGTGAAAATTTATCAATTTAATTGATACCTGTTACAATTATAATTTTTTACAAGTTATTTTAACAGTTTCGTTAAAAGTTTTACGCAATTACGTGATTTAGTCGATAATTCTAATTGATTACGTTTATATCACTATTGAGTAATATTTAAATATTTTATAAGTTTAAAATTATAGTTTTAAGGTTTCGATCAAGTTCAGGTTCGATTTTGGGTAATTGTGCATAAATCAGATTTAGAGTTTTTGATATGCGATTTGAGTTTCGATCAATTTTTAGGGTTTATATTATCAATATTATATTTGATGTATTAAATTTCATAAAATTTTATTATTATTAGCCTTATCGGCTCATAACATAGTTTAGAACACTCAGACTTAAATTAGGGTTCATATTACCAATTTTTTAGGGTTTACAAAACCTAACAATAGTGGTTGGCAACCTAACGCAAAACATTATTGCTATGATGACAGAAATAACAGACGACAATCGACATGATGAACCAACTTTGGGGATACGCTTCCTTAACTAATTCATCATCCACAACCTATGGTTTAGCTCAATGTCACGGTGATCTCATCGATACCGATTGCCTCTACTGTTTTGCTGCCACAGAGCAACGCTGCCTAGATGTTTACTTAACTTTGGTAGGCTATATCTCAACGGTTGTTTCTCACGTTATGATGGTTATGACTTTTCCAATGAAACAGTTGATCTACAGCAAGATATGTTGAATTGCAGTAGTAGTGCAAGTTCTAGTTCTAGTAGTGTTCTGAGTGGTGCTAGTTTGAGGACAGAGTTGGGAAGGTGTTGAAGACTTTGACCGAGCTTGCTGTGACAAATTAAGGGTTCTTTTATATTTTGGTTATGTTCATGGTTTTGTTGGGAGAGGGTTTAAAAAGTTTTCGATTTGGTTTAAGGGTCGAATTGAATCGCTTAAATCTAAGCCAAACTGCTTCTTATTAAATAAAAAAAAAGTGATATTTTTTAGTTTTAAATCTTATCAACATTTCAATCTAACCTTATTTCTTTTTTTTTTTTTTAATTTTTCATTTCATTCTCAATCTCTATAATCCACTTCTTTACTATCGTCTCTCATCTGTAACAAATTTACACACCTTCACTATCACTTAAGATAAAATTTCGCTATAATATAATATTATAAGACATTAATTCTTGCATAAGTTTCCTCAATTTAGACATTAAATCAATTGAGAACTCTAATAACTATTAATATTTTTTATTAAATCAATAATTATTTATGTTATCAAAAAGA
Source organism: Lumnitzera littorea (assembly GCA_024138015.1). NCBI lineage: Eukaryota > Viridiplantae > Streptophyta > Magnoliopsida > Myrtales > Combretaceae > Lumnitzera > Lumnitzera littorea. Next base: position 111,171,565 of record JAMXBB010000004.1, on the reverse strand, counting down.
AAATAAAAAATTGGTTCCAACTAAATCGAACTGCATTTGAAGTAGGTTGGTTCAAAAACCTGAACTACTAAAAGGGCTTGGTCTATTAGGTGTTTGAACTGAACCATCTCAAATGTGATTCAATTTGGTTTGGCCTTTGATTCGAACTAACCAAGCCATGAATACCCTAATGTATAACATAGGTTCCAGTTCCAAAATTTAAGAATTTGCACTAAGTAAAGTAGGATACGAGTAGTGCTCAAATTCTGCCCACCTTTTATCTGCCTATTGCTAAACAAAACTTCATATCAACTATACGTATGATGTATATTAGAGTTAATAATTTATGTTATTATGTCATATCTTATGTTCATGTCTAAAAAAACTCAACCTATAACACAACCTATTTATTAATTGTATAAGAAAACTTAAACCCGTAACTCGACCCATTTAATAAACGTGTCTCATATCCAAGTTGGATCCGTATCACTTAAAAATTTATAAATAAATTGAAAAAGGTTATTTTTTACCTTTTCAATGGTTAGCCTTTATATATTTCATCCCAGCTTTATGCTAAACTTATATGTATATTTCTATAATTTTGATAGAAAAAAATTGCATAGATTCCAAAAACATACAGAAGATTTTTATGGTGTACACATATTTTTTTACATTTACTATCTAAATTGAATTATGGGGTGCATATTTTTTTAACATTTATTATCCAAAGCTAAAGATAAATGAATGTGTTCAATAAAATATGAACCAATCATGAAAGCAAACACATGTATATTATCATTCCATTTATATTGAAGTTTTGTTATATTTAATATAGTTTTTTCTTTTATAACAAAAAAATTCGTTATGAATTGTATAACAAACCTAATAATATCATGATGTAGACAAACTTGATAATGGTTGAAAAATTAAGCAATTAGACTCTCAAAAAGTTAAAAAGCCAATTAAATTTCTTTTCTGTTAATATTAATGGACGAGGTGACAATGACATAAGCACTATCTATATACGTTTTGAACAATTATGATTATTTCCCTTTTTCATATAATTTAACAACTATTTTTCTTTTTCACCATTCTTATTTCAATACGGCTAGATCAATTAATACATAATCTAATTTACGAATTCAAACTCAAATAGGGCCAAATTCATAATGTAAAAATGTATGTTTCTTATTCTTTTTTTTTTTTAACTTTGATATTGACATTTTATCTATATCTTTTTTACTGTAGATATTCATTTATATGAATCCCATATTAATAATTTAATAATTTAGGATGGGATAAGTGTAATTTCTTAAAAAAATTTGAGAAGTATTACTTTATTCCATCTTAGCATCTATAATGTTTCCTACAATATAAACAATCCTAGTATTGTGGCGTTTCTAGTGGAGGATAGTAATACTAATAAAGGTTTTTGTTCTGCTTAGTTTTTTATTAATTGAATATGCTGATTATGAAAGTATTTTAAATCAAAACAAAACTTTATAATAAAAGCTAACACATCATAAAAATCATAATGGCCACCAACCATTTCATAAACATAAGTTAACCAACATTTCCCATAGTAATACCTATCAAAATAATTTACCATAAAGGTCTCAGCCTTAAGCAAACAATTTGCATTCTCACCATAAAAGAATATCAATGGAAGGAGAGACGAAACAAAAGTTAAAGAAAAAGAAGAAAAAAAAATCAAACCAAAATTCAAAAGGCTTACATTTCAAGTTAACAAAGAGGATCTCCTTGTCTTGCTAACTGAATCGAAAAGTTGAGACAAAAAGGCGAAAAAAAATTTGTGACAAAGAGCGGTTGGAAATAAGAATAATGAAAATTAAAACCCTATGTTTGTTTAAGTTGAAAGAAAAGAAAAGAAAAGACTTGACTTACTATTTATTTTTTAATCTTTTGGTATGATATTTTACTATTTCTCTTAAACTCTCATTGGATGAAAAATAAATTAAAAGTTAAATATAAAGGATTCGTAGGTCGAACTCATATCTACTTACAGTACTTATTTATTTAAACAGGTCCATAAATGAGTTTGGTGTCCATACCTGAACTCGGATATGAATTTTACCATATTTAAAAGGGTTTGACCCGTTTATGTCTCGTGTCAAATTTTTCAATACACTAATTCATTTAAATCATGTCATATCATATTCGAGTTTATTGTGTCCAGATCTTATATTGCCAACCCTAATGTATATCATCTATCCTACCCTACTTTACCATCTCTCTCATTCTCTCGATTTGCTTGGCTGCTCTAAAGAAAATCATACATATCACACTATGGATTGTGCATGGACCATTCTAGTCATGATAGTCCATAAATAGTTGATCACATTCTTAATAAATTAGTCCTTTGTTTGTTTTACTAGATAAGGTGTTTTAAGTGGAAAACGTTTTCCCGTAAAAATAAAAGCAAAATTCTTTCCTTTTTTCTTGAAAAAGATTGATTCTTTTCTAAATGAAATGTCATTTTCCGATCTAATATTCACAAGTATTTTAACTCTAAGAAAATGATTTTTTTATATTATTATTGTAACTTACTTAAAAATTATATTTTAAACATGAAAAAAATCATATTAAATAAAGAAAAATTATAGATTTATTAAAATATTATCAAAATCGACTAAAACTGTTACAATAATGTATATTAAAAAAACATTTAAATTTATATTTTTGCTTTTAGATGAAATATTTTATTTAATATATTTATAGTAATATGCAGATATTAATATATTTAGAAATGGTTATAAGTTACATAGTATTCGTCGATCAAATACCAAAAAAAAATTTTCAACAAATTCTTATAAAAATATTTAAATACATAAAAACATATCATTTTCATGAAAACATTTTTTTAAGGAAAAATATTTTAATGTGGTTTTCTTAAAACAATTGGGGCTTAAATAAGAAACCAAAGCCAAAAGTCCTCGTGTGCATTATATTATATTTTTTTTCTCTTTATTGATCACACCCTTTTAGCCTTCTGTCTTCCTTTCTTGATATCATTTCCAAAGCATAATGAAAGGCAATATATTAAAACCCAATGTCTCCTGAATGCCTCCTACTTTTTCATCCCAAATAAAAAACAACTTTAAAAAAGCAGAGCAGCAAAAACTGAGCAAGATTTTAACCAACTTTAAATTGGGTTTTCCCGTGTGTAAATGTTCTGCCACGAAAAAGAAAATCCTGTATTACTAATGTATATGGCTACTACGTACTGTTAGCCCAACGTCTGTCTATGTAGGTCAATTGATTTACTGCATTGTCAAAAAATTTTGAATTTAATGTGAGTAATTACAATGTAAACAATACATTCACATCAATTTATTTTATTTTAAATTTATATTTATTTATTTTTTAACATTTCTTCCTCCTCCTAAGAATATACATAAGTTTAACGTTAGAATTTTATTTCTTTTTACACTCACTAACTCATTTGCATATAAAAAAAAAAAAAAAATCATTGTACGAAGTTACTTTTGTCATAATAATTTATTGCTATAAAAAAAAAAAATCATTGTACCAAGGTACTTTTGTCGTAATAATTTATTGCTATAGCTTAAATTTCTTATAGTATAATATTTTTTATGCTTGCAATTTAAAGTTACATCAATGCAAATTTTTTCACTAAGTTATGAATGTTTATTAGAGATATATAAGTAGTTTAAACAGACCAATCCAATTCGCTACTTATGAAAAAATGAATCAAGAAATAACTTGTAGATAAAACAACTACAAAAAAAAGACCTCATGATGGTTAATATAGGTCTTCACCACCCATCATGTTCTTTAGCTTGTTGGGGGCTTTTTTTTTCTAGTTGGGGTCCTCCCTTCACCACCCCCAAGGGGAGGAGATCGTTCAAATTAGGCAAAACCAAAAGCATTCGTTGGTAAACTACCAAGTAGATAGATCAAATCTGGACGAGGCAGTGCCTATTGAAGAATGAGCCAACGACTCATACTAACTTAAATAAAATAAATTAGAAATATTCGGAAACAAAGAAAGATGGATGAAATAGACATAAAATGAAAGGCACATTCAACCCTCTTTTTCTTCTATATAATTTAATAAATGCAACTTATTCATCTTTTTACGTGAAAGATATAAATATATATACACCAATTTATTCTTATTATTTAATTCTAGTTTATTTGGTTCATTTTTTAAATGGACTAAAATATCTTGATATAATCCTTTTAAAATAGCATTGAGTGAGTCGACTTATTAACTAAAAACATAAATGTATTTAATAGGCCAATCTAAGCCAATCTATTTTAACCCATGAGTTAAATGGGTTGGATTCTTTAGTTCCCTTGCTATCACCTAGAATGTGGTAGTACCAAGGTGTCATTCTTCATGATTATTTATTGTAAGATCAGGAATGTAATCTCACCTTCAAAAGGATTTCTAGAAGAGCACATTTAGTTCACCATAACAGAACTTATACCTATTAAATCCACTTTTCTCCTTCCTGGACTGGCAAAGCTATCATGGAATTATCATGGTAGACATCTTTTACTTGGTTTTAGGTTATTCAGTAAATGGGGAAGTAAACACTACATATCCTCACTTAAAAGGTGTGATTGGTGAGGGAGGGGCCGCTCAGGACTGTTGTGTATTAGACAGCTAAAGGTTCCTTCGAATTATTTATGCACTATGAGGAGAATGATGCCAATTGGACTTGATATAGATGTTGATTTCCTATGTTGGTTACTGTTAATGTAAGACAAGAAATAAATGGACTAAACAAGCAGATTGGCAGTGCCCGTGGTCAAAAGTAAAGTGCACGACAAGTTTGATAGTTACAGGCAACTAGGTCTCCATTATCATTTGGGATCATAAGATTACCACAGCAAAGCCTTTCCTCTGTTATCACCCTGGAAAGTCTTCTCAACCCTCTACGGATGATAGCAATGGCATTTTGGGTACAAGCCTTTGATAATGATCCATTGACAAAAGCTAAGCTTAACAGTTCCCCATGATGTTTGCCAACTGAGATAATCTACTGTGCACACGTCTGGATGTCTAATGCTTGTATGTTCATGCATGACATCTTGGCTTGGGCAAAATAGCACAAAAAGTGCCATGTTCTTCCCAATTCATGGAATCAAAACCGTAGAATGGATATTTTTAACAAGTACATGTAAAGACACAGAAAGTTCGCACGTCAGCGCCAATGCATTATTAGCAGCAACAATTCTAGAGTAGGATTTCGTTCCACTAGTGGGTTACTCAACTTCTTAAAAATGCATATTTCTAACCCTAGCTAAAATGAAGTTAACAATGAAATGGACATGCCTATAAGCGGTATGACTAGTATCATAACTAACATATCTTTAAGTTTAAGTTTGTGAATATAATATAGATTATTATATTCATTACTTAATATTCCTCCTCACTCGTGAATTTAACTTTGATTAAGCCCAACTTAATTAGATGAGGATTGATTAACGATGCAAGGGTTTAGATCTGTAACTTCTTACTCTGTTACCATATTATAATTAGTATCACAACCAACTTATGTAATAGTTTAAACTTATGAATATAGTGTGAACTATTATAATTATTACATATCAATAAAAAAGTGAGTTTGGCACTAAGTTTTATAATGTAATGCAAAACCACATATAGATTTAGTAAGTAAAATGGTCAGGCACATTATTGAGATATCATAACTTCTTTGAAATCACAACACAGAAATATGGACACACCGTGTCTCACCACTCATGATAATATGAAGTTCACAACCATAACAATAGAACGCTAAATATGGTTATGCAAGGTCAAAATAGGTGGCACATACAGAATAATCCATAAAATCTCAATTTACGACGAAGAAAAATGCCAAGGGATACAAATTGTTGAATGAAGAAGAGCCCCCTTTTCTCTCGATATCGGTTCATCTCTAAACTCACCATTCTTGGTCCAAAAAATAACCTTCTAATTCTTTGCAGGATAAATAATCCAAAGTCCTTTTCCTCTCCCTTCAGTGATAAGCTCCCAAGCAACACAATGAATATGGATTTCAAGTCAAATCCATCTCATAAACATCATTCTGACACGTCGTGAGAGTGATTATACTCTTGACACCTTAAGGTTAAGTTTATTCTTGACATGGGAAAAAACAAATTGGTTTGCATCTATGCGAGTCAATGCTTTCATCACTTTCAACTACTGGGTAGATGAATCCTCAGGGAATGAGGAAGAAGTTTCAGATGTTGTAAGCTGGTTTGAGGTTGAAGTACTTGCGGTTGATCTCATGCTAAGGCCATTTGGAGATAGAACATTGGAATTGAGGAATGGAGGCTGTGTCGGGTATGCAACGACCTCTATTCTGTTGTTTATCATTTCCAATACTTCAGACATAGACGGACGCAGTTCTGCAGAAGCTTGGGTGCAAAGTAGCCCAATTTGCAGCATGTTGCATGCTTCCCTACTAGGAAATTTTTCTTTCAAGGCAGAGTCAATACATTCGATGAGACTGTTTGATTGGTAATGCCTCCAAACCTATAAAACAATATGCAATCCCCAAATTAATAGCAAAGACACTTGTGCATAACGAAAAGAGAACAACCGATACAAGGCATCACAACCAGTTTTTTGTGGAAAGCAAAGTTTCATGTGTGAAGATAGATGATAACCTAAAAACGAAAATCAATTGAAAATCTTACGGACTGTAGGAGAGAGCCAGAACCCGGAACGTATACACCATTCCTTCTGCCACTTAAAATTTCAAGAAGAAGAACCCCAAAAGAATATACATCAGCCTTCTCAGTTAGCTGTCCTCTAACAAGATACTCTGGAGCCATATAACCCCTGAAAAAATCAAATATGACATTATTATGCATTGTTAACTTCACCATGTCATAGCCATCTGATCCAAAGCTTAAACTTACGAATCATTGTAGGCCTTTACACTTCATACTTTAGGATACATCATAACTTGACCAAGGCAATATATATAACAAAACCAATATGCATTACAAGTAGAATGCAATTACAAGTGACCTTTTTCTAAGGAAGTAATTAAAAAAAAAAAAAAAGAAGAAGAAGAACTAATGTACTGTCAAGCCAGTAGTTCTTCTTCATTCCTTCATCAGTAATTCCCTTAAGTTCTAATGCAGAGCTAAGCTTATAACTAGCGTTCAGATTAGTAAACCGTGTATATACATTATCCACGAACTTCTCGCTAATTAGAGACGCTTAGAAGAAGTGAGAAAGGAGCAGAATCTTTCTTACATTGTTCCTGCAATTCCAGTGCTGAGATGGGATTTGTTTGGTTCAATGCATCGAGCGAGTCCAAAATCAGCAATTTTTGCATTAAAATTCTCATCAAGGAGGACATTGCCGGTTTTTATATCTCGATGTATAATTTTAACCCCACAACCTTCATGAAGATATGCAAGTCCCTCGGCAGTTCCAGAGATGACATGAAGGCGATCCTGCCAGCTTAATTCATGGATGGTATCTGGATCTGCAGCTAAATGCAACTTTTGTTATAAATGTTATTCCGATTATTAAGCACATCCAAAATCATTGGAAAAAGATAGGAAAATTATGAAAAGAATAAATTACCAAAGAGGACTTGGTCGAGGCTTCCATTGGGAACGTATTCATAAACAAGAAGGCTTTCAGGACCTTCAATGCTGCAACCCAAAAGCCGGACAAGGTTCTTGTGTTCAATTTCATTGATCAAGTTCACTTCATTAAAGAAATCATCAACCCATTGGTGTGTATTAAAGACTAGTCTCTTGACCGCGACTATTCTTCCATCAGGAAGCTTCCCTTTATATACAGAACCAGCACCTCCTTGGCCTAATTTCCTTGATTCGTGAAAAAAATTAGTAGCTTTTTCAAGCGTCTCATACTTGAAATGCAACTTGGACCTCCTTAAAAATGCTGGTGCCTGCTCAAGGTTCCTTCGTACTGAAAACCGAACCAAGCAAGTAATTATATCAAATAGAGAAGCAGCAAGACAAGAGACTTTACTTGTCAAATTAAGCATTTTGAGATGAGTCACACTTACTTTCTCTTTTCTTATATGCCCTTTTATATCCAATATATGCTCCCATGAGAATCAAAGAAGTTGCAGCAGCAGCAGATAAAGCGATTGCAAATATCACTCCAACACTATAAGGTGACCCTTTATAAAGAAGGAAACAACAATTAATTTTTATTCCAAGTAACCAATCAAATGCTTCATGATTGACTAATTTACATTTGTGTGCTTGTTTCACGAAAAGCGTTTTTCTGACTATTTTTTGCCTTTAATTAAAGCTTTATGATTATTAAAGATTATTGTGCTAATCTCAACAGTGTAACGTTAATTAAATTAGACAAAAAGAACTAAATAAGATAAGTAAAAGTACAATACTGAATATAAAATTTATGTTAAAAATTATTTTTTTTATATTATAAAAAATAATCTTTTACAGTGTTTAATAAAAATAATATTAATTAACTCAATATTATAACATGTAGGAATATTATTTTTTATTTTTTTCTAGTGAATTTCATTTTTTATACTATGGTATAGATGAAACAAAAATTAAGCATTTTAGATTGTCCATCAATTCAATTTTCATTCAATCACTAAATAAAATTACAAATCAAATATAAATAAAATTTTTTATCTAATCCAGTATTATAAAAATTTTACAATCAAACACTACTTAAAGAGAAATAATGGTAAAAGATAAACATGGTAGCGAATGGCCAATGATAGTGATTTACTTTTATGGAAATCATATAAATGGGAAATAAGGAAAATGATTCGTGGTTTAAAAATGAGGAAATAATTTTTTCTCATTATCCCATTGGTATTTTCCTTGGTGGTTAACATACCGTTGTCTTCTGACATTACTTATCTAAAAAAAAACCACTAATATCTTCGATCTCTTAATATTACTAGAACAATATTGGACAGCTGTAGATTTTCTTTTATAATAAATGTTGAATAAGTAAGAAAAAGCGTTCTGCAGAATGAATACACAAGTTTATTCTATATCTCAATGGTAAAAACAAATGAATAAGAAAAATCCTGAAAGTGAGAAAAGGAAAATAAAAATATAAAAATTAATTGATTAATTAAATTTATATTTAAAAAAAAAAAAAAAAAACTGTTTTAGGTAGAAAGATCGTACCGTTTCTTACCTTGATTCAGCGAGATGCTATAAAACTTCTGTGTTGAATACCTTACATAGCATCCAGCGTTCATTGCTCTTCCCTCAGCTCCAGGAACACAACCCTTCAACTTCAACGTAGCATTCTCAAAACATTCCCTACATCCATTAGTATCAATTGTACTCCAACACTGCCCCAATGCATAAACCCCCAACGAAACTCCATCTCCGGTCTCTTCTGCCACTGCAAACCCCTTATTCTTAATCGCAGTGGCTGTCAAGTTTGTCAAAACCCGACTAACCCTATCACTAAATTTCTCCTTCACATTCTGATCACTCAAAAGCACACCCCTTGAAGCACTACAAGTCACGTTATCATTCTTAGGATCAAGTGTCTCGTTATAGAAGTTATAGAAATCATAGCGTATGAAACAACCATCAAGATATAAACGACCCCATTGGCCCCTACCAGGAAAACATCTTGAGATTTTGGGTCTACCACCAGCAAAGCACTGGAGACAATCTTCTTGGTCTAGATCAGCATGGCATTGAGCTAAGCCGTAAATTGCAGGAATCGGTGTGGTCACAGAGTTATTACTCCATTTTTCAGAACCTAATGCCGACATAAGATTTTTCATTACCGCAATAAAATTTTCCTTCATCTTTTCAGAGACAAAATCTGGATATAAGCTTATATTTCGCAGGATTTCTGCTGTGGTGTTTCCACATACCAGTTCTGCTTCCGTGATTCTAGGATCAGAAAAGGTTCCGTGCATCAAGAATATAGAGAAAACGAGAAAAATGGAGCACAGATAATCAAAACTTGACATCAGAAACCAATCCAAGGTAAAATTTGGAGAAAGCTTTGGTACTGGAATGAAAGGAAAAATAAAAGTCTAAAGCCAAGTTGCCAACTCTTTGTTTCGTTTTTTATCTTTCCTTTGGATGATGTGCTAAAAAAGACAAGTTTGTATTAGTTTAAATATAAAGTGGCTGTTGAATCTATGTCCTTTTCTGACAACTTGAATCCATAAGACAAATAATGAATTGACTGGAGTGGTCAGTCACCCTAAATGCATTAATAAAATTATAGAGTGATCACCAGCATTACGTCTTATAAGATCGTAAGATTCTCTTTCTGCCCCTCAAGCTGGCAAAGTTTATATTGATGAGACCACGAATTTTATATATATATATACTCTATTTTTACACCTCTTATAACTTTAAAAATTTTTAAAATAGGAAAAAAGAGTCTTAATTTAGAAAAATATTTTAAAAATAAGAAAATTTAGAAAAATCCAAAAAATAGAAGAAAGAAAAAAAAAAAGAAAAAGAAAGAAAGAAGATGAAGCAAATAATTTAAAATAGAGTAGGAAATTTTAAAATAGCTTTAGTAATTTTATTTTGTCTTAAATAATGAGAAAAAAGAGAGAAATATTGGGTTTAATCTTAAATTTAAATCTAATTTAAGTCGACTTAATCTATATAATCTATATAAATAATTTGATTATATATATAAATAAAATATAGGACAACAACTAGATGAAAAGGCAATACGCATGCATTTAGTAGATCTTAAGTGTCAATTACACATCCAAATACAATCATTTGGGAAGTCAAATCAAGCTTGAAAACTAGAAAAAAGTTGTAAACCGAGATTTTAGCACTTAATGAAATTGACCGAATCCAAGTGAATTGGGCAAGAATAAAGCTTCTACTATCTATTTGGGTAAGTATGAACACTCATAAACTCATTTGGATTATCAGTTTACTTCGAATCACATTGAATTCGAAATCAAAACCAAATTCTATAATTCTTGAATTTAACGTGTTTTGATCATTTCCATGATTAATTGAGCTTTGGAAAGTATAAATAGGGACTCTAGGATATGACTCCAGCATCGAGTTCTCAATCCCAAGCTCTAGTTACAAACCGAGATTTTAGCACTTGATGAAATTGGCCGAATCCGAGTAAACTGGGCAAGAATCAAAGCTTCTACTATGTCTTTAGGTAAGTATGAACACTCACAAACTCATTTAGATAATCAATTTCCTTCAAATCGCATTGAATTTTAAATCAAAACCCAATTTCTATAATTCTTGAATTTAATGTGTTATGATCATTTCCATGATTGATTGAACCTTAGGAAGTATAAATAGGGACTCTAGGATATGACTCCTACATCAAGTTCTCAATCGTAAGCTCTCAAACACACTCACTTATCTTCTCTCTCTCTCTAGCTACTTACCTATCTTTCTCTCTCTAACTTGAAAGCTCAACTGTAGTGGCTATTGAGCTAAACTAACACTACGGCTGAACCTCCCAAGCTCTAAGCTCACAAACCCAATAAGCCCTATGATCCACCGTACCTCTTAACACTCCCAACCAATTTGCTACTATGAAACTTTAGCCCTAACTACGCCAGTACTTCAAAGCTAGCATCACCATACGACCCTATCACAAACCAAGCATACAGTTAAGCATGGTGTGCTTGGTGTGCTTCAAAACACCCAACCTAACGTTCCTTTCATGCTCAGTCACCACCATGCTCATCACCTAATCACCACCTCAGTTGCCACTTATAAAATACCCTTTAAACCACCCCTAAACACTAAAGCACCATCATAAAACCCCTATTCTTCAATAAAATTCATGTAGAAACACGGCTACGTGCTTGAAAAGAGATAAAAAAGCCACTATGAAACACCTTATCAGCTGTTGGTTCTCTCTCTCTCTACCTCTCCAGATCATGTGCAAAGTATGTGTAACCTGGATCTAATCCAAAGTCCGACCCGACTCTACGTTTAACCTATCTACAACACTAAGTCCAGTCTCTTCTCTTTTCCCTTATTTTGCATTTTATTTTCTTATGTTTTTTTTTTTGCATTCTATTGTAAGAAATAAAAAAGAAAAGAAAAAGATTAAAAAAGAAAAGAGTGAAAGAAAAAGGTAAAAACTTTATTTATTTATTTATGCTTCGATTAGAAATTAAATAATAACACAAAAAAATATAATAAAATTAGTTTTTATCACCTAGAAAAATTTTCAATAGAATAAAAATTCTCAATTGACTCTCTTCGAAATTAAGACTTCTAGAATTTCTCAAAAAATAAACATTGAAAAACCAGGATCCTTTCCTACCGATTTTTCTCAAACAAAACAAATGGTTATAATATAAAGTCGGACGTTTGAAAATTAAAAATTACCAATACATTAAAGTTTTACCAAATGAACTATGAAAGTCTGATTCAGATTAGTAGATACATAGACACCTCTAGGACAACTTAAAAAAGGAAAAAAAAAAAATCTCCCTTTGTAAATTTTCTTCTTTTAGTTTCTTATTTTTTGGTAAATAGGTTTCTAAATGTGAATAGATATTATTAGTAGATTATTTTGTAAAACACCAGATTGGAAATAATTAAAGTGAAACCTAATTAGGGTTTAATAAGATAAACTCCGATACTTAAATATTTGTTTCTCTTGAAACTTTTTTAAAAAGTTATAAAAAATTACAGACTTATAACTAAATTAGAATCAATCCATCTAATTAATTCTAATTTGATCATTTTATTCTGATTCTACTGGGTGGTGACTACATTTATTTTTAAAAAAAATAAGAAACTAGGTTTTTTTAATTTCAATTGAGAATTTAAATCAAATAGACTTATGATTTGATTTAAATCAGATTAAGGAAATAGGATCACGTGGAATCGGATCTACTATTATCTTTCCTGGGGGGGGGGGGGGGGGGGGGGGGGGGGGGGGGGGGGGGGGGGGGGGGGGGGGGGGGGGGGGGGGGGGGGGGGGGGGGGGGGGGGGGGGGGGGGGGGGGGGGGGGGGGGGGGGGGGGGGGGGGGGGGGGGGGGGGGGGGGGGGGGGGGGGGGGGGGGGGGGGGGGGGGGGGGGGGGGGGGGGGGGGGGGGGGGGGGGGGGGGGGGGGGGGGGGGGGGGGGGGGGGGGGGGGGGGGGGGGGGGGGGGGGGGGGGGGGGGGGGGGGGGGGGGGGGGGGGGGGGGGGGGGGGGGGGGGGGGGGGGGGGGGGGGGGGGGGGGGGGGGGGGGGGGGGGGGGGGGGGGGGGGGGGGGGGGGGGGGGGGGGGGGGGGGGGGGGGGGGGGGGGGGGGGGGGGGGGGGGGGGGGGGGGGGGGGGGGGGGGGGGGGGGGGGGGGGGGGGGGGGGGGGGGGGGGGGGGGGGGGGGGGGGGGGGGGGGGGGGGGGGGGGGGGGGGGGGGGGGGGGGGGGGGGGGGGGGGGGGGGGGGGGGGAGATCTATGAATAGGAGCAACAGGAGCTCGCAACTCCTAATTCCTTAGATATTCTAGTAACAAGTTGGAGTTAAAAAAATTAACTCGTAGAAATTAAGAGTCGTGATCTTAATTTTCATTTAAGCATTACCTTTGTGCCCGAGCCATCCCTATAGTAACTTGGATTTCGTGGACTTTTATTAAATTAAACCAAATAAGTTTAGAAGTTGATAAAAAGAAAAAAAAAAAGATTTATTTTATTTGTTAGGATGAAGTGTAGGAAAAAAAAATAAATGATATATTTTGTGACTTTTATTTTAGATAGATTATTGTTACGAATTGTTTATCAGATATTACTAGGAAATTTTTATCCTTATTTTTTTCCAATGCTGATAAACATATTATAAGCTTTACCTGCTTTTATATTTATAAGTTGTTGGCTCCTAAAATTTGTATTTTCACTTAATTAGAGTTTAGTGTTCATATAAGATGAGATAACACTCTATAACATCATAGGATTAGAGAATTCCCTATAACAGGCCCTCAAATTCAAAGATTCAAAGCAATCTCTGATGATTCCTCAATCTCTTTTTATATAAAAGACGTCTAGACTCATAACATTGGTCCCAAACAAATCTGGAAAGTGTGGATAAAGCTAAAGCCATTATTGACTTTCAGTGATGTAAATATAAAATTTATAGCCTTACAAAATGAAAATTAGCACCATGTATTCAAATGATCTAGTTTCTTTGTGATTATAGCAAATGAATATACAATCTTTACTTCAACGATGACGTGCTGTAGGCTGTAGCGCTGGATGTTGACAAGATAACAGTCGGCCACATACAATTGACTGTAAAATGGTCAGAGGAGGCGGCATGTAGTGCAGTGGAAAGGAAAATAGCATCCACAACATCTCAATCACACTTGAGAAAAATGGCCAGAGATAACCCCACCAGGATGGCATTCTCCTCCATAAGGCCTTCTAATGCCTTTACAGCGTCGGCTTGATATTTACAAAGTCACCTTCCACCGATGACAAGCCAGTAGACAATTAAGAATTTGGATCACCAATTCATTTGTCCTGAAAACACCATCTGGATTTTGATTTTCAGGTTCATCTAACAACCTTTGGATAATGATGGAATTTGGTTGAATCTATATGAGCTATTGGATAGGTGAACCTCCAGGGAAAGTAGATGAAGCTTCAGATTTTGTAAGCTGGATCGACATCGAAGTACTTGTATGCGAACTCATGCTCTTAGAGTTGTTTGCAGATAGTACACTGGCATTAAGAAATGGAGGTTGCTTCGGGGAGGGAACCATGGCATATCTATTGTTTATCATCTCCACTACTTGAGACATTGATGGACGTAATTCTGCGGAAGCTTGAGCGCAAAGAAGTCCAATTTGAAGCATATTCGATGCCTCCTTGTTTGGGAACTTTCCTTTCAAGGCAGGATCAATACATTCCATGAGATTGTTCGAGTTGTAATGCTTCCAAACCTGTAAAACAGCAAAAACAGTTTATGAGTTAAGGGTTTGAGATTACAGATTCATAGCGAAGACCAATTTTCAAGAATGATCACTGAATTACAGTGAGATAAGAACATAAAACTGCAAAATAATGAAGAATCTTACTGATTGTAAAACGGAACCAGAACCCTGCAAGCATGCACTGTTCTTTCTACCACTTATAATTTCAAGAATGAGAACCCCAAAAGAATAAACATCCGCCTTCTCCGTTAACTGTCCTTTAACGAGATACTCCGGAGCCATATAACCCCTGCATAATGAGACACTATCATACAACAAGACTAGAGAGTTGCAGAATCTACTTGCAGCGCTACATGTTGGTTTTTTTCTCACTAATTATACTTCCTTTTCTCCTTCATCAGTGATTCGCCTGTTCTCAAATTCACATCGTACAGCTAAGCTTTTGAACAAATGAACTAGTATTCATAGTAGCTAATTACTTGTATTCATAAACTCCATGCCAAAAACTCTCATTAAGAGGAAGTACTTGGAAAATAGAGGAAAATATTATAGGCATTCTTACAGCGTCCCAGCAATTCCAGTGCTAATATGAGATTTGTCTGGGTCAACACATCGAGCAAGTCCAAAATCAGCAATCTTTGCATTGAAATTCTTGTCAAGGAGGATGTTGCTGGATTTTATATCTCTGTGTATAATTTTGTCTGCACAACCTTCATGGAGATAAGCAAGTCCCGCAGCAGTTCCAGAAATGATATCAAGCCGTTCTTGCCAACTTAGGATGTGCATAGTATTTGGATCTGAAGCAGGATTTGATTCTTGTTATAATATGCTATCAGAATTGTTGAACAAATTCGATGTTATTCAAGAGAGGAAATATGAACTATTTTAAAGGCAAAGGATTAGGGGGGCAAAAAAAAAAAAAAAAAAAAATTCAGCCAACAAAGGACAAGAAATTGAAAGGCCTTATACGAAAATTTAGTTAATATGTTAATGAAATTTTTCATCGTACCAGGACTTGTAACCTTTCTGTTGAGCTTAAGTTTAAAAGCCAACATAATATTTACAAGTTTGATCTTTGAAATCAGCTGATTGTGTGCAAAATTTAATACTCTCAATGAGGCGTAAAAATATATCTATATATTGTTAATGGAAAGTTCCTTGTGTTTACCAGAAAACAGCATTTTTACCATCATCACCAACTAACTTCAGCAATCTCAAGGGACAATACACTAAACATGATTTGTTGTCCTAAGTGGAAGCTCACTTTGATTTTATTTTCTCTCAACTTCACTAAGAATCGCTACTATTGTCCTCCATTCTTCTAATGTGATTGCAGTACTCTGCTGAAGCCATTCTTTTGTCCTACATTCCTTATTCACTAAAGAAGGGCAGTAATCAATTTTTTCAAAATATGTTGCACGAGCATGATGATGAGCATCAGACATCAGCTGACATTGATGGAAAATGAAAACTAGCTGGAAAATGTCCAAGCTAGTGCATTTTTTGTTCAATGCGATTGCAGAGATAGATATAGATCAAGCAACTTACCGAAAAGGACTTGATCAAGACTTCTATTGGGAACATATTCATACACCAGCAGGCTTTCAGGGCCTTCAATACTGCAACCTAAAAGCCGGACAAGGTTCTTGTGTTGAATCCCATGAATCAAATTCACCTCGTTGAAGAAATCGTCCACCCATTGGCGTGTATTAAAGACTAGTCTTTTAACCGCTACCACTCTTCCATCAGGAAGGTTTCCCTTGTACACAGAACCAGCACCACCTTGGCCTAATTTCCGCGATTCATGGAAAAAATCTGTAGCTTTCTCAAGCATTTCGTACTTGAAGTGCAACTTAGACCTCCTCAAAAATGCCGGTGCACGCTCAAGGTTCCTGCGCACTGACAAACAAATCGACCAAACATTTTAACACATCATATAAAGAACTCTTAACTGCTACAGGTCCTTACTTCGGTATAAAAACTTTCCTAGAAGTTACAGAAAAGTAATATGCATCTTGAACTTAGCACTTACTTTCTCTTTTCTCGGAAATTCTTTTATATCCAATATATGCCCCACTTAGAATGAGAGAAATTGCAGCAGCAGCAGATAAAGCAATTGCAATGATCACTCCAACACTATACCTTGACCCTTTTGGGAATAAATAAATAAATAAGCTACAATCAGCATTTATCTCAATTAACGAATCAACTAAACAGAAAATTATCAAATCCAGAAATCTACACCGAATTACCTTGAAAGAAATAAGGGTTAATTACAATAAGTAGCTTTTTCACTTTGAATCTTACGTGTTGCATAATCTGAGTTGAAATCAGCTTTATTATGAAAACGTTACGCGCACTACTATAAAAGCACAGATAGATGCTTTTGTTGGCTTGAAACAGCCAAAATCATCATTGTTCTTTCACTCCTAATATTCCAAACGCTAAATCAGAGAGAGCCCCCAAGACCCGACCACATTAAACCCTAGAACCGAAGGTGAGTAACGTTTTCATGACGGATATGTAACCGAAAAATAGTTGGATATGCAAGGAGAAAACGCTCGACTTTTATAATTAACCCCACAAATAATTTATTTTAAAATCTGCTTTGTGAGAAAGAAGGAAAAATGAGAATAAAAATGATCCTAAAAGCGGTCAAACTATTTCTTTGTTACCTCCATCAAGTGAGATGCTGTAGAACTTTTGAGTTGAATACCTCAAATAGCACCCAGCATTCATAGCCCTTCCCTCACCTCCAGGAACACAACTCCTCAACTTCAATGTAGCATTCTCTAAACACTCCCTACATCCATTAGCATCAATAGTACTCCAACACTGCCCCAGTGCATAAACCCCCACAGAGAGTCCTTCCCCGGTCTCTTCAGCCACCGCGAACCCATTACTCTTCACCGCGGTGGCTGTCAAATTTGTCAATACCTGATCCACCCTTTCCCCAAACGCCCTACTCACATTCTGATCACTTGAAACTACACCATTTAGAGCACTACAAGTAACATTATCATTCTTCGGATCGAGTGTCTCGTTGTAGAAGTTATAGAAATCATAACGTATGAAGCATCCATCTAAGTATAAACGACCCCAACGGCCGGAACTAGGAAGGCATCTTGGGATTTTGGGTCTGCCACTAGCAAAACATAGGAGACAGTCTTCTTGTTCTAAATCGGCATGGCATTGTGCCAAACCATAGATTTGAGGGAGAGGTGAGGTTACAGAGGAATTGCCCCAGTTTTCATCAGTTAACTCCGATGAAATGTCTCTCATTAAAGTGAGGAAATTCGGAACTAAGTCCGGAGTTAGTTCAACTTCTACAGTGGAGTTTCCACATATTAGGCCTGCCTCTGTTATTCTAGGATCACAGGAAGTTTCATGAAGTGAAAAACAAAAAATAAGGAAAACCCAGATGAGATAATCAAAAGTTGGCATCAAAAAGCTGGTCCAAGATGAAATCTTGACTATACTTTGAGCTATAAAAATCAAATGAAATAAAAAGTAAAGAAGAGATAAAATCTTCGTTTTGTTCAGGTGCACACTGCAAGAGCAATACTAAATGGGTGCGACCTCTAAATACGCGATGTGATCCTAAAATTATGGGGGTTAAGGAGGTTTGTCGGCCAGTGAGAACAGATATAAGAAACGCCCAATAAAGAGAATAAAAAAAAAAAAAACACTAGCGTTGAAACTGAAGACTGCTCTCAGTCAAACTTTGAGAATAGTTTCAAGCTGAAAAGATTAATAAAAAAAGAACCTGAATATGAAGTTGTCTAGATTTTTTTTTCGGCCAAAAAAGTTGTCTAGATTGTTGTTGCCCTTTGGTGCAAATTTTGGCCGAAAAAAAAATCTAGACAACTTTTTTGACCGAAAAAAAAATCTAGACAACAATCTGGAGGGAAAGATATGGGT
Organism: Lumnitzera littorea; assembly: GCA_024138015.1. Classification (NCBI taxonomy): domain Eukaryota; kingdom Viridiplantae; phylum Streptophyta; class Magnoliopsida; order Myrtales; family Combretaceae; genus Lumnitzera; species Lumnitzera littorea. The sequence goes on along the minus strand of JAMXBB010000004.1, from coordinate 111,152,776 downwards.
CCAGATTGTTGTTGCCCGCAGCGGGTAATCGTCGGACATTGAATATAATATATTTATTTCCTGGGACCTATATCCTGAACGCCTTGACAAATAACATGAATAATGTTGACATGTTTGAAACAAGATTGTTCGTCAAACCCATCAAAGCCGAATGTTAGTAATTTTTTAATAGCATGTATTAGTTTTAAATCTTTTTCATTAGTTATTAGTGGTTAATGCATTTATGATGTATGTGAAAAAAAAAAAAAGATATTATAACTATTCATATTAAAATATATGCTAATTACATTAAAGTGAATAAATTATTTATAATTATTCACTAATGTAATTCTCACATGAATAACTAGGCTATTTCTATTATTTAATTTTTCATTTCATCTCAAATACTTATATAATCTAAGGTTTTTTTTTTTCCCCTCTTAGTTGCTGTACTTAATTTCATGAATGATACTGGGAAATTAGATGAAAAAAAGAGAACAACAATTAATGTAAAGGAAAAGGAGTGAGGATTTAAACGTCAAGAAATTTTTTTTTTTTCTTTTATATCTTTTAAGATTCTTAAAAATGAAATTAAGTGACCGTGACCGTATAAGGCAATAAAACATTTTGATTTGCGAAGTGGAGTTGAGTTCGGAATATCAATTAACTGTTGGATCATATTTGAGTTTGAATTTGATTGATTTAACTGTTACTTCTCCTATGTTTTTATTTTGGGATATGATATTAATATTTAAGTTATAAAAGAATTAAAAACGGTTATTGGGTAGTTAAAAAAAAAAAAAAACCCTTTCCCTTTAATAATATATATAGATGATATATAGTTGACAAGATTATTAGGTGATAATCTATCGTATAAATTCATGGTAATAATTAGCATAATAAAAAAGGAAAATACATGGTAATAAAAGTATGTATATATTAAAAACTGTAGCTCATTTTTTGTTTTCATTTACTCGTCATTTACCACTCATGTCATGAATTAATACTATTCAAAATTTTCTCAATTATCTTTTGATATTATCGTCTTAAAAGCTCCATTCATCTTTCCCCTTCAATAAAAATGCATTGTACATATATTATAAAAATATATATATACTAATAGGTGTTCTTAATTCATTTGTTTATAAGTTAGGCAATTTAATGTTAACACCATGTGTGAAATCCAACACAATTACTTAAATTTAGGAAGAATAATATTGATAGATTTTTTTTTTAACTATATTATAACTTAAGAAAAAAAAATTTAAATCTAATTTATCCTATTGAAATATCAATATTTATACTATTAAAAAATAATAGTTTTAATAATATCAACCAATATTGTTAAGTTCAACTCAAATAGTTAACATATACATATGAGAATGTTAAGGAATAAAAAATAAATCGAATTAAATCAAAAAGTAAACTATGGTTTGATTGAGCTAATTTTTATAAAGGTAAAATCAAATTAAATTAAATTATATAAATGGTTCAAATTTGATAAGACTTATAACTAACTTATTTGAATGTGGTGCATCCTCACGCTGTAGCAAAGGCGAATAAGGTTTTTCCATTCGGATTACAAGAAAATGAGTGGCATGTGCCGTGTACTACAAGGAGGAGGAGCAACGGACGCATCGTTTGATTTTTTATATATTTTTGTCAATAATATTACACGTTACCCTTTCGAGAAGGGATGATTAAAACCTGTTTTACTTTAATACACCAAAATTCATATTATTTGATTAAAATAATGTTATATTTTTTAAAACGTCAATTTGGTATTGTCAAACTAACACGGGTTGTGGGGTACTTAGAATGATGATGACTGATGAGTGACAGCAATTAATGTGGCAGAGCCGGAGACGGAGAGGAGCCCACATGATTACGCCACATGTGTTATTACAGCATTTAGCGGCGAAAATTGGCCGCTGAATCTAGACATTGAAAGGAAGGTTCGTTAGGCGGCATAAAAAACGGTTGAAATTTACCTTTGATTTTGCTTACAACCAAATTAGGCAATGAGAAGGCAAAAATACCTACCATCATCGTCATCATGCTGCTATTATCACAATAATTATAATAGTAGCAATTTGGTCACTTCTAAACTTTGGCTTAAAAGCATTCACTATGAATTGACTTCCCCACATACGTTTAATCTAAATTCTAACAAATAACAGAGGATGTTTCTATAATTATTGAATAGATAAAATGTAATATATTAATTAAGCAATATATGGTTAGTAATAGTATTATCATAAGAGAATTGGAAAAAAAGAAAAGAAAAGTTAAGATAGGTTTGATATGAAAATAGGTAGATTTTTCTTTTTATAAACATATATATAAATAAGATAATAAGATCTAGCTAAGACTTTTACACTCTAATAAAATTGATTAAGTTCTGTTCTACCTTACTATATATTAGAGAGAGAGGGAATTTGATTTATATGTAATGACATTTTTTTATATGTAAACTTCAAAATCCTATATGTTAATTAATATAAAACATGCTCAACATTTTATGAATAATGTCCATGAGTAATTATTTTCAAGTAACCATATAAGATTCACTTAGTAAATAGCTCCAATCTTACTAGCTAGTGCCATATCACCACTATGAACATATATTTACAAGGATGTTTTGTAAAACTAATTACTCACCAATTAAAAGGGAATTATACTTAATTTTAATTAATTTCAAAATTTGTAAAAGAGAGTTTGATATCAAAAGAAGAGGTTGCATTTACATTATTTATGCAAAAAAGAACATAAATTTATTGAGTATACATTTAAGATCTAGACTTGTATTATTTATGCAAAGAAAAATTTAGATTTGTTAAGCATGCATTTAAAAACTTTGTGAGTTCCCGCAATGACACAAGTTAGCAAATAAATGCATAAGAGATTCAATAATGTTGAAGGCAAATAAGAAAAAATCCAAAATAAGAATAATTATCAATTCTATCAAAGCCGGATTAAAAAGTTAATTCAGGAATGAGAAGAGATTAAGAATCAAGAAGATCAATCGAAATCGAAATCGAACTTGAATCAAATCAAAGTCAATAAGAATATTATAATATAAATAGTATTTATTTACAAGGTAATAAAAATTAATTTCATCTTTGAAAATTGAAAGTTGTAAGTTTTTGAAAATTCATTTTTTTATCTACATTTATTTTTTTTTTAACAAATTGATATAATTTCTAGAAAATATAAGACAAACATCATATTTTGATCTAGAAAAACTTAGTGAGTTTTTATAAGAATCGAGTTGAATTGATCAAGTTAACTGAATTAAATTGGAATCTCTATCAACAAGAATCGATAGGGTGACTTGGATTGATTTTTTAGAGGGACCAAATGGAACTAGATTAGATTGAACAGATCAATCTGAATTTGACAACACTTGTAATTACAAGCCCAAATCCTTAAATACATGATCAACAAAAACAAGCTACATTTTTCCTATAAAAAAATAAGAAATGAAAAATATCGTAATACTATTTCCTAATAAGATATCGATCAACTAAATAAATCCGCTCGATATCTACTCAAGTTGAGTTTGGTTCTTAAAGCCGAATACGCTTGAACTCACATAAATTTATTGGTTTTCTAGTAGGAGGAGGAGACAAAATCCTTCCCTTCCTCAAGAGTGTTTTCCTTCGGTAAGGTTTCTTGCCCCTTTCTTTCTCCTTTCTCCTATTCAAATAACAAAGCAAGGCTAACTATTTAATACAATAAACATATAATCTCATCAAATTCTAGTTGAATTTAACTTCATATTCTGCTTAATTGAACTTAAATTTCAGCCTGGACTAGATTAAGCATATTTACTTATTCTTAATATAAAATAATACCTAGAAAATTTTACTGAGTTAGTGTATCGAGTAATATACTTTTTTAAAGTTTAAATCTAACCACCAACTTTTAAGTTTTAAAGCCAACTTCAGCTTAAATTCAGTATACGTGGTTATTTAATTCATGAATTATCCCTTTGATTTAGGGTACTTTATAGTCGATAATATAAAATTGCTCATGAGCAATTACCTCTTCATACTACCAAATGAAAATATTCTTTTTTGGATCTTACCTTTCATCGACTCTAGACAGATCTACAGCACTCTTTCAAAGTTGACAACAACTTCCTATATCCATCTTGAATCCTAGCTATTCTATTAAATATCTTATTATATTTGACATAAACATAGCATTAATATTTCTTTTGAAATTACAGTTAAATTTCTTGGACCTAACAAGAGTACCTGTATTTTTTTTTTTTTCAATTAATCCTTTTGATTTTTAGTATCTTATAATATGTCTTTTTCAAAAGTTTTTTTTTATTTTTTTATTTTTGACTAACTATGATGTTATATCCATCCCATCAAGAAATAATGTTCATACAATTAAATTATAATGGCTTTTAATCTTTAAAACATGTTGATAATCTTATAATTCTAAAAATGGCATGATTAGCATTTGAAAATAGTTGAGAATTGACGACCCTCCCATTTCAAGGACCAAAGAAAGTAAACCTTGGAATCTAATGGAGAAGATGTTCATTTTCAACATTCTTCATCTTGTTCTGGACGTACCATCAAACCGTTTGTTAAGTTTCCACGAAAGGGAAGACTCCTTTTATCATCATCAGTCAATGTTATCCATAAGTTGCCACAAAGAGGAAGACCTTTTTTTGCCCATCAATAAGGGTCTTGGAGAAAGAAGAATATGATCCCCGTATCGGATACGCTGTCCAATACATACGGCTTTTAAATGGTTAAAACACGGTATTCGCGATTTTCTCCTACCGACTAATACATCAGTTGGTTATGGATCTAAAATTTTTTACACTATTAAGCAATTAAAGTGGTTAATACTTTAATGGGTTTTAGTCAAAATCTACGGTAAATATAAGTGTTAACTAATAAATATAAAACCAAAACAAATTTATTTGAGTATAGTTAGACCTAGGGAAGAGTCGGGTCTGGTCTGATATGTAAATCGGATCGAAACCGGCCTAGAGGTTCATTGAACTAGTATGAACCTGTGAGTCACAAGCTTGAATAGGAGCTTGACCTATTGAGCTTGACAGGTTGACGCAGTTCAATGTGTTGAACCTACCAAACCGGCGAGTCCAATTCTAGATCAAAGGAATTGACAGTTCAATTCTCCAATTTGAATCTAGAAATTAAAAAAATTAAAAAAAAAAGAAAGTTTTTTTATAAATTAAATTTAAATATTCTTTCTAATTAAAATATAAAATAAAATTAAGTATATATTATTACTTATATTTAGAAGTTAATATTGAAATTGAATAATATATATGAGTTTATAAAAAAAATCACTAAAACTAATATTTTTTAATGTTGGTAAAAATAAATAATTATAGTGTAAAATATATTACTTTAATCATCAAATGAGTTTTTCAACAAAAAAAAAACACTAAAAAAGTTCAGGGTATAAGATACCATAAATTTCATACAATCTTATCTAATATTTGAAAAAGTAACTACTTTTGAAAATAATATATTTTAATGATTTATAAAAATGGAAGTGTATTTATAATTTAATATCATTAAAAGTTATAAGGAATATATTTATACCATATATAAAATAACGAGTGTATTATAAATATTAAATACATGTTATTTGTAAGCCCTAAAACTAAGCCAAATGACCGTAAGATTGAACTTAATACATAAAGTTTAGGATGATCGGTTAATGGTTAAAGAATCTGATCAAACCTAAATTATAAACTATAGATAGAAATATTAGTAAAAATAACCATGTAAACTTAAATTTAAGAAAATAAGTAATAAAATAAGAGACTATAAAATTTTCAAATTTTAAGTATAATAATTGTTAATTATCGAAAAGGTGAAAAGTGTAATCTAATAACTAATAAATTACTAGAAATAGATTATATATATACTAAAAATCATAGAATAACCTAAATAATAATTAGGAATGTTCACATGTACCCCACATATATTTACGTATAAATAAAAATACGCGAAATTACTTAAATTGGCTAAAAACTTATTAAATAATTAAAGAAAATTATTAATTAATTAAGAAAAAATCAGAGGAATAGGGAATGATGTGGATTTGGTCGTGGCAACTCAGGAATTGAAGAAGAAAAATTAATCAATCAAAATCAAGCAATACAAAAGCCTAAAATTAAGAGATTTGGGCAATGTCTTGTCCAATTTAATACATAATAATTACTACAAAACTTTATAAATAGGGAAAAAAATTACAGAGCTCATTTGGACAGTTAGAAGTCAGAAAAAATTGGGAGCATCGAAATTGGAAGAGAAAAATTTGGGTTAGGAAAAAAAATAAGAAAACTATACAATAAGAGCTAGCGAACCAAACCCACACACCACCATCATCTGGGATCGAGCCACTACCACCACCCTACTCTAGACCCACCGTCTAGACTGGCTGACGCACCTGAACTGATGTTGGAAGCCTAAAAGTCATCGAACCAGGTGAGTCTCTTATCTACTTTTATTTTGTATAATTTCTTAAAATTATTTATTTTGCTTAGAAAATTATGAAATTTATTATTTTAAGGTTTTATTATATGTAGATTTAGGAAAAAATAGTGATTAAGTTTAATCACGTATGAAAATATAGGGTTCTTAATAAATTAACCAAAATTGAATATGATTAGAATTAGAAATAAATAGACTTAGGAGTATAGTTTGAAGCTCAAAATTTTTTTTGTAAAATGCTTAAGTGATATAGAACAGTGCTATGAGGCCATTTTTTTAAATTTAATTTTCGAAATTTTTAAGTAAATTTTTAGCTCTAAAATGATGGAAAAATTAGATAATTTTGGGTTAATTAGGTGATTAAGTGATTAATTACCGATTTAGATAGTAATTAGATGTTTAGGGATGTTAATCTCTGATATGGAAACCTAATCCTAGCCTTTAGAGTATTAAGTGTAATTAATATAGGACTTAGGTAGTAATTATAGGAAATTAGGAATATGTAGAATTGGAAATTTAATAAATATGAAAAATTAGGGTTATTTAGATAATATAATAATAAAAATCTGAATATAATAAATCTGAAATAAAATTTAATTTTAGGTAATTGTATAAAAAATATAAGATTTTCTTACATCGGGAATAAATTCGGTACCCCAATTAGGATTAGCGTGTACCGAACAATTTAGAACACTAAATTAAGACCTAATATGATATTAGAATACTCGAGCTTAATGTGATTAATTTCACATTAGGATTCGAGCATATTTAAAATTCCAGAATCAAACTACAATCTAATTTAAAAACCAAACCCCGAAATAAGGTAGAATGAATCATTAGTAAATAATAAGTATACATAGAGAAAAGAGTTAAATTATAACTTAGAATATGAATCATTAAAGTATAAGTACTAAAAAGACTTATTTGTATTATAGGATACCTAGAGATGAATCGGCTTGCAATTAAGTGATCAGGCAACTGAGAATTTCTAAGTAAGTTGGGTTATTACTTACTGTATTAGAGTACTATTTTATGGTACTCAGAAACTTAAGATTGTGTATGATTGTGATTGTAAGTAGTTTATGCATGTATTTGAGTATCTGAATTCGTGCTGAAATTTATAATATGATTAATTTTGTATTATGATTGGATTGGTGTGAAATTGTTCGAACACCTTAAATGGAATTTAACCTTATTCGACCCCAATGACCTAAATTGTCATGCATTGCAACCTTTTAGGGGATCATTAGGATTCTCGAACCAAACACCGATACCTTCGATAAAGATAGCGTTGGATAGCAATTGGTCTTTTTCTCATCCTTAACCGAATTAAGTGATAGGAGAGGAGGTCGCGATGAAGATGAGGGCATTGATTCGAAGGATAGTCTTAGGAGGAGCAATGTCTCCATTGCATAAATCTGGGTTTAGTTGCGAGCTGTTGCATAACATGAAAACTCCTCAACCCGGATTAAAGTGGGTGAAATTTCTCTGATTTCATAATGGACTGAACTACGTTGTGCGATGACATTTGCTGATTGCATTACATGAAAATGATTGCTTGATACTCTTGTTTGTGTTTGTATACATTTATAAGTCTCCAATTCAACTTACAAAACTATATTTGCTCATACTCGTATAGATCCTTTTGCAGGTCTTGATTTTTGAATACTTCAAGTATTATGCTGCCCTACAACTATCTAGAGGTTAGTTCTTTTGAAGCTTAGGGTGTGATGATTAATTCGCTTAGCAGTGGATGTATAGCTAAAGTATCCTTTATAGTTTAAAAATGAAAGACTGATAGTTGTGATGTAAATTAGTGAACTGTTATGTTTATGTAGAGTTTCTTGAAAAGTTCTATGGAATTTACATATAATTATATATGTTGATCTAAAATTTGTGATAATTGCTGTAACTTTAGCTAAACATGTAATTAGACTATTTACTTCAAAGTAAGGAGTCATCGACGCTTTGTATAGATTATGTCTATGGTAGGTACTGTAAGGCCAATTACTATCATAGAATGGTTTACACGACGGAACTGTTGCAACTCTACGACTTTGGGGTATAATATTATTCTCTTTACAAAATCAGTCCAACTCCCATATAGATTATATTGTTTTTTAAAGTTTCCTCTAAAGTAATAAAAGAGCACAATGAGTATTGTCTATCACAAATCAAGTCCTATATTGATTATATTGGCAAGCTTTGAGATGTTATTTATAAAAAGAAGTTTACTTATTGAATTCACTAATTATGGGCATAAAGTAATAATTATGCATTATTGAAAATGCAAACTATTAATATCGTATCCAAAAATTAATAGGGTACAAATCATAAATCTTAGTATCTAACAATTAATAGAGTGAAATAATCAAAATTTTAAATTCTTATGATTTATTAGTAGTTTTTTTTTCAAATAAAAAATAAAGATAAAAGAATATTTTTTTCCTAATTAAATCGTTTTAAAAAAAAAAATTAGGTAGTTCACAAGCCAAATGAACCAACCTAAGCCCAACCAATCCTAGTTCAAGACGACCAAACCCTTAACCCAACAAATCCGAGGCTAGTTCCGAGTCAGGTTTGACTCAACCTCAAGTCTAATTATAGCTTATATTGATGAGTAGTGAAAACCCTAAGATGGGGTACCGAAATAATACTCTCTTAATACCACGTGTTTTTAAGTTGTAAAATCTAAAATCAAGTGAAAATTCAATGTGCCAAGCAATTTAGATGATGCGCAAGTGGACTAAGGGATAGATTGATTGACCGATAGATGCATTGGTGGCTAGCATTCGACCTACCTATTAGACAGTTGAATGGAGGAAAGTCGGACTTCAGAGGTCATTCGAAGGCATCGACATTAACCTATTATATTTCCTATTTTACAAGTTTTGAATGTTTTGAAGCTTTAGATTTTTTTTGTAATCTAGATATAGAGTTGTAATAGGATTTAAATACAATAAAGATTATATTCTTATAATAAAAACAATTTTATTTTTGATATGGAGGATTTCTTACTCTATTCCCATAGTTTTCCATCCATAATGGATTAAACAAAAACTTTGGATAAAAAAATCTTTTAGAAGTACGTATTACTTCTAGACACGGTGTAAAAATATGTAAAAGAGAATGAAGGGATTTAAAATCTCTTCATGTAATACTCAAGTTGTGACATTCTCTTCATGTAACACTTGAGTTGTGATGTTTAACCTCTCAATTATATTTTCATAATCAATGTAGGCAACTAGATGGAATCAAATCCTAACTATGGACCAAACTAGTATACTAATGTCGAGCTAAATGCAATTTTAGGGTTTGTCTATGCAAGCACTAGAACAAGGAAAATTAAATTAAATTAAATCCTAACTAAAAGTCGATATTGGTGATGTTGGTAAAATTAAATCTGAGATTATACTGATGGAGATCAGTTGTTCAGCTGAACATGGAATGGGCTAAGGAAAATGACGGATCGGGCTTAAGAGCCCAGTAGTAATTACAATTATAAAAAGATAGCCTTTAGTATTTAGAAGCAGCAAACCAAAATGATTTTAATACATAAGATCATATTTATTGAAATGATTTAGAGATATCAATATTTTAAGAAACTTAGTTTTCCAAAAACTAACTACTTTATCCTTGAATTCTTCCTAAAAGTCCGTTAATATTTTTCTAAAATTTTTATGGTTTCAATAATACATTCTAAACTACCAAAACTTAAAAAATAAATAAAGAAAGAAAGAAGAAGAAGCAAAAAAAAAAAGCTGTTTTTAACATTTGTCAGAGTAACGTTTCCTGTCCGAAAAAAGTACGCTACTGCTGTAAGGATCGTTGATGAGCTCATTCATCATAAAAATTTGTGCCAATAAACAAGCAACAAAATTGCTCTTCTGACATGTGTAATCTGTACGTGGGCAATTCCAGATATCAAGATATTATATATGGGGGGATATTCTATTTTTTTGTTATTAGGAATTATATATATTTATATATGTATGTATGTATCGCACAAATAAAATTAATGAAAAACATACAATTTATAACCTTAAATAGCTAGCATCTAAGCATTTCTCTCCATCCAGAGAACAAAAATTCTACATTTTCATATTGATCTACTACTTGTTCCACTCCCTAGGTTCATTCATGCTCCATTGGGTATTAAGGTGAGGATATGGTCGAGACATGTGAATTTAAGCAAATGAAAGAAGCCATTCGATAATGTACTACCTGAACAAAATCAGAAGCATGATAGTTGGGTATACGAGCAAGGAGAGAAGCAAGATAACTTTTTCCAATACATTACAACAACAAGGTGTCTCGAATCAGCAAGATTAAGCGATAACTGCTCTCAAACAACTACTTATGGAGTCCATGAAGTTATCTAACTCACATTCAGAAGTGCATATAAATTCGAGAAAGTTTCGACATCCCAAGTGGATAACCATGAAATATCCTGGATGAACTCCATTGTCCGCTTGAATGGCTTTTCATAATCAGGGGTCCATCTGGATGGCCTTTGATTGACCATCCAAATAGTCTTGCCTTCTACAATCAGTGCTTATTTTGATTCTCTCCTGTTACGCCCCGAAGTCGCAGAGTCGCAAACAGTCCCGCCGTGTAAACCATTCTATGATAGTAACTGGCCTCACAGTGCCTACCATAGAGATAATCTACACAAGGCGTCAACGACTCCTCGCCTTGAAGTAAACAGTTTGATTAATAATTATACTACAATTATAATAATTATCACAAATTTCTATTAAACATAGATAATTATAAATAAGTCCACAGAGCTTCCCATGAAGTTTTACACAATCACCACAGTTTACTAATTTATAGAATAACTATCAGTCTTTAACACTTAACTACAAGGTCAGTCTAGTTTCACATTATACTAAGTAACTTGATCCTCACATCCCTAGCTTCCAAAAGGACTAACCTCTGGATAATTGTAGGGCGGCATAGTACTTGAAGTGATCACAAATCAGAACCTGCAAAAGGATCTATAAAGGTATGAGCAACTACAGCTCAGTAAGTTGAATTGGAGACTCATGAATGCATATAAGCACAAATAGGGTTATCAAACAATTATTTTCATGCAATGCAATAATCAAGTGTCATCGCACAACGTAATCCGGTCCGTTGTGAAATCAGAGAAATTTCACCATCTCCAATCCGGGTTAAGGAGTTCCATGTTATGCAGTAGCTCACAACCAAACCCAGGCTTGTGCAATGGAAACCTCGCTCCTCCCGCGACTACCTTCGAACCATTGACTTCACCCCCGCCGCGACCTCCTCTCCTGTCACTTAGTTTGACTGAGGATGAAGAAGGGACCATTTTGCAATCCTGCGCTATCCCTTTCGAAGAGGTCGGTATTTGGTTGGAGAATCCTATAATCCCCTAACGGGTTGCAATGCATGATATTTTTGGTTATTAGGGTCGACTAAGATTAAATTCCGTTTAGGGTATTCAAACAAGTTCATACCAATTCAATCAGTTACAAAACCATTCACAATACAAACTTCAGCACGAATTCAGATACATCAAACACATGCGCAAGCTACTTACAATCACAACCATATACAAGCCTAAGTCTCTGAGTACTACAAAACTAGTACTCTATTACAATAAGCAATAACCCAACTTACTTGAATTTGCTCGATCGCTCGATCCTTTAGTTGCGAGCTGATTTGTTTCTGGGTGTCCTATAATACAAATAGGTCCTTTTAGTACTTATATTTTATGGATTCTTATTCTAATTCATAATGTAACTCATTTTCCTCATGTATACCTATAGCGTACTGATGATTCGTTGTACTCTATTTCGAGGTTCGATTCCTAAACTAGATTCTAGTTTTAATTCCTAAGTCTTAATTAGACTTGAATCCCAATGTGACATTAATCACATTACGCTTAGGTATTCAAATGTCCTATTGGGTCATAATTTGGTATTCTAAACTATTCAGTACACGCTAACCCTAATTGAGGTATCGGATTTATTCCCAATGTGTAAAAATCTTACATTTTGAGATATTTACTTAAAATTAAATATTATTTCAGATTTATTATTTTTCTGATTTCTATTATAATATTATCTAAATAACCTTATTTTTTAGATTTATTAATTTACACTTTCACATATTACTAATTTCTTATATTACTTACCTAATTTCCCTAATTAACCATACTTGATACCCAAAGGCTAGGATTAGAGCTCCACTTCAGAGATTAACATCCCTAAACATATAATTAATATCTAAATCAGTAATTAACATCCTAATCACTTAATTAACCCTAAATCACCCAATTTTTCCATCATTTTAGGGCTAAAAATTAACTTAAAATTTTCAAAAATTAATTTTAAAAAAATAGCTTCATAGCACTATTCTACATCATATGAGCATCATACAGAAAAAATTTGAGCTCCAAACTACATCCCTAAGCCTATTTATTTTCCGGTTTAATCATGCTCGGTTTTGAACAATTTGTTAAGGACCCTATATTTCCAGACATAATTAAACTAAATCAATATTTTTCCCTAAATCTACATACAATAAGACCTCAGAATAACAAGTTTCATAATTTTCTGGGCAAAATAATTAATTTTACAAAATTTTACAAAAATCGGGGTAAATAAAGGACTAACCGGTTAGAAGCTTTCTAGCCATCCAAACCCGATCCAAGGTTGTCGACCGGTCCAGGCGGTGGTTCTAGTGTAGGGTGGTGGTGGTGGTTCGGTCCCAGGTGGTAGTGAGTGGTGGTTTTAGTTCACTTGCCTAATCTGCACAGTTTTCTTTCTTTTTTTGTTTTCTAGATTTTCTCTCAATTTTTTCAGTGTTTCGATTTTTCTCAGATCCTAAACTGACCAAATGACTTCTGGAAATTTTTTCCTTATTTATAGACAATTGTAGTAATTAATGTGCATTAATTTGATAGGACTTTGCCCCAATTCCTTGATTTTTGGCTTTTTGTTTGTCTAATTCTCATTGGCTATTTTTTTCTTTTTCTGATTTGAACCTGCCACGACCCAATCTTGGTTCAGCTTATCATCTTCTGACTTTTTCTGATTTTTCCATAATTATTTTATATTTTTCTTTAATTATTTGCCTAGTTTTCGGCCAATTTCAGTAATTACGTGTATTTTTATCTATACGTAAATACATGTGGGGTACACGTGAACATTCCTAATTATTATTTTGGTCATTCTAAAATTTTTAGTATACATATAATCTATCTCTAGTAATTTATTAGTTATTATATTGCATTTTTCGCCTTTTCGATAATTAGCAATTATTATGCTTAAAATTTGAAAATTTTATAGTTTCCTATTTACTACTTATTTTCTTAAATTTAAGTTTACAGGGTCATTTTTACTAGTATTTCGCTAGATAGTTTATAATTTGGGTTTGATCGGATTCTTTAGTCGATCGCCGATCGCCCTAAACCTTGGGTTTTAAGCTCAAATCTATGGTTACTTGGCTTGGCTTGGCTTTAGGGCTTACACCTCCCAAGTGGCCCAGCCGCCTCATTGGTTCTCCAAACGAAGTGTCCCTAAATGGCACTATCAAGTATCGACTAAACTCTTTAGGTTTTGAACTTGGATTGATGTTGCCTTGACTCTGTTCACTTTTTGATCTCTCGTTAGACATTTGGGAACACAATTCTCATCATACTTGTAAATTATGTTATAAGAAGAGAAAGGAAAATAAGGCCTAAGGAAATCTGAATTGGAATTGCTGCAGAAACACATTAAGACACTTGTGTGCATATATTGTGAATAATGTGACTACTCTGTTGTGCAAAATGGGAGTGAATAATGGCCTACATGTCCAAATAGAAGGATAGTGCTTGTTATTAGGGATATTCTATACAGCATTAACTCTAGGTAGTGTCTACATATCAATACAGTTGAGCTCTACATTCAACCTTTCCTTACTCTAGTACACTTACCAACTGTTAATATCGTTGACTCTCCATGGAAAGTGGATGAAGCTTCAGATATTGGAAGCTGGTTCAAGATTGAACTATTAGCATTTGAGCTCATGCTAGGTAAGAGTCATTTGGAGATAGTATACTGGTATCAAAGAATGGAAGGTTGCTTAGGGAGAGAAGCACAACAAATCAATTGTTTATTATCTCTACTACTTGAGGTTTCTAAACAACACAAAGAGGCTTGTATTACTAAAACACCAATGAAAGTCACATTTTACATTAACAATACAAAAGTACAAGAAAAAGGGAAATAGTAGAGCTGTTCTCACCTAAAGTCTTGGTAATTCAAGTGCTAATACATATAAGATTCATCTAAGTCACTACATCTTTTAAGTCCAAAATCAATAGCTTTGTGTCGAAATTTTTGCCATGGAGGATGTTGCTGGTTTTTATATCTTTGCGTAATTTTAACTGTAAAACCATATTCAAAAATACACAAGCCCTGCAGTATTTCCAAGGATGACTATACCACATGGATATGCAATCTTATTTCACCCATGACATGCTACAAGAAGTAGCAGCACTAGATGCTGACAAGACAACAATAGGCTACATATAATTGACTGTAAAAAGGTCAAAGAGAGAGGCATGTAGTGCAGTGGAAAGGAAAATAGCAACAAGCTAATAGCATCCACACAATCTCAATCCCTAGTAAAGAAAAATGGCCAAAGATCAGCCTATAAGGATTGTATTCTCCTCCTTAACGCCTTACACTGCCTTGGCTTGATATTCACAAATTCATCATCTATCTGACAAAATGCTAGTAAACAACAATGAATTTAGACCACCAATCCATTTATCCTGAAAACATTGTCTGGGTAAGATTTGGATTGTGATGGTGAAGTACCTCAATCAACCTTCAGTTAATGATAGAATTTGATTGTATCTATATGGGCTATTAGATAGATGACCCTCAAGGAAAGTAGATGAAGCTTTAGATTTTCTAAGCTGGTTCGAGATTGAAGTATTTGTATATGAGCTCATGCTAAAAGAGTTATTTGAAGATAGTATACTGGCATTAAGAAATGGAGGTTGCTTTGGGAAAGGAAATACGGTATATCTATTGTTTATCATCTCCACTACTACTTGAGACATTAATGGACGTAATTCTGCAAAAGCTTGAGTGAAAAGAAGCCCAATTTGAAGCATATTTGATGCTTCTTTACTTGGAAACTTTCCTTTCAAGTTGGGATCAATACATTCCGTGAGTTTGTTTAAATTGTAATGTTTCCAAATCTGTAAAACACCAAGGCAAGTGGTTTATGCATTAAGGATTGAGAGTATAGATTCTTGGTGAAGAACAATTTTAAAGTATGATCAATAAATGACAGTGAGATAAGAACTTAAAAGTATAGATAGTCGAGAATCTTACCGAATGTAAAATGGAACCAGAGCCCTGTAAGTATAAGCCGTTCTTTCTACCACTTAAAATATCAAGAATGAGAACCCCAAAAGAATAGATATCTACTTTCTCTATTAACCATCCTTTAACAAGATACTCTGGAGCCATATATAACCCCTGCAAAATGGGACGCTATCACACAACAAAACTAGAGAGGCACAAAATCTCCTTGCATTACACCGTCGGTTTTTCTCTTACTAATTACACTTCCTTTTTTTCCTTCATTAGTTAATTTATTATTCTCCAATAACAAGTCTAAAAGCCTACAGCTTATCTATAAGTTTGAGCTTGCTGATCAATTTTCAAAGAGATGCAGATCCATATCTATGTAGCATTAATGGAAAGTTCTCTGTTTTTACTCTCAACTACACCCTAAAACAGCATTTTTACCATCATCACCAACAAACCTTTGTAATTTCAAGGCACAATGCACCAAACATAATTTATGACTTAAGTTGACTCACTTTGATTTAATTTTCTAGATTTCATTTTCTCTTAACTTCACTAATGTTAGAGTGTTAAGTATAATAATGTAAAGATAATCTAGAAATTCTAAAAATTCATATTATATAATAAATTTTTGTATACTAGAGTGAGATTAACCTTAACATACTTTCATCAACCATTCTTATCATAGTATCTAAGCAAGAATCACCACCACCAAGACAATGACCTCATCATCACTGAACGGCTGCTGCCACCACCATACCTATTGTTGGAACTCACCACCGCCACTAAACCAAACCCTATACGCCATCACCAACACTCTACTAACAACAATCTATCTCACCTCTCCAATCAAACCAACAACTAATCACAAGGAAACCCTTCTCCAGTTATAAAAAACCATTACCCACCACCAACAAAACCCTTGGTAGCCACCAATGATCAGCCATACACTACCAACAAAACCTTAAATCTCCATAAACGACCAGCCATCCATCACTAACGAAACCCTAAATCTCCAACACCATTCTAACCTATTTTTGAAACCTTAGTTGATACAGCAGTGGGTTTTGAGACCAAAGATGACGTATTCTGGATTCAAGTAAGAACGAGAAATAGAGAGTGCGAATTGGGGTTTTAAGTGTGAATATGAGTGAATATCACGCACCAAGATATAAACACAACTAAAGGTTGAGCTCAAAATAAGGTTTGATATAACTTACGAATACTAAATGTTGCTCGAGGTTTCAAATGAGAGGTTAGATGTGACATACTAACTCACTCAAATGAAGAGTTCACCACAATCTTAATAACAAGATTGATAAGAACACTAGAAAGATTAAAGAGTCTAATCAATACTCAATAATCCGGTAAAGCAAGCTTTAAGAGCTCAAGAATAACCTTACTCGAAAGAGAAAAGTTTCAAGTGTATTCACTTATCTAATGATTGTTTTCCTTGTCTAATGATCCTCCCTACTAATTACAAATGTTGCTATTTATAACAAGTCCTAAACCCTAATAGCAAAATTGTAAATAATGTATAAGGCCTTAAACGCTAAAGAATTGGGCTCATAAATAAAATAAAAACAAACGTGTACAAAAATACAAAACTATGCGTTTTCTAGGGGAAATCAGCATGCGGTCATTTAATATGTCCTGGAAAGAGTAAGAACCGAATTAGGCAGGTTGGCAATTGGATGTTTAGGTTCGGGAAGGAGACCTTAAAGTCTCGCATTGCTTGGCCAAGACACTAGAAAGGTCAACTCATAATTGCTGAGTTCTAGAATTAGTCGACATTAATCTCTCCATGTCGTGCTGAATGGTTCTCCGGTCTTGAGTGCTAGGCCGTGTAGTCTCTCAGCCTCTTAGCAAACGACAGACTTGATGCTGAGTAAATCCTTTTATTCCTCTCATCCTTCTGGTACCCACTCGACCTTAGCAAGAGTTAATCGGCCTTGTTATGGATATAGTCAGAGGCTGATTCCTACCATTACCGTAGGTTTAAAAAGAAGTCATCCTTGATGTTAAACATTGAGCACAGGCCGGGATGCCGAGCAAACTTCTCTTCCTTTTTTGCTTTACTATGGGTGCCGAGTGTCTCTGAATTTCCTCAACTCTTATGGGGGTCAAGCAATAGCCCTTCCCATCCTTCTAAACTATGTAAGTGTTGAGGAAGTCATCATGGATCACTTTCTGATCATACTCCCATTGTCGACTAAGAAGTAAATTTGCAACATTCATAAGGACCATATCGAAGTCAATCCCATCTTCCTACTATCCTGCCTTGAATGTTATCTAAGCTCTTTTATGTACATGGATTATACCCTTATCATTAAACTACTTCAATCCATAAGGTTGGGGGTGTGAGTAGGTTGACAATTTCATCTTTTCCACTAAATTGGCAAAAATGACGTTGGTGCAACTTCTTCTATCAACAATGAGGGAACAGGTCTTCCTATTCACTAGACACCGCATATGAAATAAATTTTCCCTTTGTCCAGGACCTGCTTTTAAGTCGACTCGCTTGTTCATCATAGCTACAAGTTCATCTAGGTTTTCAGCATAAACATCTTCTTCTATTAACTCATCGATAGAAATCTTGTCACTCTAACTTTTTACTTAAGCTTCGGGTCCTTCGCCCTTCAAGACCATGACCCTTTTATTCGGGCATTAGGATGCAATATGTACATAGCCTAAGCATTTGAAGCATTTCACATCTCAGGCCTTATTGCTGGGTGCCTTTTCTTTCTTAACCCTCTTTGTCTCAACATGAACAGGTCAGCCAGACTCGCCTCTTTCCATCTTCAACTCTAACCTTCTCTCAGCATACTTGTTAGTTTCAAGGCTAACTAGTTGAGATCAATTAGTTAGCCTCTGATGCCTCCTTCTCTTTTGTCTCTCTATTCTTAATGCTAAATTAATCAATTTGTTCAAGGAGTTGAACGATTACAATTCAACTATGCAGTAATGTCATCTTAGAGTCCACTTAGGAACCTAGCAATGGTACAGCCTTATGGCTCGACGATCTTACATCTTGTCATTAAGGTCTCAAACTCTTGCAAATATTCATCAACAATGTTTCGACCATGTCTCAAGTGCTAGAACGCATGGAGTATCTCTTCTTTGAAGTAGGTCGGCACAAAGCGTTAATTCAACAAATGTTTCATAAGCCTCTAAGTTCTGATCGGCTCTTCTCCTTCAACTTCTCACTTAGCAACCAACTTATCCCACCAAAGGCTTGCAAATTCAACAGGGGATGATGAAGCCAACTTAACCTTTATTCGATCATCACACTCATAGCACTCAAACAACTTTTCAACTTAGAGAACTCAGTCGATGAACTCTTTAAGTCGACTACTTCCACTAAAGGTTGGCAATTTACTTAATATTATCAAGTCTTCAACCAGGTGCTCGAGGTTCATCCCTGGCATTCTGAATTGGTCAATTCACCTCGGATCAACCACTTCTGTTGGAGCTCTACTTGGCCATATTTCTTCTCGACCTCGACTGTCTTCTTTGGGCTCCTTGATTCGCCTTAGAGTCAATACTCCTGTCATTGCTTTTTTTTCAACTCAGGTTGGTTTTCTCTTCTTCTCGGTTATTGCTCATCATTATCTAACTCATTGGAACCACTTTTACTGGTGGGTGTTCGTTCCCTTCTTTCACCTGGACCAATATGTCCACAACCCCTAACTAACCTAATAAGCTCTTGAATAGAGCTAATGAGATTCTGAATCTGGTATTCCAAGTTGTCAATACGTCTCCTCAAGCTTCCGTGGGGACTATCACCACTATTATTAACGCTATCTTCGACATTCTTGCCCATACAGTAATTTCGAAAGAAAATTGAACAAACAATAAAATACAATTACAATAACTTAGAAACAGCCACTACTTGGCTTCTGTAGCTACCACTACTAACAAACACTTCCACGACAAATAGACTCAACTATTGAAATTAATGTTGTTGGACTCAACTACAGCACAATACTACAACTACTAAAAACATGAACAACACACTACACTACGGAACAATGATTATTAGAAATGTTCAAACCACAAATCAAACTTTAAAGAACACTAACATGCGTATCTCCCTAAAGCTATGATACCAAGATGATACGGTAGCAAGTCTTAGGACCAAAGATGATGAAATCTAGATTCAAGTGAGAATGGGGAACAAAAAGTGAGAATAGGGGTTTTAAGTGTGAATGTGAATAGATATCATGCACTAAGACACAAACACAATCAGAGGTTAAGCTCGAAATAAGGTTCAATATGACTCATGAACACTAAATGTTGCTAAAGGTTTCAAATGAGAGGTTAAATACGACTCATTAACTCACTCAAATGAAGGGTTCACCACAATCTTAAGAATAAGATTAATAAGAACATGGGAAAGATCAAAGAGTCTAATCAATACTTAATAATCCGGTAAAATAATCTCTAAGAGCTCAAGAATAACCTTGCTCGAAAGAGGAAAGTTTCAAGTATATTCACTTGTCTAATGATTGTCTTCCTTATTTGATGATCTTCCCTACAAATTATAAATGTTGCTATTTATAATAAGTCTTAAACCCTAGTAGCAAAACTGTAAATAATGTACAAAGCCTTAAACCCTAAAGAATTAAGCCTATAAATAAAATAAAGACAAACATGTATAAGAATACAAAACTGTACGTTTTACGGAGGAAGTCAGCATGTGGTCATTCAACATGTCCTGAAGGGAGCAGGATCCAAACCGGGTGGGGTTAGCAATTGGATGTCCAAGTTTGGGAAGGAGTCCTTAAAGTTTCTCATTGCTTGGCCAAGATACCAAAAAGGTTAGCCTATAATTACCAAGTTCTAAAATTAGTCAACACTAGTCTCTCCGTACCATGCTGAATAGTTCTCTAGTCTTGAGTACTAGGCTGTGTAGTCTCTCGGCTTCTTAGTAGACAATAGACTTAATGTTGAGTAGATCCTTTTATTCCTCTCGTCCTTCTAGTACCTGCTTGACCTTGACAAGAGTTGATCGGCCTTGGCTTAAGATAGGTCGACCTAGACATGGATATAGTCAGAGGCAGATTCCTATCACTAACCGTAAACACCAACCACCTACATACCATTCCAACGTATTTTGAGACCCTAGTTGCAAACACCAACCACTTACATACCATTCCAACCTGTTTTGAAACCCTATGTCTGCCGCTATGTTCAATTTGATACAAAAGTCAATTGGTATGATTTTTTGAGTTACAAATGATTTAATAGGTAGTTTACAGCCAGCAAGTTTATATAGTTTGGTTATCATACTTTCATGTATCCCAGAAAGTAAATTAGCGAGCCAATCTTTATGGAGTCTAAGTCCATCATTACATTACCTACATCTTCTTCTTCGATACTTACCTCCATCAAATTGAATGGTAAGAATTATTTTCAATGGGCACGTATGGTTTAAGCTTCTTTTCGTGGTCAAGGATGTCTTAAAATTTTGACCGATTCACCTCTTAAGGAAACTAACAGTAAATATGCTGAATGGGATCAAATTGATCAACAGCATCTTCATTTGTTATGGAACTTGATGGAATCTCAAATATTTACTTTATGCAATGGTTTTGGTACCTGTAAAAAAGTTTGGGACTATCTTAAATTCTTGTATGCCTCAAATGATATATGTATGTTTGGTGTTTTGGTTAATTTCTTTCAACTACAACAAGGAGATAAAGATTTTACTTAATTTTATGGATAGGCTAAAAAATGTCTAAAGGAAATCTATTATGTAATGCCTCTTAGTACTAATATGAGGGAGATACAAAAACAACGTGATCATCTCACGGTTGTTAAACTTCTTCATAGTCTTAAACCAAAATTAGAATCAGTGAAATCTCAAGTTCTTAGATCATTAGAGCTTCCATCTTTAGCTAATGTTTATTCTCACATTAGTAGGGTTTCTATACAGTCTACATCATCTCTTAGTTTGCCCACTGACCATTCATCTTTTGTTAGTCAAATGCCTAATGGTGGGCATGGAGGATCTTTTGGTAATGAGGGGGATCATATAAGTCATGGAGGGCAAAGCCTTAGATCACGTCCTTTCTGTGATCACTGTCAACGCCTAGGTCATACTCAAGAAACTTGTTGGAATTTACATAAACATCCTCTTAAGGATCATGTTATTCAATCTGGTACTCTTACACCTACACATGTTACTTCAGATTTAATGGAACTATGCCTACTTCAGATGTCCGCGGTGAAGAACCTAAGCCATCCACTATTACTTTATCACAGGAAGAATACATTAAACTCCTACAACTTCAAAATACCTCTCAATCATCTACTTCTTCTTCAACATTAGTTTAGTCAAGTAATCTTACCATTTGTCTTACTCAGTCTTCTCCACAACCTTGGGAAGTTGATTCTAGCGCTATTGATCATATGTCAAGTATATTGAATTGGTTTTTAGACATTAATCATTGTTCCACATTACCAAATGTCACTCTTGATAATGAATCTACTTCACCTGTTAGTAAGATTAGCTCTACTTTGCCTATTCCATAGTTTCCTTTGAAATATGTCTTGTATATACCTCAATTACCTTTTAATTTACTATCTATCAGTAAACTTACACCTTCTTTCAACCGTTCCATCACATTCTTTCTTCTTATTTTGTGATACAAGATTTGAGAATAAGGAAGACGATTGGTGGAGGACATGAGTCTTGTAGGCTATAATATATAGACTTTGCACTCACTGCTATTGCTTGCTCGGTTACTATACTAGATCCTATGGAGATGCATTGCCAATTTGGTCATCCATCCTTAAAGATTCTTAGTCTTATATGTCCTAATCTCTAATGTCAATCATGTTAATTAGGCAAATAAAGTCGTATTTCATTTAGTCTAGGAGTTAATAAGCAAGCAACTACTCTATTTCATTTAGTTTATTCTTATGTATGGTGACCTGCACATGTCAATTCTCTTTTTGGTTTTAGATACTTTGCTACATTTATTGATGACTATTTAAGAATGACATGGTTATATTTAATGAAAAATCGTTCTGAGTTGTTTGATTTGTTTTGTACATTTCAATCTAAAATTCAAAATCAGTTCAATTGCTCCATCTATGTTTTTCATATGGATAATGCAAAGGGATATACGTCTAATGGTTTCTAATATTATTTGCAAAAGCATGGCATTATTCATCAAACTTCATGTGCTTATACTCCGTAGCAAAATGGAGTCACTGAACGTAAGAATCGACATGTCATTGAAATTGCCAAAACGTTATTGATTCATATGAACGTGCCTAAACATTTTTAGGCTGATGCT
Source organism: Lumnitzera littorea (assembly GCA_024138015.1). Taxonomy (NCBI): domain Eukaryota; kingdom Viridiplantae; phylum Streptophyta; class Magnoliopsida; order Myrtales; family Combretaceae; genus Lumnitzera; species Lumnitzera littorea. The sequence goes on along the minus strand of JAMXBB010000004.1, from coordinate 111,129,652 downwards.
GTTCTCACTACTTGTTTTCTCATCAATAGAATGCCATCTACTGTGTATAGTAAGGTACCATTGCATCTTCTTCTCCCTAATCAATCACTTTTTCCTTTGCCTCCTAGTGTCTTTGGTTGCTTATGTTTAGTTCCTCAGCTATCCCCAAGAACTAATAAGGTTGATCCTTAATCAATTCGTTTTATATTCCTTAGCTACTCTTGGAACCAAAAAGGGTATCGTTGTTATTCTCCTAAACATCATAAGGTTTATGTTTATCCAAATGTGTTTTTCTTTGAGTTTACACCATATTTTTTTACATCAACCATGTCTTCTAAAGACAAGTCTATCGTGATCTATATTCCTCATATATTGCCTTTCTCATCCTTCCATGATTCATTCCCTATTGACTAGAGTTCCTTTAATACTATACCATCTTCTCATAATGAATCTACTACTTTGCCATCATCTTAAGGATCCCCTCATCTTAACCGACCAAATATGCAAGTTTATATACATCAACAGTAAGGAATCCTACAGGACTCTTCACCTCCATCAACTCCTCTACCAAACTCAAATCCTCCTTGATTGGAATTAGTTCATGATGATCCTCAAACGGAGGCTGACTTGTCACTTACCAGAAGTTGAAGCTAACTTTTCTTAACCTAAGACCAAATTGTTCAAAGCCAAGGCCGAATAGCTTTTGCCGAGGCCGAAGGGAAGAAAAGGAGCTACTCGGCCTTAAGTCTATTGTCTACCGACAAGTCAAGAAACCACACTGCCGAGCACTCAAGGCCAAAGAATAGCTCAGCATAACACAATAGAGATCATGCCAAGCAATCTACGAGTACAACAACTGTGGGCCGACCTCACTGGGAGCTCAACCAAACACAATAAGACTTCCAAAAATCCCACCCCTACTCGGACACCCGACTGCCAATCGACCCCTGCTCGGGCCCATAGATAACTTGGATGTCTGCATGCTGACCACTCCGTTAAGTGCACAGTTTTGTATACTTTGTAAATATTTTCCTCATTTTGCTTATGGGCTATTTTTTAGGGTTTAAGGCCTTGTATATTATTTACAGTTTTACTACTAAGGCTTTAGAACTTACTATAAATAGCAACGTTTGTAATTATCAAAAGAGAATATAGACAGTGAAGAATATTCATACAGTAAATTTACACTCAAACGTTCCTTCTAAAAGTAAGGACATTCTTGAGTCCTTTGAGCTAGCGTTTTGGATTATTAAGTGTGTTGTACTCCTTAATCTCTCGTGTTCTTATCAATCTTGCTTTTAAGATTGTGATGAACCTTTCATTTGAGCGAGTTAGTGAGTTGCCTCTAACCTCCCATTTGAAACCCGAGTAACATTTAGTGTTCGTGAGTTGTATCGAACCTTATTTCGAGCTCAACCTCCTGATTGTGTTCGTACCTTAGTGTATGATATCCATACACATTCATAATCAAAACCCAATTCTCACTTCCTGTTCCTTATTCCAATTCGAGCCCCATTGGCGTTAGAGACACGCTGCATGGATTACGCATCAGCTTCGTTGGTATCAAAGCTTTAGGGAGATACATGTGTTAGTGTTCTTCAAAGTTTGACTAGTGGTTTAAACATTTCTGTTAATCATTGTTCTTTAGTAAAGTCTATTGTTTATGTTCTTAGCAGTAATTTCAATAGTCGATTTTAGTTGCTATAGTGTTTATTAACTGTAGGTAACTGCAAAAATCGAGTAGCAATAATTTCTAGGTTACTATTAGTTGTATTTTGTTACAGTGGAATTTGTGGAATCGTCTTAGTAGTAGTTCTAAGTTAAGTCTAGTTTGAATATGCTACGTATTTGTTAAATTTTCTCTCTCTAGAAATTTATTATATGGACCACAATATTAGAAGATAGTGTCAATAATAGTGGAAACAGTCCTCACAGAAGCTTGAGGAGACGTATTGATAATATGGAATATCAAATTCAAAATCTCACTAATTCTATCTAAGAACTTACTGGATTAGTCAGAGGTCATAGACCTGCTAGCTGAGGTGAAAGAAGGGAATGAACACCCCCCAGTAAAAGTGGCTCCAATGAGCTTGATAATGATGCAAGACAATAGAGAAGAGCTGCCAAGTCGAGGAGAAGAGAAAACCAACCTAAGCCAATGAGAAGCAATGACAAAAGCATTGACTCTGAAGTAAACCAAGGAGTTCGAAGAAGAAAGCCGAAGCTGAGAAGAGATGTAGCCAAGTAGAGCTCCAACAAAAGTGGTCGACCCAAGGATAATTGACCTACTAGGAATGCACAAGATGAACCCCAAACACATAGCCGAAGACTTGACAACATCAAGCTTAAGCTGCCAACCTTTAGTGGTAGTAGCCGACTTGAAGAGTTCCTTGACTAGGTTCTCTGGGTCGAGAAGTTGTTTGAGTGCTACAAGTGTCATAACAGAACCAAGGTCAAGCTAGCCTCATTGGCCCTTGTTGAATATGTAAGTCTTTGGTGGGATAAATTGGTTGCTAAGTGAAATGCCGAAGGAAAGGAGCTGATCATAACTTGGAGGCTTATGAAGAGGTTGATGAATCAACACTTTGTGTCGACCTACTTCAAGTAAGAGATGCTCCATGCTTTCCAACACCTAAGGTAAGGACGAAACACTATTGAAGAATACTTGCAGTAGTTCGAAACTCTGATGACGAGATGTGAGATTATCGAGCCATAGGACCACACCATTGCTAGGTTCATAAGTGGACTCTAAGATGATATTGCCAACATAGTTGAATTGCAGCCATTTAACTCTTTGAACAAGCTAATCAATTTAGCATTAAGAGTAGAGAGATAGAGGAAGAGGAGGCATTAGAGGCTAATCATCCAACCTCAACAAGGCAACCCTAAGCTTGAGAGGTATAAAGAGAAGAAAAAGCTTGAGAGAAGGATGGAGAAACGATAGCCCAGCCGACCTGACTAGGTTGAGACTAAGAAAGTGGAGAAGGAGAAAGTGCTCGGTACTAAAGGCCAAGAAGTTAAGTGTTTCAAATGTTTAGGCTTTGGACATATTGCCTCACAATGCCCAAACAAGAGGGTCATGATTTTGAAAGGTGAAGAAGCCGAAGCTTAAGTAGAGAGCCATAGTGATAAGAGCTTAGAAAGTAAGGAAACAATTAACGTTTACCCTAAGATGGGATAACCCATAGCCTTAACAAGCAGACGAGCCGACATTAAGGAAGACCCAAGTCAAAGGGAGGATTTATTTCAAATCCGATGTTTAGTGAATGGGAAAACCTGTTCCCTAGTAGTTGATGGAGGTAGTTGTACTAACATTGTTTCTACCAAGCTAGTAGAGAAGATGAGATTGCTAACCTATCCGTACCCTCAACCATATGGACTGAAGTGGTTTAATGATAAGGGTATGGTCCATGTACATAAAAGAGCTTGGATAACATTTAAGGTTGGACAATACAAGGATGAGATTAACTTCGACATAGTACCTATGCATGGTGCAAATTTACTTTTAGGCCAACTATGGGAATATGATTGGAAAGTGATCTAAGACAACTTCCTCAACACTTATACTGTTCGGAAGGATGAGAAGAGCTATTGCTTAACCCCTATAAGCATTAATGAAATCCAAAGACACTCAACACCTATGGTGAAGAGAAAAGGGAAGAGAAGTCTGCTCAACATCCAAGCCCGCGCTCATAATCTAAAGTCGAGGACGACTTCTTTTCAACCTCGCAGTGATGATAGGAATTAATCCACGATGATCTCTAAGCCGAAGTCGACCTATCCTAAGCCAATAGTGACCTGCTAGAAGCTAAAGCCAACCTATCTTAACTCGAGGCCAAATAGTTCAAAGCCAAGGCCAAATAGCTTTTGCCGAGGGTTAATACTAGAGGGCCGAGGGGAAGAAAATGAGTTACTCGGCCTTAAGTTTGTCATCTACCAAGAAGCCAAGAAACCACACGACTGAGCACTCAAGGCTAAAGAATAGCTCGGCACAGTACAGGAGAGATCACACCAAGCAATCCTTAAGTACAACAATCTTAGGCCAACCTCACTAAGAGCTCAATCAAGCACAATAAGACTTACAAACATCCCACCCCTGCTTAGACACTTGACTACCAACCAACTCCTACTCGAGCCCATAGACAACTCAAATGTCTGCATCCTGACCACTCCATTAAGTGCACAGCTTTGTATATTAAGTAAATATTTTCCTTATTTTAATTATGGGCCATTATTTAGGGTTTATGGCCTTATATATTATTTATAATTTTTCCACTAGAGCTTTAGGACTTGCTATAAATAGCAACGTTTGTAATTATCAAAAGAGAATACAGACAATGAAGAATATTCATATAGTAAATTTACACTTGAACGTTCCTTTTAGAAGTAAGGATATTCTTAAGCCCTTTGAGCTAGCGTTTTGAATCATTGAGTGTGCTATACTCATTAATCTCTCATGTTCTTATCAATTTTGCTTTTAAGATTATGGTGAACCCTTCATTTGAGCAAGTTAGTAAGTCACCTCTAATCTCTCATTTGAAACCTGTAACATTTAGTGTTTGTAAGTTGTGTTTGTGTTTGTGCCTTGGTGTGTGATATCAATACACATTCGTAGTCAAAACCCCATTCTCACTTCTTGTTCCCTGTTCCCATTCGAGCCCCATTAGCATCAAAGACCTACTGTGTAGATCACACATCACTCCTTCACTTAATCTTGATCTTCCAATTGCACCGAGAAAGGGTAAGTATATCACTTGTCCCTCTACTTGACATCCTCTCTCAAATGTTCTTACATATTCTTTTCTCTCGCCATCATATGCCTCTTTTGTTTCATCATTATCTAGTATTTCCATTCCAAACTCTGTTTTAAAAGCCTTATCTCATCCTGGCTGGCTAGCAGCTATACAAGAAGAAATATTTGCTTTATATCATAATGATACGTAGGATCTTATATCTCTTCCTATTGTTAAATCAATAGTTGGATTTCAATGGGTATTTTCCGTGAAAGTCTTACCTGATGGCATTGTTGATCGATTAAAGGTACATCTAGTTGCTAAAGGCTATACTCAGATTTATGGTGTCAATTATTAGGATACCTTTTCCCCAGTCGCTAAGATAAGTTTAGGACGTTTTTTATTCTCACTTGCCACTACTCATCATTGGCCATTACATCAACTAGACATAAAAAAATGCCTTTCTCCGTAGTGATCTTAAAGAAGAGGTATATATGGAACAACCACTAGGTTTTGTTGTTCAGAGAGGGGACAAGGTCAGTTTATCACTTAAAGAAATCTCTGTATGGGCTTAAATAATCTTCAAGTGCTTGGTTTGGTAGATTAAATTCAGTTGTGATTGAATTTGGTCTTTGTAGGTGTAATTACGATCGTTCTGTATCTTATTGATTGTATAACGATAAAAAATTATGTTGGTTATATATGTTGATGATATTATGATTTCAAGAGATGACCATATAGGCATTGAGAAACTGAAGGAGTTCTTATAATAGAAATTTCAGACTAAGGACATGGGTAACTTGAAATATTTCCTTGGAAATGAAGTTGCTTGATCTAAGTAAGGTATATACCTCTCCCTACAGAAGTATGTGCATGATTTACTATCTAAAACTGGTTTAACCGAAGCAAAACCAGTTGATTCACCCATGAATCCTAATGTGAAGCTCTTATATGATGAAAGAGATCTTTTAGATGACCTAAAGAAATATAGAAAATTAGTTGGTAAACTCAATTATCTTACTGTGACATATCCCAATATTTCATTTGTAATTAGTCTAGTAAGCCAATTTATAAGCTTACCCCATACTAATCATTGGAAGGCTATGCTTCATATTTTACATTATCTTAAAGGAGCTTCAAGTTGAGGTATTTTATATAAGGATCATGGGCATGTGTGTATTGTTGGATATACAAATGCTGATTATGTAGGATTACCATTGGATAAGAGATCGACTATAGGATATTGTTTGTTTGTTGGTGATAATCTTATCTCATGGAAAAGTAAGAAGCAAACAGTGGTGGCAAGATCAAGTACAAAATCTAAGTATAAGGCTATGTCATCAACAACCTATGAATTATTGTGGTTTAAACATCTAGTAGATGAACTTAGGTTTCCTCAAGCACAACCAATGAAGTTAATATGCGATAACCAGGTAACTTTGCACATAGCGTCAAATTTTGTTTTTCATGAACGAACAAAGCACATTAGGATCGATTGTCACTTTGTTCGTAAAAAGCTATTGATTAAGGAAATTAATACATCATATGTGAGATTAGAAGATCAACTTGCCAACCTATTTACTAAGTCACTTTCAGGAGTTCGGGCGAATTATATATGTAATAAGCTAAGAGCATATGATATATACACTTCAACTTGAGGGGAAGTGTTGGAGTATTAAGTATAATAATATTAGGGTAATTTTGTAATTCCAAAAATTCATATTATATAATAAACTTATGTGCACACTAGGGTGGCATTAACCTTAACACATTTTCTTCAATCATTCTTATCAACTAAGAATCACTGGTATTGTCCTCCATTCTTCTACCATAATTGCAGTAAACATTGCAAAGCTACTCTTTCATCCTACATTTCATATTTATAAAAGAAGGGCTGCAATCAACCCTTTCAAAAAATGTTGCACAAGCATGAAGATGACGCAACAAACATCAACTGTAATTTACAGTAATAGAAACTAGCTGGAAAATATCTAAGCTAGTAAATTTTTTGCAAAATGCAATTGCAAAGATCAACATAGATCAAGCAACTTACCGAAAAGGACTTGATCAAGACTTCCATTGGGAACATATTCATACACCAGCAGGCTTTCTGGTCCTTCAATGCTGCATCCTAAAAGCTGGACAAGGTTCTTGTGTTGAATTCCACTAATCAAATTCACCTCATTGAAGAAATCGTCCACCCATTAGCGTGTATTAAAGACTAGTCTTTTAACTGCAACCACTCTTCCATCAGGAAGGTTTCCCTGGTACACAAAGCCAGCTCCACCTTGGCCTAATTTCCGTGATTCATGGAAAAACTCTGTAGCTTTCTCAAGCATTTCATACTTAAAGTGCAGTTTAGACCTCTTAAAAAATGCTGGTGCACGCTCAAGGTTCCTAAGTACTGAGAAACAAATCGACCAAACAGTTTAACACATCAGATAGAGAACTCTTAACTGCTACAAGTCTTTACTTTGATATAAAAAAACTACCTAGAAGTTACCGAAAGGAAGATGCATACTTGAACTTAGCACTTACTTTCTCTTTTCTCGGAAATTGTTTTATATCCAATATATGCCCCACTAAGAATGAGATAAATTGCAGCCGCAGCAGCAGCACATAAAGCAATTGCAATGATCACTCCAACACTATACCTAGACCCTTAAGAAAAAAGAATAAAGAAGCTACAGTCAGCATTTATCTCAATTAACGAATCAAGTAAACAGAAAATTGTCAGATCTAGAAATCTACACCGAATTACCTCAATAGTAACTACAAGAAGTAGCTTTTTCATTTTAAATATTATGTGTTGCATAATCTTAGTTTGAGTTCGGTCTTACTATGAAAGTGTTACTCTACTATTAATTGTACAAGTGTGATGCCATTGGTAGCCTAAAACACCCAAAATCAAGACTTTTCTTTCATCGCTTGTATTCCAAACGCTAAATCAAAGAGAGCCTCAAGGCAAATCCAAGACCTGACCACATTAAATCCTAGAGTCGAAGGTGGAGTAACGTTTTTATGATGGATATGCAACTAAAAACAACATAGATATGCAAAAGTGAAAGCGCTCAAAGATTTTTTTTTTTTTTTTAATAATTAACCCTTCAAATAGGTTTTAGTAAGATCTGCCCCACAGAAAGAAGGAAAAAGAGCAATATATATATATATATAAATATATATATATATATATATATTTCTTTCTTACCTCCATTAAGTGAGATGTTGTAGAACTTTTGAGTTGAATACCCCAGATAGCACCCAGCATTGATAACCCTTCCCCCATCTCCAGGAACACAACTCCTCAACTTCAATGCAGCATTCTCTAAACACTCCCTACACCCATTAGCATTAATAGTACTCAAACACTGCCCCAGTGCATAAACCCCCACGGAAAGCCCTTCCCCAGTCTCTTCCGCCACCGCGAAACCATTATTCTCAACCGCGTTGTCTGTCAAATTTGTCAGTACCTGATCGACCTTATCACCAAACGCCCTCCTCACGTTCTGATCACTCGAAGCTACATCGTCACTTGAAGCACTGCAAGTAACATTATCATTCTTAGGATCGAGCGTTTCGTTGTAGAAGTTATAGAAATCATAACGTACGAGGCATCCATCCAGGTATAAACAACCCCAACGGCCAGCACTAGGAAGACATCTTGGGATTTTGGGTCTGCCACTAGCAAAACATAGGAGACAATCATCCTGGTCTAAATCGGCATGGCAATGTGCCAAACCGTAAACTTGAGGAAGTGGTGTGGTTACGGAGGCATTTCCCCAGTTTTCATTAGTTAACTCCGATGAAATATCTATCATTACAGTGAGGAAATTTGGGATTAAGTCCGAGGTTAGTTCGACTTCTAATGTGGAGTTTCCACATATTAGGCCTGCTTCTGTCGATCTAGGATCACCGGAGGCTTCATGCATTGAGAAAAAACAAAAAATAAGGAAAACCCAGATGAGATAATCAAAAGTTGACGTCAAACAAAAACTGGTCCAAGACGACAAGTGAGAGCAGACACAAGGAAGAAAACACCCAGTAGAGATAATCAAAAGCTGATATTGAAAACAGCAAACTGGTCTTTGTCAAGCTTTGAGAATAGTTTCAAGCTGAAATGACAGCTATTTAACTGTTAAAAAAAGAAGAAGAAGACCCTGAATATAATTGTGTGGACTGCTGTTGCCTTTTGGTGCAGATTTGTTTGGAGAGAATGAGATGGGACTGGTTTGCCTGCAGCGGGTGGTCGTTGGTTATTGAATATGTATTTCTTTCCTGGGACCTGAATGCGTTGACAAATAGAACAAATAATACGTGACTTCGATGAGAAGGAATATATATAAATGATATTTATACATATACATATAGTAGTAGTAAGCGTTTCGTGGTTCAGAAATGCGGAATTCCGTCTCGATCATGATTTGTCAAAATCCTTGGGTGCAAGTTGTTTCGCTTGGACAGGCCATTTAGTAAGCTTTTCAATGGAAGTATTTTAAAATTATCTAACTTGAATTATGAGAATATAAATTTTTGAGTATATATATATATATATTTTTAAAAATTGTTATTCATATTTTCATTAATTAAAATATTTTTGCTACATATATTATATAGTAATCCATTTATACGATATATTAATACTATTCATTATTTTCTCAACAATCTTTTAAATCTCATCATCTTAAAAAAATCTATTCATTATTTCTCTTCAACAGCTATAAATTTTACATATATTATATAAAAAAATTATTAAAAGTAACCTTACTTCATCTATCTATAAGCCATGCTTTGTTTGAGATCCGTAATAATTTTATTGAGATTACCTAAAAAAATACATCATGAGGTTATCATAATGATATATATATATTTTTTTTTATAATCATGGTTGTTGATTAAACATGGTAATATGTGAATAGATAAATTAGATAAATAAAAATAATAATTGAGAGATCGATTTCCTGTTTAATTACCAAAATTTAAAAAGAATAATATCAATAGATACCTAAACACATTGAATGTAATGCAGCCTTTACGCTGTACGAAAGGCGGATAAAGTTTTATTATTTTGATTCGATGAAAACGAAATGCGAGGCATGTATTAATTTAACACACGTGGGAGGAGGAGAAAAGGAACTTATGCAACGGTTGATTCTTTTTTATTTTTTTAATAACATTATATATTATAATCTGAATAGCAAAAAATATTCGGACCTCATCTTTCAATAAAACATAAAAATTCAAATATCTTATTCATATCATTAAATTATCACATTAATCGTTATAGACTAGAATTTGATTCAATTTGGTTTTATCAAATTAACACTGAGTTATGAGGTATGAGCTACAGCGATGGATGGGGGCGGAGGCTGAAAGGAGCCCACGGGATTCCCCATGTGCACGTGTGTGATTCCAACATTTTGCCGCAAAAATTGGCTGCTGACTTTCCGACACCAAGTCAACTGGATGAATCCATCTTTATCTTTGCTTTAAAAATTTTCAAAAAAAAAAAAGAAAAGGCAATGCAAATGTAACAATTCCTTCCATAATAATGATAATAATAAAAACAATACCAGCAACAATAATAATTTAATCACTTCCAAACTTTGGCTGAAAATATTCATTACGAGTTCATTTATGTACTACATTTAATCTAAATTCTGAAAAATAAAATAATTGAAGGATATATCAACAATCATTGAACAGTAAAAATGTAATATACTAGTTTTTTTTTTTTTGTCTTTTTGGCCAAGAATGTGATATACTAGTTGAATAATTATGGTTTTTATCATCCTAAGAGAATTGAGAAAGAAATAGTTACGATGGGTTTTATATAAAAATAAGTACACTATACTTAGGGGTGAGTGCGATTTGGTTCTAAAATGCCCCAAAATTTCAAAAACAAAAACATGTATATGATGCCTTTTTTATCTAAAATTATGACATTTTTGTTATTTCTTTAGTGGGTACAGGCAATTTTGTCCTTTAAATTGTCTAAATCTCCCATCTTCCTACTAACACAAACTACATTTCCTACCCCTCATCTTTCTTCCCTTACTTTCTTTCCATCACATATTCTCTAATTGTTAGGCAATTTCTTCACCCTCTTACCATCAAGAAGCAAGAAACAATTCGTTTCTACATGATTGAAAAGGAGAAATCAAGGGAAAATTGGAGTTTGGTCATCAAGTTGAGTAAGTTACAAATTTTGAAAAGATTAGAGCTTGATTGACACGAGTTCTTAATTAGTATATGTTTGGTTTGTATGTTATGCAGCTATAACTCAACTTGTGCATGTAAGAGTATGAGTTGCCAACAAAATCCAAGTTTGATATATATTCTCTTGTTTCTTTTAAGGTTCAGGTCTTAAATTATTTATTGAGGTTAAGTTGTGAATTTGCAGATGGAGGAGTTTTGCATTGATTGTTGGTGAATAATTGATGTTATTGGACTTAAACGAAAGGGATTGTGATGATAAAAAGTTAGGATAAGAGAGTAGATTGATGTTTGATCTAATGCTTAAAGGAGGAGTGAAAGTTTTGTAAAGTTTCATGAAATAGATTCTGCAAAATTGTAGAATCTGTTTAAATCAACAAACTAATTCCAATGGAACCATTAGGTTGGTTAGCTTGACCATAAAATGCTGATAAGAATCGTATAGCTGCTTCTAAGTGAACAGTGTGGCTAATCCTACTCAACATGCTAGTCAAATTTCTTTTCTTTTTCTTCTTTCATTCCTTTTTCTCAACTCAATTTCCTTACATTCAAACCTAATTTTTAAAGTGTATTTTATGCCTCAAACCTACTTTTAAGCACCTTAAATATCATAACTTAATTTCAAACATGTTTGCCAATAAAATCAAACACTTTCTTAAAACTCCTCTTTTAAGTTTCTTGTGGTTGGTAAAGTAAATAGCAAAACCAAAATTAGGATTTAGGAGAGTTACTTATGAGTTATGAATGTTGCATAGAGCCTTATTGTGCGTACCCTTTAATAGGTTATGAAGAGTTTAAGACGAGTGCTAGTGAACTATCCATTTCAAGTACGGGATACATGTTTGCTTTGTAATGCATACTAGGATAGTTGATATAATTGAACTTAAGACAAACTCAAATCTTAATAAAATGTATTGTTTTTGCTTAGCTTCGACCATCCATTGATAAGATTAAGTGGTGCTGGTGAGGTATCTGGTGATATTTACGCGATGTTATCTCAAGGGAGTCCCGCACTAAAAGGATCCAAGCAAATTTAGGATAGTAATCAGTTACTTGGGTATTAGGGAGTACTTACACTAATACTATGTTGCTTGTCAAATTTAAATGAAAGATAATAAACAAATGCGTATTGCAATTTGGTACTTGTTATGCATGTAAGTTGTTTCATGGCTATTCATGCGTAAGTACTTTCATATTCCATATTAAGCATAACTCACTCTTCAGGGATTTTTTTTTTTTTTTCAGCCAAAAGTTCAAGTTATAATGATATTATTGAGATTTATAACTATGCGAGCTATGATTACTATTATTATTATGAAAGGAATGGAGATTACTACTTTGATAATGGGTCGATTTATGCGTGGAATAAACAATAAGCATGCACTGGAGCTGAGATATGTAACATGTTATTTATGTTGCTTATTGATTTGCGAGATGGAGCTGCCTGTGACTCTGTTAATTATGTTTTTTTTTTTTACATGTTTGAGTTATAAGATTTTTTAGTTAATATGGTATAGTTATGTTATCCTAGGCACGTTAATGCTATATCTTTGTGTAATTAGAGATAAGTAGGTATTTATGCCTACTCTTTTATTAATAATTAAGGAGTTGTTTATGTTAGAGTTGACAGAATATTATTAATTGATTGTGGATTATAAACAAATTACAAGTTCTTAGACACTTTAGCATGTCAATCTTTAAAGATGACACGTGGCAAGCTATAGCTCCCCAAGTTCTAAGGACATTACAGGTTCTGTACAGTTTGCCTCCATGATCAAACTAAACCTAATATTATGGTTCGTTTTTTTTTTTAAATTGAACATAATCATACGATTCAGTTTGTAAATTTTCTATATCTTAAAAAAAAAAAAAGTTATTTCAGTTCGATACACAATTCAAACTATTATTGCAAATTATTTTTCTTAAACTATAGAGAATAAGATTTCAAATCGTAATCTAACTGCTTCTTTATCTTTTGAAATCTTTGTGGAATTTATATAGTTGTTTAATAACTTAACATTTCATTGCTCTAATTCACCACTCTATATTTACCTGCTTTATTAGATGACCTTCTATGCTTGGACGTGTCTTATTCAACAAACTCATGTTTCTTTGGTGTATCTGCAAATTATAATTGAACAAGGGTGACTTCTCAGTTATATGTTTCTTTTCTTAAATTTTCTATTAAACAGGGATAACTTCTCAATAGAAAGTGATGCTAGCACTCCAAAGAGATGGCAAACCAAGGAGATAACAGAAGAAGGGAAGTTAATCTTGTAATCATCAATCAAGATTCAAAACTATACAAATTAGGTTCAATGTTAATGTTCTCTTAACCCAGTGTTAAAATTCATTATGGGAGCTTCTTGGGTTCTATTTATAATAAGTTTACATGTAAGAAGTTGACAAGAGAATAAAGTTAAACCACTATATCAAAACTTTAGGAATATCATTCTTTTTTAATATATAAAATAACGATTCAGTTCAGTTTGGTTTCCTTAGTTGAATTGAATGGTGAACCAAAATACTAACGCCAAACGAAATCGTGAACAGATTCAATTGTAAAAAATCGATTTTTCTATTCGGTATGGTTTAGTTTGCAGTTTGGTTTACAGTTTTTTTCCCAATCCTAATGAGACCTGTGGTATCCCATAAATCAACAATCCAGACATGAATATCTAAGTATTAAGATAAAGCCCTGTCCTTAGGGTCAATAATTGATTTAGGGCATCTAGAAAAGTAAACCAATTAAACTAAAAACTTACGAAAAACATGATGATCCTAATCAAGGAGTTCTCATAGGTTTGAAAATCTATAATATAATAAGAATATCAAGAATACAATCAAAATACTAAAAATTTATTTTATATAAGATCTTAAAGTCAAATTTAGGGCAATCATACCTAAAGTCAAATTTAGGGCAGAGCTTTTGAGAAAAGTTATTTGATTGAACCCGAACTTTACCACTGAGATAGGAAAGTTAGTTAAAGTGACTCAGAGAAGTAAGATTTTGAAAATAATTATCCAAAATCCTAATTTTTCCCCTAGAAATATGATTACTTAATATAGTCTAAAATTACTTAAAACCTTTAAAACTAAGTTCAAAATGCGATGAAAACTTAGAAATAAGATAATTAGGCAATAAAAGAAAATAATATAACATAATATACTATATGAGTATACACGTATTTTTATGAGTATATGCGGTGTATATAATAAATATATCCGTAAATTAACCTAAAATAATATAATTATGCATAATGAGTGATAGAATCACAAAATTAAATAGGGAAAAATATCTTAAAAACAAAAGATATACTAGAAACATGATTACATGTATATAATTACTCATTACGTATATGATATATATAGAATATATACCCGTATATTAACAAAAATCATTAAATACTAATATAAGATACCAAAATACCCTAAAATATTATCTAAAAATTATAAAAAATAAATAAATAATGACCTGAATTATGATTAAATTAAATGTTGAGCAGCTTAAAAAGAATAAGCAGTTACATCAAAAGCAAATTTATAAAAATTGACACTTCTTACTATGCGTTTTTCGAGGAAAATATTAAAATAAATTACTTAATAATTAAGAAAAAATTCAACTGACCTAAACTACTATAAATAGGATCTTAGGATTCAGATTTAACATTTTGGCAACCAAGAAAACCTAAGAAAAATTAGGAAATTTTGACAAAAAAATAAGAAAAAAATAGAGCAAAGATCAAGTCTAACTAGTTCCCCAACCATTCAATGACCTGACATAGAGTTCCAAGGCCACTTAGCAGAGCCACCACTGACTAGATCAGCTGACAACCTCTCTCAGGCCAACGGTGGCCGAAGCTCCAATGAACTTAGGTTCCGAGTTTTTATCCTATTTTTCTCTATTTTTGAAAAATTATTAAATTAATTAGGAAAAATGTAAAAAAATAAATTCCTGGGTTATTTTATTTTTAATTTCATTTAGCAAATTTATTTTTACAAAATTAGGAGTATTTAATGTACTTGCTTTAAATTAAATATACTAAATGATGTAGTTTCTAGATCAAAATTTTTGTGTAAGATACTTATGATATATAGATAATTTCTATTTAGCCCAATTTTTTATTGAATATTTTTAATATTTTTTATATTTTTCGGCCCAAAAATAGCTTGAAAATAGACTAAAATTGTGAAATAAATAGGAAATTATAAAATTAAATGATGAAATGGACATATACTAATTTCTAGTGAATAATAATAATGTTGGGACACGTTGAAATCAATTTGGTGCAAAAAGGATATTAATTAGGTAATTTAGGATAATTCAAAAGTAAAATCGTAAAGATGAATATATAAGTAATAGATCAAAAACTTGAAACTAAGTACTAACTAAATTTCACATATTTTTAGGAGTCCATAGAAATTTTCGGAGAATTATTTGGTAACCTAAGCTATTTATTATGAATTTACATAGTAAAATAGCTTAAATAACAAACCAATACCCAATTCTAATAATAATAGGTTAAAATATAATAAATAAGCGAATAAAAACTATCTAGTTTTGTATTGGTCAGATTGGATAAAAATTATATTGTTTAATATATTTAATGATATTTTAATAACCGAGATACATTATAGAGGTATTAGGGTTAGATAATATCTATATTATAAGTTATATTGACAAATTAGGTAAAATATGGTTTAATAACATAAATTACATATAGTATGATAATATTTTATTAGATACGCGTAACTATGTTAGAAACTCAAATTACCAGTTAAAAGTCATCTTTAAAAATTAAGACTTATAATGAGTATCG
Organism: Lumnitzera littorea; assembly: GCA_024138015.1. Classification (NCBI taxonomy): domain Eukaryota; kingdom Viridiplantae; phylum Streptophyta; class Magnoliopsida; order Myrtales; family Combretaceae; genus Lumnitzera; species Lumnitzera littorea. The sequence goes on along the minus strand of JAMXBB010000004.1, from coordinate 111,113,907 downwards.
TTAAATCTATACAAGCCCAACGACACTATTTTTACTAAAATTGGATAAACTTAGGTAATATAACCTATATCTCTACAATATTACTGATTTACATACTATTATAACTCTACCGTAATCAAAACATGATTTAAACGACTAAAAATACGTTTTAATACAATTGGAATGATATATTATATGTAATAGTATAATTGTATATATTATTAATACTTAATAACTTAACTCGATCAATATAATGAAACTATATATTATTATATAATAAAAATGATAATATACTTTATATATATATATATATATATATAGCTACTTTAAATAAAACCCTAATGTTTTCTTAACCATTACGAAAATTGAATTTAGGTTTTGTATATATAGGGCCTCCCAATAATTAAACCATTGACGACACGAGTTTTTCGAAGTGAGCGCCAAGACAAATAAGTGAAATCAATGCTTTACTACATTTTTGGATATTATTTCAGAATATCTAAGGATTTTGATATGTATTGGCTTATGATTGTAGTTAGTTGTTTGTACGTATACAATACGTGTGGTTGGGTTTCAATTTGCTGTGATGAAAGTTGAGCTCTATGATATGATTGTTCTGTGAATATTATTATTGAATTATTTAAGCTTGATTAATCACCCTAAAAAGATAAACTAACTCAAACTTAGCTTAATATCTAATTTGATATGCATCGTAACCCACTAAAGGTAACGACTAGGATTCTCGAGCTAAACACGGATTCCCTTCGATAAGGATAGCTGAAATGGTCATTTCCCCACCCTTAGCCTAACTAAGTAACAAGAGAAGAGGTTGCGACAAGGTTGGGGGCCGTAATTTGAAGATGGTCATAGGAATAAGGTGTTCTCAATTGCATAAGCCTCGGTTTGATTTCGATCTGTGAGTGTGTGGCGTTAATCTCCTCAACCCAAATTAGAACGGGTAAAATTTCTTTGATCTTATGACGAACTGGATAATGTCGTGCGATAGTATTTGCTTATACATATATTGCATCTAACCAACTTGATTGAAAACTCTGGTTACGATGTGTTGAATGCATACTTCTGTCTCTACCCCTATTTACTGAGTAAATTATCGCTCATTCTCCTATAGTTTGTTTTGCAAGATTCAAATGGCTTATAAGTGCTTATCTAACACCAGAACCCTAATAAATTAGGATAAGGAGTGAGATACAACAAGAAATGGCTTTTTATTGCCCTTGGTATTAACTTTTTATCTTTTAAGGAAAACTACACAAGACTTCTCAAAGGGATTAGTAGTTTTCAATATTTTGATTTGTATATGAAATGACAGATACCTGTGGGATTTACTACTACTTTTTTTATAAGGTTAAATGATAAGTTGATTATTACAAATTATTTCACAAGATTACTCTACAAGTTATATCAAACAAGTATCGAATTAGACGCTTCAAAGGGGTAAAGTCGAGTACGTCTTGTATGAACTAGGTATAAGATAGTAGCTATGAGGACAGTTTCTATCTTAAGATGGTATACACGCGAGACTATTATGACTTCGCCTTCTCAAGGCATGATAGTACCTACTTTCATTACTTTTTTGATAAATAAGATAATTGAAACTAGCTAAGACTTTCACACTACCGTAACATAAACACTACTCTTTTAACGAGATAAACCAATTTTAATTCTCCCTCTCCAATTGTTAAAAAAAAAAAAGAATAAATGAGAGTATAAACCTTGTAAGTTTAGCGTTTTAAATAACAAATTGATTTAAATATTATAGGTAATTACCCTAACTCAACAAAGTTGATAAATTTAAAACTAACTAAATTTTAAACTAGAACATAATACGAAAGATAAAAACCTTAGAAAATTAATTGAAATCTAAATCGCGTGCAAAAATCTTAAATTCGATGTATGCGTAAATACTTAAAATCAAACCCGAACTTTACTAAAACTCTAAAACTATAACTTTAAGCATATAAAATGAATAAATATAACTTAATAGTAATATAACCATAGTCGATTGCAATTATTAATTAAATTACGTAATTGTATATAAACCCTAATGAAAACGTTAAAATAACTCATAAATATTATCAACGTAACGGGTACCAATTAAATTAACAAATTTTCAAAAAACCCCAAAATTAATTTATAAATATTAATTTTATGATTTTTATATTTAGAAAAATTACATATATTTATTTTTCTTTTTCTTTTTCTTTTTCTTTCTTCATCTTTTCTTTTTCCTTTTTCCTAATTTTTCCTCTTGCTTCTACGTAAAATCTAGCAGCTCATGTTTTTCTCAATTCCCTTTTTCATTCTCCAGGTGTTATGCTCTTAAACTAATTATGTCCTATCTTCATTAATGCAAGCATTTGATTACTTGATTTATAAATTACTTTGTTCTTTTTTTTTTCTTGTTTCCTTTTGCTTTGTACATGCTTGGAAGTTGGAAACCATAAAACAAAAAGAGAGAACCAAAACCAAAGCAAAACATACGCACACAAAACCAAGAAAAGAAAAGATAAAAACCAAAACATTTAGAAGAAGAAGAAGAAGAAGGTTAAGGAGATCTAATCAATTATTTTACTAAAGTAATTAAGTAAGTTTATGTATTTTATTTGTACATATATATATCATATAACATGTACATATATATTGGGTATTTGTTATTTTTTTATTTATTTATTTTATCTATTACATGTATGTATGCGTGAATGTATATGTATATTATATATAGTATATAGTATGTAAATGTAGGTGTATATAATATATATTATGTATTTTCTTATGTGTATATATGTACACGTAAATATATATATGTGTATATGTACATAGTATTTTCTTGAATATCATATGTATGTATAAATGGGTATATATGTGTATGTACATAGTATTTATTCTAGTATATGATATGTATATACATGTATTGTGTATTTTTGTATATATGTACATATGTATATATTTTGTATTTCCTTTATGTGTGTGCATATATATATATATATGTGGGTAGGCGTAAATATGTATAGGAATATATATTTAGAATTTTGATTTTTTTTGTTATATATATGTATACATGTATAATAGGAATATATATATATATATATATATATACTTATTAGTTTCAATTTATAAAATTTTTGTATAATATATATATATAAGGGGCTGAACGTGATATGTATGTATTGTATTATTAAGTGTACTTCGTATTTTCATATATATATATATATATATAATACAACCATATATGTATGTATGTATATAAAGTATAAATACATGTATATTATACTCATACATATAGTATATAGTATATAATTAAAGTAAAAATAATTTAATATATAAAGTATAGTATACATATAAATGTACATATATGAATAGTAACATATACGTATACGTAGAAATACGAGTATATTTAAATAGTATATATATAATATACTACAATGTTAATTTAATAAATAAGGTAACTTAATAAATATATATAAATATTTATGTATACTGTAACTTTAGGAGAAATATAATAAGTAAGTAAATTAGAAAATTTAATAAAATATAGTAATAGATAATAATATATAATTATAACATAAAATACAAAAAATAGGAAAATTATAGAAAATAAGGAAAATTCATAAGTGTGACACATAGCACTCCCATATGCTGCCACATCATTACTTAATTATAAATTAAGTAATTTTCGTAATTAATAATAATAATAATAATTAATGAATTAATTAGAAAAATAATAAAGTAGAAAATTTTGAAAAAATAAATCTTAAACCCTAAAACTAAGTAAAAAAAAATGAGTAATTATGGTAAATTAGACCCAAAATAAGAAAATTACAAATTATACAATACAAATAATTATTAAATTGTAATTATACTAAGAAAAGCTTAAATTGATATTTTATAACTATTTAAATCAAAATAATGAAGTTTGTGATATTTTTACATTACAATTAAAACTGCAAGTTACAATGTTTAAAACGGACTCCACTATGAGAAAGTACGCTAAAAAATAATTAAAATTGATTGTAAGTTCATAAGAATCCGAACTAAATTGAAAAAGTTATACGCGATTAAAAATTTAAGATAATCTAAGTAAAAAATTTAAGTTAAACTATATTTATATCATACTTGGGTTATAGTGAAAAATTAGACAATTAATAATAGATATTTAGTTAACAAGGAAACTTAGTTTTTTAGAACACTTATAATCTTTCTTATCTTTTAAATATTCAATTATTGAGTTCAGGAATTCTCAAAAACTAGGAAAGTAAGCATAACCTAAGTAAGGAAGTTTTTATGATTTTCTAATTACTTGTTGTTTGTTATTTATATGCTACTTGTTGATTGATATTGATTCTTTGATTGAATGACTGATTGCTTTGTGTGTTATTATCCGTATGATCACTTTCTTAAATTGGTAAATATAACTGTTCGACTAAATTAACTAGTTATATCATATGTATATGACCCATTTGATATACTGATGGAAAGTACTAGCTTTGCAAGTTTTTGAGAAAAAAGTATTTCCGAAAAATATTTTTCCAATCTTAAATATATTTTGTTTGATTTTATAAGAGCTTGTAGTAGCCATAAATAATATTTTTATCGTTAAGGCAAACTTAGCATAGTGTCTCCAATTAATTACGAGAGAACTCACATATTTATACACGTGGGGCCTTAGATATATATTGATTGTAAGATAGACTTGCTTTGTATGCCCGAAAGACCTTTGATATGTTTGGTGGGCAGCTCTAATTTGAGTCCGCTTATATTGATTGTTGATTCTTGGACTAGAGTAATAATCGAGAAAAAGGTCCGATGGAACCGTACCCTTGACAATCCTATGTGGTTAAGGTGAAGTGCTCCATGCAAGTAAGTACAGAGGAAAAATCGACATGTAGACGATGTAAATCTACACCTTCCATAGTTCCGAACTCCTATAAATATGTTACTTACATTTTGTATTCATCACGCTTGCATTCATTTCGTATGTACAAAGCTGGTATGTGTACTAATAATATTCAATAACTCGCTTAACGGAAGTAATGAGGAACGAACTCACTAAGCCATAGTTTGCTCATTCCCCTATAGTTTCTTTTGTAGGTTTTTTGTAAATAGGGATTGAGATAAGTTTAAGAGTAGAGTACAAACTGAAAATAGGTTTGGAAATGTTAAGATTGATTGAAAAGTATATAGCACTATAAAAACAATTTATATAGAGTGTATTCATATGATAAAATTATGTAATATTTCTTGTAAAATAGCAAGTTGTTTTACCTTGTCTTAGTATTTAGTAGGGAATACTAATTCTCTGTGGTTCTGATGGACTATGAAATATCGAATATCTATAGTCACTTATATGTTATAATAAATTAATTAAATTAAAAATTAAAAACCTTAATGACTAATTGTTTAGAGTCTTGTAATTTCTGACTTATAAAACGGTTTTTGCATTACAAGTGCATATATAATATGAAAATTTTAGCTAATCTTATTAAGCTCTTCTTAAGATCATGATGGAGAGAAAGAGAAGCAAACCTATATACAATCACATTTTCCGATATGTGGATACCAAAACCTATATATTAATTAATCAATATAAGATATACTCAAAATTTTATGTATAACCAGCTAAACCTATATTTTGCATAAAGAATCATTTCTAGGTAGACAAATAAGGTTTATTTAATAAATAGCCAATCCTATATCACCTCTATGAAGATATATACTTAACTTAAATATTTTATAAAACTAATTGCTCATCAAATAACCCATTTAAAAAATAACAAATTATGCTTGAGCTTGCATTTATATTATTTATTCCATAAATAACCTGAATTTTTTTTTAGCATACATTTAAGATCTAAACTCGTTATGTTCATGCAAAGAACAACTTAGATTTATCAAGCATGCATTTAGAGACTTGGATGAGACCCTACTATGTCCATGTCAGCAAATTAATGCATTTGGCAGTTGATAGCGCTAACGGCAAATAAACAAAACTCCAAAATAAGAGTGATTACAAACCTAAACCTCCAAACATATGATCAACAAACAAGCTCTTCCTAAATATTTTTCCTAGAAAAAAATAAAAAATTAGATTATTATTTCCTAATAAGATATTGATGACAAAATATATTCCATTACTTAAGTTGAAATTAGTTCTAAACACTAAGAGTATCCTATTCAATTAAGTAGGATTCTTGTAGGTAATAAGGGCTATAAAATAAGTTCTAAATATAAATATTCTGAAATATGCTCTTACATAATAAGGTACACCTATAAGGTCTTCCTTCTCTATATCTACTTTAAAACTTGTATCCGAATCTATATTTTTAAGCATAAAAAGTACAGGTTTTAAGGTACTATATACCTATTCTATAAAAAATTATTAAATTATATTAATAACTGATCATATATATTAGGAAAAAGGGAAAAAAATACCAAAATTATAAGTTAATAACCCTAAATAACTAAATTATAATGGCTTTAACCTTTAAAACATGTTAATAATTATCTTACAATTGTGAAAATGCCATTCTTAGCTTTTGAAAATGGTTGAGAATAATGGGGAACTGTCCATTTTAAGGATTAGAGAAAGTAAATCTTCATGGATTGGAGAAGATTTCATTTTCAACATTCTTCATCTTGTCTTGAATGTACGATCCAGTCAAACCGTGTTAAGTTTCCACGAAGGGGGAAGACTCCATTTATTATCATCAATCAATGTCATCCAATCCATAAGTTGCCACAAAGTGGAATACATTTTTTCCGTTGGAATCAAATTGGAGGAAATAGAATATAATGGATCACCTGGTCATTGATCTAGAACTTTTCTAGGAGTGGGAATTTATGATTAAATAGAATATATTGAGCAGCTAAAGATTTGAGAATTTATAATTAAATCCTATCTAGAAGTGAAAAGTAGTGTTAAATAGTAAATATAAAATCATGATAAATTTGTTTGGGTGTGGCTTATATCTTAAATTCAATGAGTTGCGCTGCTATTAAATGGGATAGGCTATGGGGATAATGCTTCCTTTGAGTACCATATGATTTGAGATCATAAAATCTAAAATCAAGTCAAAATTTAGTGTACCGAGCAATTTAGAAGATGTGCAAATGCACTACAGGATAAATCTAATTGATTAGTGGGTATATTGGTGGTTAGCTTTTAACCCACTTCTCATTTAGAAGTATGTAAGTAGGTTTTCATTCGCAAACGGGGCTATTTAAATTGCTTTTAAAATGGATTTAAATCGAGGTTTTTTTGTCTGTTTAAAAAGCAAATTAAATGAGCCCAGCCTATTTATTCTACAAGTTAAAGTGGACTAGTTTAAGTTGGTATATTTAACACATTTATACCTTTAATCTACGAGCTGGTCCATTTAACCTCCCACTTTTTAAATAGGTTAGCACTAAGGTTTTTTTATATATTTAAAAAATAAGCTAAATGAACTCAACCCGTTTAACCCGCGAATCAAAATAGACCAGATCAAGTTGATTTGTTTAACCCATTTGCACACTTATCATCTGTTCAAATGGCATAAGGTAAAGGATTACCGTAATACATATATTCTAGTAACATTATAAAGTTATAGGTCATATTACCTAAGATTGTCTGATTTTAATGAAATTAGTATCATTGGGTTCGTACAAACCTAACGATACATGTTATGGATTCTATTTATAGAGATCACTTTTAATAGGTAATTCGGCTTTTTACTACAGTTATACGTATCTAATCAAATATTGTCGTACTATATGTAATTTATGTTATTAAACCATATTTTACCTAATTTGTTAATATGACCCATAATATAGATATTATCTACCCTTAATACTTTTATAACGTATCCCGATTATTAAAATATCATTAAACATATTAAAATATAATTTTTTATCTAATCTAACCAGTATGCATATAGATAGTATTTATTCAACTATTTATCATATTTTAATCTATTTTGTTAAAAATGAGTCCCGATTAATAATTTAAACTATTTTACTACGTAAATTTGTAATAAAGAGCTCGGGTTACTAAATAATTCCTCGAAAATCTCTGTAGACTCCTAAAAATATGGAGAACCCAGCTAGTACTTCGTTTCAAGTTTTCAATCTGATAAGTATAAATCACTCTGTACTTTTTAGGCACATTTAGGTATAAATTAACCATAATTATGTTTATTTCTTGAGTTCTTACTAATTTATTATGTAATATATCAATTTCAGATAATTCAAAAGTAAAAAGGATAAAATTCGACAAGAACAAGAAGATTTAGAGCTATCATAGCCGTGATAAAGGAATAGTGTTAAAGGAAGATCAATTAAGACTCATCACAGGCGTGATAAAAAAGAATTTGAGTATTCAGCGCTCGTCACTTCCTCCATCACGACCATGATCAAGGAAGTAACTAAGGCTGAAGCTATTTTTCCACCTATTCATCATGGTCGTAACTCCACCTCAAAAGAATGATCATACCCTTAATCACAAGCATGATTAGGTGGAATATTTGCGACGAGAAGATCACTTCTTGAGTTATAGGCATGATGGGAGTGGACACAATGATTCTTTTTAAATTGTTTCACATGAATTGGTGCGTGTAACAAGTCTAAATGCCTACAGGTGTCTTTAAGTAGTGTATTTCAAGCTTTTTGACGAAAAAAATATAAATACGCCACAATTTTCAGACAAAAGAAGAGATTGGATGATATATCAATTCATACATCTTCGTACCTATTGTATTTTCGATTATTTTCTTTTAGTACAGTTTCTAAGTGTTTACATTGTACCTTTCTCGGAATTACTCGAGAGAGATAATAGGAATTCTTTATTCGTATATTTATTATATTTCTATAGTGGAATTCAAAACAAGGTTGTATTCTTTTACTTGTTCTATATTAATTTCTTTGTTATTTCTGCATTTTATTGATATGTTTTGTTTCTTTATTATGTGTGAATAGTATGTTAGGAATTGCTACATCATTTAGTATGTCAAGTGCATGAAATAGTGGTTTCTTGATAAATGTTAATTCCGATGAATTGCACTTAATGAATTTAAGTATGATGTAATGCATGACATTGACTTAGGATAGATTTCAATAGAATAAATCGAGAGATAATTCTATTAAATAGATCTAGTTCATTGAAATAACTTACTCCTGATAATAAAGATATTATTAGGAAAGTTGCTGCATCCTTAAGGGAATCAATACATTAACATGACATTAATGCGATCTGAGTTAACTGTTAATTAGGAAGAGATTCTAATAGACATAATTAGGATTAGAAGTAAGTAGTTCTGAGAAGAATGCTTATATACTGTAATTTTCTACAGATAACAAGTATTAGGACAAAAAGTATTTTGGTAAGATCATGCTAAGTAGTGAAGTAAGTCTACATTGTTAAATATGTTGTTAATAATTATTTTGTAACCAATGTGTTAGTGGCATTAGTTTGTGGATTAATGTAGTTTAGTTAACAATTTAGAGTTTTAATAATTATTCACTTGACAAATTAGATTGCTAGATAATAGGAAGATAATTAGTACTAGTGTTTATAACCGTTCTCAATGGAGACAATCATATACTTATCTATGCTATAAAACGATAGGTATACTTGCCTATTGAACCGAGTTAAGAATAGAATATAGGAATTTAATTTGTAAAACTCAGAAGCTTTGTTTAGAGGCGATCACGATCTATCATCTATATATTCATATTTACGATTTTATTCCTGAATTATCCTAAATTACCCAATTATAATCCTTTTTATTCCAAATTGATTTCAACCTATCCTAACATTATTATTATTCACTAGAAATCAATACATGTCCATTTCATCATTTATTTTCATAATTTCAGCATATTTTTGAGCTATTTTTAAGCCAAAAAATCCTATAAATATTAAAAATTTTCAAATAAAAAATTAAGCTACTTAAAAATTATCTATATATGATATGTATCTTACACAAAAATTTAGAGCTAGAAGCTGCATCATTTAGTGTATTTATTGTAAAAGTCAAAATTCGGATGAATAATAACTTTCTTAATCATGTACATAAAATAATTACAATTTTACAAAAATAAAATTACAACATGAAAGTATATCTAGAATAACCTATATATAATTTTTTTTCATAATTTTCTGACTTAATTTAGTATTTTTAGAAATTATGAGAAAAATAGGGTAGAAAATTTACCAATCTATTCGTTAGTACTCCGACCACCATTGGCCGATGGGGGTATGTCAGTCGATAAGGGCGTCGGTGGTGCTCCATGGTGGTGAAAAGGTGTCACAATAGGTTAAGATTGGGTCTGGGAACCAACTAAGTTCGATCCTTACTCTGTTTTTTCCTATTTTTTGTTAAATTTTTTCTAAAATTTTTCCAAATTTTTCTTAGGATTTTTTGGTTGCCAAAATATTGAATCTAAGTCCTAGGATCCTATTTATAGTAGTTTAGGTTGGTTGAATTTTTCCTTAGCCAGTAAGTAATTATTTTTTATTTATTTATCTATTCTTTTAAGGAAATTGGCAAGTATGAGGTATCAATTTTTTGTTTAATTGCTTTTGATGCAATTGGTTATTCTTTTTAAGTTGCTCAATATTTAATCCAATCATATTCCATGTTGTTTCTTTTTCTTTTTATAATTTTTAGTTGATATTTTAAGGTATTTTGGTATTTTATATTAGTATTTAATTATTTTGTTAATATATAGGTATATATCCTATATATATCATACACATAACAAGTAATTATATACGTATAATCATGTTTCTACCATATCTTTTATTTTTAAGATACTTTTCCTATTTAATTTTGCAATTCTATTGTTTATTATGCATACTTATATAATTTTTGGTTAATTTACAGGTATATTTATTATATATACCGGATATACTCATAAAAATACGTGTATACTCATATAATATATTATGCTATATTATTTTATATTATTTTCTTTAATTACCTAATTAACTTATCTCTATGTCTCCATCACATTCTAAGCTTGGTTTTAGGGGTTTCGATCATTTTTACACTATATTAAATAATCATACTTCTAAGGGCTAAATCGAGATTTTAGGTTATTATTTTCTAAATCTTACTTCCCCGAATCACTTCAACTAACTTTTCTACCTTAACCATAAAGTTTGAATTCAATCGAATAACTTTTTCTAAAAGCTTTAAATTTAGGTACGATTGTCCTAAACTTGATTTTAGAGTCTCATATAAAACAAATCCTCACTGTCTTGATTATATTCTTGATATTTTAATATATTTTTTACTTCTAAGTATACGAAGATTTCTCAATTAGAGTTATCGTGTTTCTCGTAAATTTCTAGCCTACTCGATATACTTTCTTGCATGCCCTAAACTCAGATGGTCATGTCTTGATTGCTAATTTATAAGATATCACAATGTCGATTTGCCAAGTAAAATTTGTAAAAGAAGTGTTGTTCAATAACTTTTATAAATATATATATATATATATATATATATTAATATTTCACTCATTAGCAATTACAACAGTTATAAAAATAAAAATATAAAAAAAAAAAAACCTTGTCCACTCATTAGTATTCAAAAGCAACGTTAACACCTTACATGTGCTAGTTATGACGTGCAATTTACACATAAATAGTTTTAAATATCAAAATATCTACTATTTCTTGGAAATCATATCGAAAATGCTCTTTATCGAGCAAAATAACAGTAATAAGAACAAACAATCATCGAAATATTATAATATCGTATGAAATGTTCTACTTTTCTGTTATTAGATCGTGCAAAATAATATTAATAAAAAACATACAATAATCAAAATATTAAAATATTAAATCGGAATATTCTACTAATTTGTTATTAGAAATAATATATAAAAGGCCCACTATCGTGCAAAATAACATTAATGAAAACATACAAACATTAAAGTATCAAAATATCGTGTGGAAATATTCTACTATTTTGTTACTAGAAATCATACATACAGCCCTCCATATCACGCAAAATAAGATTAATGAAAACATATAAGCACCAAAATATCAAAATACTGTATTGGTATATTCTACTTTTCTGTTATTAAAAATCACACATACAACTCTCTCTATCATGCAAAATAACATCAATGAAAGCATACAACTCGTATCGCTTTAAACATCTTGCATTCAAGAACTTATCTGCATCCAAAGGAGGAAAAAAAAGAATCTACATTTTCATATTGATTTACTACTTGTTGCATTCCCAAGGCTCCTTCATGCTCCATGTGCTATCAAAGTTGAGGATATAGCGTGTATAATTCAAGCGAATGGAAGAAGCCATTTGTAATGTACCTCGTGAACAGAATACGAAGCATGACGGTTGGGTTATTACATCAACAAGGAGAGAAACAGCAGGATATCTTATATTAGCAAGGTTAGACAACAGCCGATGATTTATCTCAAACAACAACAACTACTTATGGAGTCCATAAAGTTATCTAGCTCGTATTTGAGAGCGTGTAAGTTCGGGAAAGCATCGACATGACAAATCGATAACCATCAAATAGCCTCGATGACCTGTGTTTTAGCTACTTGAATAGCTTTTCATAACTAGGGTTTCGTACTCATCGTACTTGTAAAGTCTATTATAAGAGGAAAAAAGAAGACACGAGAAGGAATTGCAATAGAAACACACTGGTGTACATGTTTAATACATCGTTTAATTAGTCCAAAATCAACAGCTTTGCATTGAAATTCTCATCGAGGAGGATGCCGATGGTTTTTATATCTTAGCATAAATTTAACCGCACAACCTTCTTCGAAAATACACGAGCCCTCCCAGTATTTCCAAGGATGACCATACCACATGGGTATACAATCTTACTTTACCGATGACATGCTGTGAGCTGTAGCACCGGATGCTGATAAGACAACGATAGGCCATATACAATTGACTACTGAAAGGTCAAAGAACGAGGCATGCGGTGCAGCGGAAAGAAAAATAGTTGATATTGTAAACAAAAATACTGTGGGCTGCAGTTCCACACGTGTTGAGATAAGATTGAAAAAATTACGAAATCAAGTCAAAATTCATTGTGCCGGGCAATTTAAATGATGCGCAAATTAACGAAAGGATAGATATATCGGTCGATCAGTGGTAATAAGAGTAGACATGGTTCGATTTAATACAGTTTGTCTCCTTTTATTACGTTAAATTTAATATAATAATTCGTATTTTTAAAAGGAAAAAATCAAATATAATCATATGATTTGATTTGTAAATTTTTCGAATCTAATTAAAACTAGATCAAATCGTTTATATCAAATTTTCGCTAAATATTTTTATCTCGAATAATATATTTTGTTTTTCATTAAACTTTGATATGTTTCCAATTAGTTTCTCATATATTTATTATGTATAGTGACACTTAGCAAAAGGTTGTACAAGATCTTAATAAATTCAACTTGATCGAACGAGGATAAAATACTCTATTCTAATGAATAAATAACAAGAAGGAAGAAGTAAAACTGTTCGTCAAAAAACAATACAAAGAAAACAAAAGATACACACTAAAAACCAAAAAAGAAATTAGAGATATATAAAAAGTATCAAAATAAAACTCTTGATTTAAAAACATATAAAAAAATGACAATTTAGAAAAGGAAAATTTCCAAATATAAAATTCCATATGGAATTCACTCAACTTAATCTTAATAATTTACTCAAAAAGAAGACAAAAAAAGAGAAGATATAAAAATTTTAATAAAATCCATAAAGATTGATGAAAAATTTTTTAAAAAATAATAAAACAATTATATAAAATTATTTTTGTTTAACTAAACGGTTCGATTTGATTCGATTCAATTCAATTCGGTTCGCTTTCTCAAACCGAACCGTGAATCATTTTTATATAACCAAACTAAATCATGATCAAACGGTTTATTAAAAATACCATTTTTTTTAATTTAGCTCAGTTCAATTTATAATAATTCGATCCCTTTTTTTGCCTCACCCTAGTTATAAGCATTCAACCCACCAGTTGGCCAGTCAGATGTAGGAAGGCCGTAGGTCAACCGAAGGCATCCGCATTGAAGCTTTAGGATCGTTAGGAATCCAGATAGGCTAACACGATAAGGTTTAAACACAATAAAGAGTATATTCTTATACTAAAAAACAATTTTGCCTTGATATAGAGAATTTTTTATCCCGTTTCCATGGTTTTCCATCTCTTGTCTTTCAGGGGTCTCCTACGTAAATCATTGTATTTCCACATGGGCATACAACGAAATTTAACATGCTTAATGGTTGGGATCAGCCGGTCATGGATTTACAATTTATTACATCTGCAACCTTGCAGCTCCTTTTAGAAATTACTTCCAACAGTATAAACAAGACAACCTCTTAGTTTCATTCATAACTAATGTAGGCAACCAAAGGGAGTCACATCCTAATCATTTTGAGGTTTGTCTGTGCAAACATTAACAACGAGGAAGAAGTTGGTAAAGCGAAGTCCGAGATTAAATGACAGAGATGAAGTGTTGTTCGGCTAAACATGGGGTGGGCTTCAACAAATGGGCCGAGGAAAATGATGTATCGGGCTTACGAGCCCAGTAGCAAATACAATTATAAAAAGAATAGCCTGTCCACTTTTAGTACTCAAAAGCATCGTTTAAAACCTAAAGTACGTAATCTTCACATGGTAGTTTTAAATATCAAAATATTGTATGGAGAATATTCTATTTTTCTATAATTTTATATTTGGTAAGAAAGTCTTTTAGAAATCAAAATCAATTATTATTATCTTATTATACTCTTACTTTCAAAAAGCAAAATCAAGATCAACTCCGTTTCACTGTTATTAATAGAAATTTATAAAATAGACTTAATGTGCATTTTTTTCATCAACGAATCAAGACTTTTTAACAAATATCACTATAATACATAAACGACTTATCAAAACATAAAATATGAATTAATGATTACGTTCTCGATCCAAATTCCATATTGCCTCTTTAGAAAGAAACCCAATTTGAATCGTCATGGAATTTTCCTTTCAAGGCAGGGCATCAGCCCCCACCCATCAGCATCAATAGTAACCCAACACTGCCCCAATTAACACTCATCGAATTGCTCCCTTATGTTCTATTCACTCAAAACTACACCCTTCGGAGTTTTATAATCAAGACTACACGTTTGATGAACTCGCTGCTACTATCATGCTCTCCATCTAGGATTCACCATAGAAACTATAGAAATCATAATGTAGGGAAAAACCATCAAGATACAAACAAACACAATGACCTAGGAAGACATCTTGGGACATTTGGTGTGCCACCAACAAGAACCTTTTGGTCGAGCTCAGCATGCCATTGCATTAAACCATACATTTTAAGGAAGTTTTGTGGTTTGAGAATAGTTACCCCATTTTTTCTTCGGATGTTACTGTTGCAGTGTCTCTCCCTTTATCAACCCAGAGTCTGTTATTCTAGTATAACAGGAAATTTCATGCAACAGAGTACAAGCATGCAAAACCCACTTGATTCAATTAAAAATACAACATCAGAAGGTGCTTCAGGTTCTTGTTTGAAGGGAGAATGGTGTAGGCCTTCAAGATTTGCTGTAACCTGATGGCTATTTAATGCAATTTTGTTTCCTAGGTCCAAAATGAACAAAGTGAATGCGCTGACACTTGGACAAGGAAGATCACATAATCTACTCATTTGTTTTCATGACATTATATTACAATGTTTTCTAGAATTCATCATCAAATATAAAGGGAAAAGGGCTAATTGCACTATAACATTTGTATACAAGAAGAAAAATTTTTCCTTGCCAAGTCAATATGGCATCACCCTCAATATTTAGTCTTCCATACACTGAATTAGTGGAAGAAACTAAAGAAAGGCTTAAGTAATAGTCAGTATTTTGAAGAATCATACAAATCTGTATACGACTTGATCCGTTTCAAAACTGCCAATCTCCATAGTTCCACAACGAGTTGTTAGCTTTTACTTGTTCACTGAAGTCCTCGGCAGTATCAGACCCATCTCTTCCAAGTAACCAAGCCATTGAATGAATTATTGGCAAATTTTTTAGTGCCATTTACGCAAAACTCCCCTTCATTTTCTAGCAACCATGCAATGCATCATCAGCATCATTGAATCCATCTTTTTTTCTTACGATGATTTCACATCATGTTTTCAAGTCATCAAAATAAGAAGCTGGAATCTCCGGAGGAGAAGGCAATGTTGCCACAGTTTTAAACTGTTCAAAAACAAAGATTCATTTTCTAATCAGCACTTTTACTCCATGTTACATCAATTTCCATTCAAAACAACTGAGATGTAGAAACAGAGGAAAACAATAGTCAATACCTTATGTTGTTTGTATTTTTCTCTAACGGATGGCAAGGACCCCCATTTTCTACTTAGATACAAGTCGTGCAAGATTTTAATGCAATCCTTCAACTGCTTTGGACCATATCCTGAGTATTCTTGTAGACCCAAATTCTACAATCCACATAAAGATTTCCCATTATTATCACAATTGATTGCTCATCAAGAATGTGAATCTAAAAGCTCGGATTCTTCATTCAGAATAAGAAGGCCTTACCCAAGGATGGACATTCGGATGAAGAATATATCTTGCAAGAAATATTACTGATGCAGCCACCAAAGATGGCAAAAACTTCACACATTGGTATTCCAACAAACTCAATTCAGCAAGGTAGTAACCAAGGAACTCAAGTTTCAAGTTTGCATTCTGCAATTCATAAAAAACATAGATGAGTAAGCCATAAGCATCATCATATAATTTGTGAAGTACCAGAATTTAACATCACTCACCGCACAACCACTCTCTTGTTCTTGAGCAATCTGAGTAAACCTTCTGCAATCCAATCAGAGAAAGCCACAAAAAGAAAACTTAGCACTGTCTTGAAACAAATTTCCACAAATAAACCCAGAAAAGGTGAATTGCAAAGTCACTTCTTACCTTAGAAATGTCTTTACTGTTGGGTTGCCCATCTCAAACTTCAAGCACTTGAGTATATCAGCCTCCATTTTCACCACCTTCATGTATATACACAATTCATTTAGATTGGCAAAAACCTTACTTATACCGTAACAAACAGTTCGTTTTCAAGCCTCTTAACAAATTAAATCAAGATCAAGATTAATGTAAATACCTCTTCCTTAGTGTAGGTATTATCCGTGATGTAGCAGAAATCTTCAACGTGAGGAGGAGTAATCTCTTCATATTTCCTACTTATCACAAAAACAACCAAAATCCTTATTAGATAATCCATCCAAATCACGAAACGCAAGGAAATCAAACTCAAACAAGACTGCTAAAGGTTCCAAGTACTTACGAAGCAATGAGCATTGAGGAAACGCCAAGGAGTTGCAATTTTTGTCTACTGAGAGCATTCGAAGATAGAAATCTATCGATGTAAGAGATCGACAGGTAAAGAGTATCGGACAGAAGCTTATATTCCTCTGCAACTTCGACTAGCCAATCCACTAACACCCCTCTCATATTCGCATTCACATCCTTTTGAACCTTCTCCATGTAATCCGGAAAAGGTCTTCGTTTTGGATCCACCTGAAAAACAAAAAACAAAAAAAAAAAACAAAACAATCAATTAACTATAGGTCCAGAATATCGAACTATGTTGTTTATCGTAATGATAGAGACAACATTTTCCTATTGTAGCCAACCATATGTTGCGACGTATATAATATCGTGTATAACATTAAGGTTCTTAAATCAAATTAAATAGCCAACAAAAAGGCAATGCAATCCAATTCAGATTTCAATTGGATTCGATTTTAGTATACAGTTGACAATTTGGTTATGGGGCAAGAAACCTGAACCTATAATCCAAACCAAACTGCAAATCAAACCGTCACATAAAACAGGATTATCGTTTCGGTTCCATTCAGTTAACAGTTAATCTCGGTTGGATCAGCTCGCCGTTTGTCGCCTACCTCATTTGGCAACAAGTAAATTTGGTCTGATAGGCATGTAATCTAAACAGCTACTAACCTCCATTTGGTGGAGATAAGTATAGATGTCAGAAACATAAGCTCGACACATTTGAGGATCGTCACTAGACGTTGCAACATCCATCTTTGGATCGTAATTCGCATCTTCCTTAGCCACCAATGTAATTGTGGATGCGGTACTACCCGGTGTCGTCGAAACCACATCATTCTTAACAACTACCTTCTCCTCCTCCTCCACTTTCTGTTTCAGTTTCGGTTTCGACTTCAGTTTCGGTTTTGCATTCTGTTGGGACGGTTGAACGATGCTGGATAAATTAGTTACGTCTCCAAGCACAACGCGCTTCCTCTTTGTGGGAGGGGTCACGTCTCCGGAAGCAGGAGCACGGGCAGCAGCAGCTCTCTTCTTTGCTGCGCGAGTGAGACGCACGCTCTTCCCGTTCCCTGCCATTTTGCTCACTTAGAGAATGAGAGAGAAAGAGAGAGTGCGTGCGTGCGTGTGCGTGTGTGTGTGTGTGTGTGTGAGAGAGAGAGAGGAGGGGGGGAGGTTTGAGGGAGGGTGGACTGGAGAGAGAGAGAGATGGGAGAGGGTGATAAATAATGGAAGGTTTTGTAACAGAGCGGGATAGTGTTTGGCGGTTTGGTGTTTCTAATAATTCATGTTTTTGACATTTGAGTTTTGGCTTTTGAGGAGGGGAGGGTGCTGTAGTGTGTTGGTGTTTGTGGTTTTGATTTTTTAATTTTGGGGTTTTGGTTTGAAGACGGCTAATTTTGGGATCGTTACTGGGCGGGATATGGCCTTCGCTTTTCCGCCAAGTGGTTTAGGTTTAAAATTGGCATCCCAGTAACTACGTGCCTATGTCAGATGTGTTGCTTATGTTTATTCACTAAACTAAATAAAATGTAATGAAATATCGAGATAAGTCCCACTTAATTTATATTTATATTGATTTATAAATTCGTAGTTGAGATTTCCGAAATATCTTCTTTTTTTTATTAAATTTCAATTGTTGATTGCAGTATTTAAAGGCATAAATTGATAAAAATTAAGAGGACATAAATGAAAAGTCATCCAAATCCGCAAAAGTAGCTGGAATACAACGCTATTTTGAGCAAGAAATTTTCAATAATGGTAGAATATAGAAATTAATCGCTTTTAAAGGAAAGAAAATATTAATTATATTATATATTTATTTAGCAATTAGGATATGATATGATATTCTAATGTGTCCCAAGATACAATAAAAATGGTATAAAACTTTCTTGGCTGAAGGTTATTTTTAATTTTTTGACTCTACTATATAATTTTCAAGGATAGACTTGTAAAATGCTACATTTCCTACTACCAACATAAGCTAATGAAATATACCGAATAATTAATTGAAAACCAACAATCCAATGACAAAATCCTTTTTCCATTTTCGCCTTTGAAAACCTTAACCAGCGAAATCCTTAAGCCAATCATCTCATTTAAAATTTAAATAGCACCCTTTCCATTTATGAATTTTTAAGGATGATCCATCGTGGAGTGGATTATAAGTTGGGGAATCTCAAAAAGGGTTAGTGGATCTCGTTTACTTCTCTAAAATCTATTTATCGGTTTTCATCAATCAACGGGACAAAAAAAAATTTTTTTTTTTTTTTTTTTTTTTAAAAGACTGCTGATCCACAGCTTCATAGGATGATTTGCCGCTTAATTGGGTCAAATTTAGTTAATAAAGCAGTAGTAAACAATAAAATTGAGTTTACTTATGATGTCAATAACTAGATTAGTAACAACCAAAGCAACATTAAAACTCTAAGTCGAGTAGGTCTTTAGAATTAGGTTTTAGTTAATTAAAGAACCTTAAATGGATTAGATGATTCTAAGAAAATAACTTAGGCTAAAAGTAGGTCATGAATATTTAATACAAGTAAAGAGCAATTGTTTAATCAAGTGAGAAATTACTAAATCGGCAAAAGAGTTTCAATAGACAAAACTTGAAGTTGAAATATAGAGAATACAAACTTCGATAATTAAACCCTATTTCAGCTTACTAAAGAGTGTAAAAGCGGAAAAATCTTGAAATGTAGTCGTTAGCTATAGAATGATTGATAAAATAGGGTAACAAAGTGAGTTGTTTCATTCTGTAAGAGTTCATCAACTTGACTTTAGTTGGCTCCTATTGGTCATGCATGTCGCAAGGCACATGTACGGGGTAAGGTATGCAAGTAATACACTAAGGCATCAAAAGTGGGCCGAAATTTTGGGATGAAACAACTTGTCCAACTCAAGCGTTGTCAAATTTAGGCTAAGAGGTCAACCTATGAATAGGAGATGGTCAAAGGTTTGGAGATTAGACCGAGGCCGAACTAAAATCAAATTAGAGTTAATAATAATATTAAAATACATAGATAATTATTTATAAAATAGCAAAATTATCTATCATCTCGAGGTTTGAAAATTATAAGGTGTTTATAGGTTACTTTTTGCTTTTCTTATATATATTGGTTTTTTGGTAAATTAGTGCATTCTATAGCATAAAAAGAAAAGAAAATGGAACATTTTATTTGTAAAACCTAGTTGGTCCACAAGTTAATTGGATCTTTTCAAGTCATTATCAACCGAGTCAACCTAAGTCTAATAACACTAGGTACAATTTAGATGAGGGTTGTCTATTCGAAACAAGAGCTATGACATACAAGCAATGGATCAATTAACAATGATTATTTAAGTTGATCACAAAATTGAGATTAAGTTGTTAGATAATTCACATGACACAACTCCTAATGTTAGGTTGGTATAAGGTTTATGGATTTGCTAACCTCAGTTATTTAAGTAGACTAGAAATCATGATAAAGTAGCTTAGTGTTACAATTCTAACATTAAGGCCCTTGATAGATAGACCAGTTAAACCAACTATCAATGCTTATCACTAGCTAAGAAATTGGAGAGAAATAGTCACTCAAAGCGCTTATCAATTTACAAAGGGTGACATGGTATGAACCATGAACTTACTACCAAAGGCTAGATCGAGTTAAGTGACTAGAAAGAAGCGACTTATGTTGTTATGTATGATCTAATAGACCAAAGGAAATGTAAATTGGAATTTAGTTATTGTTGTCTAATTTATAGATTTTACTTGTTTGGTTATGGTTACACATGAGTTCTAAGCATCTTGTACTATTGTCACTCGTTATAAAGTCCTTCACTCAATTATATGCATACCATCCAGCAAGCCTTTTGTTTTTCAAGTATCGAATAAACACAGGACAAGCAATGGATTGCTTATATTCAATGAGTTTAGGGCATATCAATCATACTATTTCAATGTTATATGCAATGATTAACTTACCGAAGGATGGTTTGAAAAATAAAATCTTTTCTTAGAATAGTTTTTTTTTTTTTTTTTACCCTGACAATTGCAATACATTTCTCTTAGAATGAATGTCAACAACTATTAGCCAATTTTACAACAATTGGCTATGCATACCTTTTAATACCCTTAAAGGTGTACTTGTTAGTGAAGTGCATGGTGATAGATTATCATGCCATTTTGGAGAGACCGGAACCTATGAGGCCTTTAGGAGACACTTTTTATTGGTCATAGATGTTGAGAGATGCGAGGAATATTATCGAAAAGTATGCAACTTGTAAAAAGGCTAAAAATAGTTTAGGCGCTCTAAGTTTTCACATGCTTTTACCAATTCCTACACATTCATGGGTCAACATTAGCATGGACTCTATTGTTGGTTTACTTAGCACATAGCAGGGAAAGAGAGCACCATGGTTGTTATTGATCCGTTTTCCAAAATGTTTTACTTTTTTCCTTGTAAGACCACCGATTATGATGTCCACATTGTTACTCTATTATTTCACGAAATTGTCCGCCTACATTGTATTATTCTTAAGTTCAGTGTATCTGATCGTGATACTAATTTTTTAGTCATTTTTGAAAGACCTTGTAGAAGAAATTAAGCATGCTACCCACAAATTGATGGACAAATGGAGGTAGTAAACTACATTCTTGGTACTTTACTTAAAGTTGTGATCGATGAGAATTTAAAAAATTGGGCACTTATTTTCCATATGTTGAATTTGCATATAATTAATGTGCTCATAGTGCTATTAACAAAATATTGTTTGAAGTGGTGTATGGGTTCAACCCTCTTACTCCTTTTTACTTAGCATCTTTACTTCTTGATGAACAAGTCAATCCAGATGGAGAAGCCAAGGAAGAGCTTATGAAGAAGTTGCATAAGAAGGTAAGGAGTTCATTAGGGAAGGAAGTGGCAAACTATGAGAAGAAGGTGAATATGGATTGGAAAAGGGGAGTGTTTAGTTTAAGGGACCTGATGATAAGAATCAAACTTCACACTCTTTTACCCCCTAGTCGACCTCTCTTACACCAGAACCAAGCTATACTATTGAGTACAGATGATGTGTACCTAAGAGTTGAGTTAATCACTAGAACTATTGTAAGAGTTGTAACCAGGCGAGTCCTTAAAGATATCAAAGAAAATGAGAATGAATAGGTTAGCAAAGATAGTAGCTTACGTGAAGCTAGTTAGAGGATATGATAGACCAACGAACAGAACATAACTTAGTACTTCACCTGATATGACGTACAAACTAATACTAAATTTTTCTCGCTACTAATTTAGAGCTACTCAGTAAAATTATATTAGAGTGTATGAGAAAATGTAGTTGGAAGAGGTATCTCACAAAAATAAGAATATTCATAAACTGTAAGGTCTATAAGATTGTTATGGCAACAACAAATAGGACTATTTATAGTAAGTTCTTATGACAAAAATACAATAATGGAAAATTACATAAAAGACAATGTAAGAAATAGATTCTTAGTATATATGAAAAAGAGTAAATATGATAAAAGATAAAAAGGAATATAGTACAAGTGTTAGAAAAATAAGGGACAAGTGGCTACCTGTCAATAGGTTTGTATTCTAGGATTTTGGGGCACTATGGTTGAGTTGAAATAATGTAGGGAAAGCTATTGTTGAGTTATGCTTGAAACTGCCAAGGTGATTGAATGATGTTGTTGTTCGGTAGGTTGGAAGAGTAGGGCTCAACATGTAGTGACCTCAGCCTGGACAATTGGTAAGTTGGCCTTAGCACTCGATCGGTTGGCAATTAGGGAAGAGTTTGAGCAAAGCAAAGTGTGTCTAAGTTGGGCCCTTAAGGAGTTTATCTATGACTCTTTCATGTACAGAAGCTTGTCCTCGACAAGCTAACAAGAGAGTATCCTCTTTGTAAGGGATTGTAGGCCTCGAAGGGAAATACAAGTGTGAGGTTCAAAAGTCAGCGTTCCATCAATAGAGCTATTGGGTGAAGCCTTACTTTGAAGAGGAATCCATCTCTATCGAGGCATAAGCAGAAGACTAAGTTTAGGCAAGATTAACCTAAGAACCCCCATCCGAGCTCTTTCCCTCTAAGGTTAAAGACTAAGAGTTTAACTCAAAACCCTTATTCCCAACTCTACAGGTATAGGCATTAACTAAAAGAGAATATCTGGGATAACTTTTAAGCAGCTCAGCTACCCATCGTGCTACCCATGCCAAAGCTATGTTAACTATCCCGACAAGTATTTGAGTTAAATTACTATAGGCTGACTTGTTGGATAGCTCAATTAAGAACCCAAAAACACCAATGCACTCACTTTGAGCCAATCCAACCAATTCCTGACTTGTGCTACACTAAAATCAACCTATTCCATTTTGCTTTTGACAACAACTCCAATTTCAACCTAACCTAAAACACATAATTTTATTGTACTATTTAATTATTTTACTATTTTACCCTTGTAGGCCATTTTTATGGTTTAAGGTAGTTGTAAATATTTGCATTTTATACCATTAAGGTTTTAGCATTATTATAAATAACATGTTCCTTGTAATTAGCAACAACCTTTAGCTACTAAGTATTTCTCTTTTGTAGCTTTAAGCTCATCTTATGAAACTAAGTGTTTCTTCTTGATTATTAAGTGAATTTGCCTCTTCAATCCCTACCATTCTTGTCGATCCTTACAGTTGTAGAGCACATATCATTAGAGATCAGTAAGTAATATATAGTTCCATTTGATCCATGAGTTCGATTTAGTGTTTAGAAGTTACATCAAACGTCATTTTGGCTCAACTTAGTTCATGTTTGTAATTGGTGCATAATGTTCAACTGCATTCTCATCTACATGCCCTTTATTTTACTATTTTCGTCATTACACATAAAACCAAACACTTGACTTCATCTTCATCGAGTGTTGTGCCTTACACTTTGGTTTTGTAACTCTTAAAGCATATCACCTTCATTACTATTTTTTCGTTACACCTGAAACCCAAACACGTGACTTTGTCATCATCAAGTGTTATGCATTGCACTTCAAGTTTATGGTTTTTAAAGTGTATAATCTTTTGGTATTGGAGCTTTAGGCGAACAAGTATGTTGATTTCCTTTAGCCTACTTGTGTTCTTTGAATTTTTGGTAACAGGTTCACCATTTTGCTATAGTTTTGCTATTATTGTAAGTTCATGGTGTTTGCTATTCGTGATTGTAATGTTATCTTATTAGTGTTATTGCCGTTGTTTAAACTGTTGTTGAGCTATTTTGGTGATTTAAGTTGTCATTAATAGTGTTGTGGTGGTATTGTAGTAGTATTCAAGTAGAGGGTAATAGCAGAGTAGAAGTTGTAGGTGTTTATGTTAGTATAGTATTTGAGTGTGTCGATTGTTCCATAAAACTCCTTAAAAGAGAGTGTAAAGTCTTTGCCGAGTAGAGATGTCAGATATTAATGTTATGGTGGCTATAACCTGTTAGGTTTTATAGATCAGAAAGAACCTAATGAAAAAAAGAAAAACTATAAAACCTATCTCAGGATTCATGTGTGACATGCAATAAAAAAATGGTTATAAAAGATTATAAAACTACTTTTTCCCTGATGAGAAATACCGTCTCATCTTGAGGATGGAGTTCAATAGAAATTTGAATTCGATTTGTTGTTTCCATTTGTGTTCACCACAAGAACTCCAAACGTAATCCCTCTAACGGTATTCACACATACGTTAACAAGAACAAATTCTAATCCTACTACATTGCTAGATAACTAGGATTAGAATTAAGAAAAATTAGGAAGCAAAATGTTATATATCTCTCTCTTGCCTTTTTCTTTAGAAGTTTTTCTAAATAGAAAATCATTATCAAACCTTTCTTCTGCTCTTGTTTCTTTTAAACATTAACTTCCATAACCTATTCAATTGCCACGACCTATTCAATTGATACGACTTATTCAATTGTATAATAATTAAACATAAAATTAACGGTAGATAATCTTTTAATTGCCATAAACTTTTCAATTACAATCGAATATAAAGTTAATAAATTCCATATCTTTTTAATCGTCATGAACTTTTCAATATCAATTATATATGGAATTAATAAATTTCGTCTAGTTTTACATGAAAAGGCAATAATAAAATACATAACCTTTAAAAAGTACTTAACCGCAAATATATACTATGCAATAAAATAAATTGTTTCCAATTTATTATTTTAGATACATTTATTCTAGCTTTGAAATAAATATTGATAAATTTTAGTATTTACTAAAATTTCTTATCAAAACTTTATTCCTATTAATTGTACTATAGTATACAACCCTCTAGATTTCTATACACAAAGGTAATGTCTATATAAACAAAAACTAAGATAACCGTTTAGTAACAGTTATTGGTTATCTAACGTAATAGAAAAAGTGTGAACGAGAAACCATTATGAACTGATTACTGCGTAATTAAATCTTTTCATTAAATGATATCCCGATTAAACCATTACATGTCATGTCATCAACGTTTAATCATTTTACTTGGTTTCCAAGATAAAATAAACTTAATAATACTTGCCATAGCCACGATCTTACAAGTTACTATTATTTTAGCCAAGTGGCTCTAGATATTGACTCCTTAATTTAAGAGAATGATAAATTCTATCTTGACTTACCATTATCCTCTCTATATTTCATGTTGTACCTAATAATCGTATTATTTACAATCCAAATAAAGACTGTGTTTAACGGCATTAAAGCACAACATTCCATATATAAGATATATGACAATCTTAAGTCTAGGGATTATTTACACTCGTTCATTTAGATTAAGGGTGGTGTCCTCTATTAGCGGGTTGTGTCCAGTATACCCATTTAACTTTTAGCACTCACTTATATAACTCGGATATCTTTCCCTTGGTCTAGTAAGGATGACTTTAGTTATACAACGTATTGGTCTAGATATTTATATCCCCTCCAAATATTTATTCAACTAGGGACAACTTTTAGATAATACAATGTAATAGAATCTCACTAATAATAAACATTTATTATAATTCCATATATACCTTAATTATTTATGAGACTTTATTAAAAAATATATACCAACAAAAAAATCTATAAATACAATAAATACTTATCTTTTTATAAATAATATTCATAAATACATAAAAAATATCTTAGCACATCGTGCACAAATTACAACACAACCTTTGTAGAAGCTTAAGATGCCAAGTCGATGATTTGGAATATCAATTATAGAACCTCATCAAGTCAATATAGGAGCTTACTAGATTAGTTAAAGGGTGACGATGTATTAGCTAAGGTGATGGGAGAAGAGAGCAAAATGAAGGGAGTGATCATGGTTCCAATAAGCTCAGAAGAAATCGAGAATAGCTCGAAAGAGATCATCATGAAAGAGAGCATGATGTGCTTAGCTATGATGGAAAGTGATGATTTCAAGGTGGATAAGAGAGCATAAAGAAAAAGAGACAAGTCTAGAATTGCAAACCGATGTCTTGAGAGCATTAAACTAAAGCTACCAACTTGTAGTGGAAGTAGCTCGACCTGAGAGAGTACCTAAATTAGGTGCCTTGAGTAAAGAAGGTCTTCGAGTACTATGAATATGGCAACCAAATTAAGGTCAAGCTGGCTCATTTTCCCTTGTTAAGGTCTTGGAACCTAACTATGAATTAGGCCTTTTTGCAGTATCTTTTGATTTGTCATTTGATTTACGGATATAAGATAATTCCAAAAACTTTCAGTGCAGCACTTTGTGTATCTTATTGTACTTCAATTTTGAATGCCTTACCTTATATAATCAACCTTGATAACGATTAAATATGATGGATTTAAAAAAACTTGTTTCATTCATATATAAAGACCTTATCCTCTTTTGGTACTTGATTTCTCCTCATAACTTGCTATGATTTGAATTTTCAAATGATGAAAATCTCATATTCTTGCTGTGTTATTCTTGATCAAGGTCAGCTTCTCTTGTTGCCAAAAGTTTCTTGATTAAACTTTGAGAAGGAAATATTTGCCTTTCTTCATGGGAGTGAATATTCCACAATGTAGACTCTTGTTCTTGGTCTAAAATCATCGGGAAATTTTTGAAATAAAATGTGTTATGTCAAACGGAATAAACTTTGTCTTGGAATGCTTTTAGTCACCTTCTATTTCCAAAAAGATGTTTTGACCGTAATGCTTCAGGGAGGAAATTCGATGAATTTTTGCTTTCTTCAAGAAAAATGAATATAGACCTGTTTTAGTCCTCAATTTAATCTTGAACAGAATGATGAGCTTGGGTTCATAACTTTCTTAATATACTTGCAGTATTTTGACAAAATCTTCATTAAAAGAGAATAAAAAGCTAGTTCTTTCACAAATAGATGTATAGGTAGCCTTATATATCTTGATTTCCAAAATTAAAAAGATATTTTGAATCCTTGCAAATTGTCATGACATCAAGCCCCTTATGTTGCGTAAGTGTAACACCAAAATATTTGTCAAAAACTCCCCCATTAATCTTTTGAGCTATGAAGCTCTTGAAAATCATAAATTAACTTGAATAATAATAAATAAATTCCATAAAATTAATCCTCATGAATTTATCCAACTTCAATAGAATGTGAATACATCCAATAGATGGAGTTAGGCCTTCAATATATCAAAAATCCAACTTATTTTTGTTTTATAAAATGTTATAGAAAAATTTGCATTGCCTAGATTTTTATCTAGACCCTTTGATTCATCTCCTAATCCATCATTTGATATACTTTAAAAATTCTTGGTTAAGCTAAGACTTAAGCTTAAAGAAGATATGTAATCCCGCACACTTGATGAAAGTTGTTAGAAATATTTATTCTTTTTTGTTATTATCAAAACAAATGATGAGAACTCAACATGTGTAATGCATAAATGGTTGCACGTGTATTTGCTATCAGTTTGATACTTAGATATGCTTAGTTATTGATTAAATTTATCGGGATACTGATCATATGATTAAGTATACTTGGTTGCAGTTATATTTTGGTGTATTCTAGGTTATCACTATTTCGTACCGTAGTTTTACCTTTTGCTTACTTGGCTCAAAACTTGAGCTAAGGGTTTAACTTATCTAACCTTAAGTACGAAAGAGAAAGCGAGGTTGGAATTGGGAGTTAAGGTAGGTAATGAGACGGATTAGCTACAGATATGGAATCAAGTTTTAAGATGGGACTCTACGAGAATGTCATCATGTAACATTATAAATTTTTGCTGTAAAAATTCTAAACATAAAAATGTACTCTTATGGATTGGATCATGAGTTTAACAGTGAATTCGAAATGTAATATTTTGGGTGTGGCCTACTTTTGTAGAGGTTTCTATTGTATTATTTTATATAAATGGGAAGAAGTTTTACTAGATAAACATATTGTAGAGTTGAGTTAATAAATTTGTTATAAGTTTAACCTTATATCCCTAATTCAAGTATGGCATATCGAACCATTTCTTAGGCACTAAAGTTGAGAAAAAGTTCAAGCAGTTGTGTTGAGGGGACATTGCGATGTAGATAAGCATATCTTTCAATAATGGTGGAATAGTACTATATTAGATCATTTATGTCAAGTGGCTAATAATGGTAACGAGAACACCTTTAGAAGTATACATTTTGAGGGGAGTTTTCATATCTTCTTATAATCACACACCCTATATGCAGCGGCTGAACAAGGTCACTCGAAAATCACCAGGATAATTTTGAAAAGTTCAGTAGCTTAAGGTTTAAAGAGTTGATCAGCTTTGAAATATAATGGAGCATAAGTTTTAAAGATAGAAAAATATTATTACGAGATGAAATCCCGAGAATATGATGGAGATTCCGTCGCTAGTGTTGCTTTCAAACGCTTTAGCTTATCTTCTTAGTAAATTCCCCATTACGATAGGCTTTTTGTCTTCCCTTAGCGACTTGACATAAGCTATGTAAGAGTTTCAAAGAAAAAAAGAAAAAAGAAAAAGATTGCTAAAGTAAATGATAAGTTAAGCTCGCATCCCATCATATTAGCTATATTGGCTATTATTCTTGTATACGGTTAGAGATTTCTTAAGACTGCTTCACGTTGGTTTAAATGATGAGGCTCTTTTAAATATATGCTAAAAATCAATAAAAGGAAACAAGAAATAGTTAGAAAAAAAAAAAAAAAAAAAGAGAGAGAAGAAAGTAACACCATTCTTAGTGATGCAAGGAAAGGTTTGTCTCATTTCTACTTCTCAATTCTTGATATTGCTCTATATAGTTTCTAAAATCCTAACAAGCTGCAACTTTCTTGTTGTTGTAAAGAGAAGGAGGGTTTGTCTTGATGTTGTGGGGTACAAAGGTGGAGAGATAGTGGCATCGTTTATAGAGAACTTAATTAAGAGGTGAAGGTTTTTGTTTTACTTTTATTTGCAGTCCTTTAAAAGCTTTGTAAGATAGCTTGGGATAAGGAAAAATAGTGATATTCCTAAACAAGCCAACGCATGCATTTAGGAATTTAACTTATCTAGGGACTTGCATGAAGAAGCATCGAAGATGTTCTATTTGAGCAGATCTTTTAGCTATTAAAGGAAGAAAAACATCAATTTTTGGTATGTGTTTCTAACATAACTGAGGTAAAAAAACGATTGTTTTTTTTTTTTTTGTCCTTATGTTCATCGCCTTATTCAAGGGAAATAACTAGGAGGATTCTAAATGGAACTTGCTGTAATGTTGTTGTAGTTTTACTAAGCTAAAAGAAAACAGAAGTTGAAAGAAGGGAGATTTAGCAGCCGCATTATCTTGGTTTGCTTGTACTTTTTTATTGAGAGGACTTAAAGTGACAGTGAAATTGATTTCCTTTTGGTGAGGAAATCTCATTGTTTTGTCCCTTGATTATGCCAACATATATAACTTAACTTATATTGAATGACTGAACCTATGTTTTTGTACTTTATTTATTTATTTAAGAGTAAAATACGTGTTCTTATTGTTTTGCAAATAGTGACATGTGCTTCTTTTAGAAAACACATGACTTATGCTTTTAATTTTTTGTTATATCCCATATAAGGGACATGCATCAATATTTTACTAGACGTATCTACTATTTAACAATTTTTAGTAATATTTCATTAAAAAATAAATTAATTGGATAAAAAAAACTGAAGATAAATAAAAAAAAGAAACGATAGATTGGCCATAAATTATTTTAAGTAATAAATAATAGATTCCGGCAGTAAGATATTGCCATTACCCTTATGCGGGATTAATGGAAAATTAAAAAATGGGTCATGTGTTTGTCCAAAAAAAAAAAAAATCACAAATCACCTCTTTATAAAAGTATAGAAACATAGGTTATATATTTATAATTTATTCTTTATCTATATCTATATTATTTAAACATAAGCAAAAGGGTTTGGTCTCTTTTTCTATTTACCGAAATTGCCCTTTAAGAATATTAATATTCCATGTCTTTTACCATTTATAGTTTTATAATACATGCTTTTATATTATTTCATCAAGCCTATAATTGTCAATTTACTTAATTACATTAAAAATGGTTACTTCTATGTATAATATGTTCCACATTTGTCAACATTATTATAAATTTTTGCATTAAATTTAGTATCTTTGAATTCCCTTTTCTCTTTAGCAATCTCTTTTTTTGCCTTACTTATGGTGAGATTTTTATTATCTTGATCATATAGAGGATGAAATTGGATCATGAGACTTTGTTTTCAAAATCCACAATTGGGGTTCAATTCTTTTGAGTTCTTCAATTGAGTATTACCACCATGCAACCAAGCAAACCAGGTAAGGTTAATTATGAACATATTAAGAGTTTTTGTTTTTTTTTTTTTCCTTAGATTGCAGCAATGTTTTAGGTTTTCTTTTTTTTAAAAAAAAAAAAATTTCTATACATCTTGGATTGCATTTGTTTTTAGGTTGGATCGTGAGCCTCTGTTTTCAAAATCCACAATTCTATTGAATTCTTCAATTGAGTACAACTGCTACACAACCAAGCAACCTCAAAAGGTTAATTATAAAACATATTAAGAGTTTTTTCTTTCTTTTTTCCTTAGATTATAGTTTTTTTTTTTTTTGGTGTGTCTTTAGACATCTTGGATTGCATTTGATTTTAGGTTGCATATATACATACACTTATGATCATACGATATGTATAAGCCAATGTAAGTGTTTTAGTTTTTTTTTTTTTAAATCTACTTCTTTAACAATTTCTTGGATCTTTTTAATGACTCAAATTGCCAATCTCATGTTATCATAAATTCAAGTGCCACATATCTTAACACAATTCTGGCTAATCGACTTCTAGTGTATCGTAGCCTGATGAAGCATTCTTTGATTTGAAAGAGTAAGGCAAGAAGCTTAAGTGGCCAAATTTGAAGTAATAAGTAAAACAATGCGAATATCGAGATTTTAGTTATCTATATGCTTTGATAAATTAATTTGTGGTAGCGTTCGAAATAATTTAAAGATGTGTACAATTTATGAATGTTGTGAAAGCATTATTTAATGATACTTCAGTTCCAGTATTATTATTACTTTTTTTTTTGTGTGATAATTTCTATTTTATTATGCTTTGATGTATTAGCTTGGTTTTCCTGAACGCGTTGCGCTTATTGATAATTACTGTTTAATTTTAGCTTTAAGTTTAGGGTTGCATTTTCATTTATTTAATTTTTTTTTTTTTGTATTTTTATAGTACTTTTATAGTTCGATATAGATAATCCAAATTATGATTATTCAATTTAACAATGTTTTGGCTTTTTCCACCGTTGTTAAAAGTTTCTCTTACGTTACTGCCATTATATTGCAAGACCGAAAAACTTCGTTTGATCTTACATTTAGATCTTTTTTTATTTTAGTATGTGAAAGATGATTTTTTTTTTTAATAGTAAAAGAATTTACACACGCCATCAAATTAACCAATGATAATAGATATTTTTTTAGTCTCAAAATTTAGAAATAGCTAATTTCCTATTTTCAAATTATTTATATATTATGTACCTATATTATTTAAGCATCGCCCACCTTCTTTACTATCTATTTTAATTCGTTAAAATATATCTTTAAAAATTAGAAAAACGGTAAATTCCTGAAATCTCTCTCTTTCCCTCTTCTACATACATTATTTCTATCTTTTTTGAGTGAATGCTTCTACCAAGGCCAAGTAAGAATGACTGATTTTATCACAAATTTAAATTTCTTTTAAAACTATTTTAGTTTTCAATTTATGTTTTTAATTGAATAGCAATTATTATTGAAGGTAAAAAAATGGAAGTGGGTTGCTGGAAAAGGTTTTGTTGATGCATCTATGGTTTCTTTTGATGTGCTTTCTATATTTTCATTTTATTTTATTTGTTTTAACAAACTTTTAATTGTGCTGCATCTCCTTACGATTTCACACTTGTCCAAAACCAGGGAAAACCTCTAATAAATTTTTAATAGTGTTGCTTCCTTTACATACAAAATGGTGTTTTGTTTTCATAGAATGTCTCATAAATTTAGCTATTAGTCATCATGGTGTCTAAATGGAAAAATGAATGCATTTAAGAAAAATTAAATGGAAAGAGTTTTATGAAAATAATAAAAAATCAAACATTGATGATAATAATAAAGATTTAATGTTGATTGATATTTTATATTATTTATGGAAATTGAGACGTATAATTAGTGAATTAATATTTAAATAAATTTATAATTGGAAATGTTTCATGAGATATGATGCTTTGATAAATTAATAAAGAAATTTGAAGTTTCTAAGATGACTAACTATTATAGTTTATACATAATAAAATTACTCTAAGATGAATCACTAAATGTTATAATATATATAATGTTTTTATATAATTGAACATTTATTCAAAAAATTTTATATATAATTTTTTTTTTAACATTTCTCCTTACTCATTTAATTAAGTACATAAATGTTTTTGTAATTAATCTTTTATGAATTTGACGCTATTTAATTTGTGCATGCATTAGGTATGTGACATACTTTAGTTTATTTAAGCTGCCACTCCAACATGCTCAAACACATCTAAGCATACCCAAAGCAAAATAGATTAAATGGTACAAATGGATCAATAAATAATATACAAGTACTAATAATAGTGTCATTTTTCTTTAAAAATTTGTAATTTATGTTTTTACGGGATGAAATTTTATTAATAATTATATACTACTAATTAAGTCATGTAATTTTATTAATAATTATATACTACTAATTAAGTCATGTAATGTATTAATACAATGGAAGCTTTTCTTAGGCCATAAAGAAAACAACATTTCATTTAGCAATAGCAAGTAACATAAAGTATGCACGAAATATAAGAGAGAAGAGAGAGAGAATAAAGAGAATCGAATTATAGTGACTCACCTTATGCCTACTACAATCTTTTCTTTTATTTTCACTATTATGGATTTAGTATTCTTCACTGAATTGGTTTCATTGTCCACTTCAAAATAGTCAAAATAAACTTTAAAAATTATAGTCATCGATTCCATTATTCTATTCACTTAGTGTAACCTTTAGCTAATACTCAATCCTATAAAAATGCAATCAAATCTTTCACTAATAACTGCTCCTAACACTTGAGGGATATAAAAAAATACTTAGGAAATAAAATAATTTGATCCAAGTAATATTGTAAATATATATATATATATATATATATAACAATATACACTTTAGAAGACAACGACGACCATAACGATAAAGAAAATTAGTTTTTAAATTTATTTTATATCATAAAATATTGTATAGTTTTACGGTACCACATTCACATAAGCTCTATATCTAGTAATAATACATATAATAGACTATCTTAAAGTATGGGTCGTAGAAATTAATGAATAGGATCACCTATTTGTTAGTTTTTAAATAATAGAATTATTTAGGTAATTTTATATTAGTGAATGGAAAATGAAATTGCAATTTCATCTCTCTAAAACATCACCATTCCGATCATTAAAGTCACTCTTTGTAATTTAATGATATAAACGTTACTCTTTCAATAAGATGGATTAAGTTTAAATCTTTTCTCTCGTTATAATCATTGAAAAAAAAAATCTGCATTCATACATATAAAATTTAGTGAAACTTGAAGTGGCCATTTAATTTAGATTTTGTTTCTACATATATAACAATCCAATATAAATGATTCAATATAATTGTATATACACAATTCAATATACGTATATACTTGTATATAAGAATTCAATATACAATTTATAGTTTTTATTAATTTAACAGATATTAAGATTCATATAACAATTCAATATACGTACATACTTGTATATACACAACATTTATACAATTTATAATTTTTATTAAGCTATAAACGTTTGTAATTTGATTTTAATGAACTCGACAAAGCATGAAACGTGATTGGGTTTTAGTGGACGCTTGCTTTGCATTAATTGACTCGATAGGATTAAGAC
This sequence comes from Lumnitzera littorea, assembly GCA_024138015.1. NCBI lineage: Eukaryota > Viridiplantae > Streptophyta > Magnoliopsida > Myrtales > Combretaceae > Lumnitzera > Lumnitzera littorea. The sequence goes on along the minus strand of JAMXBB010000004.1, from coordinate 111,079,166 downwards.
CCAGAAAGAAAATTAATGCAAACTAAATATTTTAGGTATTAAAAGAATGTTGATGCAACTTTAGCATTACAAAAAGTTAATAGGATCAAGCTAATCATTTGTCTAGAATTCCCTAGAGCATCGGCATATAACGAAAAGACAAGTTACTAGGGAAAAAATAATAATAATAAAATGGAGCTAGGAAATGTACATTATTTTGGTGGTACAAGGTTGTAACCTCATAATATATAAAATAACTGATAATATAGTTAAACTTATTTATTTACATCATCAGTATAACACAAATATATATATCACAAGCTAGAGAATATTCTAGCTAATTAGGGCGACCATAACACAAATACATGTATGGATTTCGTCAATAAAAAAAAAAAAAAAAGTAAAATAAAAAAATTAAAAAATATATATATATCTTCTTTCTACAAGCCTTGAATTCCGACAAATTTTCTTACATTACAATTGATTCTTTTTTTGTTAGATCGCAATGGTAACACTGACAAATAGTTTTTCGCTTTTTCTATCCTCTTTGGCAAAATTGATAGTTACAAAACATCACTATACTAATACACACTAGAGACCTTCTGAAATATAGGGGGATATTACAATAAAGATGACTAAGAAAATAATGCCAATAACTAAGTTAAAATATCGTGATAAATAAAGGTTCGAATGTTCAATAAAAAATAAAAAATAAGACGAATATCGATAGCAATCACCATGTTCCAAATGAAGTGGGCAAACAACATCGAGAAGGTAAACACACCGTGACCGTAATTTAATGGCAATACAGATCATCCCCAAAACCCATGCAATATCTAAAAATTGAGAGACACCGCCACCCCAACTTTGTTGCAGAGCATATGCTGGCAATGACAGAAACAGTAATGTTCGCTAAAGCTAAAGCTAACCCAAAGAAGAGGTGGGTTGGGGCCGTGAGGAACTGTGCAATACGCACTCCAAGTCTACTATTAAATCCTCCAAATATTATTATTATTACAAATAAACTGCATGAACAGCGGAGTATCAGGGATCTCCCAGTTGGACATTATTTCTCATTGATTTTCCTTAGATACTCCTTGCTTCAATAATCATCCACATTCGGTGAGGTAAGTTTTCTCCACACCCCTCCTGGAGGATTGTTGTTAAAACGGAGAGCGGTGGGCACTAAAGCCATTATATTGTCCACATGGCCTTGCCATAGTCATGCAACTACTTGTGGCTGGAACAAGAGTCAATCGTAGTGATCTATTCATTGCTTTGATGATCTTTTGTATTAAGAAGGGTGTACATAACAAAATGTTGGGTATTCAAATGAGTGTTTCTATACCCTTAAAAAAACAAAAGAGGAAGAAGACGATTTTGAATGTCGCAGTGACACTGAGAATATATGTATTTATAAGGTACATCATAACAAACAAATCTTTTTCATGAGATCTTTTCTCCTACATATATGGGGTGGACGAATGGTTTTCGTTGAACTTACTCTTTCAGAAGTTGTTGCAACATTTTAGAAAGAAAATCACGACAAACAAACATTTATATCTCATGAGATATACATTATAGCTACTCTCTTTTCATGAAATTTTGGGATCAAAGAGTAGAATAGTTTAGTGAAAAATTGTATAGACATGTGCCGGTGTCAATCCATAATTTTTGCGCATTTGAGGCTAATATACTAGGTAAAATATAAATATTGATTTGTAAATAAAGTAGAGTAAATATGCTTTATCATAGAGAACGAAAATAATTATAATTATTAGAATTAGTTTGCCGGTCAATTGCAGATCATATACAATGTTATTTATGGGAATTTTGTTACTAAGCTGGTTGTTTAGAGATATAAAATTAAATGAAAAGTTTTACCACAAAAAAAAAAAGAAATTAAATGAAAAGGAGCCAATGTAAATTGATTTTTTATTTCTATTGTTTCATTTGATTTAGGAGTAACATTTGAATTAAATTTTGGGACCCTTCAAAATATTTCCTGTGGATTTTATTATTTATCTGTCGATATAATTTTTTATATAATAACATGTTGTAGAAATATATGTCAAGTTATAATTATTATTAATAAATAGTTAGCATCTCAAAAATATTTTAATAAGTTAAAAGACTATCTTTTTGTTTTTTTTTTTTTTTCAAATGGACTATTATTTCATGATCCTATCTTGAAAATACATAGTAACATGTATTAAAATAAAGAGATAGAATGCTATATTTTTTTAACATTTCAAAAGGGCTTAAAATTTGATATTGAAGCACCGGTTATAACATAAGTTTCAATTACAGCTTGTCTATTCTTGTGCAGAATGTTTATTCTGGATTAATTAGTCAAAGATTGGTGTGTATCATGCCTAAAGATGTTGAAGCTTTTACATGACATTTATCTTCATATCATTAATTATATGTTTACAAACTAAAGCTAATTTATTGATGAAGTTTTCATATAATAGGGTTTTTTTTTAAAAAAAAATACTGTTAAGATTAATAGTGTTTATAAAATAGGTGAATTTATCAATTCATGTCATCATCATCATCATCATCTACTAATATTATCTAGTGGGAGAGAACCAAAGCTTTTATTGCACTATATGTACCAACATTTTAATAACATAAATATAAAAATCTTTTATAACAAAACATATACTTGTTTCTATTGCTTGACATTCATGTTGTCAGCCCATGTTTGCATCTCTTAACCTCGTATTAGCAAATTTTAAGTTAAATTTATCAAGAAAGTATCTAAATGGTATACTTTAAAAAGTTACTAAATGGACGACATTCATAAAATAAGATTAGCTCATCAATTTGTACTTAATCTATTACTATAACTACTCTTCTTTTTTTTTTTATTGAATGCTATTTGAATATTAAATTTTGTCAAAAATAAAATTACAAAAACTTAAGCGGGATGACAAATTAAATAAAATTTAACCATAAAATAACACATTTAATGAAAATAATATTGAGTATAATGATAAAAGGTTCTACTATAATCTTTTTTACACGGCAAGAGCATCACGTATACATACATGCTCATATATCTTCGAAAGTATTTTTGGAAGAACGAACGGAAAAAAATAACACCTATTGAACTCCCTTTTGGGTCATTTACCAAATCTGGATGAAACAAAACATCTAAATGTCTTTGCTATGCCGTAGATGTTTTTCTAAGTTCGTGAAGTCCTTGATTTTGTGCACGTAAATTTTATTAGGAGAGAACGCAAAATAGGAATAAATGAAAAGAAGCTTTACTAGAATATAAATGAAAGAGAAATGCGAGAACAAACCTTGGGGAAATAGGGGCCAACTGACTTAATAGAGAGAAGAGATGATTAAATTCTTGTCATGGTTAATTTTATCTATTGTATCTGGTATGTTACATAAACTCAAAATTGTTATTATGGCATTCAACATTATTCCATGATAAAACAATTCAAAATGAGTCACCTTGTTCTCCATGATGTAAGGTTTTATTTTATTTTTATTAATTCTTATCATACAAATACCAAATGATTTCTTTTATCTTCTAACATCTTACGGATGTAATCCAAATATAAGATTTTCATTTATGATTCTTTGACAACTTATATGAATGATAGAGATGGTTGGTCATATAATTTGAAAATATCCATAATCATTCCTCAGCACACACCTTCTCTAAGCATAACCTTCTTTACTTTTCCATTGTTTTCATATACTTATTTTTATCAATCGAGAAACATAATATTTAATATTCCTTCAATTGAGAAACTACTTTATGATTTAGAATTTTGGTTAGGGATGTTCTCTCTAACTTAATAAATGATATTTCATTAATATAATAAAGCATGAGATTAGGAAAATAGAGTATGAGAAGTACAGTAACCTTTATGTAATAATGATAGCATCATTTTTGAAGTACATAAATTTTTTAAATACATGATCTTGCTTCACAATTGTAATTTATCATATGTGGCATGCAAATATACTAAGTTGACGAATAAAATAAAAAATACAAATAATATATAGCACTATAGTAAAATATTTTTTCTTCACACGGTTTGCTAGTATTATATAATTTAAAGCAACTTACTTTATTATTTGTATTTTATAAAATTCATGCCTATATATCTATTCGCATTTACCTTATCAAGATTTCTATCAACTTTATTTTGCTCTTATGAATAATTTTTTTTAGCATTTGCTTTGTTCTTTTTAGAAACCGATATAATTTCGTTTATCTGTAGTATTCAAAACTTAAAAACTCATCTAAAATAATGACTTGCCTCCCTAGGTATTTGCTCAATTTTTTTTGCATCAGTTGATGCTTCAAATAATTTCTCTACTATTTTTGGAGTTGAAGATAAGGCTATCATTGAGAACAAACAACTAATTAATGTCATGATCTAAGGGGTAGGCTAGCTATGCCAATATGCTATGCACTATACAAAGATCCTCGATCAATGACCCTCGTTGGTTAAGAACTTACCCTAAAACATATAAGGCTACCACTACATGCTAGGATAGTCCATCAATGGGTAAAGTGATAATAAAGCAATTAATACTAAATAGTAGTTCAACAATAGATTGTAATTATAGAACGAGACATAAAGGTTTCTGTATAAGTCTGCAAACCATCAACCATAGTAATGACTAAATAGTAGTTAAAGCAAATTTAACGATCTCATAACACAAGTGTCATAAGTCCTACTAAGCATAAAAATCCTATCAATCTCAATCATTCTTTCTCACGAGCCCAAACCTTCCAACACTACCTAAGCAAACCTCACCTTGTGATGAGCCGTAAATCTACCTATGCTAGCAAACATCTATAGGGGGTAAGCTATCTAGGTTATTAAGAAAACTTCTCAAACCACACTATACAAACAAAATCGAGCAAGTTATATTGTTCAAACATATGAATGCTGGCAACCATATACTAAGCACTTATATATAAGTAACCAGCCCCATATATAACTCGAACTTGACGCACTCTAAAGTTAGGGTTGAGGATTTTCGAATTGTTAGATTCAAATCCTAATCACCTAGGTTTGTAACCATTTATGATATCTATGTCCCCATTTTAGTTATTATCTTATCAATCATTACCTAAGTGTTTAACCCCGACTCCAAGTAAGGTCATAAGTGGCGTATATAGTCCAGCTTACCCTTAAGCAAAGCTCTTAAGATGCGAATTTTAGCTGTACGGTTGGCATCTCTAAGAGCCTAATAAGCCCATAGGCTAGAGTAAGTTACTTGTCATATAAGTATATTGTACTGGTAAAACTTCCATGACATAAATTTCAATACAAAACATATTCAACCCTTGTAAATACCTCCTTTTACCTTCACATAATGTGGTAACTAATAATATTAATGTAATATCGTGCTCATGCATATCCATCTAATTAGTAGGCTCATCATTATTATGTCCAATTCATTAAGTGACCAAATAGTTCTATAGACACTTGGAACAAATATTACAACAAGATATAACACACAGTTACGTTTTCTTATACTTATAGTGTATTGGCATATGATCAAGCATTATCATATACTTGCATGAACTCATATAATATACCCATACATCTAATTTAATTATCTTGAATTGGATGTGCTACTAAAATATATGCATAAATAAGTATGGAGATCACAAAAGAGATAGTCACTCAGCCATAGTAACTTAAGCCTCATAATACTCCTTAGGCAACTCCAAGTCTAGATTGGTATCACCTGATTTTTTAAATAATGGTGATAATCATATTAATTTTTTAATTAATTATCTTAGTTTTTCACTATTATTACTGGTGAAGCTAAATCTTGTTTTATTTATAATTTTCTCATTTTAAGTTCATCTTTCATGTTCTTATAGTCAATTTCATACGATTTCGAATATACATGCATATGGTGGGGTTTATTTTAGGAGCCAAGACCCATAATCAAGAGGTCGATTGGGGTCAAATTCGTGTACCTTATGTTATGTCTTTTATTTAATTAATTTTAGACTCTACTATGGGTTTAAGTGTGTAAGGCCTAATTCCAATTAATTATTATTATTATTATTATTTGAGCTTTTATTTTCTAATTGGGCTTAAAAGATTTAGATATTACATTAGTCATGGTCTACAAACCTTCTTCTAATTTAATTGTTCTTAAAGCTTTTCCTAAGGGGTTTTAGGCCTCATCTCAAGCGTAAGGTTATTTTCAAGTTAATAGGCTTATTTTATTCTTTACTAGGCCTTTATTGTATTATTTTAAGCTTTCAAAATCAAAGTACTATAAGTTTGAAAAAAGGGACACTAAAGGACGAGAACCAATAAGATCTTGGATGCTCATGAAGAGGTTGGCGAGCCAACGTTTTGTCCCAAGCAATTAAAAGCAAGAGATGCTTCATACCTTCCAGTACTTCAAAGAAAGTTGGAATAGTGATTAATGTAAGCCCCAAAGTTCAGCCAAGTAACCGTAAGATTGAACTTAGAACTCAAGGTTTAGGGCGATCGACTAAAGGATCCGATCACACCCAAATTATAAACTATTTAACAAGATACCAGTAAAAATGACCCTGTAAACTTAAATTTAAGAAAATAAGTAGTAAAATGGGAGACTATAAAATTTTCAAATTTTAAGCATAATAACTGCTAATTACCAAAAAGGCAAAAAGTGTAATATAATAACTAATAAATTATTAGAGATAGATTATATGTATACTAAAAATTTTAGAATGACCAAAATAATATGTAGGAATGTTCACGTGTACCCTACATGTATTTACGTGTAGATAAAAATATGCGTAATTACTAAAATTGGCCGAAAACTAAGTAAATAATTAAAGAAAAATACAAAATAATTATAAAAAAATCAGAAAAAATCAGAAGAGGATAAGCTGATGCAAGATTAGGTCGTGACAGAAAAAGAAAAAAATAACCAATAGGAATTTGACAAACAAAAAGCCTAAAATCAAGGAAATGGGGCAAAATCCCATCAAATTAATGCATAATAATTACAAAATTCGTCTATAAATAGCAAGAAAAATTCAGAAGCTCATTTGGACAGATACAAATCAGAGAAAATTAGAGAGAGTCGAAAATTCGAGAGAAAATCCAGAAAAATAAAAAAAAATAAGAAAAACTGTGCAGTTAGGGGTTTTAAAGGGAACCCACACCAAACGAGGAGCTGGGAGTGGACGGCCACCACCACCACACGGTGGTGGCAGCGCCCAGGCCGGCCGACAAGGCCACGGCGGCCCGCGGTGGCCGGAGCCACCTGAACCGGTGAGTCCAAATTCCAGTCCGATTCTTGTATAATTTTGTAAAATTAGTTATTTTGCTCAGAAAATTATGAAACTTGTTATTCTGAGGTTTTATTGTATGTAGATTTAGGGAAAAATGTTGATTTAGTTTAATTATGTCTGGAAATATAGGGTTCTTAACAAATTGTTCAAAACCGAGCATGATTAAACCGGAAATTAAATAGGCTTAGGGATGTAGTTTGGGGCTCAAAATTTTTCTATAGGATGCTCATGTGACATAGAACAGTGCTATGAAGCCATTTTTTTTAAATTAATTTTCTAAATTTTTAAGTTAATTTTTAGCCCTAAAATGATGGAAAAATTGGGTAATTTGGAGTTAATTAGGTGATTAGGATGTTAATTACTGATTTGGATCTTAATTAGATGTTTAAGGAAGTTAATCTCTGCAGTGGAACCCTAATCCTAGCATTTAGGTACTAAGTATAGTTAATTAAGGAAATTAGGTAAGTAATATAAGAAATTAGTAATATGTGAAATTGTAAATTAATAAATATGGAAAAATTTGGGTTATTTAGATAATATTAGAGTAAAAATCAGAATAATATTAAATCTGAATTAAGATTGAATTTTAGGTAATTATATAAAAATTTAAGATTTTCTCACATCGGGAATAAATCCGATACCCTAATTAGGACTAGCATGTACCAAATAGCTTAGAATACTAAATTAAGACCCAATAGGATATTTGGAAACTCGAGCTTAATGTAATTAATTTCACATTAGGATTCGAGCATGTTTAGGATTTAAAAATCGAACCAAAACCTAATTTGGAAATTGATGCGGAAACCGAGACTGAACCCAAACCTAAACCTAAACCTAGAATAATTATAAAAGACTTAATACCTAGATAATTAGGCATATTAAACCGTAAACAAAACCTAACAATAAGCATTATAGGATAAAACGATCCTATAACAATTATATGAAAAGCTGAAACCACGTTCGTGTTATAGGGATAACCGGCGATGGCCTGAGCAGATCGGACCTCGAGTGAGCGAGCGAGAAGTCGAGGTAAGTTGGGATTAATACGCTGCTGTATTTTGGAGGCTTAAGATTATGCTTGATTGTGCTTGTTAGATAGTTGAATGCGTGCATGTGCTTGATTATGGGTGATGCTATGATTATGTTTGTTGCCTTGGCGCATATTGTATGAATTGTATGTAATGATTGATCACCCTAAATTGGACTTAATCAAATATACGACCAGTAATCATAATCGAACATGCATGGTAACCCGTTAGGGGATTTAGGACTCTCCGGCCAAATACCGACCCCTTCGGAAGGGATAGCGCAGGATTGCAAAATGGTCCCTTCTTCATCCTCAGTCGAACTAAGTGACAGGAGAGGAGGTCGCGGCGGGGATGAAGACAGTAGTTCGAAGGTAGTCGCGGGAGGAGCAAGGTCTCCATTACACAAGCCTGGGTTTGGTCGTGAGCTGTTGCATTAACGGTAACTCCTCAACCCGGATTAAAGCGGACGCAATTTCTCTAATCTCACGACGGGCCGGACAACGTCGTGCGATGGCATTTGCTTGCACATGCATTGCAACTAATAAATGATTGAAAACCTTGTTGTGTGTATGGTATAGTTTTAAGTCCTCCGTCCTAACTTACTGAGCTGTGGTTGCTCACATCCCTATAGACATCGTGCAGGTGCTGGCTAAGAAGCGGCAACCAATTACTCCGAAGCTAGCAACTGCTGGATCCTGGGGAGTGAGGAAAAACATTGAAGAATAAACACATATTTTAAGGTCTAAGTTTTTATTTTAGAATTATTTTTCATTTCTGAGTGATGTAATAACTAGGGAATATACTATAGAGAAATGTTGTAAACTTTAACTGCAATTATTGAATGATAACATATATATATAATTCCTCACTTTTATAGGTAAACGATTTATTTAAATTACAAATTTTCTACTTCAAAGCGGGTTAGTTGTGGACGCCTTATGTAGATCAGGTCTAGGATAGCGGTTGTGAGGCCAACTTCTATCTTAGGGTGGTTTACACGGCGGGGCTGTTACGACTCTGCCGCTTCGGGGCGTGACAATTAAGAGTACCTATAAGAGTTTGAAACACTAATGACATGTTGTCAAATTATTGAACCACAAGATAGAACTATTGCTAGGATCTTAAGTGAATTAAGAGATATATTACTGACATAGTAGAGAATAGGCCCTTCAACTCACTAGATGATGTCATCAACCTTACCCTTAAGGTTGAAAGACAACAAAGAACAAGATACTAGAAGCTACCCATTCAACTTCATCACCTTAACCCAGAGCTTAGGAAGTTTGAAAGGAAACTCAAGAAAGGAGAGTCCAACTAAGTTGAAGCTATGACTAAGAAAGCAGAGAAGGAGAAAGGAAAGGCTTGAGAAGTTAAGTGCTTGGGTTATAACCATATTAACATCCATTTCCTAAATAAGAGGGTCTAGTACTCAAAGGAGATGGACTTACTGCCAGGCTGTGAGTCAAAGTGACAGGAACTTCAAGAGTAGAGATTTTAAGGAGAATGAGGAAGTTGTCGAGTGCTAACCCAAGTAAGGTGAATTCATGGCCTTAATGGGAGACTAAGCCCAAGTTGTCAAACTCAAGGAAGACCTTGGTCAAAGAGACAATTTGTTCCAAACTCAATGCATGGTGAATGGGAGGACCTACACGATCATCACGGACAGTAGTAGTTGTGTTAATGTCATATACGCAAAGCTTTCAACAAAGATGATGCTTTTAAACTCCTAACATCTAAGGACTTATGGATTGAAGTGGTTCATCGACGAAGATGTCATAAATGTCAATAAACAAGCTCAAATTTATTCAACATTAGGAAATATCATGATGATCTAGACTTTGATGTCATGCCTAAGAAAGTTGCCCACCTAATACTTGGTCTACCTTGGGAATATAGCCAACACACCACCTATGATGGATCCACGACACATAACTTTAAGAACGATAAAGTAAACCTCAAGTTGTTACTTACAAGTGTTGAGGAAATATAGAGGAACCAAGTAGATTTGGTAGAGAAAGGAAAATGGAAGACATATTTATTTGCCACTCACTTCTATGCTTGTTTTGTAAGGTTGCAAGACTTAAAGTCAAGGATGACACATTTTCAATTCGAGGGTGATGATAGGAATTGAACTCCAAACTGTTCCATTCCTTAACTCACCTATCCCATGCTAAAACTAAGTTGTAATACCAAGTGCCGAGCTACTAACTAAGGCCCTGCTTTGAAGAGGAATCTAACTCTACTTATGCAAAAGTAAAAGACCAAGTTTAAGCAGGACTAACCTAGGAACCCCTATCTAAGCTCTTTCCCTTTGAAGCTAAAGACTACGAGTTCAACTTGGGACCTTTTTTCCCCAATTTTGCATGTCTAGATGCCAACCAAAAGAGAATAGCTCAAATAACTTCTAAATAACTCAGTTACTTATCATGCTACCTATGCCAAAGCTTAGTCAACTACCTGACAAGTGTTCGAGCTAAACTACCGTAGGGAGACCGATTTGGTAACTTAGCCAAGAACCTAGGAACACCAATGTTCCTACTCTCAGCTAATCCAACTAGTTCTTAACCTCTTTGATTCTGGTCTCAATGACAAATGTAGTCCAACCTCTCTTGAAATGTATAATTTTATTGTACAATTCAATTATTTTACTATTTTATCCTTGTAGGTTACCTTTAATGTTTAAGGCCATTGTAAATGTTCACATTTTATGCCACTAGGGTTTTAGCATTACTATAAGTATGTTCCTTGTAATTAGCAATAACCTTTAGCCATTGAATTTTCCTCTTTTGAATCTTTAAGCTCATCTTAAGAAACTTAAATGTTTCCTCTTGATTATTGAGTAAATTTGCCTCTTTAATCTCTTTTGTTCTTATTGATCCTTAGGATTGTGGTGCACATATCATTTAGGATTAGAGAGCAATATCTAGTTCCATTTTACCTTTAAGCTTGATTTGGTGTTTGTAAGTCGCATCAAATCACATTCAGCTTAAATTTAGTTCATCTTTGTCATTGGTGCATAATATCCAGATGCATTCTTGTCCATGTCCATGTCCTCTTCATTTTATTGTTTTCATCATTAAACCCAAAACCCAAACACTTAACTCCGTCTTCATAGAGTTCTCCATATTGTGCTTCAAGTTTGTGACCCTTGAAGCATATCACCTTCATTCAACTACTTTAGTCATTACAACCAAAACCCCAAACACTTGACTTCATCATCATCGAGTGCTACGCATTTCACTTCAAGTTTGTGATCATCTAGTTTAGGCACATTTGAGGAAGGAGTGTTTTCTCAAAAAAGAGGAAGTCAAAATTAATGTTGCAAAACAACAGACCTTTCTAAGTTGTGGAATGGATTAATGACTATACTTACAAGTTAGATTTGAGGGGAAAGCACAATGTCTTGGCAACATTCAATGTACTAGATGTTTTCCCTTACTACGAAGATGAAGAGGATGTCTACAAATCTAAAAGGAGAAGGGGGGAATGATGCGCAACAGAGCGGTTGCTAAAAGCTGATCCAATACATTGAAGGAAGTTTTGGTTGCTTGTGGAGTAGATGAGAGTGATTAGATGAGCATGGCATAAAGTGATTATAAGAGGGTTATTGCTCGGAGATCACTTGAGGGAAGCATTGGAGTGAGTAAGAAATGAAGTGGATAGTAAGTACATCAGAGATTGAGTGAGATTTTGATCAAATAATGAGGTATGATGGAACCTATATGGTTGTATGCTTGGCTATCTTACTCATCAAGCATGTGACTTTGAAGATCGGAGAGTTACATGACATGTTAGAGAACCCTTGAAGATTAGAGCAAACTGGGAGATACATGGTTGACTACATGGCCATGTACTCAATTGTATTCTTCTGGTTCTTTGATTTTAGTACTAGAGAAATATACAACCATTACATGGGCATGAATTAGGCAATATTGATTTGCAACATGCCATTCTTTTTGTGGCACTATATTGCTTTGTCCTTTTTTTTTTCTTTTTTCTTTTTGTTTTCTATTGTACTCTAAAGACTTTTTCGTATGTTTTTTATATTTCCTAAAGTCACTTACATAGGTAATTATTAGAAATTTGCAACTTTCTATGATTAAAATTTCATTTCCATTGTAAACAATGGTCAAAGTTTAAATAACTTATAGAACTCATATTTTTACAGTTAATGATTAATTTTAAGTTTGCAACCATATCATTCAAAATTTTACTAAAGAGTATGAGTGAGAGATTCTTCTTGAGTGAAATTTCAGCAGTAGAACACATCTCTTATCACCAGTTTAATGTGTGGTGATTTTTCCTATCTAACTTTTACCAATCTGGGTGTCTAACAGGCTGTGAGGAATCAATCAATTCATCTTGGTTGTAGCACCTAAGGATTATCAACTATGAGTATTCTTCTTTTGAGGACATTGTAAGGATCAACTGATTGACTCACATGTAATTCCCTATTGGTGTGGCATCATTGTTAGATCCACAAATACGTCCACATTTCAGTATGTCAGGTTAGCTGAGTTGATTCAGCCTGGCCTTTAGGAGAGCTGGTGGGAGCATAAGATAGCAGGTTGGATCTCGACTTAGCTATGATGGCAATCTATTGTTGATGCTTTGAAAAGTGGACAAGGCTAGAGAAAAAAAGAAGGATATCTCGTCCTTTATTGGCTAGTTAGCTGGAGTACAAAGCATGAGGTTTTAGAGTCCTAGAGTTCGACTTCAAGTCAAAGGTTCAAGGATTTGATTCCCATTAGCTTGAATTTGTAAATTAACGAAACATTTTAGAGTTGCTACATAAATCATTTTATGAGTGGAAATTTTTGTTGCAAAATTTGGTTTGATGCAATTTCTGAAAATTAAATGGGCTTTTCAAGAATAAAAACATAATTTCTAAAATATGAGACAAGTCAAAGAAAATGTAAAGATTTTCTAGAATTATTCCTTATTATTTTTCACAAATGGTGATGTTTTTGTTGTGATATTGGATATCTTTAGCTATGAATATACTTGATTAAACTTATTTAGGCTCATTAGTCTTGAAAGATATTATTAATTTAATAAAAATGATACTAAAGTTTAAATTTGGCTCGAACTCAACTAACATCTAAGCTTATCTTCAGTTTGATTAGCCTCATAAGCTAATCAAACTAAACATCATAAATCTTGAGCTTGACTCAATAAGCTATTGAAGCAGTTTAAGCTTAAACTTGACTTGGTTGTGACTAAGTCAAATTTAAGTAAATATCAAGCGAATTTCAGTAGCTTGTAAATATGCTTATTTTATTTACACCCTTACTAACAGGACAAGTGAGTTTACATTAGGACATGAGCCTAACTGGATAGGCTTTTTATGGTTTTTGCACCTAATACTAAGTTAGAAATAAACTGGAGTGTAGCAGCTAATTAAGTAAGTTGGATTAGACTAAGTTTATTTTGATATAAGCAACTGATAACAAGTGATTTTGTTTTAATATGAGTTTTGTTCCTCAATAGCCCTGTTTTGGAAAATTATTGTAAAGATAGGGCCTCCATAAAACTTATTTTGAAAATAGGCGCACACCTTCCTTGTTCACTAGTTTATAAACTGAACTTGCATGTTGTTTTCAATTTTTTTTTTTTGAAAAGTTGTAAAATGAAGGCATAGGCTGGCCTAATGCCTTTACTTATAATTTTGTATAACTAAAATGTGAGCAATGAAAGCACCTTCTTCTATAATACCTACAACTACAAACCAACAAATCAAAAAGCCGATTAACAATACAAAATACAACACGAACTACATAACAATCCAGAAACTTCATATCAATCCAACCCAAATCCACTTCCATCCAATTCGACAATTGCAAATGAAAACTTAACTAATTATGACTAAAATATGGATTAATCTTGTGGTGTTGCATAGTTTGAAGTGTTTTCTTAAAATGTGGCAATTTCAAACTGCACTTAATTGAGCACAACTACTAATGCATATTTCTTGAATATAATCTTCCTCGAATACTTTGGTCATCTCAATAAAATTTTCAACATCATCATCTTTCTTGATGAAAATCAAATTATATGAAACTCCTCCTTGAAAATAATAGGGATGCTTGTATACAATTATCAACTCCAATTCTCATACAAATCCTTTAGAATAAATTATTTTAGTTGACATCCTTACTCATTTTTAGTTTTTTAACCGGCTCCTTATCACATTTTAGTCTCATTTGGATGTTCACAATATTGTTATTCTCATTTACAATAATTTTCACATGTCTAACTGTTTTCAACCTAGTAATTTAATGGTGAAGAATTATGTTAAAGTCAATAATACTCAATAACATAATTCTAAACTTCAACAATCCAATTTGTATAAACTCTACACAACCTACTTGTTCATCATCTTAGAGGGGTATTTTATGGGACACTTTATACGCATTATGATTTAACAATTATTGCAAGTAATAAGTTGTATGTGCTCTAACAAATCACATACCACATTTGTATATATAGACAAAATAACATTAATACACCAAAAAAAAAGAAAAAACCTTTTACAACCCAATACAAAAAATTAGCTTTTCTATAAATGAGTATGAAATAATAATTTTTTAGTGAAAAATTAACTAACATTGTATATAGAGTTAATTTAACTTATAGGTGAAGAATTAAGAGTTTTGAGATTTTTTTGACAGTGTTTATAGGTGCGAAATGCTTGAGAGAGTACAAAATGAACGTTCTGTTTATTTTGGAGTTTATATAGTATGAAGAAGGCATGGCATGCCATGTGCTTTCACTTTAATTAAAGGTGCACTATAATAGTACACCTTTCTTTATTTTGCAAAATAAAGGAAGGCAATAGGTTAGTTGGCAGCTTCAATTTTACAACTTTTCAAAAACATCGTGTGCCTTCAATGTAAGAATTAGTGAATAGGGAAGTTTATTTTCAGAATAAGTTTTCTAAAGGCCTTATTTTTGTAATACTTTTTGAAAACTAGGCCATTAAGGAACAAAACTCGATTAAAATGTCTAAGCTTATATATTTTAGAGGGAAGAGTGATGAGGGACTAGAAACTTGGAATAGGGACTCAAAGTTACTCAGTGATTCTAATAGATTGCCATGTGACATTGTATAAGTATGCTATGAGGTATGTGTTTTATATCTATATTATTTAAGTGAGAGGGGTTTTATGTAATGGTTTCACATTTTCTCATAAAATTCTATTAAATATCTTTACAAATTTATGCTATGTAATGGCATAAAAATAACTATATGGCATATTGTAATAAATTTATAAATAACCTACCTCACTAGATCAACATCCTATCTCTATCTCTGTTCACTCCCTTACATTTTTACTAAAATAACTCCCATCGGACACTTTCATATTTTTCTCCTTTATCAATATATGGAAATATTATAATTGAAAATATAATAATAATATAACAAATAAGTATTGAATATGTTATAATTATAATAGAAATTACGATTAGAATAATTATAAAGACATGGGAGAAAAGTTGCATTATATAAAAAAAGTGAGAAATAACTCATATAATTATTATATTTATTTTTTGATGCAACCAAATAGGAGTACGTTTTCCACTACTAAGTATGATGCATACTCTATATGTATAAAGTTTAACAGTACATGACTTTATCATGCTGCTTTTATTATGATGGATGATAAACAAAAGATTAAGTAAGTTCAAAAGTTCGATATTATGCAGATTTGTCATGTGCTTGAAAATAAGAACCGTATCCTCAACTTGGAATGACATAGAAGCACTGCTTTCCAAGCTCTAAGGGAAGTGAATGTCTCTGGAAGTAGGGCATTACAATCTACATGAAAAAACATGCCCCTTTTTCTTCACAAAAATATATATCTCAGAAAGACAAAAGGGTTTTGGAAATTTAACAGAAATAGCAGTGCTGACAAGTAAATGTTTTATTGAGCAATGCCAAAGCTTAGGTTTTGAATTGAAACAATACCTAATATTCAAATAATGATTACGGCAGTATCCTAAAAATACACAATATATTAGCAATAAAATGAAAGAAGCGCAGCAAAAATCCCAATTAACATTGGTATGAAGCGTCTTAACGTCTTATTTATTTAAGTCGTTAAAATCATTTAGTGAAATGTTTTTGCATTAAGCTTCGGTTACAAGTAAATTGTTTCGACATCAGATTTTCGCAAATCTTATTTTGTTAGGAAGACACATATATAAAGGGGTATAACTACACCAAACCAGTTTATAAATTACTCAAAATTTACTTAAATTCAATTTCGAATTACTCAATTTTTACTTGAATTTGACTTGGTGACAATCTAATGAGCTCATGCTCAAGCTCAAACTACTCAAATAATAAATTAAGTCAAGGATCCAAGCATGAATTTTAAAATATTAAGCTTAGTAAGTTCACAAGCTTAGATAAATTTGATATAACTTTTAATCTATTTTTATTTTCTTCAAATATAAATGAATCCAATCTCAATTAAAAAAAGTTTATAAAATACATTTAAGCTTAATTAAGTTAATCAAGTCAAGCTCAAACTTATGTATATTTCCAAATCAAGGTTGAGGTTAAGGTTGAGCTCCAAATTTAAAGGTTGGTTGAACTTGTATTGAACTCAAGTTTCAAGTTATCAAATCAAAATCAAACTCATACTTAAGCTTAATATTATATTAATTTGACTCGACTTGATTATATATATATATATATATTAAGAATTATAAACCAAAGTTATCAAAGTCCTTTTAAAAAAATGAGATCCTATAGAACTTGAAATTTAGGAACTACTTGGGTTCAAATTAATTATTCGACTTAGCTCAATTGATATGAACAAACTGTAGCGTGACCAAGTGCAAAACATCGTTAACTTGGGCTGAGAACTGCAATAGGATGTTAGCATGGGAGCTTATTTCCATGTCTATTTTAAACGGGTGCCTGACTATCTTTACACACGTGCGTGTGTACACACATATGAAAAAGTTAGGGTGCAACTAAAGTTCCAAGTAAAAATTCATTGATTATCATCATCTTGATCTCTAATATTATACCACCACCATCACAATCGATATCATTGTCACAGTTACCTTAACAGTCTCCTTGCAATGACCTTCGTTTCATATCATCACCATTACCACCACCATCAGCCTCAATACCACAATCTACACGATCAACTCAAAATCCCCTCACCATTATCATCCTTACCACCACTAAACATCACTATTTCCAAAAACTAAGCCAATCCTTTCTATGTCCATTCTGGACAATGTTCTCTGCACCAGTATTTGCCTAATTCGGAAGTCAGGGACACAATCAGCTCTGTTCATCTTGTCTTAGCTTCTGCAATCATTCATGAAAAAGGATAGCAGATTAATAGCCTTTCACCATATAACTAATATTTACTGGTCAGGATATCGGAAAATATCAATAGGTGCCCCACGTTAAGATGTCATAAAAAACTTTTCATATTTCTATTTCCTCCCTCCAAACCCCCAGACCAATAAAGCATGTAAACAATGTAGGAAGAGTGAAAAGTTTCTTTTTAGGCACTAAACAAGTACCCGGGATACGTAGAACTGTCATGATCATTGATACTTACGTTGGATATTGCTATCCAGGAATTGAGGGTCTGGACACCCTTGCCTGATTGTTGTGTTTCGCGTGCCATGGTCACTCCTTCAGCTAGTGTCTTCACATGTCCAACAACCAAAAGAGCTGCCGCTGCATTAAGAATCTGAGCAAGGTTGTGGCAACAATTAGATTTTAACTTACAAACTGATAATAGTAGCATTGATAATATGATAGTAATATAATTATGCAACTAAACTTTAGCTTGCGTGCTCCTGAAGATGGAGAAGGAATCCTTGCAAGTGGTATGTGAAGCTCAATGTTAAATGCATGGGGAAGGAACAGCCAGTTTTTAAGGGTGTAGGATTACTTACCAAGGCATCTGCTATTGGCCCTTCCTCCCCTGCTAATACATTCCTTAGTATCTTCGCATTGTAATCTGGACCTCCACCCTTCAAGCATTCTAAAGTGCATTGAGGAATGCCAAAGTCCACTGTTGTACATGGACCCCATTGTCATTGGCACATTCAGAAAATGAAAAAATTAACTACAATCAACACACTCTACAAGATCATATCAAATTAAGACAACAGTTAAAAAGATCTAGTTCCTAAAAACAATGATGAATGGAATAGAATTGGGGCAATATGCTGACCTGGATCAAAAGAGAATTTCTCAATCTTCATAGGAGTGACATCAAGGACCATCCCAGGTCCTACATTGATAATGTAAAGTAAAAACTGAAGTAAGACTAAAAATCATAACCACAATCAGTCAAACAAAAACACAATAAAAACCGAAAGATCTTACCTAAGGGGCTAATTTCATCTAGGCCCTCTGAATGAACAACCAATGCTCTTTTCATGCCAAACCTCTGCAATGCTTTAGCCATTTTAAGGACCTGCTACAATGATGAGGTAGTCAAACGCTACTAATTATTACAAGCAAAATAACTTGTTCGATTTAAAATTTTTGTTAACAAGTATCTTCATTTAAGATTTCTTACTCAAGGAATGATTTTTGTGAGTTTAGAAGCATAGGCATTATGAGAAACTAACTATAGAATGAAAAGAATGTTCTTTATACATAAAAGAATATTTATCAAACAAGACCAGCCATTTAAAAAAAAAATTATTCAAATATATTAAGCCTTTGCATAGTTAACAAGATAAGTACTTACTAAGTCTTCTGAATACACACCAACAACTGCAAAGGGTACCCTAGCAGGATTCAACATCGGGCCTAAAACATTAAAGACGGTCTTTATCTTCAGCTTTTTCCTCACAGGTCTAACAGCTTTCATTGCTGGATGATAGACTGGAGCCATCATAAAACCAATTCCAGCTTCATTTATACACTCTTTTATGCCCTGGCACAAGGAATAGAGAAATTATACATGCAAACCTTCTCATGCATGCTGGTATCACCCTATAAATTGGGTTGATCTCATTTCCTATATCACAAATGGCTCTCATTTAGGGCCTGTTTGCCACATCATTTTGATATCATTCTGCCACCAGTTTGAAATCAGGTGTTTAGCCAAATATGCAGCAAAAAGAATAACAAATATACATATTATATCTATATTTGTTATTCTTTTTGGATGCAAATAAGAAACAAGCAGTAAACAAATGAAACAAAAGTTTTAAAGCAATCACAAACAAACATCATAATCACATTACTGGATAAAATTCATCCTAAAACATCTAAAAGCATTTGTTATAACTTTAAGGCATATTTTCAAGCATTTGAGGCATGTACTCCTATTGCGAAATCCTCATACTGCATAGGAGAATTATTAGATAACAAAATCACTATTATGAAACTGAAAGTAACACTAACCCCAGGTTCTAAGTCAATGACCACTCCTAGAGCTTCCAGTACATCTGCACTTCCACATGCTGAAGAACTCGAACGGTTCCCTTGCTGCATGTTATGTTAATAAACACCTTTTTCAACTTTAAATAAGGGAGAGGAATGTTGATTTCCAAAAAGTTACATAGATATAAGTATAAAGACCCGCACTCACCTTTGCAACTTTGGCACCACATGCTGCAGCCAATATTGAAGCCCCTGTTGATATATTGACAGTATTAGCACCATCACCTCCTGTTCCAACAATATCTACTACATCAGTTAAACCTTCCACCTTCTTAGCATACTTGATCATTGCCTTTGCTAATCCTGAGATCTGTTTAAATCACCCAGATTAATTAATTTTTCAAGGGCAAAGGCATCTGTCTGACTATTTCCTATTTTTAAACTCAAAAGGACAGAGTAGCAGGTTTCTGGAAGCAGCATTATGAAAGTACAGCTTTATAAGTTGTCAAACCATATGCTATCAAAAGTTACATGAGGCCTTTTCTCTAAGCACAAAAAGAAAAGAAAGAGGCAAAAGAGAAAGCCCACTTCAAAGCACAAAAGTATAGGATAGGAAAACTCTTTCCTCAACAAATATTATCAAGCATTCATAGCATCACATCAGCGAGTAAAAGATAAAGAGTAAAAATCTTTTAGGAATTCCCATGCAAGAAATGAAGACACCCACATAGTTCATATTTGACAAATTTCCTCAAACTACGTCTTAAAAAGAAGCAGAGCTCTGCCTGCTCTTCTGAATTTACATGTGCTTCGACATAATATAAGATTTCCAATCCACTGCTCAAGAGTTCAATTATAAATATTTTTGCAAAACTGTCCAGCCAACCACATTTTCCTGAGCAATAAAGCAATATTGTTAAGGCATTTGTTTTTATACGTATTGAAGAGTGATTTTGTTATAATCATGACTGCTGGATGTGTTCAATGTGTAGTAGAAGCCTGCATGTATGCTATGTGTATTTGTTTCTTACATGTATTCTAGTAGTTTTTAAGGGTTGGTTATTTGTGTAATTAACTGATGTGTTAAATTATTGTGTGTAGAGTTAAGGGTGTATGAATGCAGAATAAGGCTGGTCAGTATACAGCCAGATGTTAAGGGAAGTTATAGGGGGAGTTGTATGTTAGTTGTGTTTAAATTCAAAATCGGAGAGAAAAAAGGGAGTGGAGGTTGGGCTGTAACCGCCACTTGCAATGTTGTAATTATAAAGGACAGGAATGAATGAAAGAAGGCAGTCAGAATTTCTCTCAAAAAATTGCAGAACCTAGTCTTCAAGAGATCTTAGGGTTCTCTTTGGAAAAACGTGCCCTAAAAAGAGATTGTCGGGTTCTCTCATTTAACGAGCCCTAAAATGAATTATTCAAACCAATTCTATAACGGATTTATAATAGACATATCTTATTTCTTATCCCCTTTATCTGAAGAAATGGAGTTATGATAGCAGAATAAGTACATAAAGGGCATGTCTAACTTCATAAACAGTTTGTTGTAATTACTTAGTTGGGAATTTATTACAAAAATGCTCAGGAACATATCCATCAAAGAACTTATGTCTGGAAAAATCTTCATCGCTTTTAGAAAATCTCAGGTATCTGACCTTCTACTTATAGTTAGCTGGCTCAGCTATGCCATTTCCAGGTCTTGAGAACTCTTGAGGTGTGATTGAATTATGAAGTTCAAGAACACTAGCAAATATTAACTGGAAAGGTGAAAGAATATAACAAAAGTTCAAATAAAGCACGATTAAATTATTCTAATAGCTGGCATTTCCCTCTCCTTTCCCAGCACAAGGGGCTAATTTTAGGCTCTAGTCTTCTCAAGACAATTGCAAAAACTCTAAGTTGCACTTATTTCCACCAAATCAAGAGCCACAGTATCCTTTCATTAACAGGCCAATGACATGTTGTAAATAGAAAAATAAAAAGACATGCTCTATGTGAAACATGCACTTGTACTTTTAATTGTGCATGAAAACTATTTATCAAGAATTCCTTGGTACATCAAGTTGAGCAAATTACACAGAGCCCAAATTAGCTAAGTGACAAACCTGTTACATGATGATTAACAAACGTGGTTTGCTGCTATATTGTACTTCTGACAGAACTAATGCAATGTTCTTTTCTACAAAAGTTCCATATATGCATATGTACAAAAATTGGCAAGAACCTTTTCTTAATTTGGGGTTGAGAAAATGATCGTGTTTAGGCCAGAGCTTAGGAACTAGCAATGACTGCTTGAGATGGCATGTCCAAGGCTGAGTATGATTGATATTCCTCCAAAGGGGATAGCTAAGACAAAGCAGCGTCAGATTTGAAAAGGATTCTATTGACAGGGGATATAGAAAAAAGTTGGATGAGAAGGTACAGAACAGCTGCTACAGTGTGAAGGGGTGACGTGCTCCTTCTAAAGAAGGAAATAGCCCAAGGAAAGCCAACTAGAGGTGCACCAAGATCTTCTAGAGGATGCAACTAAGCCAAGCAAGTCTTATGGTCCTTGCCTGAACACTTCTCAGTCAATGACTTGGGTTAAATCAAATAAGTCTTCTGGTAGGAAAGATGGTCAAACAAAGGGGCTCAACGATATGATAGGTCAGTGAACAGATGAAACGCTGAATTAATTTTACAAGGGTTTGGGATCCTATACTCCTACTTAAATGATGGGATAGCCATCCAAGTGCCCACCCAAAAGGAGAGATCGACCATCTATGCTGCAGTCACACTATGTAACCAATCAATGCTCCTCTATCAGTCAATTCTGATGGCATGCTTTTCTATGAAAAATCACAAGAAAGTAAATAGGAAATGTAGGCTTGGTCCATCCCTTTTTTGGACATAAAAAAGATCTATGAGCAAATAAAAAGAAGAAATCAACAGCAAGAACATTCACAATGAAGAGAAAGAGGATAGCCTACTCACTCAAATCATGTATTCATATTCGGAGGAGCAGTCATCCAAAATGCAACATTTCATGGCCAATATCATCACAGCTAACAAAATAACAGTAACAAAGCTTAGTCATTAACACTGACCTCTTCAAAGGTTTCTCCTTTGGCTCTTAATAGCACAAGAAAAGCACTGATTAATGCCTCATCAGAGGTATTCAGTAAAAATTCCAAAGATGACTCGGCTTCAGATTCAGATAGGTCCTTCTTCTCAATCAATGACTCAATCAACTGCAACACAAAGAAGCCCAGAAACAAACCACATTTTAGCCAAACCCAACAATTTCTTTTACCAAAAAAAAGAAAAAACCCTTACACAAAACGCTAATGTAAAATTAGAATCAGGTCATAATTCTACTACTACTATCCTTGTGGTCAATGCTCCATTTAGTTCAATTTCTTGAACATTCAATTAAGCCCTAGGCATCTTCAAAAAGAATTATCCCTATTAGCACTTATGACTTAGTCAGTTTAGAACTCCACTAAGCACTCAAAAAATCTAACAGTTATATTGAATATGCACTAAAATGTCATGACGAGAAATCATCTTCCACAGCAAAAAGCTATTAAAGAAAAAGAAATGGGTCTTTTAAATACCACATTGAAAGTTTCGATTTTTGGCGTAACACTGTCAATTTGAGCAGCCTGCAATTTTCTGGACGGTGTACTGCTTCTGTTTCTGTGCTTTTCATGGGATGACGGTACATGGAAAGGAACTTTCCTAACATGTGACGACTTCGGACAAACGGATACATGGGAGAAGGAGATCGGAGGTTGTCGGAAAGAGAGAAGCTTTGCCATGGAGATTTGAACGAGAGGATAACGGAGCAGTGACAGATGAGAAATATCTAAGTAGTATGGTCAAAACAAAACAAGAAATAAATCGGAAAATTAGTCAGGAGATAAGCACGACATGGATTACAGTAAAGATGCCCAGGATGAAAACAGAAAATTCTAGGTGGGAAATGAGGATGTACTTTGGGTCGCTGGAGGAACAGGTGAGGACAGCGTCAATGAGATGATACTGTAATTAGTCTAATAATTTCAAAGATCGTGACAACAACTGCAGGTGGAAAAAAATAATATTATTTAATATTTTTAACTAATAATTAGCAACGGCGGGGATAGCTCAGTTGGGAGAGCGTCAGACTGAAGATCTGAAGGTCGCGTGTTCGATCCACGCTCACCGCAATTATTTTTTACTTATTTCCTTCTCTCATGTGTAACTAAGGTGCCAAAAATAATATTAAATCTATACTTTTCTCTTCTTTATATTTCTTGAAATATGAATTAAATAATAAATAAATTTGAACTTATTTATTCTTTTATTTTATTCAATTTTACAAATAAACCGATTAAATTTTTCTAATGGATAATATATTTTTTATAACTTTTTTTTGGACGAACATATTTTTAAAACTTTTCTTTAGACGTATGGAAAATTTTCATTCTTTAACTTTCATTCCAAATCATCTATTTCATTACAGTTGATGAAATAAAAATAAAATACTGAAACATCATGTTCAACACTTTACGTATTTTTGAAAATCCGGATTTCAAAAAATAATCTTTTCCGTTTCCATCATATTCGACCTTACATAACCTTTTTTTTCTTCCTTGTAATTTTAGAAAAAACTTTGACAACGGAAGAAAAAAAATGTAAAAAATAAAAACAGTGTTAATGCTAGTTTCACAAGAAAACAAGCGCCAGGTATCTGTTGTGGATGTGTTTCTCTGACTTTGCAACGGGCCAAATGGCCAACTCTGCGAATACACTCAAAACAAAACATGAAAACAGACATCACCCAGAAAGAAACATGAAATAATCCAAGAAAACATTTTCGAAATTTCCAGACTTACACTTCCTCCGTTTCTAGGGAATTCGAATACCGTAACGTAAATCACCCCAAGTTAAGTGCTATAAACTCTTCTTACCCAGTTTCAATCACACAAGAAGGAACAAAAAGATAGGATCTTTACATCGTTTTGTGCGTTTCTGAAATGAAAAATGAAGAGGGTACTCAGGAGAATTTCTCCAGAGTCGCCTCTGCTGATCCGTCCGATCTCCCGGAGTCAAAATCGGACGGTCGTGATGGAATTGATGATGACGATGTATCGGACTCACGGTATTCGTCATGTGGTGAATCTGAATTTGAGAGGTATTGTAGTGCTAATTCAGTTATGGGCACCCCTAGTTTTTGTAGTTCGGTGAATTACACTGATTGTTTGGAGTCTGATTTTGGGTCTTTCAGAAGTTTTGGTCTTGGGGATGAAACTAGTAGTTTGGAGGGTTTTAGTTTAGGAGGGAGGTTTGAGAGGAAGAATTTTGAGGAAAGGAAACTTGAGTCTTCTTTTGCAGGTAATTCTGGAATTGGGTTTTGCAGTAGTTCAAGATCGGGTCGTGGTGATAATGAGTTGAGTTTGGGCAATAGTGAGGAATTTAGGATACCCGATAATGAGTTGAAGTTAGTTGCAGTTTGTGGGGATTCAGATGGAGTTGCTGGGGATGAGGGTTGTAGAGAAGGTGCAATGGGGTTTGGTGGATATAATGAGTTGGGATCCGGGGTTAGTAGTTGTGAAAGTACTGTATCTTCGAGAGGGAACGATGGATTAATCTGTGAGGGAGATGTAATTGAGAACGTGGTTTCATTTCCTCATCTTGCAACCAAGGACAATGGTGGTGAGCTGGATTCTCGTAATGATTTCCATAGAGAGGTCACTGAGTTGGAGAGGGAAGAAGAAGAGTTGTTGAGATATGGAGATTTGGAATGTGATGATTCGATGTATGGTGGAGGTTCAGATGATGAGAGTGGGAAGAATATACCTTGCCAAATGAATGCCTATTATGGAAGGAAAGAGGGAGATGGCAATCCATTTGTTATGGACTCATCTGTTGCCTTTGGTATGGATGACTGGGATAATTTTCTCCAAGAAACGGATGAAAATGCTGCTGATGCTTCATTTTTGGGTGAATTGCATGGCCATAAAAAAGAAGTGGGTGTTGACTGCGAAAGACACATCACAGACCTTTCTGATGACAATCCTACTGGCTCAAGGAATGTAGAGCAATTGATTCAAGTTGTCAAGGAATGCCCTGATATGAGCAAAGGTGTTCACTGTGCTAGTGAAAAATCTAAAAGTTTATGTAGTCATTCTGCGACTTCAGGTTCTCATGAATTAAGGGAATCACGACAGTTACAAAAGAGGGATGTTAGAGACACCAATCATGAAGCTCCAGATGTTGATATCGTTTACGATAGAAATGGCTCTTCTGTCTTGGATCCATGTTCTAAAGATGCGAGCAACCATCCTGCCACCAGTAATCAGATTAAAGAGGTGGGTGCTAACAAAGAGTGTTCTGGAACTTTTTGTACATCCGGTGATCATGGAAAAGATCAGGATCCTGTGGTAGAGAAGGTGCTTATAGAGCTAGGAGGTCCAGGTGATGACAGGGAAATGAAGCATCTTCATGGAAACTTTGCAAACATCATTGATGTTCATGATGGTGAGCTTGTGGGATCAAGACAAACTGAGAACTTGGATTCAAAGATGGAGCATCTACTTATTGATGAAGTTACCCAGAACAAGATATTTCCTAAGGAGATTAAGCCAGAGTTCTCTAAAGACAGTGGGCTAGAATCACCGGCTTCCATACTTAAAACAGATTGTAGGGGATTAAGAAGTAGTCCTCTTTGTGCAGATATGGCTAATGAATGCCCTTCATCAACGAAGGTTAGTCCTAATATCGAGACAGAACTTTCTTTCTTCTTGCATTTATATCTTATTTTTGCGGACATGAAGAGCCTTTTTTTTTTTTTTTGTAAGTTAGAGAGCTTAGTTTCCTCTATGATTCATAAAGTAACCTAATCTAAAGAGCAACAGTGTGTCATCAGTCAGGGGGAATGGTGCTCTTAAGCATGACACCCCTTATCGACTCAATTCCAGAATTAAGTGGCGGATCATCACCATTCATCATGCTATATAGTTGAGTTAGGTCCATGGACCTGTGGGTTGTAGATGCAATAGGTAACTCATTATATAGCAAAATATTCAAAAATAAAGTAAAAGAAAGTCAATTAAATGTGCGAGACTTCTTTTTTTTTTTATTTTTTTATTTATTGGAATCAGTACTAGCTCATTATTGTGTAGAGGATATCACGTACATTACTTGGGGACTTATTTCATAGTTTCATGGTTGGATAAGAAACCACTTTGCAGGGAAAAAAGTTGACATAACATGCAATGTTTGGCTTGATGATTGTCATGTAAACTCAGTCTAGATATTTGATATTTATTCCATTTAGGCTAGCGGATTATTTGTCCTTTCTGGAACCAGTATAAATTTGGTAATGTTAGTGCTAAGTTTCTGTTGAACAATAAGCAACTGTCTGTACCCACGACTAGAGTTTTGCTTTTCTATATTGCTTTGTCCTGTTTACTCTTAATTTTAGATTCATAGACAAAAGTTGTGCTGAGAATGTCTCTCTTGAAAACTCTCCAGACAGAGACTACCAAGCTGAATGAATTTTTTGATGATGTTCTTCATGAGATGGAAGAAATTTTACTTGATTCTGGAGAGTCTGTTGGGCCAAGTTTCACCCTAGATAAGAGAAATTCACAATCATATTTGACTTTACCCTCAAGAGACGGCAGTTTCACTGCTTCAACATCTGGCACCTATGACACAGATGCAAATGTGTATAATACCCCAAGGATTGATGCGGTGGAGGTTTTTGGAGCAAAGCAGAAGAAAGGTGATGTCTCTCTCAGTGAAAGGCTGGTAGGAGTGAAGGAATATACAGTTTACAAAATAAGGGTGTGCAGTGGCAATGATCAGTGGGAGGTTGAACGGCGATATCGTGATTTTTTATCTCTATATCGTATCCTAAAATCATTCTTTGCAGACCGAGGCTGGATTCTTCCTTCACAATGGTCTTTGGTGGAGAAGGAATCCAAAAAGTTCTTTGGCAGTGCTTCTCCAGACGTTGTTGCTGAAAGAAGTGTGCTTATTCAAGAATGTTTGAGTTCAATTCTACAATCTAGTTACTTCTCTAGTCCTCCTAGATCTTTAGTATGGTTTCTGTCTCCTCAAGGTTCTATGGAATCAACTAGACTAGCCCAGCAATCTGCATTCATTGCGACAGGGACGGATGTGGAGAATATGTCCTCTGTTGGGAAAACTATCTCATTGATTGTTCATATTCAGTCACATAGATCTATAAAGCAGATGTTAGAAGCTCAATATTATCGTTGTGCTGGATGCCACAAAGATTTTAATGAGGGAAAGACACTGGTGATCTTGGATTTTACACAGACCTTTGGTTGGGGAAAGCCTCGGCTTTGTGAATACACTGGTCAGTTGTTCTGTTCTTCTTGTCACACAAACGAGTCTGCAGTACTTCCTGCAAGAGTTTTGCATCTATGGGATTTTACTGAATATCCAGTATGTCAATTGGCAAAGTCATATTTGGATTCCATACATGACAAGGTAATTTGTATAGCCTCACTTTTTGCAAGTGTTCTTTCCTAGTTCAAGTTAAATTAATCATATCCTTTTGTTGCCTGTCGTATATCTACACGTGCATAGACACTGATGCCTTTTTGTTCTTTTTGGGGGTAATATAACATGTGCCTAAATATACTTGCTTCTATGTTCTTGTATGCTGTACATCATGCAAAAACATCAAGATCTCTTTTGATCCTCCTGCATACAGTAACAAGTACATATGCCTTATTACCAAGAAAAAGTGTATACATATTGGAAACAGGCCTGCAATTACTACCATATTATGCTATTTGCACTTTGTAGAGTTAGCTATGTGAAGATTTACTTTTTTTTTTTTTCCCCTTTTTTGCATTTTAATTTTTACAAGTACTCGGTTAATTCATGCTACATACATGTACTTTTTTCAGGTAAGTCATGTTGTGCCATATTGGTTTCTGTTTTGTCTAAGTAATTGGATCATGTTTGTTTTATGTTGTCTTGTTGTGTCAATAATGGTCATAATTCATAGTTTGCCTTTGGTATATGTCCTTGATCTTTTCTTGCAGCCAATGCTTTGTGTTAGCGCTGTCAATCCACTTCTATTTTCAAAGGTCCCAGCCCTACGCCATGTTATGAATGTCAGGAAAAAGATAGGATCTATGCTTCCCTACGTTCGCTGCCCATTCCACAGGTCTATCTTGAAAGGCCTTGGTTCTCGAAGATATCTAGTTGACAGCATCGACTTTTTTGCACTGAGGGATCTTGTTGATCTTTCCAAAGGAGCATTTTCAGGTTAGCTTCTTATTTGAAGTTAAACATCTGCGAGTAATGGTGGAGGCAACTGCTTTGAGATTTAAATTTTTGTGTTGAACTTCTTGCATTGTCGACAACACAAGTGATGTCATTGCATGACCTCCTTCTGGAACAGTCTTACTTAACTATTACATACAAAATTCTTTGCAACTTTTACACGTGTCAAATAACCAGTGTTTTAGTTGTAGTTAGTGTCGAGAGGTGATGATATGGACTTGATTCTACAATAATTAGATTAAGAAATAAAATATTTTATCTTTATCCTTATCTTGTTGTTTTGTTTCATTTTCTATATTTATGGTTATCGTTAGGACATATTTTTAGATTTATAGTAGAAATTTATTTTTGGCTTATTACATCATAAAACTTGTATAAATAATCTATAACTCTAAGAAATAAAACAAGCCGGAGAGTTATTATCTTTATGTTAGCAATCCTATTATGCCTTTTAAGCATGTGTATCAAAGGCATAACGAGTTGAATAATCAGTAGAGTCAGTGTGCAAGCTGTGTTTGTTATTTGTGTTACTATATGTGTGTTTATTTATGTAATAAAGGAGTTTGTATTATGTGTCGGGTTTGGGAGGTGTAGGCATGTTAAATAACACTTCCTAGTTGTCAGCCAGGTGTTACGGGTAGTTATGGAAGGGAGTTTAAATGTCAGTTATGTCAGAATAAAAATAGGAGAGAAAATAGGAAGGGAAGTTAATGTTTGGTAACTGTCCTGTATGTATCTATTGTACAGAAATCAATAAGAAGATATGCCTATTTTCAATCCAAAACTCATATTTTAACAAGATCCTTGTGTTCTGTCATTTAATGAGCCCAGGCTAATTGCCGTCATAGGAAAGAAAGGAAGAAATTCTTTTCAAGCTCTTTGTGAACCAGAATTATACATTGAACACCCTAAAACTAGATCCTATGCCTAGTCCTGTAACACTTTATTTATAATTTACGAGATCAGAGGGCTCTTTCTTAATGAGCCCTTATATTAATTTTCGCTAAGAAAGGTCAGGATTGAAATAAAGACAAAGTTTTTATCAACAATTTAGTTGTTATTCGCGCGTCAACTAGATTCCACCCAGGCCCATAGCAGGTGAGGACAGTGACAACACTTGTTGGTGGTTAACTAAGGTGGGAAATGTTTTTACTAAAATGAAGGTAAATGATTTCCACTTTGAAAAGTAGCGACTTTTTTTCTCTTTATACTGCCACCATTGGTTCATCTGCTGCTCCGATTTCCTTTCACCATTTCCTTATGTAAGCAATATTGGTTAGCATAATTGCTTTAGTTATCAGGTCTCCCTATCTTGAGGGGTGGTTAGTGTGGGATTAAGAAATATATTACTTTCTTTCCTTTTTTATTTTTTAATTTTTTAACCTGATAAGTAGGGATTTCTTAGTTACCTGTGAAACAATGCAATATCACCATTGGAAAGTTTGAGTACACAATATAACAACCTTGAGATTATCTCTCCTTTTTCTACTGTCACTTTGGTTTGTTTCTGCTTTTCCTTTATCTTTGCTGCGTAGATATACAAACATCAGCAAGGTGAATACCTATGCATGTTATGAGTCAAAGCATCAATAGACTAGGCATACATGAATGCACTGTAGTTCCTTTTGTCTCTCCATTATACAAGCCTGTGTTTTCATTCTTACATTACTTCCAAAAGAATAGCTTTTCTTTTTAAGATCCATGTTGACATATATTTGTACTACAGCTCTTCCAGTGATGGCAGAAACACTTTCAAGGAAAATCAGGGAACACATTATGGAACAGTGCCTCCAATGCTGTGATGTAGGAGATCCTTGTGGTGCTAGACAAGCCTGCAGTGACCCTTCTTCTCTCATTTTCCCTTTCCAGGTAAGCATTTAAAGAGCCCCTCTCTTTCTATTTTAGGTGACAAGAAATTCTCAATTCCTGGTTCATTTTAAAACTATAGAACTTGTACACTTATTCAGTATCTAGACCGATTTGGTGCTTTTGCCTTCAACATGCTAACATGAACAGGTGATGAACAATATATTTATTGATGTGGGGAATAACATTAAGCAAGTGCTTGGTAAAATCTTTGATTTGCTTCATTAGGCATGTTTGAGGATATCCTTTGTATACCATGAATTTCTTTTACCCTGCAGTTTCAGGCTTTTAGCAGAATGAGCATAAATGGTGCAAATAAATGATTACCTAAGTTATGCTTTCTTTAGTCATATTGCTTTTAAAATTATGGATTATGGCTATCGAGTCAAATATTAAGCTAAACTTTTATTTACTAACCTGAGTTTTTGGATTGCTTTGTCGTGAATCTAAATCTAAGTAGTATTAGAATAGCAAGTCTTAAATTTGGATCATCTTTCATCATTATCTTCAATATTTGCAGAACAACAAGATGGTTGTGAATCTAAATGCGACAACAACAATGTAATCTTGATAGATTATTCAATGTACAAGTGCATTGGTAGAAAATGGGATTGAAGTACAAAATTCCAACATCCATATGAGATTTTTTATGCCTTTTTTTCCTTGCATTTTTCCTAGTGTTACTGCACCCTAAACTTCATAGAGTAATATTCAAATGTTATACCCGAAATGGTTTATCAAGTCTGTCTGGAATTATTGCCCTGTCATTGTTGATGAATGCTGTCATCTGGTTGATATCATTGTGAAATCACTGGTTGCAGGAAGATGAGATTGACAGGTGTAAAACTTGCAAGCAAGTATACCATAAAAAATGCTTTAAGAAGCTTGGAAAATGCTCTTGCCGGGTAGAATATGAAAAGGATGAGCCTGTTAACATGTTGAAGATGGGTAAAGGCAGTTCAAGTGGCGAGGTGAGTGCCACATTAGACCTGCCTAGAACAAGTCTTGGGTCTACATTTTCTATCAGATTATTTTCGGGACTATTTTCGAAGGCAAAGCCCGAGAGGAGTAAAGAGGATAGAGAAAGTGGTAATGTCATCTTAATGGGTTCTTTACCAAACACTCCCGTATAAGAGCATATAAATAGTACTGTAAATTCTTCATTAGTGAAAAGGCAACATCAGCTTGTTACTGCCTGCGTGTTGAATAATTGCTGCGAGGTGGATGGGGAAGGAACGCTGACGCTGAGAAGATTCTTGTAATGTATAATGTGATTAATAAGCTAATATATATTCATGTCACCTCATTACTTACATTATTCCGGTGTTGCTAGATGTTCTGAAAGCCTGTAAATTTTGTGGTGATTTGAGCATCAGAAATATTTTGCTCAATATCTTATGGAAAAACTGTTAAAAATTTCTTTAACAGGCGTATCAAAAGTCAGAAAGAGTATATGAATCCACCTTCTAGTTGGTAACAGCTTTTGGAAAGTTACAAGCGACTTGGAAGTTTCCCTTTTCTAAAACGTTACCCCCGTCCGTGTTCTTTCCAATAACATACTGACACGAGGCCGCATGTACTTGAAGGTAACACAGATGGAGCCACCAGACGGAAGCATAGTGACTTGATCCAAAATTTCCATCATTAAAGAAAGGAGTTTGCATTAAGTAATCGTTATTAGGTGACAAGATGACGAGAGAGGACACAGGATAATAGCATGATGAAACTGTGTCTACCATATACTTTTGATATTCTCTCCTTTGAGCAGGCTCTTGTATATATTGGTTCTGTGACTGCTGTCCTGTCTTATTTTCGCTGAATTCTCTTTTTCATCCCCATTGGAAGATAGATAAAGACATGCAGGTTCTTTGTAAAATCACTACTTCGTTCTTATATTAATTATGTAACTTTTAAAGATAAATGTTCCCTTCCTTTAGTGGAGTAACAAGTGTAGTACTTTTTCTTTCAAGAATTAAAGGTGAGAATTTCTTGAAAACTTCACATATCATCTGCATATCCCTTCTTCTATCGCATTTTTGCTTTCGCATGAACGTGAAACTAAAGTGGTTCCATCACTTAAAATTATAGAATAAAGGTGATTTATGGTTTGGAATCACATGAGATTCTGCAGTAAAGTGAATTTACTGCCTGTGAGTTCCTCTTGCTTTAGTCATTATAAAGTGATGCAACCCATTGTTTATTAGACTTACCTTTAGAGTTTACAAATATAAGAACCTGTAAAATAAGTTCCTGATGGTGATTAAAGCACTAAGAATTTTCTTTGTAAAGTGAAAAGTAGAAACACGTCTCTCTATTCTAGGCAACTTTGACCAGCTCATTTTTAGATGAAGCTATGCCCTTTCCTAGGTAGATTCGGTTCGAAATCGGCAAATTAGCTATGATATTGCCAATCTACCCATTAATATTTGCGGTGCGACTGATATATTAACTGTGACATAAATGATCGAAATAATAAAACTCACATCCAATTGAATACTAAAGATCCCTTTTCTCTGTATCTGTTGATCTTATATTTACTTTCCTTGGTCCATCGATTAATCTTGAATTGATAAAATCAATATTTTTATGGATTAATTCCGATCGTCTAATGGAGCCAACAAGTAAAATCTTTTTCTGCTCCTGGTGCCCATAGTAGTAATAAAGATTTTGTTAAGATATTAGCAGCATGTTGCATTTTTCCAAATAGGAACTAATCAATCCGTGTATACACCATGAAAGCACAAAAGTTTTACCTGTGAACCGACTCCTTAAAGCGAAATAGAAACAAATTGGCATAAAAAATGTGCATATTAACGATTTTGGTTTTGCCCATCACTGAAGTACAACTTGAATAATCTAAACTAGAGAGATATTTTAGATGGGTCTAAGTGAGCAAAATGAGAATGAGAGTATTACAAAGTGTTTGAAAAAGAAAGTTGCATACATGAAGTGCGTGTTTCCTAAGTGTAGAAAGATTCTGCATTACATTGAGAAACATATATACAAGTAAGCCACAATCCAACTTCTGTACCATCCAAAATTTATATGCAAAAAATAATTTATCTCTAAAGGTACTTGTAACTTTGCTGAAGCTATATTTATTTTTATGTGCTTTATCCTATGATGTTGCTATGGCTTTGATTGGTTGTAGAAGAAAATTGTATTAACTTTCTTTTTATTAGGTTACCAAGCTGAGCTATCTTGCACACTGATAGGAATGGGGGAACCATCTTGACAAGAGGAAGTGCTTTAGCTTTACTACCAGAGCAAAAATGCCATAGCATGGAAAATGCATAAGCGCCACCGAGAAATACCTTCACAACATACAGGAAAAAACAAGTTAGAATCAATCTGAAAATGCTTAGGCTCTACTTTAGTTACTTTTTAGTTGCTTGTATTGCACAACATAGCATATTCAATTTGGAACTCTCCTGTCATAGTTTTGAGAAAAACATTGGAATCTCATAGTGAAGTAAAGAATGTACTTTCTTGAGGAGAAAGCAAACTGAGCTACGCAGTTAATCTGCAAGCAATGGATTGTTATAGGTGTTAGTTTGAATTACATACCACAGTGGTGCAAATGGCGATGACAGATCGAGAAATGGATATGGCCACCTGCATAAATTGATGCAATTTTATTATAAGGAAAATTGTTTCAAGCCACATCTTACAAATTTAAGTACAGAG
This sequence comes from Lumnitzera littorea, assembly GCA_024138015.1. NCBI lineage: Eukaryota > Viridiplantae > Streptophyta > Magnoliopsida > Myrtales > Combretaceae > Lumnitzera > Lumnitzera littorea. The sequence continues at coordinate 111,044,638 of JAMXBB010000004.1, read as the reverse complement.
ATGAATGATGAATTACCATATTGTTACACAGGCATGGAGAAGCCACTGGAATATGACATATATAATTGTCCACATGAAGAAATATCCGATTCGAAACAAGGGAAACCTCTGCAAAAAGAAATTCGATGAAGATTAGCATGTTGAGGGCTGCGAAATTTAAGGAAAATGGAGATGAATTAGAGTTTATGTGTAACTTACCAAGCAGTTTAGAGCTGTATCACCAATCAACAGCACAACATTGATTGTATGCATGTTTATATCGAGCTACAGTTCAAGAAATCAAGATTCTGGTTAGTAAGAGGAAATCGTAGAAGAGGTGGAAAATAAAAGATGCTTGTGCGTCATGACTAAATCTATGAATTACAGTGGTCGCCCCAGTAAACATTTGAAATTAAACAATACTCATAACTTGTTGAATTACAACTATCATTTAGATCAAACGAATGTGATATTAGTCATAATATGAGATCAGAGCAGCATAATTGTAAGGAAATATTCTCCCATATATGAAAAGAAAAGGCTTTAACACTTACAAAACTCAGGTTATAGTTGTTAATTGTGAGGAAAGGAACAATTATGAACCAGAAGACACAATCCGTGAGAACAACTGCACCCGCATTCATCTGAAACAAGGAAAATCAAGATAAATAACATAAAATTGCGAGTTTTCAATGTATCCTAGACAAGTCATTCTTCTAATAAAATAACGGAAATACATGCCTGGAATATAATCTGAAAGATATAACCCCACAAATCTGCTCTCTTTCGGGCATGCTCGTTGGAGATGGAGATTTTCACATTGCTGGATGCACCAGAGGCACTACTAGGGAAGGAAGCAGTGTGGATTCCTTGTTCAGGATCTACCTTAAAATTATCAAGCTTACTGCCGGTAACTCTGTGATGATACTCATAGCATCCGTAAAAGGATAGCAATGATCCGAGCTACACATTGAAATCAATGTACAATCAGGTTATGAGTTCCAGAAAGATGGAACACAGGAAATTGATACAGAGAAAACAGTTAGTTTGTGAATTACTCTTTGTAAGATGTAGAACATACCCCGAAATAAACAGTGATCGATGTGACGGTCCACCTGCAGAATATTTGAAATTAATCTGTAAGCTTCAGTGCCTAGATTTCCATATACCTATCCATCTATTACAGGGAGCTTCATGCAACAGCAGAATGATAAACGTGACTTCCATATTTTGAAAGATAAAATCATTTTCCTCATTTTTCTTTGTTTTGTATGGTTGCTAATCCCAAGTATGGACAATCAGGCAATACTGCTTGCCTTCTACCAGTACTTATCACTAAAAACTATTAATAGCCACTTCCACTCAGATATATTATGATAGTTTTTGGCAATTATAAAGAGTTCATATGTCATAACAGCTTATATTACCCAAAAAAAAAAAAAAAAAAATTGAAGAACATTTTTTCTGGAGCAAATGCACCTGATACACTTGCTGCCACAATCCGAAATTTTCATTTTGAATATTTCATATTTTATGAATTTCTAATATGCATTTTCATAGCGAAAATGAAAATTAAAAATGAACTTACTGCGTGTAGTAGTAAAATATGCTTCCACCATCAACAAAAGAAGTGACAATAAGCATCACCAGAAGCACAAAGAAAGCAACAGCTCTAAAAGCCAGAAGCCAAGCAGGATGGATTCCTTTAAGACATGGACTCCATGTTTCATCATCATACAAATCTCCTGCTTCTTTTCCTTCTTCTTCTTCTTCCTCCTCCTCCTCCTCCTCCTCTTGGCTTTCTCTTCTTCTCCTACTCCTCCTTTTCCAAAAACCTTCATATTTCAATATAAGAGCTAGTGCAAAAGCCATTGCCATTAGCACCCAAAGCGCACACAGCAGCACTCTCCAATTAAACCAGTAATTCGCTGTCTTCGTGTCGCCTGTCATAACCGGCTTCCAGGAGTCCTCTGAGGATCCTGTTAGGAAACTCATTTTTCGGTATGCTGTCTGTTATTACTTCTTCCTTTGTTCTCTGAATAGTTCACCTTCTGGAATGTCTCCGAAAATGTAGTCTCTGATTGTTCATGAATAGCCGACTTTATGCTTAATGTAGAAGGTAATTGGTCTTAAAATGAAATCTTAAAAATTAAGAATGCGAATAAGTAAATGTCTGTATGGTTCCTAGTTTGGGAAAATAAAGTGAAAAAAATAAACAAAAGCAGAATAGGTGGTAATTGGCAAAAGAATTTTGGCTAAAACAAATCAAATTTGCTAAAATGAATACAAAAATGATTCTTATAAAATCCGAACCCGAATAAAACCGAAAAAAAAGAAAAAGAAAAAAGAATGTCTATAAGATTACACAGAAGAATGAAATTCAAGAATAGTTGACTATGAAAATCCCCATTTTCCTAGCTTTTCCATGAAAACAATGTAACATGACTTTGAGAAGACAAAGGTTTAACATGAACTTGGAACTTCCTTGACACATTTTTGAATTTTGATCAATGATATAGACTAGGAGACATATTCTTGACTTTAGTTGGGATGTTTGTAATAAGAAATGTGGAAAATAATGTGATGTGTTTAAGAGGGAGATTTTCAGATTTTGAAAAGCAACAGCCAGAGCACCTAAATTGTAAGCAAAGGAAAGGTGGATGCTTCCAAGGGAAAGCAACAACACATTATATACATGTGGGGTGTTGTGTAATAGGAGATGCTTTGCTTCTTTGGCTTGTGGGAGAACAGAACATTACTATAAAAAAAAAAAAAAAAGGGATTCAGATAGGATAAATAAAAGGTAAGTGTGTGCTTTGAGAACAATCTTCTTTTTTTTTTTTTTTTTTGATCTGCTTACTCTAGAACCATATAATTAACTGATTGGTGTTTCTGAAAAAAAATTATTCATTTTTTTAACATTGATTATATACTTAAAACACAAAAAATATAGAAAAAAAAAAAGTGAAATGTATTTTTATTTGCTTTCTTAATGAGCTGAATAATTAACATTTTTCCAACAGCAATAATTACATGGATAGTATTCTAAGTTTTGTATTGTCACCATCTCATGGAATATGTACATGCATGTGTAGTATTTAAATATTATTCTTCAAGTTGTTCATGTTGTGTTTTGTCATGTTTTCTAGGATTGGTAGTCTTTTCTAGTCTTTCGAGGTTTTGATGCTATAAAACAAGGGACCAAAACCAAGGACATTTTGTGTATGGATTTTGTGTTGGTTCTTGTGTATAATAATTTTGCTCACAGGACAAAAATACTTTTGGGTTTTTTTTTTTTTTTCCCTTATGGTGGTACTGGGACCAGTGTATTTTTCTAAATCGGTTACACATAAGATATAAAATTAAACATATGGATGGAAAAAACCAGATTGGATAAAAAGTAAGATGAGAAAACAATATGAAATATCCTTGATATAATTAAAAAGAAGTCTATTACTAGATGCTTCGGAATACTGTTTAGAGCATAAGAAATTTTGGGTCCTATTAATGTTGCCTTGGATCTGACAGATAAAATTTTAGTATTTTCTGATATTGATTACATGCTTTACATTTTACCGAAAACAAGTGTATAAAAAAATGAAAGTTTCTTATTTGAAATTTTAGGACATCATTAACATTTAAAACAAAATTTACAATTTTATACGTATGTAGAGTTTTTTATTCTATATTTTATTAAGTGTTTTTAGATACTTGGTAATATTTTCCGATTAAAAAATAAAAAAAAAGCCCTTCATGTACCATAAAGAGACATAACTACCCAACCGTGGGATTTGTTTGGCTAATTTACCTGCCTTTGGTGAGACCATAAAGTGCTATATCTACTCCAACCGCAAGATTTATATGGAAAAAAGTAGAAAAGTGAAGGTCACTGGCAATAATTTCCAAAGAGGAATATATAGATATTTGATAGGTGTCATGATGATTCAATCAAAAACGCAGGAAACCTCCGAGTTTGGAATTTTCTAGGCATTAATTTAGGGCACCACATATTGCTTTGTGTACAAGCATAAAATTTTGTAGGTCTTAGGTCGGGCATGACTCATGTCACATGTCAACAGGGTCCCTACTAAAAGGGATCATGACAAGATAAAATTTAAGGACTCAATAACAAACCTGGATAGGGACATGTACAAGGAAGGAAAAAAAAAAAAAAAAAACAAGATGCTTCTTGTTTTATTTTATTGCGACAAATCTGGTTTATCACAATTTGCAATTTTTTTTTATTTGGAATTTCGGGTATGATTAGCTCATAATGCAATCCTATGTTCCCATGAGATTCTAGTTGTATTTTCATTTGAATAAAGTATAAAAAATATAGAAAATCCAAACTAATTATAAAACTAACATATTTTATTAGAAACAATCGAGTCCAATATAGAGGTAAAACGTGAAAGTAGAGTGGATCTTATCAAATTTGTCATCTGATTGGACCCGACAAGAAATTGATAGGGTAACTTCATATATGTTTTGAGATTAGCTTTCATTTAATTTTCAATATCTTCTAGATCTTGGATCAAGTTTCAATAAAAAAAAAACTCAAATGCACAATGATTCAAATTTAATATTATAAATATAAGTTACCCTTAATATAAACTTAAAAAGCATATTTAATTCGCATTTTGTATAAGAACACGAATATTAATAAATCTTAATGCAATCAAATCAATTTATTAATTGATGAGTATCTTAAATGCTACCCATTATGTTATAAGCTATCTTACATATATAGTATGTTATTGTGTTCAAATTTGGGTTTAAAAAACCAATCCAAAAATAACCCAATGATCAAGGAAACCATATTTTTTTTTTCTTTCATCAGTTTACATTATTATGGTTTGCATATCTAAAAATAATTTTGCATAGTAACATAGGCAATATGTGACCAGGATACTACATTATAATATTTAAGGTACGATGCTTTTTATGGGATTACTTTAAAGATTATCACATGTCACGGCGGGAGCAAGAACCAGTAATTTGCTATTACTAGTAAAAAAGAAAACTGCGTTTAAACTGCATTGTATGGTGAGTGTCACCGTCATGAGCTCCTGTTTTTTTTGATGCAGTGGAGACACATTTGGCGACGGAAGGAAGGAAGGAAGGAAGGACACCTTTGCTCTTCTTTCTTGTTCTTTTTAACTTCTCCCTCTCAGATGATGGCTTGCCATGTACATTACACGCTCAACGGGGCCCACTTACGAGTTACGAACCTTCCTTGGGTTTAGATAATATATGCTAACCTTCAACGTCACACGTACTGTGAGAATTATTTATTTTTTCTGTTTTTATATATCTAGCATGATGTTATTATATATATACTAAATATGATAGGGGGACTCAAATTTTGCCTTTAGTAAAAAGCACACTACGACACTTATGTAAGATATACTTAATATTTCAAGATTAAGTATTATACATGGATTATCAAAGATTGTTATATTAATTTATAAAGTTATAGTAGTGATAATAATTTATCAATACAAAGTTACAATTTTTGAGCCAAATGATCAATTGACTCATTTGTGTTTATTAGTTTGGATTATTTATTATTTTTGAATTATAGCGTTATAAATAATATTAAAGTTGATGTCTTAACATTGGATGATTGACTATTGGAAAAGGGGAAAATTTTGACCCTTCTTTCTAGGTCGAAAACTCCTCCAAGGATCACTACGTTTGAAACGAAGGAAGGAAAACATAAATTTTAATATGCTTTTCTTTGTTTGGAAATAGAAGAAAAGTGAAAGAAATGGATTTAAAAGGAAAAGCCTTTTTTAGGACTCATGGCTTTTTCCTTCTTTTAAATTGGAATAATTTAGGATGAAAAGTTATTAAAATTTCAATTATATTCTTATTTTTTAAAGTCTTGTCATTTTTTTTACAATAATATAGTAAATTATTAGTTTAAAGTATTTTTAAATGTTATTTTAAAAAACATTTCATCTACATCTTTTCCTTTAATCCAAATAAAAACATGTAGTAATTCTTTATTTTCTTTCCTTCCTAATTCTTTCATTTTACTTTTCATCCTCTTTAATTTATTCCCTTTTTCCTGTTTTAGATGAATAAATAGAGGGTGATCGGACCTTTGCCCTTGTGTTCTCTCTGTCTCTCTTTACTTACATAAAACCCATAACAGGGTTTGTTAAGTTGTGCTCCACGAGTTTTCAACTTCTGAAAAATGATATGACATTTCATAAAACTTCTCTCTTAAAACATTTATAATTTATATTTAAGAAGCCTTGATATCTGCGTCCCAACATTGATAGTAGCACTCAAAAGGGAAATTATAGATAGAGGGCCGGATATTTTAGCCTCAATGTCTGCTTCGCGACATAAAGAGTAACAATTAAAAGGCAAACTATAAACAAAAAAAAAATCACGAGGAATTGTCCTATGTGATAGACGGGTTTCCATAAAAGGATCGACACTGATGAGATATGAGCATGTTCTATGAATAAGATAGTTTTCCTTTTACCATTATAGATTTTATTTCCATTTATGAAGGAGTTATTTAATAAGCATCCTCAAGTAAACAATATATATATATATATTAATACGTTACATGAATTGATGATTAGTATTTAAATATAAATAAAATTTTAATATGTAATAATTAAAAAATATATATATTTATTATATTTTTATATATTAAAATTTTATTAATATTTATATACCATTTAATTCTTATAAACAATTGCATCTCTCACATTATGTACTCTTTTTTTTCCTTCCACATCAAGACCCGTCATGTCTTGTCCCTTCACACATACATAGCCGTGCACCTATTTACCTGGGCAACCTATTTATAAAAAAATAGACCAAATAAAAGACCCCAGTACCATGAAATATAATAAATATGTTCTTAGTTAATGGAAATAATTGCACTGGTATGAGCCGAAAGTACCCGGGATATATAACATTATGAGTATTTCTAAATAAAATAAGGTAAATTAAGTAAAGATTTAATGGATTATGAAACTACCATATTTCAAAGAAAAGTTGGCATAATGTAAAATAGGAAGCTTAATAATTAAAAGGAGAGAAAAAGAAAAAAAGTAAAAAACCTAAAGTTAAGGCCTTTCTCACAAGGTTATTGCAATGATGGGGAAATTACTCAAGGCTACACTATAACAAGTAATTCTGTAAGACCTAAGAGTTCTTATTTTAATATATAACTAAAAATTAGAAATTCGAATCTGATAGTAAAATTAGAATACGAATCTATGAAATCTAAATAATTCATGTCTAAACCCCGATATTTCTACATTGAAATGAAATAATTAAATCGAAAATATGAGATTAAATTTTAAGAGCTAAATGATAGAAACTTCATTCACATTAATAAGAAAAATATAAGTCCTACTTAAATCAGATTTAAGATTATGATTTTACCAGATCATAGGCTAGATGGATGGATTAATAAACTTATGATAGTGAATTAGTTACTGATAGATGATATTAGTGGTTGAAACCAATATGAAGCTAATAATTTGACGTCGGGATTAGATGATTTGATATCATTTAGTTTGATTATTGCACTTAGTACTTAAGTTATGCTTGATTTGTCATGATTGCATATGATAGTTTGGTTACTTGCTAGATGCTTTGTTCACTCCTTTTGGGATTTGTATCTCCAGACTATTTTATCATATTAGAAGGTTAGAAAGTATGGGATTCAAGCCTTGCATGCCCTTATCAAGCCATAACAACGTACAACAAATTGGTTATATCCTTCGAATTTAGAAGTGAGATTAAATAAATTGAAAACTTGAACTTAAGCCTTTAAAAGTCATTCTCTTATTTATTATACATAAAGAAATTATTTAAGTAATCAATCCAAATAATTGGCCCAAAAAAAAAAAAAAAAAGTAATCAATCCAAATAGAATTTCAAATATGTTACAACTCATGCACATTTATAAAAACATATAGTTTTGTAGATAATAATAAGACATGTAGTTGGCATAACTATGTAGTATTTAAAATGTATATGTACAAAATTTATACGCAATATTGACATGGTAATTTTAATAGCTTATACTATGTGTAATTATATAACAATAAATAGAATTCGCCCCACTGAAAATAATAATAATAATAATAGAATCCACCCCATATAATAAATTTTTTCCTGTTGTCTTTATAATAAATTATTATTAATGACGATTAATCAATGATTACGTATTAAAAGTGGTCATCATGATTGACGTAACCCCAGTATTTGATTTGTACATGTCGATATTAATTGAAAAGTACAAATGGAGCTAGAAATCAATATCCCGAAACTTGGTAGCTGCAACGCAAGTTGCTTGCAAAATGAAGCAAACCTTATTCATTGGACAATACTACTTCCTGCTTAATTACATCCAAGAACTTTTGTCCTAGATAAAGATATTATTTTAAATATAACACTATTTCTTGTGAAATTTTAAATGTGTAATAAATTTTTCAGCTATTATCTATACAAGAAATTATATCGATATTTATTGAAAGAGCTTTATTACAGAAGATGATAATTTAGTTTAAAAAATCATTATAAAATTATTTTTTTTCATTATTTTTATGTATAAGCGAACATGTAAGACATTGCCATGGTCGCTTTTTTCCGTTAGAAATTTCGGCACCTTACACATTTTCAATAATGAAAATGTTGGGGAAAATGACTAGAATATTAAAAAGGAATTTTATGTAAATTTTTACATATTTACACTTTATAAAACTTGCAAAAGACGGTAATATTAATATCTAGGTTTTCTTCTTCTATTTCCGTTACCCAAAGTACTTGCAAAATCGAAAATGATTCATGGGCCAATAGATCTTTATGAAATCCAACACTTAATTACATTACATGGCCTTGATTGATCTATATATGTATTTTAAGTGTTTTCATTTTTATTTGTTGAACTTATTTCTTATGTGATTCGGTTATATTTTCAAAAGAAATCATCAAATAACTCATCTGTCCTTACTTTTTTTTTTTTTTTATAACCACTTCAATTTGGGTGGAATTGTCTAGCAAGGCCTATAGAGTATTTAATTTGCTTAAGCCCATCAACATTTTTTTTAATCTTTTTTTTTTTTTTATTTCTCCAATTTATAACCTTGGAAGGGAGAAAGTTGGGTCAATTTCTTTTAACAACCAAGAGATGTGTTCCAAAGAGAAATACCTTGCCTTGTTTTGCAAGGAAAAATTCTATGCAGAATGGGTGATCAAAATTTAAGAAAAGAATACAGAGGATAAAACTGAAAAATTGGATAACTAATAGATATCATTTTTCTAAAGGTTTTTGCTAAATAAAAAAAAAAAAAAAAGGTATTGAAAAAGGAAACCAGCGATTCCGGTTTCTTGCAGCCATGTGGGCGAGTGAGTGTTTCATTTGTTAGCTGTCAACAAGATTAAATTTTCTTTTCAATGCAAAAAAACAAATGCATAAAGAGGTATCGATATTTCTTTTCTCGATCATTAACAGGTGTTGATGGAGGGCTTGATATTTTTCTTAAATAAAATTATCACTCTAATCCACATATAAATGCATGAAGGTTGGATTTTCATCTATTTATTTAAATAAAATTGGTTATGAGACTCGATGTTGTATAATATATGTTCTTTAGAAGCAAAAGATAGGAAATGTGAGTAAGTTAGTAGATGATAGTCATTTTTTCTTAGCTACAATTTAACATATATAAAGTGAATACAACATCTTAGATACTTAATCGAATTTACACTTCTCATCATCATATTATCTCTACATCTTATTTATTGAAACAAGGGCATTACAAATTCATGTCTCTTTCATGTTAAATAAAAGCAGCTAAGTGATTATAAAAGGATCGTTTCGATTCCTCATTTCCTCGTATTATAACATCTATTAGCTAAAAAAGAAGTTATCAAGCATAGTAAGCAATAGGGTAAAATATCACATGACATATCGAATAATGAATCAGAATATTAGCCTATATATCATCTTTTAAGAAAAGTTCAAATAAAATGAAAAAATACAGTGTGTGAGAGGGGTGGGGGGTGGAGTTTACCAAGCACCTAGTTTGGAGAGGTGATGAGTTGAGGAAGAAACGCCATCTCCATAGATAGACAACTTAGGAAGACCGGAGTTTGAGGTAGAATGAAGGGGAAAGAAGAGGGACAATTAGGCAAGATTCATGTGGGGCATAAATATAATCGGGAAGATAGTGAGAAATTTAAGGGAATTAGTAGAGTGTTGCTTCACACACTTCCCATGCACAATATTGCATTTGGCTAATGGTTGGTTTCCATGTTTATTTTATTTTGTAGCGTAAAATGCGGAATCAAGATGATGGACCTTCACGTAACAGACATGCTATGCCATATCATGCTCCCTTTATAATCCAGTTAGTTTGTATATTATTCTTCTACGGGAATTGTGAAGATTTTAGAAATTCTTTTCTCGTGATTATTGTAAAAAAAAAAAAAAAGAAGGTTAATTTCCTAACTAACACTTCAATTCTATCAATTTACTACCCAAACTTCTAAATAGTCAATTTAATACTTAATTAAATTTTTAGTTATCATATACTTGACTTAACTTTATTAGACGTCATTACACTAGGTGGATTTTTTTACCAATACATGCTTGACACGTGTCATAACATGTGAAATAAACACCTCAATAGCCACTTAGATGTTTGGGTGGAAACAGAAATAGAGAGAGAGAGAGAAAAAAAAAAAACAAAGTTAGTAAGATGTCGGAGAATGACCTAACCACGAGTCCATCATAATTTCTTTGGATAGAAAAAGCTAGACTAGTATGTGAGATTTTTTCAATGGAAAGAGAAGGTTTAAAACCCTAAATGTCGATCCTTAATGAAAGAAGCGAGTGAAACCCTAATTTTTCCCTAAACTATTGTTATATTGTTCAAGTGACCTACGTTGCAGTCAAAACTCCACCATATCGTCTTCCTTACTGGGGCCTCACTTCTTATCATCTTTGTCTCTATCCTTACAATCAAATCCTTCGCTTTTAATGCATAGTTAAATAATAAGTAAGATTAGAAGCTGACATTGCTTTATTTAGTAAAGCAATCTCTTTACATATAAGAGCCACAATAGTATTTGGATTAGGTTGAACTCTATTGAAAATACATAGAGTAATAGCAACATGAGATAAGAAAATCCTCCCTTCGTTCTTCAGTTGTTGTAGTTGCTACACTACTATAGGGAACTAATCCTAAAATCTTTGGATGTTGCATTCCTCAATTCTTAGCTGAAAAAGTGCATACCAAACTGATTTCATCTAGTTGCAATGAAATGATAAATGTGCTAGTGTCTCCTCTTCATCACAAAAAGAACAGAAAGGACTTTGAAGAATTTTCTTGCAAAACAAATTAATGTTAGTTGATAAAGCATTAGAACATAAGCACCAAAGATAATGCTTATGTTTCAGTTGACAATGCAAATTCCAAATTGCTTTCCATACTCTATGATGACAATTATGAGATGAAGAAGTTGCAGAGATATGAGGTGGATCTTTGGAAGCAACAATACAATGATAACCAATCTGAACAGTGTAAAAACCAGTTCTCTTTTCACTCCAAATTAGCTTATTATTGTTTGGAAAAGAAAAAATAAGAATCTTTATAATAGCTTCCTTTTACTATTACAATAAACAATTCTTAATACTAGTCAAATTCCAATAAGATCCTTCCCTATCAATTAAATCACTAACTCTCAAATCATGTAGTTTAGGATCTAATTCTCTAAAGGCAAGCATATATCTAGGCAATCCCTCGTACCCAGGGGTCTTTCCATACTTTGATTGATCTACCTTCTCTTATACACTACAAAAATCCTTCCTAATTGCATTACGTTCTTCTAACATGCTTTGCCAACCCCAAGAAGCTCTACCACCTCTTGTAGCCTTCAAAAAATGACAGTGGAAAATAAATACACTTTAACAAGCGAACCTATAATGCATTAAGATTTTGCAAGATCGTCTAAGCTGACTTACCTAGTAAGGCCAAATTAAAAGATTCTAAATCTCTAAAACTAAGGCCTCCTAAATCTTTAGATTTTGATAATTCCAACCACTTTTTCCAATGAATTTTTCCTCCATGTTCACTCTCACCCCACCAAAAGTTAGCCAATAAACCATTGACCTCTTGACACCACTTCTTTGGAAGAACAAAAATACTCATTAAAATATGTTGGAATATCAAAAGCTACCGACTTAATCAGTACTTCCCTACCCCCCAATAGACAAAAGATTTTTCTTCCATCCATGATATCACTTCATTTACTTTCCTTAATTTATCTTTTTAAAATATTATCACAAATAATTAACGGTCAAAATTACAAAAAAAAATAATGATATGATAAAGACATTATATGACATTTCAAAAGTTTAGATAATTTTAATCATTAATTTATGAAATTAAGGGAAATTGAGGGAAGATCTATTTTCATTTTCTATATGTGCACATTCCATAGTCATGGGGAAAATAAGATAAAAGATGTAAAAGTTTATTTTTGCGGTTCCATAGTTGATTTTTTTTATTTATCTTTCTATAATGAATCATAAAACAAAGGTACTCTCAACTATCTCTTATTTAATGTAATAATATTTACTTAACATGCATTAAATATTTTTAAAGTTAATAAATAGATGGATTAAAATCAATAGGCAGTAATAGCTAGGATGTCTACCATTATTTATATATATAATATGCATAAAATTGAAGTTAAAATTAGCAATTCTCAGTATTTTACAATTTGAAAATAAATCAAGGAATATACTCATCTTCGTCAGGTTAGAATTTTTAGTGGATGTTTTCAGTTATCAAATATTTTCAAATTTTCAACCAAAAAAAATGAAAAATCAAATTGGTATCATGTTGAAACTTTTTAACAATTACTTCACTCCAATCATGAGGTCTTAAATTTTTAGTGGATATTTTCATTATCAAATATTTTCAAATTTTTAGCGGAAAAAAAAGAGAGAATTAAATTGATATTATATTGAAACCTTTTAACAGTCACTTCCCTTTCTATTAACCCTTCATCTATATACATTCTCCTCTAAACTAGATCTCTATTACAAAGGTTATTGTAACTCATTGATATCAATGTTAATCTTTTACCAAGATACATTGGGCCCAATTTTCCTCTCCTAATAATTATAATAATAGTTAGTAAGCAAAAGAAATCTTGACTCTCCATAATGACTGTAACAATAGTCGGTATGCAAAAGAAAACTTGATTCTCCATTATGAATGTAATTTTTTGAATAATGGAATATATAAATATCTAATTGAAACAATAAAACAAGAGCATATGAGGAAATCCAAAAATTGATATAGCCCCATTTACATATTTAAATATTCCATACGGCATAAAGAAATGACTATTTCAAATTTAAATTTATGATGTTATATAGCCCCATTATTTTTTTTCCTTCATTTTTTTTTTTAAAGAATGATATATAGTGCAACAAAGTAAAAGGACTTTAAGGGGAGGAGGGGGGTAGAAGTAACTTGTTTCATTAATAAACTTTCCTTTCTACTTTTTAAGCAATTTTTTTCCTTTTTTTTCTTTTCCTGATGATGAGTGGTCTACAAACGCTATAGGTTCAAATGAAAAAATAAGAAAAAAATTGACAGATAAAAATATTATAAGATATTTTTTTAATAATATATTTAAAATGTTAAACTTTTATTGGATAAATTCCTATTATTAAACTTATACATGACATCCCAGAATTAGATCTAATAAATCTCTTTTTTTTTTAAAAAAAAAAATGGTAACTTTGTACTATATACAGATGTGCATCTATCCCACTTCCACACAAAAGACTGGCCAAATTAATACAACTAGGAAGTGACCCTCTTTTAGACACATTTTTCATGAATACATAGTGCATTCATGTATGTGGTGTGAATACAAATTTTATAGTGACATGAATCATGAAAGAATCGTGGAAAAAAACATCGCTAACTCTTTTGGCCCATATTCATAATTGTCTTTGTGGGGCCTCGAGCTAGAGAGTTTTGGACCTATATTGGGTTCTTCAGATTTTTAAATGTTTCCACTTTCCAGAAGGAAACATGCCTGGGCTTCAAGCTTCGAGATAACAGGATTACGGATCGTTTGGTTGGTTTGTTTTTTTGTGTTATTCACATCTTATTTTCATATATTTAAATCTTTATATAAAAATAAGACATCAACAATATGGAAATATATTTTTTCAAAAATATTAATTAAAATAATTATTTTTAATATATAAAATATATATTTTTAAAACCTTTCTTTTATAAATACATGAATTTTCATTTCTCAATTCTGACACTCTAATCACTATTTTCATTATAATTATGAAATAAAAACAGATAAGATAATTTTCAAAATATCAGATTTCAAACAAATCAAGATCGGATACATACGAAAAAAAGATAATCCAAACAAACCCTATATGTCTTTAAGTTTATTCCTCTCTCTTCATAATTATTAAGGTAAAAAAAAAAAAAAATGAAGAGGGAATCATGTTTCTAGTCCTAATACTTTCTGACTCAAGTTTTGCGTTAATATAGTTTTAGGATTCTTATTAGTCAAGAGGCTTTTAGAGTCACATTTCGAACCCGATTTAGTTCCATAGTTTAAAACATGGTACTTTCCGACCTAGATTTTGAGCTTAGATATTGCTGTAGTTTTCTACTAAGGTACATTCAGAGGAAGTTTTTGAGTGTCTAAGGTTGTATACTTTCAAGTCATGGACCTTATGAACTACCTTATGAGTAATACTCTTCTTACTTAATATTTTGCTCTAATTTAGGTTTTGACCTACCTTTTGAGTGGAATTCCTTATCAATTAAGTCACTCGATCTTTTTATTTTGACTTGGACTCTACCATTATAGTACCATAATAGATTGAATTGTCACCTATACTCTTTTTTTCTAAGTCAAATTCATGCCTAAAGTTACTTATTTACTAATGTGCTTAGAAATTCTTACTTATACTTACAAAATGCTTAAAACTTCATTACAAAACATCATGAGCAACACATAAACTTCATTTCATCTCAATTCACAAAGACTCAACTTAATTGTACTAATTCAATACTTAGATGCATTCAATACTTAGATGCATGAGTTTAATGGAAAATATGTGGTTTTGACCCTTAAAATCAATCAACTCACTTGATAAGCGAGTCTTTCACTTAAAATTCAAAGGTTCTTGCTACTGATCATCATCAAATACCATTTAAAATTTAATTGTAAACCTCACAAATTTAGTCATTTGAGTATAAGATTAAGCTCGAATATTGTAAATAATTTTAAGAGTCAATAAGGTTGAGTAAGATAAAAATTTTATTAAATTATAAATTTGAATATATTATAAATAATAAAAACCTTAAAATTTTAATTGAAACTTAAATCACGTACAAAAACTATAAATTCAATATACGTGAAAATACTCAAAATTGAACTGAACTCGATCAAAACTCTAAAACTATAACTTTAAATTTATAAAATGAATAAATATCATTTAATAGTATATAATAGTAGTCGATTACAATTATCAACTAGATCACGTAATCGTATAAAATTTTTAATAAAAACATCAAAATAACTCGTAAAAATTATAATCGTAATGGATACTAATTAAATTGATAAATTTTCATAAAATTTCAAAATTAAATTATAAATGTTGTTTTACTATTTTTATGTTTAGAAAAATTACATAAAATTATTTTTTTTCTTCCTTTTTCTTTATTTTCTTTTCTTTCTTTTTCGTTCTTCAAGTTTTGTTTTTGTTCCACGTACATACACATAGCAGCCCATGTTTGAAAAATTTTTTTTCAGGTGTCACTCTTACAACACCAAAACCAAGTGCAATGATTACATTACCATATCCACATTAATGCTAAAGATTAGTTGTTATCTTATAAATTGACTTTGCTCTTATTTCTTGTTTCTTTCCCACCGTACACTACACGCCTAGAATTAGAAGCCTGCAGGTTCAAAATTGAAAAACAAAAGTGAAAGAAAAAAGAAGAACAAAACCAAATACACACACTTACAATATCGAAAAAAGGAAAAAGAGAGAAAACCAAAGCAAAACAATAACACACATAATTTAACAAGTAATTAGAAAAAAAAGAAGAAGACCAAGGAGAATTGATCAATTAATTTACTAAAGAATTTAGGTAGGCTTATTTATTTATTTTGTACATATATGTATTCTATACTACGTATATGTATATTAAGTATTTTATTTATTTATTTATTTACATGTACATATAATTAGGCACGAATAAATATAATATGTGTATGTATTACGTATTTGATTATATTTTTTTATTTATGTATAATAGACGGTATATGTATGTATGTATAAATAATAATACATGTAGTATCTAATTGGTATTTTCTCTATTTTAAGTATTGATATATATATATATATGTAGTTATGCGTGAATATATATATGGGTGTATATGTACATAGTACTTATTTTAGTATGTAATATGTATATACATGTATTATGTAATTTCGTATATATATGTACATATGTATATATTTTATATTTCCCTTATGCATATATATATATATATATAAGTTGGTAGACGTGAACATGTATAGGAATACACATATAGTATTTTGAAATTTTTTTTATATAAATGTGCATACGATGTATGTACAGGCATCAAGTATTTTAGTATTNGTTAAAATAATTTATTATATAAAGTATAGTATACATATAAATATACATATATGAATAGTGATGTATACGTAAAAATACGAGTATAATTAAATAGTATATATAATATACTATACTATTAATTTAATAAATAAAGTAAGTTAATAGATATATATATACATAAATACAGTAAATTTGGAAAAAGATTAATAATTAAGTAAATTAGAAAATTTAACAAAATATAATCATAAGTATTTATATATATATAATTATACCGTAAAATAAAAAAATAATGAAAAATTATGGAAAAAGTAGAAAGGTGACATGTAGCACTTTCATGTACTGCCACGTCACCATTTATTATAAATTAATTAGTTATCATAATTAACAATGATAATAAAATACTTAATTACTTAGAAAAATAATAAAGGTGAAAATCTTGAGTTAGTAATTCTAAAATCTCAAAAATAAGTAATTATAGTAAAATAAGCTTAAAATAAGAAAATTACCAACTATGTGATTTAAATAATTATTAAATTGAAAATATACTAAGAAAAACTTAAATTGATATTTTATAGTTTTTTAAATTAAAATAATAAATTTTGTAATATTTTTATATCATAGTACAAACTACGAGTTATAATGTCCAAAATGGATTTCACTATGAGAAAGTACGCTTAAAAACGATCAAAATGAACTATAAATTTATAAAAATTTGAGCTAAGTTTATAAAAATTTGAGTTATACACAATTTGATAAAAAAATTCAAATCAATGGTTTCACATAAATCAATAACTAAATTAAATAAACAGTATGAATTACGATACTAGTACAGTTATTTAATTCCTAAAACTTACTACTTTTCATATTCCCTAATGTCACAATGTCAAGTGATCACGACATCGACATCGACACCAACTTACTAGCCCACCATTACAACCCTTGACTTTGATTATGTTTGAGTAAGTACTCCCAATAACTTTATATTTGTTTTATGCTTATAGTTAATGTACATAAATTAAATATTAATAACTTGATGTATGAGAGTTTGGGTTATGCATGTGCCTAATATTGATTGATTACTGTGTAAAATATTGTTAAATATAATAATTGAAGATTTGGTTATATGATTGATTGTTGCATAATTTAAATGGTTTATTGATAATGGTTGATCACCTGATAAATTAACTTAATTATACCCAACTTAATTTAAAATAAAATGGATCATGCATAAGCACAAACATTTCGTATAATGTTCCAATCATCACCTCACATTGTTGATAATGAAGGACCTTAGAGAGATGGATTCTCACATGATTTGATTAGCACAGTATAGGAGTATAAGTATAATAAGACCCTACCCTTGGTTTGTGGGTTTACTTAGCGCTAAAGACGCTAACCGTGGATGACTAAAGGTCGCATCTAGAGATCATTGCTGTAGGGTGCGAGCGTGAACTACAAGGGCTACCTTACCATTAAACCTGGATATTTATATACTATTGACTGTTGGAAATAGAAACATTTTTCGTGAAACAAATAATTTCTATATATATTTATATATGATTAAAAACCTAGGTGCTAGAGCTCGGTTGTGATTGGTGCCGATGTACCTTCAACCTTTACTTCGGAGGGCATTAAATCTGATATTGTATGCAGCATTAGTTAATTGCGTATATATTATTTAACATACTGCTTATTCATGCATTCATATGTTTGGTAATAAATTGTTTGATAACTTATTTGCTAGTATAGTATGAGGAATAATTCACTAAGTTCTTATAATTTACTCCCCAATAGTTTTCTCTTACAAGTTATTAGATAATCAGGCATGGGCTAAAAGCTAAGTGTGGAGTACTAGTGTCGAGGTACTTAAAAGTTAGAATCTGAGGATAGACTATATAAACGGTTTGAATTATTAAATATAATTATTAATATTATATTCAGATTTTATGACTTTCGTAAGTTTAAGTTTTAAAACTTTACTATATAATCTTATCGTTTGGTAGAGGATATCGATTCTATATGGTTTTGATGGACTGTGGTTTATCAGATATCCATAGTTATATATATGTTGTAGTAAGTTAATTAAATTAAAAATTGAAAACTTTAGCGACTAATTATTTAGAATCTTATAATCTCTAACTTGTAAGGTAATTTTTACATTATGAGTGCACACTTAATATGAAAATTTTAGGTAAATTTTACTAAGCCCCATTTAGAGTTATGACATTAATTATAGTAATATCAACTTTGGTTATCTAAGGAATTTGAAAGAAAATCATTGTCCAGCCCATTGTTTTTTACAAAACCAAAATTTATCAAAAAAAAAAACTTCAAATTTTTTAAAAACCCTTTACATAGCTAAAAACTACATCCTTTGAGGAGTATGCATACAAAAATTAAGGTCAAAACTACATCATTTAGGTTTTGAAAATGTGATTAAAAATTGGTTGACATCCTTGATTTCTTAAGGAACTCATATATGCCCTTAAAAATTTGAAAATCTAGTCATGTAAAATTACTTAAGGAAACCAAGTTTCATAATTTTTAGAAATTGTCTAGTACTTCGAGAAATTTAAGGTAAAATATATGAAATATCGCAACTCATTGATGTTGTAACTTCCAGCCACCATATGGGGAAGGGGGTATGTCCGTGAGGTTAGACATTAGCCACTTCTTTAGGTAGCGACATTAGTTTGTTTCCAGTTGGCTCTTAAATCTACAAATTTGAGCGACCTGAATTTGACTCTATTTCACTACTTCTCTCATAATTGCTTTCAAGTTACCAATTTTCACTACATCTAATTTTTCTTTCTTCCTTACACTCCAAAAAAAATCTAATGCCATGTTTGGTATATGTGATTAGACTGGAATGGAATCATTTCTTGATTCCATTTTTTTATCTGTATTTGAAAGTACATTTAGAAGTTGGAATTTGATCTCGTAAAAGACAAAATCAGTAATTCCATTCCTCTTATATTTATTATTAATTAAATTATTTATTAAATTTTTAACTTAGTTATAACATTCAATATTTAACAATATTCTTTATAATTATTAGTATATGCACATTTAATTTCATTTCATTCAATTTGATCAAATGGACATTTTTAATCATGGGAAAGGATTTGCCATTGTGCTTCTTATTCAATTCCGTTCCGTTCCGTTCTGTTCCATTCCAAACCATTCTAGCATCATGGGGTTATTTTGTCTAATATTAATGGCTTTCTCATAAAAGATCTAACTTAATTGGAAAACTTATGAGAATATCCTAAATTGATCGCTTGAAACCTAATTGTTAAAGTGTAGGATTTACATTTTCTTAAATTAGGTGTTCAATCCTAATTGCTAAAATTGCAAGATCTTATATTCAACCAACTGTAAACAACATAATGTTTAATATATTTTAACATGAGTAATTATGTCTAATATACACTTTTTTCCCCTATAAGATGTATTTTCCACTAAATAAGTTGATTTGTTGTATTCTAATATAGACTTAGCCTTTATAAACTAGATTAAGATGTCTTATAAGCACTTTAGATATGGACTAAAGTTGTGTAAATGAGATAGGTTACACGAGCTAACTTGCAAAAAATGTAGGTTAGGTTAAAAAATTTGGACTCACTTAAATGTGGATTATTCTAGCCCACTCTGCTTTAACTTGCAATTCAAAATATACTAACCCATTGTGAGGTAGGTTGACTTGCAAAAAGAAAAAAAAAATGTTTAAGTAAGACTTTTGTTTACTTTATAGCTAGCCATGTAAGTGATTTGTTACTTTATTTCTTAGCCAATCACATAGTGTAATAACTAATAATAATAAGTAATAAGTAATAATATTAATATTTTAAGTGCATATAAAATGCAATAAAAAAAAAGGGAGAGAAAATTAAAAGAAACTAATAATATTGTTGGAGGACTTGACATAATCTTTTAGTCTAAATAATTCATTGAACTATAAACTATAGTTAGTGTTATATGCATTAGAAACATATTGATGGAATAATCAATTAAATTTTATTTTCTTCTTCTCCTCTCTAAACTTCATTGCAATTTGGAATTATTATCGCTAAGTCTAAAAGGGCAATTGCATGTTCTAGGTGTAAATCTATAAACTCTTTTTTTTTAATAAGTTAAATATATACATGAGTTTTTTTATAAAATGATATCATCAAACAACAAAAAGAACTTAGTTGAACTGTAAGAGAGCTCAAGTTTCAAGTTTTTATGTTGAACTTGAACTCGACCTCAATATCATAATGATTCGACTAGACTCAATTATACCTCTAAAGCCAATATTCTCCATGTTTCACGTTAGGATCTATTACTCAACCCTCTTTAGTTCATCTTGTGCGCATATGAGTTTGAATAGGCAATTCCTTCGGTTGTCATATAGAATAATGATCTCCATTTAGAATATAATGAAGAGAAATATTTCTATATGACACTTATGGGTATATATGAATTAAGTAAGTTTACAAACCAATTAAGTTGGTTTGAGTTTTATTTGAATTTGATTTGAAGGTAATTGAGTTGAATTCGAGTTTTAGAATACATAAGCTTATTAAACTCATAAGCCTAATTGAATTTGGTATAAATTTTTATTTATTATTAATTTTTAAAAAAAATATAAGTGAATCCAAGTTTATTTATAGAAATTTATAAAAATTTGAGCTTAATATGGCTAAACTCAACTTTATATATATATATATATTTATTGAGTTAAACTTGAATTTAAAATTTAGAATTTAGTTAAACTCAAACCGAATTCAATTTTCGAGTTTCTATGTTGAACTTGATTTTGAATTTAATATAGTATTGATTCAACTAAACTTGATTATACCTCTAAAGTCAGCATCTTCCTTGTTTCACGTCAGCATCTATTACTCAATCCTCTTTAATTGATCTTGCGCGCATGTGAGTTTGAATAGGCAATCCAAATTAGCATTCCTTCACTTGTCATATAGAACAATGATCTCCATTTAATCTGAAAGACTTTCCTTTGACCATGATCTATTTTTATGGCTCGAGGATCAGTGAGATGTTTTTAATTTGTTTTATTAACTTATCAAAAAGGAAATAGAATGTTTTTGAAAAGTTTTCCCCGTTTCATTTTAGTTAACAATATTATAGGGGGGGCTTTGATAAATCTAATTCTTTGTTTTTTCTCCACCCATTTTTTCCTATTTGGAGATAAAAGAAATCTATTTGACCCATGAAAATATTTTCACCAATTTCTTTTCCTTCCATTTAATTCCATAACTTAGGTTAATAAGCACAATTTTTTCTCACATTTTCATCAATTTCTTTCCACTGCCACGTATCTAAACACAAAATCCATCTTGTAGAGACCTTTTTCATGGAGCTCATTCTGTATTAGTGGACACTAAGATTATATCAAAACTTGGTGAGGGGCATATCATTAGGTGTGGCTTACTATTTATTATATAAATAAATACAAATTATATTATAATAATTTTTTTAATCTTGGTTCGATTCTAATTTGACTCTGGCTAATCCTTTCTATCTTTAATTTCTTCTCACTTTCAAATGGTCAAATTGAAGACCATGCCAAAACTCGATGGGCCATACGCATGACTTTGACGGCCCGGCCCATATTGCTATGCTTCATGTGTGTATGGGCCACTTTCACCTTGTTCTAGTTCTACCAACCCGAATCCTTTCAACCATGACCAATGCGTGGGGAGAGTGGAGAGTGACGGGTTTGGAATGACAATCAACTAATTGTCCTGTTCTGCATCTAAGCCTACCTCCATGGGTATATTCTTTCATTCTTTGGTTTCTTTGACCCTTTAAGCTTTTCCCTTTTAGAATGGAGAAGAGACGTATAATTAACCGTATTCTATCAAAGATAATACCCATTTAGAGAATTTATAGGAGGAACAATCTCTTTTTATCATTTTCATGAGGTTTGAATCAAAATTTTTAGCTTAAAATAATATACAATGGTCATGTCTCCATATTATCAATCAATAATAGTTAATAGACTCTTTTTTTTTTTCTCTAAAATTTTATATTTAAAGTTTAATATTGTTAAATATCATATTTAATCAATTTTTCATTTGTTACCGCCTCTCTTTTTATTATCTAAATTTAAACTCTTTGAACAATGAGTATTTATCAGACATTTACCTTTTATTGAAAAGATGATGAGGCTAATAATTATAAGTAAACTTTCAGTTGATTGTGTCTATATTCATCAAACTTGGAACTTTTGGTATAAAATTTATTGAATAAAAGATCAATTAGGTATTAACAGCTAACAATTTTAATGAAATTAAAAATAAACAAATGCTTATTATTACAACACACTACATTCATGTGTATGCTTTTCGATTTGTGATGATTTGGCTTTAAAATTTCTAGTATTTTTCCATCCCCTCAAGGCCTAAATTAATATCTTCATTTACTTGCAACACTAACATATCCATAAGTATCTTATTTTACAGAACACAAAAATTGATTCATCACTTTTAAGGGATATGTGAATTTAATTTCTTAAAAGATGCAAAGGAGCTATACTTTTATTTGGTGAGCTTATAATAATTTACCAAAATGAAAAATAAAGAGAGTTAACATATTTGTCGAGACAAAATTTCAAAAAGTAAATTCCTAGATACGTTTAACGAATAAAAAACTTTTGCTCCTCTTTTTGTGCAATTTGAATTTGGATTATGGATTGATTCAGTAAGCGAAAGTCCCTTAAACTCAATTAATATGGAAGAACTATTTATAAACTATTATTGCCATGTATATGGTTGAATATTTTTATTAGTAAAATTAGGTTGAAAAATAAAAACTAATTTTTCTGTTTGTTTAACATTTTTGAAAAATGAAAAAAAAAAAAAAAGGAAAAGAGGAAGCATGCGTGGTTGTCAATTTGCGAACGAGCGGTTGGTCCACCGTTGCTTATAAATTGGCTGGTGGGGGAAAATGACTGTACAAGCGAGAAACCAAGATCCATGTCACCTTTTCTTTTTCTCTGCAATTTATTTATTTACTTTTTTTGTTTCTCACGATGCACCAAGAAGTCACACTACCAACTTCAAGATCTACGGAGTGGGAATTGGAGTAAATGAAAAGACCCAATTACCCTTATACCTACCTAATACCTAATACCAAGAAATAAAGAATAAGGATCAAAATATTGCAATGTTGAAGACCATTGGCATTGATGGAAATATAAAAATTCCACCTAACCTCTCAAGAAAAAAAAAAAACAAAAACTCAAAATCTCTTATTCCATTGCTCATGTGCTTAAAACACAAAAAGAATTTAAAATGAATCATTTTTATTTATATGGTTATTTTAGACATGATAAGTGATGAATTATCTCGAATCCCTCTTCTCCTTATATTTAATGAAAAGAAAATAATTAATTTTAAAACACAATATTATTTCTTTATTAAATACGATAAAAAGATAAAGTTTGATATAGAATAGCATACTTAACCTTATATATGAAATTGATAAAAAAAAGAAGAAGTAAAGATAAAGAGTTAGTTAAAACAAAAATAGTGAAAAACTATCTTTATATAATATGTAGGAAAATAAATTTATATCTCGTTCACTTAAGAGGAATTGGAATTTTATTCTTTTTTTTATTCCTTATTATAGCGTTCACTTAGTTTTTTTTGTCTCTAAATCGTAATTTCGTAAAAATCCTTATTACTTGAAAGAGATTTCTTAATTCAACTAAAGAATCACTATTTCTTATAAAATTTCACATTTTTTCTAAAAATAATCTTATACTAATTTAACTATAACCACCACTATTATTACTATGGCCATTACTCACCACCATTATTGATTACTAATATTGTCATCAACCAACTGTTACTGCTTTTGTTGCTATCGCCGCCGTTGCTAACAACTATTGCCACTATTGTTGTCGCCGTTGCTATTATTGCCATTATTATCATTATTGCCGTTACTATTGCTGCCATCGCCATCATCACTATCTTCACCGTTACCATTGCTGTCGCTGCCATTGTTGCTACTACCATCATCATTGTTACCACTACCAACCATCGTCACTACTATCATCAACCACCAACCATAAACCACCACTAACACCAACACCAACACCACCACTAACACCAACACCAACACCACCACTGCTATTACTGCCACCAATCGTTATCACTGTTGCCACTATTCACCATCACTATCATTATCATTTGTAGTTGCCGTCAACCATTATCATCATCTCTGCCTTTATGCTTACAGTTAACTATCGTTACTATATATTATTTTAGAATTATTTGAGAAAAAAAAAATGAACTAAGGGTAATTTAGTTATTAAAGTTTTATTGCATGTGTATTCTGAAATTATTTATTAATTCAACAAAATAAAGTAATAAGTATCATACTCTTAAAATTCTTTATGAATTCCAATTCCAATATCCTTCCATTTCATTCAATGAAGTGAACAAGTTGTTAGTATTAACTTATGTATAGGCTATTTGTTTGACTGGATATGTACTCAAGTTTAACTTGAAAAATGTGAAGCTGAACTCGAATTTTATAATATTTAGCTTAACTAACTTGAATCAAGTAAAAATATTTATTGTGTTTGAGTTGAGTTTTAATATTAATATTATAATTTGAAAAAAATATTTTTTTAAATAAATTGAATTTAAATGAGCTTAATTGAGTTAAGCTAAAACTCGTTGAATAGTATTTTAAGTCGAGCTCAAGATTAAAATTCTATTTAATCGAGCTTAAATTGAGTTCGACTTTTAAGATTTTGAATCGACTGAGATTTCAAGCTCAGAATTATATTCTCTTTTAACTCGATTCATTTACAATTATATATATATATATATTCAAAAAGTAAAAGGTGCTATGTGGAAAGGGTACTGCTGCCGCTCCTATTATTATCCCATCGGAATTTTCGCTTCTAGCATAATAACCCATGCTTTAACAATGCATTGCCCACATTATAACATCGACATTAATCAACGTTTTCCCGGTCCCTGACTTCCATGTGTCATGCAATTAGTATCTTATCTTTATGGATGCAGAGTGTCATACAGTTAAAAGATGCTGGACCCATCTTATGTGAGTTAATGTTACAATTGTTTATTACAAAATATCTAATTGTTATTGAATTTGTTAAAATCATTATAATCTAGTCTTATAATATGGGTTAGGTTTGAATCTTCTTTATTCAAGTTGTAATATAGTTAAAAAAAATTGTTCTTTTATTTTTAATATATCATTGTTTTTTTGATAAATAAAATTTAATTTTATTAGCTATAGATTGTGAAAAAAAAAAAAATAGAGAGAATAAAAACTATTTATTGAGAGACAAATAATAAATGCAATTTAAAAAAAAGAAGTGATACTAATGGGAATTGAACAAAAACCTCATATTAATGATCAATATACTAAACCACTTAATTAAATCCATTTTTATATTATGTTTTGATTTTTAAAATTTATCATTTTTATTAAAAATTATGGTAATCAATATTTTTAGGCTACGAAGTGCCTTTGATCCATATGTGGTTCTTATCTATTTTATGTTGAAACCGGGTGTTGAGATAAATAATTTTTTTTTACATGTTTTCACAATTATGTTGAAAATGGCAATTGAAAATAAAATTTAAAAATCGTAACAATGAAAGGAAAAGTTATTTTATTGGGAATTTATTTTATATATATTATACTTTATCTATTTAACATCTATAGTGATTCCATATACTTCCAAATAAATAAATAAATTTCTCAAAATATTTAATTAAAAAAAAAAAAAAAAAACAAACATAGAAATCTCCACATGTTAGGGACACATATATTTGTTTGTGCCTCGTCTAAATTTTTCGCCTCGTGTAGACCAAGGAGCCGACTCCGCTTCTCTCTACGGTTACACCAACCCCAACTCTCTCTCTCTCTCTCTCTCTCTCTCTCTCCTTTCCTTGACGGACTCTCCAACGCTTCTTCTCCCTCTCCTCTTTCTTCTCCTCCTCTCTCTCTTCTCTCTCTCTCTGCAGATCTCGGACACTCTTTCTAACACTTCACAATGCAAAGCAGAGCCTTCACCACAACACCCTCACTCCACCTTCCTTCCACCAACACGCGCCACCGTCCCGCTAGCTTTTACCGATTCGATCCAATTCGCTCTTCTCTCTCCTCTTCCTCCTCCTCCTCCAATGCAATTCCTCCACGTCGTTCGTGGTCCTCCGTTACTTCTCCTTCTTTAACGCCGTTAATCAGGCCGTGGAACGGCGTTAAGAGATTCGAGGATAGTGATGGTGTCGAGGTTAGGGCTACTTCTGTGCCGGAGGCGGCGGATGGTGGTCAGAAAAGTGGGAGCTTGTTGAAGACTTTGGAGTTAGGGTTGTTGTTTGGACTTTGGTACTTGTTTAATATCTACTTCAACATTTATAACAAGCAGGTCAGTTATTTTCTTTTTTGGGTTTTATTTTAATTTCAGTTGACTTTAATTGTACTATGTTATGGTTTGATCTTATACTTAAATGAATGTAACATGTTTCTTTGTGATTCGATTGAGTTTTACGTATCCAAATTTGGGATCTTTTACGTGGTTGGACCATCAGTAGTGTAGCTAGACCACGGACCCAGGATGCCTTTTGTTAAACCTAGTTGTGTCCAAGTACATGTATTCATGTGAAATTATAGTTTATAGTCAAATCTGTTCAAATTGATCTCATCAAGTTTTTCTAGTAAAAGTTCCTGACGTTCGTCATAGGGTGTCTTTGTTTTTGTAGAAAGGACTAAATTGACATTTGTTATATTCAATGTTTTGTATTGTCAAAAATGCATCAAATTCATGAGATTCCACTACCTGGATGGTAAGGGGTTGTCGAAGGGGTCACTTGAGGTGGTGGTTTATGACCACGGAAGATGCTGATTCAAAATATGAAAAATAATTTTGCTTTTTAGAAATGGAAATTGTTATCTTCATTTTCTATTGATGATTTTCATGATGGTTGGCTATCATGGCTAGAGGCAGCTACTTTATCTAACCACCATCACTTACCATTACAATTCACCAGTAATACCAATCTTTGAAATTAGTACCATAATATTTGAAAATTCTTAAGCTTTGTTTATTATAATAATAATTAAAAGAAATCCAGAAAATGATTTCCACTAAACAATACAAAAGTGGAATTACGACTGAAGTAGCTGCATTTCATTTATTTATATCATGATAATGGAAAGGAATCATATAAATGAATTCCTAGATTGTGGGAAGATCAGTTTGGTTATAGTTGGAAATTGTGATCCATTGTTATGAATTGAATGACAAAATTAGAAAAAGGTAAATCATGGCAGAAGGGTCCAGTATGTGGAATTTCAGTGCTGAATAGGAAGAGAAATGTTTGGTGTTGCAGTAAGCAAATCTAGTTGTAGGAAAATTGGATTGAGTATGAAAGACATGCAATCTTTGCATTGGTGCTTCGTGCTATTTGTTTTGGTGTCAATCACTCGAAGGTTCTTACATTAGTGAATTTATATGTATTACAATTGCAATGCCTGTCAGATTGGTGTTAAGTCACTTGGAAATAATTGAGGATCCCTTTTTGGGTGAAGCTGAATCAATAGCATCCTGTTAGTGAAATTTCAAGGTGTACATGCATCTATCTTGTTGATGGGTCAATCATTTGTTGCTGTGCTAATTATGTTTTGTATCTTGTGATTATTTATAGATAGTAAATTGATGTTGGGTGGTTTCATTTCCTGCAGGTTCTGAAGACGTTCCATTACCCAACAAATGTCACTCTAGGTCAATTTGCTGTGGGTTCTGTGCTTGTTATTTTCATGTGGACTTTCAATCTTTACAAACGGCCAAAAATTAGTGGCTCACAGGTTCACATATCTTTATGGCAAAACAATTTCTTTCAAGTACCATGTATAAAGTGCATTTTGATCACCATTTTTGGCTTTATTGCAGCTTTTGGCAATCTTGCCCCTTGCAATGGTGCATACATTAGGAAATCTCTTTACTAATATGAGCCTGGGGAAAGTAGCAGTTTCATTCACCCACACAATCAAAGCTATGGAGCCATTCTTCTCAGTTGTGTTATCTGCAATGTTTCTGGGCGAGGTGCAAAAATATTGAAATTCTTTGTTCCCATTTGTTGTTCTCTGTATGTCCTGAGTGAGGATTGAGTGGTTGCTACTTCAGTGGGCTGCTGTAGCATCAACTTTTGTGTATTTCTCAGAAGTTTTTGCTGAGAAAATGAGAACTAAATTTACAACTTTATTTTTATTGGGAGTAATTTTCTGAAGCATAAGAGGACTTTTAATTGCCTATCTGATAGTCTAATAGTTTGTATGGTGGTCTCCTGTAGATGCCTACTGTATGGGTCCTCATGTCCCTCCTCCCAATTGCGGGTGGTGTTGCTCTTGCATCAGCTACAGAGGCTTCTTTCAATTGGTAAACTATCTTTTTGATTGCTTTTTAGTTCTTATCTGACATGAGCAATTGGTTGTTCAAAACACTCAAGTAAAAAAGTTTGTCTTTGGGCTTATTTTTCCTTTTTGAAGCAAAATATTCTCTATTTCTGACAACTATACTCTTTCACTGCTAGGGCTGGATTTTGGAGTGCAATGGCTTCAAATCTGACAAATCAATCCCGAAACGTTCTTAGTAAAAAAGTCATGGTTAAGAAAGAGGTAATCTGCATTGACTAGTCTAGACTTTTTTTCTTTTTTTCCTTTCCCCAAATTCATCAAGCTACGATGTTAAATGATTGATTTCCATGAGGCTGATTTCACACAATTGGTTCCTTACTATGTTCTGTGTCTTCATATGCTCCTTTCTCGTTTTATAACAGGAGTCCATGGACAATATAACTCTCTTCTCTATTATAACAATCATGTCATTCTTCTTGCTATTGCCGGTGACTATTTTCACAGAAGGTCTCAAGTACAGCCCTGGCTACCTTGAAACTGTTGTAAGTTTTTATGAACTTGGGTCTTTGTGTTATTAATGTTTGGTAAATGTTGGTCATTTTTCATCCGAAGGAAAGATGTGGGCTCATCATTGTCTCTGATGACAGGCACAAGGTGGATCAAATGTTCAACAATTGTTAACCAAGTCCTTGCTGGCAGCACTCTGCTTTCATGCTTATCAGCAGGTGAGCATCTTGTGTGATGCACTCTTTTCCAATGGTGGGGTTCTTCTTTCTTGTGCATTAGCTGCTGCACTCATCTCTTCTTCTTTTAAGGAGTTGACAAATGCCCTCAGTCTTATATCTGGATAGATTTTCTTTATTTCTGTCATTTTCTATCTGATTAAAGTTACAGACAAATTGCATTTTCACCCTTAAAACTATTGTCCAATATGGATGCACCCCCTTAACTTAAAAATTTGAAGAGATAAAAGCACCTATTACTATTAGTAGTTTTGTGGTTGTCTAATTGCCCATTGGTAGCTTTTTGTATAATTTCAACTATCCCTGAAAATGGTTGGTGCATGTAAATTTCATAGGATAGTTTACATTTTGAATTTATCGGTAAATTATACTTTTGGAGGTTTTTGATTTGCCTAAATGGAATATGCAGGTCTCATACATGATATTGCAAAGGGTGTCTCCTGTTACCCATTCTGTGGGTAACTGTGTGAAGCGGGTGGTTGTCATTGTCAGCTCAGTCCTCTTCTTCCAGACGCCTGTTTCACCTGTCAATTCTCTTGGTAAAGACCTGATTGATTTCTAAATTACGGTTCTGGGCTTATTGATTCTGCATATTTTGGATAACAGACATTTCTATACCTTTTCGGCTTTTTAAACTTTCACCCGATCTCTCTTTTTTGTTGTGTGGCAATGTATAGGCACTGGCATAGCTCTGGCTGGAGTTTTCTTGTACTCCAGGGTGAAACGAATCAAGCCAAAGGCAAAGACGGCTTGAAGCTATAAGAAGTTTGACTAAAATTTTGCTGTAAGCTTGGATAGTTAGGTCATTTGCTTTGTTCTCAACTTTGTGGGGGGTGTATGAATATGCTCATAGGTTTTGGCAGGAGCTTAGTTTACCACTTGCCTTTTTCTGCCGTCATTGTATCTTAAGAATGATTCCATTCTTTAATCCCTGTGATTTTATGAGGAAACATCGGAGTAGATGCTTATTACTTTTGGTGGGGCTAATGTACCCATTGTAGTGGGAACTTTTTTTATCTTTAGAAGTCAAAATGTGAATTCTTGCTTGTTTTTAAGACATAAATAAGTGGGCTGATTTTAGATTGGTGTCTTAACACGTTAAGGGATTGTTGACCAGGCATTGATTTTGTTAAATAACTTGCTTGTCTCCGCTACCTTGCAGATTTCTGTTTCAGTCCCCATTTTTGGTTTGTGGGGAGTTACTTGCAGCGGCTCATTTGAAACTGCTGTACAATCTCAGAAAACAGTACTTAAATTTTGGGTGACTATATTTAAAGTTTGAAGTCAAATGTTATATTTAGTCGAATTTTAAAATTGCTTTCTTATATCTTGACAGCTGCAAGTTTTACACATTGATCAGCAAGCATTTATCACGATATCATTATAGAGAGGACGGAAATGGTAATTTAGATTACTAAAAATTCAATTAAAGTACAATATTTTATCAATTTTAACATTCAAAGTGTGAAGTATGACAATTTGAAGTTTTGATTTAGGAAGATATATAATGATTCTAAATTTTAAATGTAGAATTGGAAAAATACTAAATATTTTTTCACTTGCCTTTTCTTCCATATGTAAAGAAAAGGCAATGGTATATGCATCACTATCTTCGTCCATTTATCATAGACGAAATTGCTAATTCCAGGTCGAAGATATTGATGTCAAACACGTCGACGTGTTTCTAGACCTGCCCATTGGCCGGTTCGGCCTGAAACCGTCAATTCATGGGTTTGGTCATGACTAAACCGTGACCGGTTTTAGAGGGATGGTTTCAACTTGGTTCGGCTTTTAAATCCTTTTTTTTATAATTAATTTAATTAATTTTTTTTAAATGCATTAACAAATTCTAAGAACGCGATTTCTTTTCTTTTTCTTTTTTAAATGTACTAATTTATTAATAACTTTTAATTTTTTTTATTAATTTTCGACTTAATGTGATTTTGATTTATTTATTTATTTTTCTCTCAAATTTTATTTTTTTCTCGTATTTAAATTTTTAACATTTGATAAATTTTAGCAAAAAGATTTATATTAATTTAAATTGAATTTTTGATCTGTCATTAATTTATAATTAGTCTTTTATTATTAATTTGATAATTTTATTTTTAAAAAGTTATCCTTCATTATTATAAAAGAGATATTTTTGATATGTCATAATTTAATAGATATCAGTCAATTATTTTTTTTTTTTTGACTTATTGACCTCCCTTTTCTCTCTCTCTCTCTCTTTCTTTTTTTCTTTTTTCTAATCTTTTTCGGTGAACTTGTTGGATCAACCCACCGTTTACATTGTTAGTGAGTAAGCTCGTTAGAAGGTTTGTTTACATTGTTAGTGAGTAAGCTCGTAAGTAAGCTCATAAGTAGGCTCGTAAGTAAGCTCATAAATAGGCTCGTTAATAGGCCAACAAGCTTATATTATATTAATGTAATGGTTTTTATTTTTAATTATTAATTATATTTTAACGGTTTTTATTTAATTTTGTGGTGTATGTTTAATCTTATATATTTTAAGAATCTTCTAATTATACTAATTTTACACTTATAATAGTTTTACATTTTATAATTTATGTTTCTAATTTGTTTGATAGTGCATAAATCAAAGTTCCATATAACATGCAGATATTACAACTGAGTAAACAAGAGCCATCGATAATGGTTAATTATAAAATGAAAAATATGTATTTTGATTGGTGTTTTTCGTTTAACTTTCATGTAAGAGAAACGATCGCAATTGGCTTATCTATAATCATGATGTTATATCATTAGGTTGATTATAGTGTACTTTTAGATGATATGTTATCTCACAAAAATATTAAGTAAAGTCTTCAATATGAAAAACGTGAGAATATAAGTATTAAATTAATATAAATTTAAGCTTAAACTCTTTTAAGTTTATTTATTTAAATGGGCTTGACTTTAAGCTTAAGTTGAAACTAATTTAAGTTTGTTAATCTAAATAAGCTGGAGCTTATTAGATAAAAAAGTTTGAGTTTAGGCTCATTTACATATATGTGCTCAAGCTTATTTAAATATACAAGTTCGAGTTTGTTTATATATTCGTTAAATGTATAGGCTCAAGCCTCTAATTTTCACACTTAGTAAAAGATCAGTCTGGCTCCACTTAAGCTTGATAATTTTTTAATGAGCTAAACTTGAATCTTAAAAAACTTAGTTTAGTTCAACTCATTTATAGCTCTAATGATATAGCAGGTGATGGAATAAACTAATATATATTTAGTTAAAATATATTACAATTCAAGTAGAATACTAGGGAAATAAGATTTTTTCCCCCTATTTTAAAATTTTAAATAATTTTATTTGTAGGGTATCATGAATCTTTTATCATTGGGTGATCTAGTGCTTATTTACATGTTGACAGCCAACACATGCTTCCCTTTCTTTGTTTTGACAAATTATAGGAGATCCCTTAATTGCAATATACCTACTTGTAAATAACATACTTAGGAATTCATTCTTAAAAATAACATACTTACAGATTCATTAACATGTCTACTAAATAGATTTATTTAGATTTAGGAAGGATGCAAAAAATTTGAAATTTTAGAATCAAATCATTACAAATTTAAAAGCATATACAAGGGGTGAGCAATTTACCTACTTGTACTTACTTGACCGAGTGAGTTTTGTATAGATATTGAGAGTCATAATGTAAGTATTGTTAACAATTTTTGGAATTTGTTTTTATAAGTTAGAGTATAGGTCTGATATCTTTATACCATATATCCACTATATAACTTATTTTCTCAATGTACAAATTATAGGGTACAAAACATAAGTTTCATGATGGGGTAGAATTATGATGTCTTTGTATCCCATACCCACCTTAGAATTTGTATGCTAAGGTATCCAAAGTATAGATTCCGGTGTATCCCATACCTACCTTTTAAATTTTATTGAATATTATCGTAATGAATAAAAAGAATCTTATGTTTTCTTTGATTAGAATAAATAAAATGTTGTAGTAAGGTTAAAAGGAGACAATTTCATCTTAAAACTAACAATTGAAATTTAAAAATAGTAATATTAAACTTGAAAAGGCAATATTTGTTGCTAATTCTAAATAACTTGTATTTTTTTTTCTTTTGTACATTTACCCTCAAACATATGCCATTTAATTATTTTACTAATAAAGAGTGCCACTAAACAATTAGGTTCCACGTATAATTTGCATGGAAAGGAAAAATCTAACCAAAATTTGCTATAATAGAACATGTAAAGTTGAAACTCATGAAAGGATTAAAAAAATTTACATGGCCTGCATTGTACCCATAGTTTATAAGTTCTGTCGGGTATATGTTTTAAGTGTTTCCAAAATGTTACATGGTAGATTCTAATTCTAAAATTTTGAGAACCTGTTTTGACCTAAGTCTAAGGGGAGAGCTTAACCCAAAATATTAGCTTGATAGGTGGGAGAGTTCCTTAAACTTAAGTATAACATTGAGTTTATATTATTTTCGCATGTGGGACTGTAACATTATCACCTCCTTTTGAAAGCCAACGCCAACGTTAATGTTGGCCTACTTTGGATTGCTTACTTCAAGTAGCTTTTACTTTAGACTACTCACTTTTGGTTGCTTTCACTTTGTGTGGCTCATACTTTGCTTCACTAAAGCACTCTCTCAGGTTGCTTTTTTTCCAAGTCGCCTCTTTCGTAGAGTTGACTTTCTCAATGAGAGCACCAAATGTTAGTACTCAAGCTTAAGGAGAGAGTTCAATTCAAAAGACTAGCATGATAGGTGGGAGAGCCTCTTAGACTAAAGTGCAACACTTGGTTTATGTTACTTTTTCATGTGAGGCTGTAATAAAACCTCTATCTAAATAATAGGATATAAGTAGAGTCTTATATCCTATTAATCTTATACACGCTCCTCTTAGCATATACATCTATGTAACTTAATTTTATCTTTATGGAGGTTCATATTTGATTACTTGAAAGACACATCAACCTATCTATATTATTGGAATGAAAAGAATTAAAGAATCTAAAGTTAGGTATAATTTATTAAAAATTTAGAAATATATGTAATTTCATTGTGTTTCCAAACTTCATATTTTTCCTTTCTCACTTTTGTGTTTGAGTAGCTAGAATGGGATTTAATTGGCTAGTGTTAGTTGACCAATGACTTCATACGACTAGTTAATCAAACTGGTCAGTTCAATATAAAGCATATGAGTCTACTATACTTAAAATTAATCTAATAACATACTTTCTTATAGGATTTTAATTGGATTTTTGGGGTGCTTTTATAATTTTTTTTTCAAATCATAAAGAGTATTTGAACTTGGTACATAAAAAACAATAATAATAATAATATGACACTTATTACTACTATATAGGTACAAAATAGTAATTTGAAGTTAATTCACTTTGCGTTTTTATTCAAATTATTATTTTTTAGAATAAATGTTTCTTGCATAAAACTATAAATATTGAAGTATTTTAATTAAATTAAATTAATTTATTAGTTGAGCTTTAAGCACATCCTAAAATACTATATGAGGTTCAAAACAGTTTATAAGATAAAGTATTGAATTGAAATTTGAATAAGTGTTTTTAGAAAACCTCTTACAACCTGAGGCATTGCATTATTTATGTTATCTAAGTGGGGTGCTAAAATGAAAGAACAAAAAACTTTCCCAAATGTATGAAAACTCTTGAATACAAGAGTTGGGAGAAAAATATTTTTGTTATTTTTATTCAATTTTTTTGTTACTTGTGTGTGAGATATTTATATTGTAATAACCCTACCATGTACATGGTATATTCTGGTGTATGTGCCCATGTGCCACCACACCATTTCGTTACATTAAAATAGTAAATATCCTACTTGTTGATACTTAATTTTGACTCGACCCGAAGCCCAACTTTGATAGAGATCTTTGAAGGTCTATTGGCGCTTGAATGACTAAACTCTACACCTTCTTCAAGTTTTCCACTTTGCTTGGATGTCTCCGTGATCTCTAAGCCTCGTAGAGATCTGATATGGATTGTTAGGAAGGGAACATATGACTATCGATATCATGTAAACTAATAAGGGTAGGTTTGGACCGTAAGATGGTTCAAAGGATAAATAGAAGTCAAAGTTTGTTGAGCAGGTATCCCCATGTACTGACAATGGATATGACTCATCAATGCCTCACACGAGCTCAAATTATACTTGATATAATATACAAGTATAAACATAAGGTTGCTCACCACTAGTTGACGCTCAATGACCTACATAAAAGCTCTTTAAGGTCTTAGTCCTCAACAAGAAAACACAGGCTTAAGAAGAAGGAAAGGTAAAATATCTGATGTTTAAATTCACTATTCTAATTGTGTGGCTATTAAATATTATAAGTATTTATATGATCTAATTAGGGTAAGTCCTAGATCTACGTAAATTACAAAAAGGATTTCTACTAGAAAAGGAAAAGGGAATAGATTACATGGGTAAAGTTGTAAAGAGGCAAAAGAGTAGCCTAGATGTTAGAAAATGATACGCATATCAATTGTTCAGTTTATGGTCGTGATGATATTTCTTGTTGAGTAGAGCTGATTTTGAGTAAAGTGCATTAAGTTGGATGCTTGGTAGCTCGACCATTTAGGCCTTAGGTAAGGTTAGTCCAATGGGCAACCATTCTTCTGCTCAACCTTGGTTGCTCGGATTGGAAGTAGACAACTCGGTCTTGGATGTGTGTTAGCTCGACCATATGTAGATTTAGTACTTACCTTTGGCGTGGCAATAAGTGGCCGGCTCGGTAACTAGTCGAGCACCTTGAAAATCTCCTCAATGTGACAAAGAGTGGTCAAAGTAAAGTACTTCAATAGGTTGGTGTGGATAATGTTTTGTTCTTTAGAGTTTAACTTTTCCTGGATAGCTCGGCGAACCATTTGGGTGAGTTATCGAGCTCAAGAGTGAGTGATTGGTCCGTAATCCTTATCGTCCCCTTCGTACTGTTTAAGATTTGGGATCAAATTTGGCTCGAGTTCTTATTGCTCGTCTTCGGGGATATATGGATGGAGGTTAGTAATGTTAAAGGAGTTTGAGGCCCTGTAGTCTTTGGGTAATTCAATCTTGTAAGCATTAGGATTAATCCTCTTAAGCACTTTAAATGGTCGATTGGCTCTAGGAGATAATTTGCTCTTCCTCAAACTTGGAATTTGATCCTTACTAAGGTAGATCTAGACCAAATTGTTAGGTTGAAATTCTTTGTTCTTTCATCTTTTGCCTCGCCTCTCGAGCTTGGTGGCAACTCGGCTCAGTTGTTTTATGACCTTTTGGTACATGGCTTTAATGGCCTTAGATCTCTTTATGGCTGGTTAATCTTCATTCTGGCTTGGAAGGGGTGCTTGATCCAGTGGAAGCTTAGGATTGAATCTACAGGTGATAAAGGCATATTTTACTCATATTTTAGTATGTGAATTATGTAGAATTATTATTGATTTTATAGAAATCATTAAGAAATGATACTTAAGTATTTTCATTTGGATATTTCAGGTCTTGGAGGATTTAGAGTGGAAATACGGTCAATTTGCAAGAGTTTTACGCAAATGAATGAAGGCTGAATTGATCTACAGTGCTTTGAATTGAAGGCAGCCGACCTTAGGCTAACTACTTTACATTGGCGGCTTTGGAGCTTTGCACAGTTGGCCTTCATTGCCAGCCTTCAGGAGACGACATTCATTCAAAAGTTAACCCTTGTTTTCTTTATAAAAAACCATGTGATTGATATTTTAGATGAACCTTTTCATCTTCTTTAGAGTTAGAGAGCCTTAGAAGCAGTTAGGAGTTATTTTGAAGAGTTTTTCTTTTGAAATTCGTAGATCATTGAGAAGACTTTGCTTTTGCTTTGGAAATCATCCTTAGAGTTGCAATTGAAGTTTATTCATCATAATTACATAATTAGTGATCTCTATTATATTTATATTTATGCAGTTTTGTGATTTTTTTTTTATTTTTAATTATGAACTTTTTTATATTCTATTATTGTATGTGCTTTTGCTTTAATTTCCATGTTTGGCTAAGTTTAATATGTAGGAAATTGATGAAACCCTAAATAGTTGAGATGATAATTGTGTTCATGTTATAGGGTTAATAGATGTATGGATGATTCATGATTGCAATTTATATGATTTCGATTATAATTATTTATTGATTATAATTGTTAGAAACACTATTGATACGGGAGTTGATATAGGGTTTGTTAGAAATTTTTGATTAAACTGATTAGCTAATGCGAGAACAGCATTAATTGGATTAATTAGTAATTATTTAAGGATTAATGCAATGTTTCAAGTTAATTATTTGCTAAGACATTAGGGATAATTAATTTAGGACATTAGATGATCATAACATTAGGAGATGTATGATTATAATTTAGAGTCCACTATTAATTAGAGATATGGAAGTTGATCGATTAATTAGAGGTTTAAATCCTTAAGTTTTAAGGTATGATAATTTCACTTGAATAACTATATAGTTATTAATCTATATAACATGATGACAATTTGATTTGCACAACTACAATGGATTCTATTTTTCTTACATTCTCAATTGGTTGCATAGTTTTAAATATTTTATCATAATTTTCTTTTTGAAAGTTTTAGGGTAATTAGAAACTAGCTAATTCATAATTTAATTTTGATTGCCTAAATATTGATAAGAACTATTATAGGATTAGTACTTTCTTAATCCTCGAAGGATCAACTGCTTTGCTCACTCTTTATTACTTGATTCTGACTCAATATACTTGCCGAAGTATTCGCAATTTATTTTTATATATGGTTTAAGTGGATCAATAAGCGATCTCAAATGGTGACATGCTTGTGGTGTTGTAGGTGGTGTTGTTTATGGGTAGGCATTGATCCCAATTAGTCATGTTCCAGCCAACAGCAACTCAGAGTAGAGTTCCCATTATCCTTTTGATAGCCTTAGTCTGTTTGTCCGTTTGTGGATGCCAGGATGTGCTAAATAATAGCTTAGTTCCTATTCGCCTCCATAATGTTCTCTAAAAGTGGCTCATAAATTTCGAGTCTTGGTATGAGACAATGGTCCAAGGTACTCTATGGAGCTTGAAGATCTCCTATAAGAAAAGAAAAGAAAAGAAATAGCTGAAGCATTGTTAGTTTTGAAATAGAGCATGGAGTGTGCCATCTTACTAAATCGGTCCAAGATCACCATGACGTAGTTTTTCCTTCGGGACATCCTTAGTAGTCCTAATATAAAGTCCATGTTTAGCTTGGACCATGGTTTGGTCGAGATCAACAAAGGTAATTATTGCCCTTACTCAACTTGGCTTTTTGCTCTTCTATAGGTGGTACATCTTCCCAATATGACTTGGGCATCTTTCATTATCTTTGGCTAAAAGAATCTATAAGATAGTACCTCATGAGTTCAATGCTTGCCAAAATGTTTGGTTAATTCTCCACTATGCGCTTCGCGCACTAGTAATTCTCACATAAAATAGGTCGGGATACATAGTCTCCTCTTCTTAAACAAGTATCTGCCTTCCTTGTGATAGTTGTCAAGTGTTCAACCATCTTTGCACTTAGCATAGATAGCTACAAAGTGTAGGTCTTTGGCATATAGACTCTTGATTATAGAAAATCCAAGAAGTCTGGTCTGAAGTTTAGTCAAGAGGGAATGTCGTCTTGATAAGACATCAACCATTACATTGTTCTTACCATTTTTATACTTAACGACATACGAAAATCCCTTCATAAACGTAATGCACTTAGCCTGTCTTCTAGATAACTTAGGCTAGCTCTTCAAATATCTCATAGATTCATGATTGGTGTAAATCATAAATTCTTTGGGTAACAAATAATGTTGTTAGACAATCAGAGCTCGGATTAAGGGGTAAAAAGACTCCTGATTATATACAAAATAGTTGAGTGTAGCACCGATAAGTTTTTCATTGAAGTAGGCAATAGGTTGACTTTCCTATATCAACACAGCACCTTTACTCAATGTGGATGCGTTATATTCTACTTTAAACACTTTGTCAAAGCTTGGTAAAGCTATGATAAGGGCGTAGTTAGTTTCTCCTTTATCTCTTCACTGCTCCTCTATTCCTTCTCTCCTTACCTAAACTCTACATTTTTTTTTTTATAGCTTAGTGAGTTAAGTTATGATAGTACTGAAGTTCCTTATAAATTGGTGATAGAATGATGCTAGGCTGTGGAAGCTTCACACATTAGCTGAATAGATTGGCATAGGCTACTTGGTAATTGCTCTTATCTTCTCATCATCAACTCATATACCACTACCACTCACAACAAATCCTATAAAGATTACTCTAGGTCAACGGAAGTCATATTTCTTTAGATTGGCATAAAGCTTCTCTACTTGAAGTTTTGAGAAGACTGCTTGGAGGTGCTTACAGTGAGTCTCCAAGTCAGGATTGTAGACAAAAATGTCATCAAATTATACAATCACAAATTTCCCTATCAGTTCTCGAGGCACATAGTTCATTAGTCTTACGAATGTGCTTGGGGCATTCAATAGTCCGAAAGGCATCACAAGCTACTTATATAATCTATTACGAGTCTTGACTGTAGTCTTCTATTTATCTCCCTCTCACATTTGGATTTGATGGTATCCAAATTTGAGATCAATCTTGGAGAATACTTTTGCTCTATTTAACTTGTTGAGCATGCCATCATGCCTAGGTATAAGATACTTATACTTGATGGTAATACGGTTGATTGCCTAGCTATCCACATACATCCTCCATGTCCCATCCTTCTTTGGCACCAATAAAGCTGATACGACACATGAGCTTAAGGACTCTTGTACATACCCTCTCTTAATTAGCTTATCCACCAGTCTTTGCAACTTGTTTAGGATTCAGCCTATAAGCGGGCTTATTTGGCAGAGTGGCTCCTGGCTACAAGTCTATCGCATGTTCAATGCCTTGGATGGGAGGTAGACCTTTTGGCAGTTCATCTAGGAACAGGTTGGCAAACTCATTTAACAGGGACTTCATCTCAGTAAGTAGTAGTTTCTCTTCTGATCCTCTCATCTTTAGCAACCTTTTGACCAATAGATAAGTCAACTCTTCAAGCTTCATCTCTCTTTTTAGCTTGGCTTGGGTCATTACCAAAGTCGCTTTCTTTAGAACTTGATTCAGTTAAGTCTACATATTTTTGACTTGTTCGGTAGTCATTGGGCTTAGCTTACCTTCCTATCATCATGCTTTAAGGAACATGTATTCTTCCTTCCATCGTATATCAGATTTTAATCAAACATCCATGGTTGTCCAAGAAAAATATGTCACGCACTCATGGGTAACACGTCATAGTGTACTTCATCTCAATAGTTTCCAATACTAATTGGTACAGTCGCTAGCTTATTTACTTGTAGGGCCCTTTTGTCACTAAGCCGGTACAGTTTATAAGGCTTGGGGTAAGGCTTAGTCAGTAATTTTAGCTGTTGGACCATGAATGCAGATGTTGCATTGG
Source organism: Lumnitzera littorea (assembly GCA_024138015.1). Classification (NCBI taxonomy): domain Eukaryota; kingdom Viridiplantae; phylum Streptophyta; class Magnoliopsida; order Myrtales; family Combretaceae; genus Lumnitzera; species Lumnitzera littorea. The sequence continues at coordinate 111,003,341 of JAMXBB010000004.1, read as the reverse complement.
TGCAGCTACCACTGTCAATAATTAATACCTACTTACCTTGCAGCCAATATGGAACAAATTTTATCGCTTCTCGTCCTCTAACACGCGACTCATACTCATAGCTCTCCTTAACACCATGGTTGTGAACATAGAATTACGTTCCTTACTATAAATGATCTCCTCCTCTTCCGATAGCTTAGTTTGTCCAGTCTTTTCCAGCTAGTCCACTTCCTCATCAATGCTATCTACCTCAATGGTTAGCACTTCTCCTCAAATTATCATGCTTCTTTGGTTTGAACATTGAATGGCTAAGTGTTCAAACCCTTGACACTTGAAGCATTTGATCTTACTTGTCTTTCTTCCTGAGCTTTGACCTTTCTCGAACTTCCTTAGGATTTCTCTCTCCTCTACTCAAATAGTTTGAGTAGGTTATTTCTCAATACTTATTTCCAATTGCACAAGTCTACTTGGAACAGGTTGGTTAGGGGTAGGCTGATTGATAAGAGCTTGAAATCTTCTTGTTTGACGTCTCTCAATTCTTTAAGCAACTCGAATTGTTTCATCAAGTGTACTAATATCCATGGTCTCTAGAATATCGCTAATCTCATACTTCATCCTACTAATGAATTGAGATACAGCTAAGTCTTCAGGTTCAACAACTTCACAATGGATCATTAACATTTGGAATTCCTTCACTTACACATCAACACTCGATCCTTCTTGTCTCAACTCTTGTAACCTCTTGAATGTATCTTACAAATAATAGTTTGGGACAAATCTTCTCCTCATGACCCTTTTCATTTCATCCCATTGCCTAACTTTACATTCTCCTTCTCTTTAGCGGGTAGCTTGTAGATTCTTCCACCATAGGGTTGCATATCTAATAAACTCCAGCACAACAAGTCTGACCTTAGTATTATCAGACACTTCATGACATTCAAACTGCCTCTCAATCTTATCTACCTAGTCTAGGAAGTTTCACCATCACCATTCCTAAAAGGACTAGGGATATGCATCCCTAATCCTTCCACTCTAGGAGCTTAGACATTCCTCTCCTTAGGCTCATAATACTCTTCCTCATCATCACCTACTTCTTCATTGATGGGTTTTCGACCTCTGTCTCATTTACTCGCGTACACTTAAGAGGCCTCCAGTCCCTTATTGGTAGAATTCTCTCTGGTCAACCTGTTGAGGACTAGAAACAGTACACATAAGAATGATGGCTAAATTCCTTGAGAGCTCAGGTTAGATAAACCTTACTTTGCTTTGTCCCTTATGCCAATGCCAACCACTCCCTTGCCAAGACCTATTTGTCGAGTGATGAGGACTAAGGCTCTATACATCAAGTCTTGCTCCAATTACCCGGACCTTCAGGTGTCGAAAGTTACCTATGACTCATTGAAAACGTGAGTGTGTGAATCGACAAGTGTATTGGGTTATGGAAGTAGTATAAACAATGAGTCAAGGCTGTATCCTATAAGGAACTAGGTACGAAGTACTAAATTATTTGAGTTTTTCCTTAAGCCAAGCTATCGATAATTGAACTAAAAGCGAGTGAAAACTAAATAACAAGATGAACACTAATCCAAATGTTTTAGCTGCACTATGAGGGTCCCAAGTTTAGGAGATAAAAATGAATCAAAATGGGATTTGCAAATTTACTCTCATTTGAATCGATGTGATGTCTTAAATCAATATTTGAAATTGACTAAAAAGGATTTAACTAAACTCACTAGAACTCACCTACTTTCTAAAGTAATAGAATTCTACTTATAGCATAAATTTACCCGCTAAGGCAATTTATTTACAATTATTGGGTAAATAATAATCCGATCACACCGAAATTATTATTCTAATTAGAAATATGATTTAAGCATGTCCCTATGACCCGATGACCCGAACCATATTTCCAATCGCATTACTGCCTCATTCACTTTAAGGGAATTGGAATTCAATTCCCCCTTTTTTTTCTTTATTACAGCGTTCACTTGGTTTTTTGTCTCCGAATCGTAGTTCCTTAGGAATCCTTATTATGTAAAATTACATAATAGGGATTCCTTGATTCAACCAAAGAATTATAATTTCTTATAAAATTTTACATTTTTTCCAAAAATAACCTCATATTAATTTAACAATGACCACCACCACCACCACCACCACCACCACCACTTACCATCATTACCACTGCCGTTGCCGCCGCCGCCGCCGCCGCCACTACCACCGCAACCACCACTACTATACCATCGCTACTACTACTAACCATTAACCACCACCACCTACCGTCACCGCCAACCACTACCACCACCATCATCACCACCAATCACCATTGCCACCAACCACCGTCGCCACTAACCACCGTTACCACCAACACCATTACCATTACCCATCACCATCGTCGTTGCCGTCATCGTCGTTGTTGCCATCGCCATTGCTACCTGCCACTGCTACTACCACCTATTACTGTCGCCACCGCTACCACCACCACTGCTGTTGTCACCACTGCCGCAACTCCCCCTCCACCAAGACATTAACCTGGCCACCATCACCACCATCAACTACCGCCACCCTATCGCTACCACCATTGACCACCACCATCACTACTGCTCGCAACCGTCGTCGACCATTACCATCACCTCCACCCTTGCAGTCGATTTTCATCATCACCACCTATTACTTTAAAATTACTTGAGAAAGAAAATGGATTAAGGGTAATTTAGTCATTAAATTTCTATTACGTATCTATTCTTAAGTTGTTTATTAATCCAACTAAATTAAATAATAGGTATTACACTCTTATTATATTTCTTAAAAATTCCAATTACATTCCTTCCTCTTTCTATTTAGTGAAGTGAACGGGCTATGAGTGCTTGAGTTCATGAATTTAATTAAAACCTGCATATCCCTATGACGAGCTTTTATAAAAATTCGAGCTATGTTTAGCATGAGTTATCGAAACCCTTCATCCCATAACTCTATCTAGCTAAAAAGTAGTGGCTAGGTATTAAATAATTAGACGGTGAACACAATAGAAAAATACCTAAATATTCAACATCAATATTGGAATAATACGCAAAACACATCAACTCATCAAATCTATCAACACAAAACCTTAATAAATTAAGTACAATATCACATCGCAAAACTCAAATAAATCAAGATATATATAAATTGAAATAACAAGGAAAAGAAAACACCTCGATTGGTATATTTAATCCCGAAACCTAATACAAAATCAGTAAATCTCAATTCATTTGGAACCCGGGATAATCCTCTAGTGAGCTAGAATAAAATGGTTTAAAGTCCTGAAATTAAAGAAAACATACTAAAATTAATAATGTAAAACAAATATAGAATTTCTATTCTTAACTATACTAGCCAAAATAATAAACTCTAGTTGCTGTTCTATTCTCTCTCGTCAAAACTATTTCTCCCTCTAAGCTACTGTTTTTTTTTTCTACTATATTCCTCTCCTCCTTTTCTTTTTTTGAATCTCAGCTACTGTCCTCGTCTTACATTCTCTTTTTGTACCGGGCTTCTCATGACATAGGCCAATGACATAGGCTCACTTCTTATAATGAACTATAACTTATGTTGTTAAGATCACCATGTGAAAGCCTTGCAAAATGACATTGAGAGGGGGTGTCAATTTTGCTCGGTTCTTAAGTCATCCTTAGCACTAACTTTGTGAATAAGAGAAAGTGTAGAGTCCATGAAATATAAAGACCAGCTGCTAGACAATTGCTTCTACATGAGTTGAAAAGTTTGGTAGCTTGGTTCAGATATGTGGAGCATCTTGAACTTGATCATAAGGAGCTTAAGTTATTGAATTCTAATAACAAATAGCTATTGTCCACTAGTTCTGATTAGGAGCTTATTGCTATCATTTGATTAGTGTGCAGTTGATTCTCCATAGAGGCTATTCGATTATTACTGTTGTTGTTCATATGGAGAGTTGCTGAAATTTGAGTGGATCACAATCTGTTGAAATTAAGAAGAGGAGCGTGAACTGCTGCTGGGAAGCTTCTTGATTTGTTTGGTTGCTGCATCGAGGCTTGGACTTATTGCTGAATTCTATCTAGGTTTGGCCGTTGTGCGAAGCTGGAGTGAAGTTGCTATTGTTTCGTGGTATTGTGAAGTAGAGCTTCTTGCATGGAGCAAGGTGCTGCTCAAAACATCACCCGTTAGTTAGTACACTTGATTGGCTTGGAGTTTACCATGTACTACTGCTGCAAATTCAAGTTAGAGAGGCTCGAGTTTGTTTGCTACCATATGGAGTTGTTGCAGCTGTTGAAGTCTTCTGTTGTTGTTAAGTTGTGTGCCTTAGCTATTGACTTGTTGGTTGCCTGGAGTGTTGCAAGGGATGCTGTTGTTGTTCAGTTTCTGTTGTTGCTTGGGTGTAAACGACAATGATTAAGTAGCTCTTAGCCTATTGTTTTGTGTAATTTAGAGAGTATCAAGTAAGCTGCTCTATTTCAAATTGCCGTATTGCAGCTGCAATCTTGGAGAAGCTTGTTGGTGTTTGGTATGCTCGTGCAGTAGATGTTATGGATGATGCGCATGGAGTTCTCGGTTGGAGTTGCTCATCATTATAAATCCATGACCTGAAATAAACAAAAAGATTGAAATGAATTTCCTATCACATTGAGAATAACAACTCAATTTTGCTATACATCATGGATTGATTTAGCATGTGAAGTAAATAGACTCTAATCCTTGTTGCTGAATCAATTGAAGAAAGAACTTGGATAACTGCAATTAGGAGTTAATAGCCGCTCTTATTTGTGCTTAGCAACTTAGTTCAGCTACTGTAACATGTTGTAGGTCGGTTATAACTTGTAGCGTGATGGTTGGATTGGTCATGGAGTGAACTTAGTTTGTTGGTTGCTCAATTGTAGCTATCACATAAAGGCTTTGCTTGGTCTTTTGAAGTTCAAGTTTGTTAGTGATATGCTTTGTTTGATGTAGCTTGGTGCTTGGTTTAGCTTTAAATCTTTCAAGTCCTATAGCTACTATTTGTATGGACACTCTGCTACACGGGCTGTTGAAATTTGAAGATGGCTGGTACTTGATCAAGTTGTGGAATTCCCAGGCTTAAGCAACTACTCGTGGCATGTACAACTTGGGTAAAGAGTGTCATCTCATCTTAACTAAGGACCAATTTTCTTGAACAGAAAAGTTGAAACCTAACATTGAAGATGAATGGAGGAAGCAAATGAAGAAAGAACAAATTCTCACTAAACATTATAGTCTTAGAACTTCCTCCCTTAAAGTTTTAAGCTTATTGGATTGTTGTGATAGGTGCTAATCAATTTTACTTCACTACTCACATTGTAGTGCTCATAAGCTGCTATTTAAATGTGTGTGTTGCTTCATCGCTGCTGTGAAATTTCCTAAAGTGAGTAGAGGCTATCAATTTAAAATCCCCAACTTAGTCACTAGGATAAAACATTTGCGACTCGATTCAGTTCCGTTTAATGAAGAATTAGTGCACTTGAGGTTCTAATGAGATGAAGAATCAGCAACTTAGTTTGCTTAAGTTGACAAGTTATTGTAACTGGAGTTTACTATTGTCCCTAATCTCCTTTTCTCCAAATGAGTTCCTAGGTCTAGTTATGATTGCTTCAATTAGTTGCTGCTATCATTTGGAGTTCTTAACCTGTTGTTATTCTTGGATAAAAGCTAGTTAGGTTTAGTTTGCTTGGATAATCTGCTACAAAAATAGCAACATAGAGGGAACCAATAAGCTCATTTTAATTAAAACCAAGCACAAACAATTGATCTAAGTATGTACCCTTACAAACATGATTAGATAGCTAATTGAATGACTCTTTCTTTTATAAATTGCATAAACTCACCTATAAAAAGAAATACAATTTAGATATGAATACATGAGTTTATACATATCTATTTGAGTCATATTTGGTCCTTTTTCTCACTATTTATGTAACCGACTAAGAAAATTACATTTTTCATGATTTCTAAACATAAACTTACAATAAAAGAACCATGAAATGCATAAATATGCAATTTTACATATTTATCAACCTTCCGAGTGCCAAGACCTAGGCCCTTGTTAGACAAGTACTTCTCTTTCGGCCAATTACTAATACTTATGGCATTCCTTATTCATCTCAACAACCCCTGATGTTGCCATGTCATGACCCAGCTCAGCAACTGCACCAAAGATTCTTTAGTATGGACCCATTGATGAGCCACCACCTGTCCTTTTACCTGATACTGTAATATTATTCCTTTTTGTCATTTGTCATTTTTACCCTTTTTTCATATGTATTAGGAATCTCCTTTTCATGTTTAGTCCCTTCTCTTTATAGCCGCATCATCGAACATTCCCTTTTAGACATTAAATATATTTGTTGTTGTGAGATATTCTTCTCCAAGTTTATTTTCATATACTCTTATCTAATCTTATTGAATAGCTCGAGATTAGTGGTGAATGAACCTTGACATTAGCTTGTACATTACATTAAGTGAAGTGTCAAGTCGTGTGGTGTTCGTTGGTGAGTCATATTATTCGAGCAACTTTACGTAAGCTACTACATTCTGTTTGCCGACTTATCCATTCTATTTTCTTCGATATTTTGAAGGACCCATTGGTTTCTATTTCTTATGGTAAGCCCTAGTGATTATTGAGCTCCTAGGCATATCACTTATTCTCTTCTTCTATCTCGTCTGATGCTAGCCTCTGTTGAGCGACTTTATCCATTCCTCTAACTTAAGGTCGTCGAATTGGGGCATTACCTTGGTTGTATCAGCCATTGCCTCTCTTGGGTAGCTCATTATTTTAGCCTCTATAGGGGTCATTTCTAGCTCATTACCTATCTTCATTTATGGCAGTCACCAAGTTGGTCACCAAGTTAGTAAGCCTATCCAGTCATTCATTAGTAGATTGAGATGTAGAACTTCCCCGTTGACCTTAACCATTACAAGCACCACTCTCATGGTTACTTAGGATTCCTTAAATACTAAAGTTAGACATTGTTATCTATTTCAATAGATCAATAGTTGAAACATAACTCAGAATTCTTCCCACGAACAACAACAACAAAACAACACTCAACACTCCTACAGTTATTACAACCACATGTGATAAACCAATCAAAACACTTACACTCTATTTTCCGAAGAAGAAACAAGGGAAAATAGAGTACTAAATTTCTTTAACACTCAACACTCTTCTAACACTCACAACAGCAACGAATAGTTTCCTCAACATGCTGTAACAAGTTACGTAGGGTACAAAGTAATAAAAACTTGCTTGAACTTAGCTAAGCTCTGATACCAAGATGATACGGATCGCCGAAAAGGAAATACATGGCTATTGATATCATGCGAACCAATAAGGGTAGGTCCAGATCGCAAGAAAGTTAGATGGATAAATGGAAGTCGAAGGTTGAGCGGGGGTCTTCATGCATTAATTGTGGATATGACTTACCAATACCTGACATGAGCTTGAAATATACTTGATATGACACATAAGTATAATACGAGGTTGCTTGCCACTAGTTTACGCTCAATGTCCTAGATAAGAGCTCTTTAAGGTCTTAGTCTTCAATGAGAAAACATAGTGATACGATCTGACATGGATGAACACATGATGTTCGATATTGCATGAACTAAGGGGATGTGTTCGAACCTTGAGATGATCTGAAGGATAAATGATAATCGAAGGTTGAGTAGGGATCCTTGTACACCAATTGTGAATATAACATACCAATGCCTCACATGAGCTCTAGTTGCATTTGATATTACGCATAAGTGTGGCTAGAGGTCGCTCTCCACTAGTCCATGCTTAATGGGCTAGATAAGAGTAGTTGAGAGTAAGCAAGATACAGTTAGCTTATGCAAAAAAAAAAAAAAAAAAGGTTTGAGTATTAATTGTATTGACTGTTGCAGCTATTACAATACACAAGTATTTATAGGAGCCAATTAGGGTAGGTCCTAGGTTAGTGTAAATTACAAAAAGAATTCCTACTAGTAAAGGAAAATGGATTATTTACAAGGATAATGTTGTAAACATGTATAAAGAATATTCGATGACAGAAAATGATAGTATCGATCTTAAGAAATTCAGGGCGTATGTTAGCTATCCATTATGTAGTCCTAATGACACTACTGGTTGAGTAGAGTAAGTTATGAATAGATTAGGTCGAGGTCGGTAGTTCGACAGCTCGGATGTTTAAGGCTGGGAAAGGTTTGGTTCAAAAGGTGGCTCGTTGTTAGGTTGGCTTCGAGTGGTTATCCCTAGATAGGTATCAGCTTAGCTGTTACGCCCCGAAGTCACGAAGTCACAGAGTCACAATAGTCTTGTCGTGTAAACCATTCTATGATAGTAACTGGCCTCACAGTGCCTACCATAGACATGATCTATACAAGGCATCGACGACGACTCCTCACTTTGAAGTAAACAGTCCGATTAACATTTATACTACAATTATGATAAATATTACAAATTTCAAATAAACATGTATAATTATATGTAAGTCCACAGAGCTTCCCAGGAAGTCTTTCATAAACACAACGGTTCGCTAAATTACATAATAACTATCAATCTTTCATCCTTAATTACAAAGATACTCTAGCTACACACCACTACTAAGTAGTTTGATCCTCACACCTTGGGCTTCAAAAAGACTAACCTCTGGTTAATTGTAAGGTGGCATTCTACTTGAATTGTTCAGAGATCAGAACCTGCAAAAAGATCTATAAGGGTATGAGCAACTACAGCTCAGTAAGTTGAATTGGAGACTCATGAATGCATATAAGCACAAACAAGATTATCAATCAATTATTTTCATGCAATGCAACAATCAAGTGTCATCGCACAATGTAGTCCGGTCCGTTGTAAAATCATAGAAATTTCGCCTGCTCTAATCCGGGTTAAGGAGTTCCATGTTATGCAGCAACTCACAACCAAACCTAGGCTTGTACAATGGAGACCTTACTCCTCCCACGACTACCTTCGAACCATTGACTTCACCCTCGCCGCGACCTCCTCTCCTGTCACTTAGTTCGACTGAGGATGAAGAAGGGACCATTTTGTAATCCTGCGCTATCCCTTTTGAAGGGGTCGGTATTTGGTTGGAGAATCCTATGATCTCCCAACGGGTTACAGTGCATGACATTTTTGGTTCTTAGAGTCGAGTAAGATTAAATTTCATTTAGGGTGTTCAAACAATTTCACACCAATTCAATCAATTGCAAAATCACTCACATTATAAACTCAACACGAATTCAGATATATCAAACACATACGTAAACTACTTACAACCATAACCATATACAATCCTAAGTCTCCGAGTACCGTACAAATAGTACTCTATTACAATAAGTAATAACCCAACTTACATGAAATTGCTCAATCGCTCGATCTCTTAGTCGCAAGCTGATTTGTCTCTAGGTGTCCTATAATATAAATAGGTCTTCTTAGTATTTATATTTTATGGATTCATATTCTAATTCATAATTTAACTCATTTTCCCATGTATACCTACAACGTACTAATGATTCGTTGTACTCTATTTCGGGGTTCGAATCCTAAATTAGATTCTAGTTTTAATTCCTAAGTCTTAAATATGCTCGAATCTTAGTGTGGCATTAATCACATTACGCTCGGGTATTCAAATATCCTATTGGGTCTTAATTCAGTATTCTAAACTATTTAGTATATGCTAACCCTAATTGAGGTATCGGATTTATTCCCGACGTGAGAAAATATTACATTTTAAGACATTTACTTAAAATAAATGTTATTTCAGATTTATTATTTTTCTGATTTCTACTATAATATTATCTAAATAACCCTAATTTTTTAGATTTATTAATTTTCAATTTTACATATTACTAATTTCTTACATTAACTACCTAATTCCCTCAATTAACCATACTTAATATTCTAAAGGCTAGGATCAGGTTTCTACATCAGAGATTAGCATCCTTAAACATCTAATTACTAACTAAATCAGTAATTAGTATCTTAATCACCTAATTAACCTAAAATTACCTAATTTTTCCATCATTTTAGGGCTAAAAATTAACTTAAAAATTTCAAAAATTAATTTTAAAAAAATGGCTTCATAGCACTGTTCTATATCACATGAGCATCCTATAGAAAAAAATTGAGCTCCAAACTACACTCTTAAACCTATTTATTTCTAATTCTAATCATGCTCGGTTTTGTTCAATTTATTAAGAATCCTATATTTTCAGACGTAATTAAACTAAATCACTATTTTTCTCTAAATCTACATACAATAAAACCTCAGAATAACAAGTTTAATAATTTTCTGGGTAAAATAACTAATTTTACTAAATTATACAAAATCGAGATAATTATGGGACTCACCCGGTTCGATGCTTTTTGGCTGTCCAAACCCGGTCCAAGGTTGTCGGTCGCCCAGACGATGGGTCTAAAGTAGGGTAGTGGTGGTGGCTTGGTCCCAAGTGGTGGTGAGGTGTGGGTTTAGCTCACTTGCTCAATCTGTACATTTTTCTTTTCCTTTTTTGTTTTCTGAATTTTCTCTTAAATTTTTTAGTCTCTCGATTTTTCTCAGATTCCTCACTGCCCAAATGAGATCTGGAAAATTTTCCCCTATTTATAGACGATTTTTGTAATTATTATGCATTAATTAGACATGACTTTACCCAATTTCCTTGATTTTTGGCTTTTGTGTTGCCTAATTCTAATTGGTTGATCTTTATTTTGTAGATCCTGATATGCCACGACCTGATTTGGATCATCTTATCCTCTTTTGATCTTTTTTTCTTGATTTTTCCATAATTAATTTATAATTTTCTTTAATTATTTACTTGGTTTTTGGCCAATTTAGGTAATTTCGCGTATTTTTATCTACACGTAAATACATGTGGGGTACATGTGAACATTCCTAATTATTATTTAGGTCATTCTAAAATTTTTAGTATACATATAATCTATCTCTAGTAATTTATTAGTTATTAGATTACACTTTTTGTCTTTTTGGTAATTAGAAATTATTATGCTTAAAATTTGAAAATTTTATGGTCTCCTATTTTACTACTTATTTTCTTAAATTCACGTTTACGAGGTCATTTTTACTAATATTTCTCTCAATAGCTTATAATTTGGGTTTGATCGGATCCTTTAACCGATCGCTCTTAACTTTGAGTTCTAAGTTCAATCCTATGGTCACTTGACTTAGCTTTAGGGCTTACATTAGCCTTGGCATGTATCAAGTTGGCAGTATACTGATTTGATACTTGGCCTTGGATAGATGTGTTGTGGAGGGGTCGGCTTAGCATATAGGTTAGTTACCTCGGTAGCTTCTTGAATGATGTGGAGGGCAAAGTAACTCGGTAGGTTGGATTGGGGAATGTACTGCTCTTTTGAGTTCAACTCTCTTTAGATAGCTCAAAAAACTATATGAGCAAGTCCTCCAACTCAAGAGTATGTGATTAGTCCGTGATTCATATAATCCCTTTCAAGTTAGTTGAGATTTGGCATCAAATTTGGTTCAGCTCTATGTTGCTCATCTTCAAGAGTATGCAGGTAGAGGTTGACAATGTTGAAGGAGTTCGAGACCCCGTACTCTTCTAGTAGTTCAATCCTGTAGGTATTAAGATTGATCTTTTCAAGTACTTTGAATAGCTCGTTAGCCCTAGGAGATAACTTGCTCTTCCTTAAGTGTAAAAACTGTTCCTTACTAAGGTGGATTTAGACTAAATCACCTAGCTAAAATTCCCTTTTTTTACTAAATCACCTTGCCTCTCGAGCTTGTTAGCAACTCGGCTTAATACTTCTATGACCTTCTAGTGCATGGCTCTGATGGCTTTGACTCTATTTACAACTGGCTGGTCATCATTTGGGCTTGGAAGGGGTGTTTGGTCCATTGGGAACTCAGGGTTGAACCCATAAGTAACCTTAAATGGTGACATGTTTATTACACTGTAAATGGCTTTGTTGTAGGCGAACTTTACAATCGGTTGGCATAGATCCCAATTAGCCATGTTCTAACCAATGGCAACCTAGAGTAAGGTTCCCACTATCCTATTGACAACCTCGGTCTGTCCGTCCGTTTATGGATAACAGGATATATTATACAATAGCTTGGTTCTCATTCGTCTTTGTAACATTCTCTAGAAGTGGCTCATGAACTTTGGGTCTTGGTTTGAAATAATAGTTTTGGGTACTCCATGAAGTTTGACTATTTCTTATAAGAAAAGAAAAGAAAATAGATAGTTGAAACATCAATAGTTTTAGAGCAGAGCACAAAGTGTGTCATCTTACTGGATCAATTTATGACTACCATGATAGAGTCCTTCCCTCGGGATGTCCTTGGTAACTTTAACGTAAAGTCCATACTTAGTCCAGACCATGGTTTAGTCTATAGGGGCAATGGTAAATAATGTCCTTGCTTAGCTCGGCTCTTCTCTTTTTTTGTAAGTAGTGCACCTTTTCAATGCAAATTAGACATCCTTCTTCATTTTTGGCCAAAAGATTCTTGAGGATAGTAACTAATGAGTTCGGTGCTGGTCAAAGTGTCTAGACAATCCTTCTCCATGCACCTCACGCACTAATAGCTCTTTAGTGGAATATGTCAGGATATATAGTCTTCTCTTCCTAAATAAGTATCCATCCTTCTTGTGATAGTCATCAAGTGTTCGACCTTCCTTACACCTAGCATAGATAGGGCCAAAATGGGGGTCTTCAGCATATAAATCTTTAATTATTGAAAAACTTAGCAACTTAGTTTATAGCTTGGTTAAGAGAGAATGTTGTTTTGATAGGGCATCGGCGACTACATTATTCTTTCTATTCTTGTATTTCACAACTTATGAAAATCCCTCCATCTTGAACCATTTGGCTTACCTTCGAGACAACTTGAGTTGGCTCTTCAAATATCTTAAAGATTCATGATTAGTATAGATCACAAACTTTTTGGGCAGCAGATGGTGCTGCCATACAATTAGGGTTCGGATCAAGGAGTAAAACTCTTTATCATAGATAGAGTAATTGAGTGTAGCTCCTTTAAGCTTCTCACTAAAGTAAGTAATAGGCTGGCCTTCTTGATTAACACAGCACCTATGCTTAGTCTAGATGCATCATACTCCACTTCGAATACTTTGTCAAAGCTCGACAAAGCTAAGGTAGGCACTATAGTTAGCTTCTCCTTCACTTCTTCAAAACTCCTTTGCTCCTTCTCTCCCCATCTTAACTTAACATTCTTCTTTGACAATTCAGTGAATAGGGTTATGATTGTATTAAAATTCCTTATAAATTTGTGATAAAATGATGCTAAGCCATGGAAGATCCTCATGTTGGCCAAAGTGGTTAGCACGCCATTTAGTGATCGCCCTTATCTTTTCATCATCAACTCGTATTCCACCACCACTTACAATGAACCCCAAGAAGGTTACTTCAGATCGACAAGAGTTATACTTCTTTAGATTGGCATAGAGTCTTTCAACTCGTAGTTTTGTAAAGACTACTCAGAGATGCTCCTGGTGAGTTTCCAGATCAAGGCTATACATTAGGATGTCATCAAAGTAAACCACCACAAATTTCCCTATTAGTTCTTGGAGCACATGATTCATTACTCACATAAATGTGCTCGACGCGTTCAATAGTTCAAATAGCATTACAAGCCATTTATACAATCTATGGCGGGTCTTAAATGTGGTCTTCCATTCATTGCCATCTCACATTTAGATATGATGGTATCCATATATGAGGTCAATTTAGGAGAATAATTTGGCTTCATTCAACTCGTCTAACATATCAGTAAGCCTCGGTAGTATGGGATACCTATACTTGATGGTTATGTGATTGATTGCTCGACTATCTACATACATCCTCTATGACCTATCTTTTTTTGGTACTAACAGGGGTGGCATGACACAAGGGCTAAGAGACTCTTGTACATACCCTTTTTTCATTAACTCATTTACCTGTCATTATAGCTTGATAGCTTATTCAGGGTTTAACCTATAAATAGGCTTATTTGGTATTACGGTTCCTAATTGCAAGTCAATTGCATGTTCAATGCCTCGATAGGAGGTAGACCTTTCGGTAGCTCACTTGGGAACAAGTTGGCAAATTCATCTAATAAGGTTTTTACCTTGACAAGTAGCATCCCCTCCTTAGATCTCCTCATCTCCAGTAACCTTCTAACTAGCTAGTAGATAGGTTGGCTCTTCGAGCTTCATCTCTCTCTTTGGCTTAGCTCAAGTCATCACCAAAGCTTCTTTCTTTAGGACTCAGCTCAATTAGGCTTGTATGATCTTAATTTGTTCGGCAATCATAGGGCTCAACTTCACCTTCCTACCCTTGTGCTTCAACGAACATGTATTCTTCCTTCTATTGTATATCATAGTTCAGTCAAACATCTACGGTCGTCCAAGCAGAATATGGGACATACTTATGGGCAACACATCACAAAGCACTTCTTCTCGATAATTTTCAATGCAAATCGGCACAATCACTTACTTGTTTACTTATAAGGCTCCCTTGTCATTAAGCTAGTGTAGTTTGTAAGGTTTGGGATGGGGCTTGGTAGGTAACTTTAGTTGCTGGATCATGAAAGTAGAGGCTGCATTGGTACAACTCCCATTGTCAACAATCAAGGCACATAGCAACCCATTTACCTTGCATCCAATATGGAATAGATTCTTTCTTTGTTCATTCTCAAGCATAGGACTCCCACTCATTATCCTCCTCAACACCAGGGTGGCAGGCATAAAATTACCCTCTTCACTATAAATAACTTCCTCCTCCTTGGACATTTTGATCTGTCTAGCCTCTTTTAGGTCTTCCACTTTCTCATCAGTACTATCTATCTCAATGGTTGACATTTTGCCTTGGATCACCATGGCTCTTTTGTTTGGACATTGAGTAGCCATGTATTAAAATCCTTGACATTTGAAGCACTTGATCTTACTTGTTTTTTGTCTTGAGATCTGGCCCTTCTCAAACTTTCTCAAGATCTCCTTCTCCTTTGCTCGGGTAGTTTGAGTAAGTTGGGTCTCAACAACCTTACTTGATTTCGATTGCACAGGTCTTCTCATAATAGATTGGCTATTGTAAGGTCGATTGATAGTGGGTTGGAATCTTCTAGTTTGATGCCTTTCAATCCTTTAGGCAGCTTGGATAGCGTCATGAAGTGATCTAATATCCATGGTGTCTAGAATATCTCCAATCTCATACTTTAACCTACTAATAAATCGAGATACAGTTCGATCTTTGAGCTCAACGACTTCGCATCAGATCACTAGCATCTAAAATTCCTTTATGTAGGCATCAACAGTCGACCCTCCTTGTCTTATGTAACTTCTTAAACGTATCTTGTAAATAGTAGCTTGGAACAAATCTTCTCCTTATGACTCTCTTCATTTCATCCCAACTCCTAACTTCACATTCTCCTTCTCTTCTACATGGGCTTGTATGTTCTTCCACTACGAGGCGACAAAGCTAGTAAACTCTAGCACAACAAGTCTAACCTTTGCATTCTTAAGCACCTCATGACATTCAAACTACTTCTCAATTTTATCTACATAGTCTAGGTAGTCCTCTGCATCACTACTTCCAGATAAACTTGGGATACGCATCTTCAGTCCTTCTACTCTTGGAGCTCGAACATTCCTCTCTTCTAGCTCATAGTACTCTACTTCATCTCCTTCTTCTTCATCTGCTTCTTCAATTTCATCGAGTGCTAGCTTGTGCCTTGTAACTCTGTCTACACTTCCTGCTCGGGGTGGTTGAATTGGGGCATTAGCTTAGCCAAATTGACTATTTCCTCTCTCAAGCTGTTCACATCCTAGCTTATTACCTATGTTCATTTATGATAATCACTAAACTAACCACTAGGTCGGTGAGTCTGTCAAGTTGGTCACCCATTGATTGGGGTGTGAAGCTTCCTTACTGACCGTGGTTATTTCGAGCGCTACTCTCTTGATTACCCAGAGTTCCTTGAACACTAGAATCAGACATTATTGATTATCTCACGAGATTGATAGTTAAAATACCTCTCAAAGTTCTTACCATAGATAACAACTGAACAATACCCAACACTCTTATTACTAAGTCAACTACACATGATAAACAAGCAAACACTTACACTATGTTTCACATACAAGAAATAGGGGAAAATAGAGCATGAAATTTCTTTAACACTATTCACTTACCAAGCTCCTATGACAACAACAGAACTTTAACACTTATGAAAGTAGTGGCAAATCTCTCAGAGAACAAAGTAATAGAAACTAACTTCAAATGTAGCTAGGCTCTAATACCAAGATAATATGGTTTGATGTAGATGAACACATGACATCTAGTATCACATAAACTAAGGGGATGGGTCCGAACCTTGAGACGGTTTGAAGGATATGAAGCATCAACGCCTCACACGAGTTTAGGTCACAATTGATATTATGCATAAGTGTGGCCGGAGGTTACTCATCATTATTCCATACTCAATGGGCTAGATAAGAGTAGTCGAGAGTAAGTAAGATACACTTAGCTCATGCAAGAAGAAAAATGTCTGAATGTTAATTGTGTTTATTATTGCAGCTATTACAATGCATAATTATTTATAGGACTCAATTAGGTTAAGTCCTAGGTTAGTGTGAATCATAAAAAGGATTTCTACTAGTAAAGGAAAAGGAGTACAAATGTCAGGAAATTCAGGGTGCATGTTAGCTATCCATTATGTGGTACCAATGACACTACTGGTTGAGCAAAGTAGGTTCTAAACAGATCAGGTCGAGGTTGGTAGTTTGACAGCTTAGCAGCTTAGATGTTTGGGGTTGGGAAAGGGTTAGTTTTGGAAGGTGGCTCATTGTTGGGTTGGCCTTAGGTAGTCAACCCTAGATAGGTGTTAGGTTGGCCTTGGCATGTATCTGATCGGAAGTATACTGATTTGATACTTGGCCTTGGATAGATGTGTTATAGAGGGGTTGGCTTAGCACATAGGTTAGTTACCTTGGTAGCTTCTTGAATGATGTGAAAGGCAAAGTAACTCGGTAGGTTGGACTTGGGAATGCACTTGTCTTTAGGTTCAACTCTTCCTGGATAGCTTAATGAACCATATGAGCAAGTCCTTGAGCTCGGGAGTATGTGATTGGTTCATGATCCCTATCACATAGGCTCAAGAAGAAGGAAGGGTAAAATGTCTGAAGTTCAAATTCACTCTTTTGATTGTGCAGCTATTACATATTGTAAGTATTTATATGGCCTAGTTAGGGTAAGTCCTAGATCAACATAAATTAGAAAAGGGATTTCTACTAGAAAAGGAAAGGGGAATAGATTACAAAGGTAAAGCTGTAAATAGGCAAAAGAATATTCAGTTATAAAAGGACAGTATGGATGCTAGAAAATGATACGTACGTCATGGTCCTAATGATACTGCTTGTTGAGCAGAGCTAATTCTTAGTAAAGTACATCAGGTTGGATGCTTGATAGCTTAGTGATTGCCTCTTTTTAGAGCTTTCGAGTTATTTATAAACTTATATTCTATCCTTAACTCAATTCGATAAGCAAGTGTATCTATCGTTTTTTAGCATTGATGAGTACAGTGTTGTCTCCATTGCGAAAATGACTCACATACTAGTACTTAATAATTTTCCTATTATCTAGTAGTCAAATTTATTAAGTGGTCGATTATTAAGACTCTAATTGTTAACTAAACTACACTAATACACAACCTATAGTGATTAATACAATGATTACAAGAACAATTACGAAAAATACACTTAACATACAAACTTACTTCATCACTTAGCATAATCTTATCAAAATACTTTTTATCCTAATACCTGTTAACCGAGAGAAATTACAGTATATAAGCATTCTTCTCAAAACTACTTACTTCTAATTCTAATTGTGTCTATTGGAATCTCTTCCTAATTAACAGCTAACTAAGATCATATGAATGTCGTGTTAATATATTGATTCCCTTAAGGATGCAGCAATTTTCCTAATAATATCTTTATTATTAGGCTTCTAATCCTAATTGTATCTATTGGAATCTCTTCCTAATTAACAGCCAACTAAGATCGTATTAATGTTGTGTTAATATATTGATTCCCCTAAGGATGCATCAATTTTCCTAATAATATCTCTATTATTAGGAGTAAGTTATTCTAATGAACTAGATCTATTCAATAGAATTGTCTCTCGATATATTCTATTGAAATCCATCCTAAGTCAATGTTGTACACTACATTGTACTTAGATTCATTAAATGCCATTTATCGAAATCAACAAACGTCCGGAAATTACTTTTTCAAGCACTTGATCATACTAAGTGATGTAGGAAGCCCTAATGGATTACTTACATATGACCAAAAAACAACACAAACTAACAGGAAACAAAATTAAATAGAAATAAAACATGGAATAAGTTAAAAGTAATAACCCCTTTTTATTCCCATGAAGAAGTTTGACGAATATACAAACAACAAATTCCTATCATCTCTCTTGAGTAATTCCGAGAAAGTACAGTACAACACTTAGATAACTATATAGAAGACAACGGAAAAATACAATTGGGTACAAGGATGGGTGAATGGATGTGTTGTTCTTGATGGTGTTCTACTCTAATCAAATTTTATGTTTCAATTTGATTATGATGCTGATGATGATGTTATTCCATGAGAAGATGAGAGGGGTATCAAGAGATTAACACTTAGCCCAAGATGAAGAGAGTGCTCAAAAATAGATTCGTGTTAGAAACATACCTCTAAGATACTTTCACTCGTCTTTAGAAGTTGAGATAAGGAGGTCGAACGGTTGACAAGTATATTCAAGAATTTCAAATGCTTATGATGCGTTGCAAAGTGGAGGAACCACTAGTTGGAACAATCTTAAGGTTCGTTATTGAGTTGAGAGGAGACATTCGAGATGTTATGGAACTCCAACGATTTGATACCATGGATGAGGCTGTTAGAATTGCCTAGCTAATAGAGAGTTAAAGAAGGAACCAGGTACCGGTGAGGATGCCGACTAGCCGACCAGGACAAGCAAGTCACTAAGCTCAGTCGATTACAAAGCCGAGCACAAAAACCGACTTGATGGTGAAGTGCCGACCCGAACGTATGAGAAGGGGCAAGGGTTTGGCAAGAAGATCAGCTAGATCAAGTGCTTTAAGTGTCAGGGGTTTGGACACATGGCTGCTCAGTGCCTGAATTAACGGACGATGGTTATTAAGGGAGACATTCCAAAGCTCGAAGTAGAGAGTACAGATGAGGAACCTAAGGAGAAGGAGGTTCCTGTCGATAAGGAAAATGTTGCGAAAGAGCTGATTAAGGAGGACGTGTTTCCTGAGGACGAGAGGAGGAGTAGAGAGACAATTTGTTGCATACCACTTGTAAGGTGAATGATTAAATGTGCGCTCTCATCGTGGATAGTGGAAGCTGTACTAATGTGGCATCAGTCGATCTTGTTTCAAAACTGAAGTTATCAACTGTTTCATATCCAAGGCTATACAAGTTGCATTGGTTGAGTGACAAAGGAGTATTATATGTCATATGGAAAATATTACTGCCGATCACTATAGGAAATTACTCTGACCAGATTTTTTGCAACGTACTACCTATGTACGCTTCCCACGTATTACTAGATAGACCATGGTTGTTTGCCAGGAGAGTTATGTATGACGACTACAGGAATACGTATATGTTCGAGAAGGATGATCGAAAGATCATGCTAAATTTGATGCCGTCGAGAGAAGTTAATAAGTTGCAGACGAAACTTACTCGTAGATCAAAGAAGGCTCTGGTGATGAGTAGAGCCGAGCTCCGAGAGGCCATCAATGCTAATGAGTCGACCCTCATGTTGGTAAGGCAATTGCTAAAAATGAACGAGCAGGGTAAGTTACCCCAAGAGGTCAAGGAGTTGTTAGATAATATGCCGACTTGTTCCTAAAACAGTTACCTAAAGGGTTGCCTCCGAATCGAGGAATGGAGCATTGCATTAACTTAGTACCCGACGTTGCACTACTGAATAAGCCAGCTTATCGGATGAATCTCGAGTAGGCTTCTGAACTTTAACGTCAAGTCAATGAGTTGCTGGAGATAGGCTATGTAAGAGAGAGTCTTAGCCCTTATGCTGTGCCTGCACTTTTAGTATCGAAGAAGGATGGAACCTGGTGGATGTATGTAGATAGCCGAGCTGTAAACAAAATCACTATCAAATACATGTATCCAATCTCGAGGCTAAAAGGTGTATTTGATGAATTGAGTGGAGCTAAGTTTTTTCATAAGATTGATCTTAAATCTAGCTACTATCAAATTCGCATGAGATTAGCCGATGAATGGAAGACTGCGTTTAAGACTTGACATGGACTTTATGAATGGATGGTCATGCCCTTCAGCTTATCGAATGCCTTGAGCATTCTCATGAGATTAATGAATCATCTGTTGAGACATCTCATTGGGAAGTGTGTCGTAGTGTACTTTGATGACATCCTGGTCTACAATGCTTACATGTTGAGTCACTGTAAACATCTTAGAGCAGCCCTGGATATCCTCCGTACTGAGAGACTATTCGGCAATCTAAAGAAATATTGCTTTTACTAGGAGGAAGTGGTATTCTTGGGCTATGTTGTTAGTAAAGGAGGCTTGCGATTCGATGATGAGAAAATTCGAGTAATTGTCAAGTGGCCATAAGAAGTTTTCACGGACTGGCTTCATTTTACAGAAGATTCATTAGGAATTTTAACACCCTCACTACGTTACTTATTGAACTAACGAAGAAAAACACTGACTTTCGATGGGGAGAAAGGCAGGGGAGGAGCTTTGCCGAGGTAAAAGAAAGGTTGATCTTCGCCCCAATGTTAGTATTACTTGACTTCGACAAAATTTTTGAGCTGGAATGTGACGCATCGGGCATGGGAATAGGTGCTGTCCTGATGCAAGAAGGTCGACCAATTGCCTTCCACAATGAGAAGCTCTAAGGATCCTAATTGAATTATTTTATGTATGACAAGGAACTTTTGGCACTGATCCGAGCAATGTAAGTATGGCAACATTAATTATTGTCGAGAGAATTTGTCATATATACTAACCATGAATCGCTGAGGTACCTTTAGAGTTAGACCAAGTTATCAAAGCAGCAGGTGAGATGGGTTGAATTCCTTAAAGGATTCAATTTTGTAATTAAGTACAAGTAGGGAAAGAGCAACGTAGTTATTGATGCTCTTTCGAGGAGATATATACTTTTATCAGAATTGCAGATTAAACTGTTTAGGTTTGCGAGTATTAAAGGACAGTACTTAGAGGATCCACACTTTAGACCCATAATTTCGCGATGCGTAAATGCGAGGACAATGGATGAATATCATGAGGAGGATGGCTATTTGTTTCGAAGCGAAAAATTATGCGTACTGACTTGTTCACTAAGGGAGCTACTAGTCAGGGAAGCCTACAATAGAGGTCTCTTCGGACATTTTGGGGAAAGGACCTATGAACTGATAAATGACCTATTCTTTTGGCTAAGAATGAGGAAAGATGTGCACCGAGTTTTCGAAAGCTGTGTCGTGTGCAAAAAGGCCAAGTGCTAAGCCGAGCAAGGGAAAGCAATACCCCTACCTGTCCCGATGATACCATGGATTGAATTGAGTATAGACTTTGTTTTTGGACTATCGCGAATCGCTTGAGGCAAAGATTCTGTAATGGTCATTATGGATCGGTTTAGTAAGATGGCACACTTCATGTCCTGCACCAAGACTAATGATGCCTTGGCTATTGCTTCTCTTTTCTTGTAAGAGATTGTGCGGATACACGGCATGCTGAGAAGTGTAATCTCCGACAGAGACCTAAAGTTCTTGAGCCATTTCTGGAGAACCCTATGGCGTCGGTTGGGAACCAAATTACTTTTCAGTACCTCATGTCACTCCTAAACTAACAACCAAACAAAAGTGGTTAATCGTACTTTGGGGTCACTACTTCGAGCTGTCGTAGACAAGAACTTGGCTGATTGGGATGTCTACCTACTAATGATCGAGTTTACATATAACCGAACAGTACATGACACCACTAAGCAGAATCCCTTCGAGGTGGTTTATGGATTCATTCCCGAGTTGCCCCTCGTCTACGCCCCTGTACCTATACCCGTGCAAGAGGACCCTGACACAACAACTAGAGCACAATCCCTTTAGCACATCTATGATAAGGTCACTTAGTATATCGACCAAGCTGTTAGAAGAATGCAATAAAAGACCAAGGGTAGAATAGCTAAATGATTTCAGTTGGGAGACTTAGTGTGGTTGCACCTCAGTAAGGAAAAAATCTCGAACAAGAGGAGGAACAAATTATTTGCAAGAGTGGAAGGACCTTTCAGAATCCTTTAGAAGATCAATGACAATGCCTCTAGGTTGGAATTGCCTGAGGACTATGGGGTTTCTAACGGCTTCAACATTACCGACCTCAATCCATATTACCCTGACAGAGAACTAAGTGAACACCATTCGGATTTGATCTAAAATCCAAAATAACCTGAAGGGAATGATGGGAATCAGGCTACTGGACCTTTAACTCGCAGCCAAGCCTAAGGAATAAAGGGGCTGGCACGACAGATCCTTTTGTTCTAACCAACTCCTACCGAGGCCGAGTGCTTCCTTATTGAGTCACTCTTCATGCCGTACCATATGACCACTATTTTTCTGCAGTATGCCGAGTTGATGATTACTCTCTGACGTCGAGTCGACTAATTACTCGGTACCTTCCTTGTTGAGAAGCCGAGAGAGAGAGTCCAGACTGACTAAGCCATCTCTACTTTGACAAGCCTATTTGTCTGTACTTTTTGTTTGCATCTTCTAACGACCTCGCCAATATAGTATCACCACGTGTATAGTATCATGTGTAGAATCCGTTACACCAATGATTGTTTTTCTTTTATATTCATTTTTACCCTTTTATATCTTGTACATTACTTCTTTAGGAAATGCCCTCTTTGTCTTTTCCTTTTTAGGCAAGTTAGCTTAACTTATAGGTATAAATACCGTTATACTTGTAACTGTGACAATATTAGATCATTTATTAATACACACTCTTTGAGTACTTTTTCTTCCTTGCATAAATATTGTTTGTTTACTCTTGTATCACTCTTATCCTTTCCCTTAAGTAAGGTTAGGTTGCAAGTAACCTTACTAGACCAATTCGTATGTCATGTCAAATTGAGCCATGAGTCCTTGGAAGTTCCATTAGTGTGTCACATCCTTTGGCGCTGTTTGTGGGTTTTGCTTACTGCTTTATTCTTCAATTTTTACCTTTTCGCACTTTTACCCATTAATCTTTTTCGAGCTTTTTGCAAGATTGGACCCATCCAGCGACTAGCTTTGTTTGTTTTTGGTCAGTATTCGCAACATAACCTAGGAAAGGCTAGTTGAGCCGAGCTTTCCAACCGATCACTGGTGCTTGACTCCAATTCAGCTGACTTCCTAACTAGACTGATTGGCTCCTGACCTGATCCAGATCAAGTCGGCCCCTAACTACCAGTACTTCCTGTTTCTACCTATGTTGTATCATACTCCTGACATATAACCATCAAGCACACTCCTAACAAAATGTTCCAGAATGATTCTTTCTTTTTCGTACTAAATGTTCTTTGTCCTTTTTAACATGATTCATGTAATGTAATTGTAAAATACCCTTTTGTCTTTTCATACATGTAAAATAACCTTAGTGGGCAAGTGTAAAAACCCTTACTTTCCTTGTACGCAGACATTTAGTTTTCAATACAAAATTATTCACTTTAAGCAACCTTAGTGTTCTTGTTATCATTAAACTCGTCTTTATTCCTTTTAGCAAGGAGTAGTGGCAAGTGACCCTTCAATTCGGACCGGTGTGTCATATCCGACGGATTGTTAGCTGAGTAGGATCGGGTGGTGTATCATATCCATTTAATAGTTACTTGGACTTTGCTAGCTTTTTCTTTGTTTCTTTTCGGTTCACTTCGTTGTGGTGCCTCTCCGTGTGTCCGACCCTAGAGATGCATCAACTCTCATGTTTATTTTGTAAGTACAAGAATACCATTAAGGCATCCTTTTATTTATAAGTTTGCTACTATATATAAGTCAAACACATGTATAAGGTTTTAGGTAGATTTTTGCATATTAATGAAAAACTCTTGAGACTTTTCTCTTGGAAAATTCTTCTCTACTTACTTTTATCAATCCCTTTAGCAAGGACTGTGGTGAGCAACCCTATCAATCGAACTAGCGAGTTACATCTAGCGAGTTGTAGGTGATGTAAGATCTTGTTGGTGCATCATATCCAGCTAGATAGGTTACAGATTTGCTAAACCACCCCTTCCCCCCTCCCTTTATTTTCTTGTTCTTGTTTGTTGTGGGTTCCCTAAGCTCCTATTATTAATACTCCAGATCTCTGCATGTGGTTGATAGATGACCATGTTGCCTCCTTTCCTCCTTTAGTGCCTTATGAAGTCTTCTCACCTTAGCATTCACTTGGCCTCTCTTAGACCGTTAGTACTTAGAGTTGAATGCGATTACATAATCCTGCATATCGTACAATTGCAGTAAAGGTGAAAACACGGTTTCAATTAGAAGAGCAGCATGAAACACTTTTAAGAAAAATTAACAATAGTGATTGACGTTGTTGTACCTTCGGAGAAACTCTATAGAAGACTTATTATCACTCTTCTTAGCAAAAAAAATCCTGAACTTGGCATGAAGTTGATCCATCCATTACACGAGTCTCCTAATTTAGCTCGTAGAAGGCTTAGGCTCTTGTTGCACGCGAGGTACCAAGAACACAGGCTCTTCATCATCCAGCCATTAATGGCTTGAACCCAAGCATCCTAGGGTGTCAACTCATACTTCCCTTGTTGCTCCTATACATGAATTTCGCCTCAAGTTGACCAATAGCTCCTCACCAGGTTGCCCCTTAGGCCACCGGCCTCAATCCTCTCAACCTCTTGAGGCTCTGTAACCTTTACAACATGGTCAACTCTACCTTTAGATATAGTAACCGCATTTGGTGTAATAGTAACACCAACAAGAATAGCCTCCGTTACATTCCACAAAACCTTCAAAATGGTTTGCTACCTAACCTCCTTCTTCTTCTTACTTTTCTAAGAGCGGGGTTACGTATTCTCCCCATCCCCCTCCACAATCGCTTGCTTCCTCTTCTTGCCAGCTTTTATTGCCTTTTCCATACGCTTGTCTTAGACAGTGAGATACCTTGGTGTGCTTAGGAGTTCAGTTATCACTAGGGCTTACTGCAGTAAATCTAGCTAAAATGGGTCTTCCAAAATATTGAAGAAAGTGAGAGGGAAATGGTCCACAGATGAACAAGAGTAGCTGACGAGAAGCTGCTCGGAGGATGTAACTCACCAATGAACATAACATGACTTGATACGTCATTTGATATGACGCACAAGTTGATGTTAAGGTCCACTAGCAACTAATTCTGAGTTACTTAGAAAGATTAGATAAGAGTGTATGAAAGATAACTTGGAGAGGGTTGTCTTACTAGAATAGAATATTCAATATTAAAAATGTAAGTTATCTCTGGCTTACAAGAGAAAGAGACTATTTATGGTAAGTCCCTAGGGTAACATTACAAATAAATAAATTATAAGAAAGTATATACAAAAAGGGGATTCTTAATACATATGAAAAAGGGTAAAAATGACAAAAGATAAAAATGGAAAAGTGGTACAATGTCAGATGAGGTGGATAGGTGGTAGAGCAAAATTAGTCCCATATAAATATTCTCTGAGCACAACAAGTGAGAGGGATTAAGATGTTACAGCAATAAAGGAGGTCGGGACGAGAGAGATGGTAGCATGCCAAGAGAAAACTACTCGGCCGATAAGTGAGTCTCTCGTCACTCGACAAGAACCTCTCAGCAATAGCTGGTTGAATTACTTGGCACAGAGTCTTCGGCCTTGGAATGGTCAGCATCATCATTACTAAGAGCATAGATCATAGTATGACAATGCCGGGAGCTTAACGAGTTCATCCACCTTCCTTCAGTGTAAACTTTCTTGTCATCAGCAGGTTACCAAGAAAGTATTCTTTGGGCAAGGGATTGCAGTCTTCGGAGCCGTATGCGAGTAATGGGACCGTTGGTCGGCAGTTCATCAAAGCTCCACTTCACATTGTTCGAAGCTACTTGTATAGCTACAATCATTAACAAAGACTTAGTACAATAAATCAAAAGAAAAGAACGTACTCACATTCACTAGGCTGATGATGAGTAGACCTAACATCTCTCATTACGACGATGGTGCGACACCTAGTTAGTCCCCCTTGACAAGAGTTAGGGGATACTTATCTTGGTCTTGTACAGAGGCTTGCCATTGGTGTACATTCGAATAGCGGCCATGGGGCAAAGTTGTTTCCAATTGGCAAGGTCTAACAACTCCTCCTTAGCCTCGCCATTTTTAGCCCTTAAATGATCAATTAGTGTCGCCCTGATAGGGACCATCCAAGCTATAGGGAAGTTTGGCCTCTCAAGTGTTTGAATGTGTAAGGAACGTTCTTTCTAGCCGTCTACCTTATTTAGAAGACCATTGAACACCTTCGACGGTGCACCTCGATTGGTGATATAGACCTAACCGTTAGGGCCCCTCTTCACTTGGAACAAATACTTAAATAGATGAGCTATCAATTTTTGGAGTATCCACCAGCAAATTATTTCAAACTTGAGCAGTTGCGCCGAATCATTGGTGCTTGAGGAGCCTAGGATGATCCTAAAGTAATTAAAAACTTCCACCAAGAACTTTGAGAGTGGTAATTATAGCTCGTGCTTGAATCACCTCGTATACCCTCTTACTTATTTCTTGTAAATTAATAAGAAAGAATGCTTGTCACCTATTTTGAAAGCTCTCTCACCACTCAAGGGCAGCTCCATTCACTAACTGGACATGTTCCTTGCTGCTTGATTTACCAACCTCAATTTCTCCTTAATTGCAACAAAGATCGTACAAATGCATGCCTTACTATTGGAGTTTACGGTACATAATGGCTCCTCTTCTTCATCCTCATCCCCATCTAAGGCATACACATCTTGAGGCCTCCTAGCAGCCCAGGACCTGCCACTTACCATTACCTATCACTGCTATTGTCGTTTAGGGGGGGGAAGGGGTAGGTGGGTGGTGGGGAGTAGGGTTACTCCCCACTTTGCAAACTATCTCTTCGTAGTTCTCGTTGATCTCTCTCTATATTGAAGCACTTGAGTCCTCACCTTAAGGATTAGAAGTTCCTTCACCAGCCATCACTATTGTACAAGAATGAAAAAAGAGGTGACAAAAAGGCTTAAAGTGTGCTCTCTAGAAAGATTTCGGTAAAGTTTCCTTTTAGTTTCAAAGAGAAAGTGAAGAATGAAAGTGCAAAGCCTCCTTTATATAGATAAGCCTAAAGTGAAGACTAACAATTTTCCCCATTACCAGAGCTTGTACCAACTGTAAGGATGTGTATTGCATCCCAACCGTCTACATGTCCCACTCCTCTGATAGATGGTCCAAATCAATCCACGCACATGGATCGTTGACATGGTTGCACATGTTAATGCCCCATGTGTGTAGCCCTTTCTAAGAGGGCCATAATTGTATACTGTTCTTCTTAAGGATCATCATGATAACTTGAGTAGACCAATGGTCATATCAATCACGTCGAGAGTAAGTCATGTTAGACATGTTAGATGTTGCATTGCCCAATGGTGGATGCTGACTTCTTACTCGAAATGAAGCTTTCCTTACCTTGAAGCAACCCTCCTAGCAAACTTACTTTCCTCGCATCCTTGACCTTAAGAAGAGTAAGGGGATAAGTATTGATACTCAATTTTGGCCCAGCATGAAGCCCAACTCTAATAGAGATCTTTGAAGGCCTATTGGCACTTGAAGGACTAAACTTCCCACCTTCTTCAAGTTTTTTTACCTGCTTGGACATCTCCATGATCTTTAAGCCTCATGGGGATCCATCCACTAAGCACTTGATCCTGAGGACTCGGACAATCATCGAGCACAGTCCTTGAGGCTTGCCCTACATTTGAGGACTCTACCAATAGTTTGATCAAGCTTGAGATGTGAGGAATCATTCCATAATCCAATTTGAGTACAAGTGGTGAGGATGCTCCTTACCTTGGTAAGCTCCTTTTGGGGCCCACCTCATTGTACATGATGCATTCGCACCACTTCTCTCTTATCTCTTCACCCCTTTTTGTCTCTAGTGTTGGCACTTTGCCCTAGCTCATTAATTACATCCTAACATCCATGGTACGACCAGTATGCTGAACATGCTCTGAAGATGTCAGATCCTTAAATTACAAATGTGGCTACCAATGTAGTCATGGTCAACCAACTCCCAAAGCCATCATGTTACCTCCATAGCGCATATTACTTGCTTACTGTAAAGTATGGATGAGTCCTAAGCCACACGTATTTAAGTAATTGTACCTTTGATATGAGGCAAGTACACCTATTAATTATAGTAAGTGGATATGAGTCTAAGTTGATTCATTAGAGAATATGATTACTAATGCTAACTAGATCTTTATTATGTAATAAGAAAATTGGAATTCAAGAAACTTAAAGAACTTAAACTAAATTGCAAATTAACAACTAATTAAGATTCAATCAAGAAACTACTAAGAAAGTGACCAATTTATAAATTAATTCAAGATTTAGAAACATACCTAGGTTGTTACTTCCCCTAGACCTAAACATGTGATTTTTACGAAAGATAATCTAATTTTATCTTTATTCTTTCTTGACCAGTAAAATTATCTATTCAAGTTACGTAATATCCCACAAATTAGCAATCAAGACATGAATGTTTGAGTATTAGGACAAAGCCCTGTTCTTGTATGATTAGAGTTAATAATCAATCTAAGGTATTTGGGAAAGCAAACAGATTAAGCTAGAAACTTACGAGAAACATGTTAACTTTAATTGAGAAATTCCCATACGTTTGGAAATCCATAATATAATAACAATATCAAGAATATAATCAAAATAGTGAGAATTTACTCTATATGAGACCCTAAAGTTGAATTTAAGGCAATCGTACATAAATTTAGGGTTTTCGGGAAAAGTTATCTGATTGAACTTGAACTTGAACTTGAACATAAACTTTACAATTAAGATAGAAATGTTAATTGAAATGATTCAGTGAAATTAGATTTTGAAAATAATTACCCAAAATCTCGATTTTGCCCTTAGAAGTACGATTACTTAATATGGTATAAAAATGATTGAAACCTCTAAAATTGAGCTCGGAATGCGACAAGGACTTAAAAATAAGTTAATTAGGCAATAAAAGAAAATAATATAGCATAATATACTATATCAGTATACACGTACTTTTATGAGTATACCTAGTATATATAATAAATATACCCGTAAATTAATAAAAAATTATATAATCATGCATAATAAATGATGAAAATGCAAAATTAAATAATAAAAGTATCTTAAAAATAAAAGATATGCTAGAAACATGATTACATATATATAATTACTCATTACGTATATGATATATATAGGATATATGCCCGTATATTAACAAAATCATTAAATACCAATATAAAATACCGAAATACCCTTAAATATCATAAAAAAATTATACAAAAAATAAGAAATGACTTGGAATATGATTGGATTAAATATGGAGTAGCTTAAAAAGGATAAGCAGCTGTATTAAAAGTAAATTTATGAGAATCAAACACCTCATGCTTGAATTTTTACACTTAAAATGGAGGAAAAATTGCTTAATAATTAAGGAAAAATTCTAACCAATCTAAAACACTATAAATAGGATCCTAGGACTTAGGTTTAACATTTTGGAAACTAAGAAAACCTAAGAAAAATTCAGAAAAAAAAAAAGCAAAAAATAGAGTAAGGATCGAACCTAATTAGTTCCCAGACCAAACCTTAACTTGCTATGATACCCTTCCACACCATGGAGCACCACCAACGCCCTTTCCGGTCAACATACCCCCACCAGCCAAAGGTGGCCGGAGCATCGATGAATAGGTCGATCAATTTTCGACCATGTTTTTTATATAATTTCTAAAAATATTGAATTAAGTCAGAAAATTATGAAAAAAATTATATCTACGTTATTTTAGATATACTTTCATGTTGTAATCTTATTTTTGTAAGATTGTAATTATTTTATGTGCATACTTAAGAAAGTCATTATCATCTGAATTTTAACTTTCAAAATAAATACCTTAAATGATGTAGTTTCTAGCTAAAAATTTTCATATAAGATACATATGATATATAGATAATTTCTATGTAGCCTAATTTTCAATTTGAGTATTTTTAATAGTTATTGTAATTTTTAGCCCCCAAAATAGCTATAATTAAGGTGAAAATATGAAATAAATAGATTTTGTAAATTGATCTATACTGACTTTTGGTGAATTATAATGATATTGGGATAGGTTGAAAATAATCTTATGTAAAAAGAATAACATTTGGATAATTAAGTATAATATAGGGGTAAAATTGTAATTTCAAGTATATAGGCAGTAAATTAATAACATGAAACCAAGTGATAATTGAATTCCCCGTATTTTTAGGAGTCTATAGAAATTTTCAGAAAATTATTTGGTGACTCGAGTTATTTATTATGAATTTACATATTAAAATAATTTAAATTATGAATCAAGACTCATTTTTAGTAATAACAGGCTAAAATGTGATAAATAATTAAATTAAAACTATCTATATGTGTATTGGTAAAATTTAATCAAAGTATATTTTTAATATATTTAAAGATATTTTGATGATTGGGATATGTCACATGTTTATTAGGGTTAAATAATATCCATATTATAGAGTTATGTTGACAAATTATGTAAAATATAGTTTAATTATATAAAATACGTCTAATACGATAATATTTATTTAAATACATATAACTGTGTTAAAAACTCGAATTAACCGTTAAAAGTCACCTTTAGAAATATGACTCATAGTACGTATTGTTAGATCTATATGAACCTAATGACACTGTTTTTACTAAAATCGAACAATCTTAGGTGATATAACTCATAATTTTATAATATTACTAGAATGTACATATTACAATAACCTCACCAGAATTAAAACGTGATTTAACTGATTAAAAGTACATTTCGATATGATCGAAACGATATATTATACGTAATAGTATAATTATGTATATTATACTTGACCTATATAATAAAACTATATATTATTATTATAATATACTTTAAATAAGATGCTAATGTTTTCATAACTGTTATGAAAATTGAATTTGGGTTTTGTAAATATAGGATCTTCCAATGATCAAACTTTGACGATACAAGTTTTTTAAAGTGAGCGTTAGAATAGGTAAGTGGGATTAATGCTTCACAGCATTTTGAGATACCATTTTAGAATATCTGGGGACTTTAGTATGTATTGGCTTGTAATTATAATTAGTTGTTTGTACGTATGCAATGTTTGTAGTTGGATTTCGATTTACTATGATAGGAACCGAGCTCCATGATATAGTTGTTCTGTGAATATTATTATACTTGAATTGTTTGAGTATGGTTGATCGCCCTAAAAATTAACTAACTCAAACTCGGCTTAACACATAACTTGATATGCATCCCTACCCACTAGGGGTAATGGTTAGGATTCTTGGTCCAAACACGAACTCCCTTTGATGAGGATAGCTGAAATGGTTCTTTCCCCAACCTTAGTCAAACTAACTGACCGGAGAGGAGGTTACGGCAAGGTTGGGAGCCATGGTTTGAAGGTGGTCACGAGAGGAGGGTATTTTCTATTACACAAGCCTTGGTTTGGTCTCGATTTGTGAAGTGTGCGACGTCAATCTCCTCGACTCGGATTAGAGTAGGCATAATTTCTCTGATCTCACGATAGATCGGATAACATCATGTGATGGCATTTGTTTGTACATGCATTACACCTAACCAACTTGATTGAAAACCTTACTAGTGATGTGTTAAATGCATACTTTTGTCTCTACCTCACTTACTGAGCAAATTATCGCTCATTCCTTTATAGTTTGTTTTACAGGTATCAAATGGATTACAAGTGCCCACCCAACACCAAAACACTAGTAAATTGGGATGAGTAGTGAGATGCAACAACAAATGGTTGGTTATTGCCCTTACTATTAACCTTTTATCTTTTAAGGAAAACTATACAAGACTTTTTAAAGAGCTTGGTAGTTTTCAATATTTTAGTTTATATGTGAAATGATAGGTACCTGTAGGATTTACTATCACTCTTGTATAAGGTCAAATTACAAGTTTATCATTACAAATTATTTCAAAGGATTATCCCGCAGGTTTATATCAAACAGGTATTGAATTTGACGCTTCAAAGGGGTAGAGTCGAGTACGCCTGGTATGAACTAAGTCTAGGTTAGCAACTATAAGAATAGTTTTCAATATTTTGGTCTATATGTAAAATGATAAATCTAGATTCTATAAAACCTAGATACAAAAGATTTACTCTGTATGCACGATAGAGGAACAATCTTGCATAAAATCTTAAAGAAAGGTAAAAGAATAGATCATGGATCAAAGTAAAAGTTTGAATCTTGAGGTCTTGAAGTGCCTTGCTCCCTTGGATGTTTGGGTCTTAAAAGTCTCTCAAAAAGTCGTGCTAATGTTCTATTAAAAAACCCTTAAAGAAGCTTTAAATAGGCAGTTCAAAATTAGGGTTTAGTTGCTAATGAATTGACTTGGTGGCATAGTTGTTTCACTCTCTAAGCTCTTAAAAAATTTTCAATCTTATGTATGCCTACAAACGACATGATTTGGGGATATGATCATGTCCCTGGGTCATTTGCTCCTTTGACCATATTTGAAAATTGCTTAATTCTTCACTATAAATGATACGATCATGTTGTTTGATTGCATCAATTTTCAAAATTTCATAACTTCTATATTTTAGTTTTGAATTAAGTGAAACTTGTTTTTTATTTTCTCATTTTCTTTCGTAGATCGTTCTAAAGCCTAGAAAACAAGATTCTAATCAATTATCATTTTCTAAAAATAAACTCAAAATTTAAGAGAAAAATCATTAAAAATCACACTCTTAAATATATACAATTAAGAGCTTATCAACCTCCTTACACTATAAATAGCATGTGAGGTAAATAGGTGAAGGGATAACTTTCTCTCAGTCTCCAATTTTAGTGCCCTCACACACATTCCTCTTAGTATTCACAACATACCTTCACTTGAGCACCATCCCTAAGGATTGGTAGTACCTAATGAACCCCCATTCTCTATCTAACAAGGAGCAAGGACCTCGTCTAGATTGAAGCCCATCTAAACCTCCCTTAGGGAGTTGAAGCCCATCGCACCTTATCTCTTTTAGTTGATTCAATCACAATCAACGCTATTAATTGCTAATGGTTGCCATGTACTGAATATTTCCTAAGAGGCTAATGATGGTGTAATGTACTAATTGTCCTTATTCTTATACCCTAGTGCATTTGGCCTATTTGTTAAGGCTCAGCCCACTTGGGCTTATTTACAAAACAACATGGGAGTTATCGAAAAAAGAGGCAATTAGTTCACTTGAGTTAAGTGATTCTAGAGAGTTCTTATCAACCCTCGACCTTTTACACTGTTGAAACCCTAATTCCTTTGATGATCCCATAACATTCCCTCCCCCTTCGAAATTCATTGTCCACAATGGTGAATTAGGGTATTTTAACCTCAAATCTATTAGAAATTCCCATGTAGCCTCATTTATTGGTTTGTTCTTCCATTTTACAAGCCCCATCACATTAGATACGTTCCTCATCTTCACGATTTTTCTTTCCAAAATCTTTTCAGGCACTAACTCATTCCCAAATTTGCAGGTAGACCTAGTGTTTGCATTGGAGGAGGACCATAGTGTCTCTTTAGTTAGGAAACATAGAAGGTCGAGTACATGGTGGATCTAAATGGTAAGCTATTGGTCCTACTGTATCTATTATTTTGTAGGGGCAAAAATATTTGGCCATTAGTATCTGTCCTTATTTAGGCTTAAGGATAGCTTGCTTATAGGGTTATAACTTAAGCCATACTTAATCCCTAAATTGAAAGACCCTCTCCGTTCTTTTTTGATCTGCATGTTTCTTTGTGCTCATTTTAAGTGAAACTTGAGCACCTTAATCATCACTTCTCAATTAGAAAGAGTAGTGTCAACCATGTGATTTCTTGAGTCTTTGGGTATAAAGGGAAGATGTACAAGGGATAGGTAGACATACAAAACTTCAAAAGGTGTACTTTTAATGTTGGTGTGGTAATTTATGTTGTACCACCACTTAGCTTGTGATAGATAGTAACTCCATCTCTTAGGATATTCTCCAGTCATCTACCAAAGATATGTACCCAAAAATTTATTAACAATCTTTGTTTGGCCATCATTTTGGGGGCAATCGGTCGTACAGTAATGTAGCTCCATGATAAGCTCTAAATTTATATTTTTTATAGTGATTTTTGATGATTTTACTTCGAATTTTGAATTTATTTTTAGAAAATGATACTCAATTGAGTAAAATCTTATTTTCTAGGTTTTGAAATGATTTACAAAAGAAAATAGAAACAAGTTTCACTTAATTTGGATGTAAAATAAGAAGATCGACATGACCAAACGATATGACTGTATTGTTTGCAAGATGATTTTGAACCAATAATATAAGGAGGTTAGAAAATGGCATGACTAGAAGACATGATTGTTTCATTGGTCATGTCGTTCTCGAGTGCATAAGAGATATACAACAAGATTTGATTTAGTGATGAGAAAATGACATGACCACTTCTTTAATTCGTCTTGACTATTTAAAGCTCTATTAGGGTTTTATGACACAAGATTAGCACAAATTTTTGAGAGAATTTCAAGACCCAAATACTCAAGAGAGCAAGGAACTTTAAAACATCAAGATTCAAGTTTTACTTTGATCCAATGATCCATTCTTTTACTTTCCTCTTAGATTTCATTCAAGATTATTGTTTTATTATGTGTAGAGGGCAGATCCTTTGTATCTAGGTTTTGTGAAACCTAAATCTATCCATGTGACATTCGTTTTTACTAGATCTAATGAATTCTTTACTTTTTCTCAATTTAACTATGTGTGATTAATGCTTTAGATTGTTATTTCCACGAGTAGTGATATAAAATTTGATATTGTATAAGAGAATTAAGAGATTTCTTATATGATTAGATCTAGGGATAATTAATGGAGTTTTTTGCAAGATTAGAGATAATTTGTAACGTCTTTCCAAAATCTTGATTAATATTGTTAAATAAAGAATTCATTGTGCGCTAATGTGATCTTAGTTTATGCTATTGAAAAGAGATTTTAATAGGTGATT
This sequence comes from Lumnitzera littorea, assembly GCA_024138015.1. NCBI lineage: Eukaryota > Viridiplantae > Streptophyta > Magnoliopsida > Myrtales > Combretaceae > Lumnitzera > Lumnitzera littorea. The sequence continues at coordinate 110,968,046 of JAMXBB010000004.1, read as the reverse complement.
TTAAGATTAGGATTAATAGACTTGAGAAATTTATTAACTTAAATATAGAATTTTCCCAGTTAAGAAAAAAAATAAAGATAGAAATAATTATTAATTCATAATCATACTAAGAAAAGCCTAATTTGTTATTTTACAACTTTTTATGTCAAAATAATGAATTTTATGATGTTTTTATATTTTAGTTCAAACTGCGAGTTACAATATCCAAAACAGATCTCGTTATGAGAAAGTATGCTCGAAAACGATCAAAATGGACTATAAATTCATAAAAATCCGAGCTAAATTGAAAAAGTTATATGCGATTCGATAAAAAGCTTGAATTGATGATTTCACGTAAATTAATAACCGAATTAAGTAAACAGTACGACTTAGTATACTAGTTTAGTTATTTAATTCCTAAACTTGCGACTTTTTTTATTCCCCTAATGTTAGGTGATCCTGAGATCGAGATTAACTTTCCTTTGGACTATTACGATCCCTGACATCATTTATGACCAAGTGAGTACTCTCGATGACTCTATATTTGTTTTGTGCTCGTAGTTAATGTACATAAATTAAATATTAATAACTTGATGCATGGGGGTTCGGGTTATGTATGTGTTTGATATTGATTGATTACTGTGCAAAATAATGTTAAATATGATAATTGAAGATTGAGTTATATGATTGATTGTTGCATTATTTAAATGATTTGTCAATAATGTTTGATCACCTTATAAATTGACTTAATCATATTCAACTCAACTAAAATTAAACAGATCATGCATAAAATACGAACATTGCATCAAATATGCTGGCCGTCACCTCACGCGGTTGGTAATGAAGGGCCTTTGAGGGATAGATTCCTGCATGATTTGATTAGTACAGTGTGGAAGCACTGGTATAATAAGACTCTACCTTTGGTTTGGGGGATTACTTGGTGCCGGAGACGATAACTGTTGGTGATAAGGGGTTGTATCTAAAGACTACAGTTGTAGGGTATGAGCGTAAACTACAAGGGGCTACCTCATCGTTAGACCTTGATATTTTTATACTATTGACCGTTGGAAATAGAAACCTGTTTCATGAAATAGAGAATTTTCTACATATATTTATATATGGTTAAAAACCCAGGTGCTAGAGTCCGGTTATGATTGATGCCGATGTATCTTCAACCTTTACTTTGGAGGGCGTTAAATCTAATGTTATATGCAGTACTGGTCAACTGCATATATATTGTTTGGCATACTGCTTATTTATGCATTTATATGTTTAGTAATAAATTGTTTGATAACTTATTTGTTAGTATAGTATGAGGAATAACTCACTAAGCTCTTATTGCTTACTCCCAAATAGTTTTCTCTTGTAGGTTACTAGATAATCAAGTATGGGCTAAGATCCAAGTGTTGAGTATCAGTGTCAAGGTACTTAAAAGTTACAATCTGAGGATAGATTGTGTAAACGGTTTGAAATAGTACATATAATTATTAATATTATAGTTAAATTTTGTGACTTTCGTAAGTTTGAGTTTTGGAACTTTATTACCTAATCTTATTGTTTGGTAGGGGATACCGATTCTTTGTGGTTCTGATGGACCGTAGCTTATCGGATATCCATAATCACATATATGTTGCAGTAAGTTAATTAAATTAATAATAAAAAACTTTAGTTACTAATTGGTTAAAGTCTTGCGATTTTCAAATCATGAGTATACATATGATATGAAAATTTTAGATAATCCTATTAGGCCCCTAAATAGGGTCATGACAAGTTCATTGTTTAATAATGCAATCTTAGATCATGTTATTAAGAAGAGATTCTAATAGGTGATTCTAATAGGTGATTCTAAGGTTAGGGTTAGGGTTAATTGACTAGAGAAAGTAACTAAATTTAGTAAAGAATTCTTTCGATCAAGAAAAATTAAAAAATAAATTAGATTATCTTTAGAAAAATCACATATTAGATCTAGGGGAAGCAAGATGTAGGTACAGTATTAAATCTTGAATTAATTAAATTACTTTCTTGTTAATTCTTGAATTTTATCTTAGTTACTTTTTAATTTAGTTTTAGCAGTAATTTAGATTTACTTTTTTAAATTTCTTTTTATAAATTAGTGGATTAAGTCCAAGTGTTAATCCCCAAGGGACTTTGACTATTAATACTCACTAGGTTTCTATTATCTAACTGGCAATTTAATTGATAGGCTTTTATTTTTATAATTTTCTAAAAAATACTAAAAAAATATACTTAAATATACAAAAGATAACTAAAGTGATTTTTTAATTATTTTTTTATTACGAATTAAAAAAAAAAGGGAATTTTTTTTTAATTTTTTATGCGGTTGCCCTGAAGGTGCTTATATACCTACTAGTCAGAATCAAACCGGCCGTAGTTCTCTTTTTGTAAAATATTTAGTAGGTGGATCCTTTCTATTTCGAAAATCAAGCTAGATTTATATTTATTTAAAAATTTATTATTATTTTTTTAAAAAACCTTAAAAATCTAATTTTCTTGAATTAAAAGAAATCCTAACTAACTATATATTTTTTAAAAATTTTGGTTAAGGTTTTTTTATTTTTAAAACCACTATATGTTAAAAGATATATTTCGTAAATACTAACTATAAGATATGTTGAAAATATGATTTAGACAAGTATTTTTTCTAAATCTTAACTGCAAAATACATATTTCGATACAATCTAGATACGTATCTTATCTGCAAGATATGCTAAAGATACATTTAAGATACGTTTATTTTGTCAAAAAACACAATTTCACTAAAATCTCAATTTAACTAAATTTTATTAGAATTATCTAAAAAATATCATGCAATATGAAAATAATAATAAAAAAACCTGTACTAAAACAAAAAAAAAAAAGGTTAGTAAAATAATTGAACTAAAAAAAAATAAAATAATTTTACCAACGCGTCATGCATTGTAATTGTTTGGCTGTCGTGCTCGTGTGCCAATGTTTGGAATTTAGTGAAGGGGTCGGCTTTCATGTGTCAAGCTTGCGTGGGACGTGGATTAGGATGGCGTTGTGGCATGAATTTGTTATTGAGGGAGTCGTGTTTGTGAGGTTAGTTCAGGCTACGATTAGGAAGCTTAGTGAAGTGCATATGTGTTTGATTTGCTACGGTGGACTTTCGGCTTGTGTGAATGGATGTGGCTTGCTTTGAATTACGTTAAGGGATTACGTTAGCTTGGTTGGATTGTGTTCGACTGTTGGAGCTTCGATCGGTGGAATCACGTGGCTTTGGCATATTGCGGATTGGGATGGTGTGATATGGATTGGTGATTGAATTTGTTGGTTAGGGGACTAAGGATTGTATGTTCGTGTTTGGGGCGTTCAGGTGACATGAAGGAATTGCGTCAGGCGATTGCGGATGGTCATGAATTGATTCGGATCAGTGATTGCTTCTAGGTTGGATTGTGCGAGGGGATCGTAGAGTTCAATTGAAGGAAGATCATTGGTTTTCGGTGGATGTCAGGGGGTTGTCATTGTAGAATTGGATTTCGTTTGTTGTCGGTGTTGGATTGTCAGGCAAAGGATTTGTAGCAGCATGGATTTGAGAGGGTTCTTGCGGCTTGGATTTTGGTCGATGTGTCAAATGCGGGTAGTTGGGGAATGCTGTAATTAAAAAAAAAAAACGTCTTTAAGCCTACTTGTCGACTTGCTATTTATAAACCCTTAATTGTATTTTCTGTATCTTTGATATAGAAAATATAATAACAATTCTATGAAGATTTGACCTCACTTATAGAAACCTTACTTAATTTTGGCTTTCTATTTTTTAAGGTCCAATATGGTCCAATATGATTCAATTAGATATAGCTCAATAACTTATCTAATAAATCCTAAATTTAATTCGGCTCAATATAAATTAGATAAAAATTTACTTTAAATTAGATGTAGATACCCAATTTTTGTCCTCTTTTATTTTTCAAATTAGATTATAGGTCCTAAATTAGGAAAAGTTCAAAAAATAGAAAATTAAAGAAAGCCCAAAAAAAAAAAGAGAAAATAATAATAATAATAATAATAAATAATAAAAATAGGAATTTTAGAAAAATGTAAAAAAATTAAAAAATATAAGAAAATAGGGTAAAGCACCAAAAAATAAGAAATAAAAATAAAATAATACGAAAAATGAGAAATTTTGAAAAGTCACAAAAAATTGGAAAAAATAAAAGATTTTAGAAAATAACATTTTATTATAATAGATTTGTAATTTTAATCTAGGTTTAAGAGTTGGGCTGTTAAACCTGGGTTTAGATTTAAATTTAGCTCAGGTTGAACGAGTCTACAGGCTAATAGCCTGACGGTTAAGCATATAGGTATAATATTAACATTAAGTAGGAGGTCTTAGGTTTGAAACTTGACAAAGGTAGTAAGTCCTTTTTTCTTATTTTTTCAATCATACCAAGAATTGCCATGTGTCAGGATTTGATTGCGCCACATGTCCTGACATGTGGCATCCTCCCATTTGACGACCTTATTGACATGGTGCTACATGGTGTGCTACGTCAGCAGCTACGTATTATGAATGATACGTGGCACGCCAGGGTTGGCCGGTATAGCTGACGTGGCGTCACATCAGCCCACTTTTCCCTCCCTTTCTTTCTTTTTCCATTCCTTTTCCTTTCTTTCCCTCTCCTTCCTTCATTTCTCCTAGATTTCCAGTACCTGTCTCTTCGGATTGTTTACTTCAGCATGATTTTTGGACTCTTTTTTGTTGCAATTTCGCCAAATCAATGGCGAAATTGCAAACTAGATATAGTTTACTATGAATTGGTATAGAAAACGCGTCCAAGTTCGGTCAATTACGCATTCAAATCGAGCTTCAAAGATTGGAAAAAAACTGAAAATTCGGCCATTCCCATTAACTTCGATTCGAGCCTTCCTTTGTTGCTGGGTTGAAATTCAAGTATAAATAGGGACGTCAATGAGTAGGAGAACCATTCCTGAGCTTTAAAATCAACTCCTGAGCTTCAAAATCAACTCCTAGCTCTCAAACACAACCTCTATCGTGCCCCTTAGTAACGCTACCCAAGCACCACCACCGACCGCCACCTCCAACAACTGCCAAATGACTACCCCAGGCCACGACACTCGGCCTACCCCCCCCTAAGTCCAATCCTAAACACACAAATCTTCCCTCACCCCCGAAGAATTTGGCCCAAATTGTCTTCAACCACCCCTATCCGACATTACTGAAGAAGGATTGCAAGCAACTTGACCCACGATCCAACCCGCAACTTGCGATCGACCCGACCCGCACTCTTCACCCTAGTCCGAACCTTTACTAGATTTCATTTTACTTTTTTTTTTATTATTTGTTCCATTTATTTATTCCATATAAATGTAATCAAATCAAAAAAAAAAAAAGAAGGAAAAGGAAAAAAAGAAAGAAAAAGAAAAAAAGAAAAGAGAAAATTTATTTTATTTTATTATTTTTAGTTGTTTTCACATCTTAACAAAAATGATAAGTAATAAAAACAATAAAAATAGAAAACAAAAAAATAAAGACAAAAATAATAAAAGAAAAACGTTTAACCACTTAGAAAAACATATTTTTCAAATAAATAAAAATAAAATGGATCCTTTCTAAATTAGGGTACTTTAAATTTTCCAAAAATGAGCAAATTTAGGGACCTTAGGAAATTTCGTCAAATAAATCAAAATGGGTAAAAATGTAAACCCGAATGTTTTTTTAAAATTAAAATTAATCAACCTGCTATGTTTTTTGGTAAAAGAACTACGTACGTCTAATTCCGAATAGTGAGTATGTAGGCACCCGTACGTAGGTATGAGACAACTTAAAATATGAAAATTTTTATTTTTCCCATTTTAGATATTTATGTAAATTAATTAATTTAGTCACACGTATCATAATTAGATGTTTTTAGAAATTAAAGGGTATGTTTGAAAAGCGAAATTAAATTCGAAAAGTCAAAAGTGATACCCGTTTAGGGTTTAATAAATTAGCCCCCGAATCCAAATCTTTAGTTTTCAGAAAAAAAAAAAAAACCGTTTTTATAACTTGGATTTTTTTTTTAAATCGATAGACTGGTAGCTAAGTTATAACTAATCCATCTAATTAGTTATAACTTAACCCATTTTCCCGACTCCAATCCCTTTTTAAATTTAAAAAATGGTTTTCTTTAAACCCTAGTCGATGGCTAGTATTAAATGGGTAAAGGTTTAATACTGGTTGGCTTAGAAAAGACCTAATTTTATAAAAAGAACTAGGAGGGTGAAAAACTAAGCTCGACATTGGACTAGGTTAAAATTATTTTAATAAAGCCCAACTCTTAAATGACTTAATGATTTATTAAATTAATTATACACCGTTATTTAATTTGATATTAAACAATTCGACGTAATTTGGCTCGACTTAACTTAACTCGACTCAATATGATTCGATTCGATACGTTACGACTTGACTTGACACTACTTAATACGACACAACTTGATACGGTTCAACTCTCTTTTTTTTTATTATTTTCTTATTTTTTTGTTTTGTTTATTTTTTAACTTAGCTGAACTAAAATAAAACGAAAATGAAAAATGACAAAAATGAGGTGTCTACACCAAGCTGTTTTGTGGGTAGAGTTGATAAGAGTAAATTACTCTATACTTTTAAGGCATATTTAGGCATAAATTGTTTATAATTGTGATTTAGTTCTTAAGTTTTCGGTATTTAATTGGATAGAGTATTGATTTTAGATGAATTAAGAGCAAGGAAATGAAGTTTACATATAGACAATGAGTTTTAAGGCAATCACAACCGTGGGGAGAAGAGAAACTTGAAGTAAAACCAAGATGCAATCCATCATAGGCATGATAATGAAGGATTGGAATGGTTAGCACTGATTATGCCCTCCATCATGAGCATAATTGAAGAAGTACTGATAATCCCATTGTCAATCGTGGCTGTAATCAATTAGTAGGAAGGTGATCACACCCTCAATCAAGGGCGTGATGAGATGTAATGAAGCGACGAGGAGTTTACGTCCATTGTCATGGCCGTGATTGGTGGAGAATCATGTTTTTTGAGACTATCACTCTCCGAGTCACAGGCACGATAAGAGTGGACATAACTGTTCTTCTTCAACTCTTTCATACAAATTAGTACGTAGAACATGTCTTAACGTTAGGCGGTGTCTTGATATGGTATAATTCAAGTCCTTTGATGAGTTAAGTATATATATACCACGACTTTTAGATAGATGGAGGGGAGAGACACCAGATAGAGAGATAGAGCACCAAATCAAGAACATCATATCACCAGCCAACTTTGTAGCCATTGTATTTCCATTTTTAGGATAGTTTCTAAGTGTTGTATCGTACTTTTCTCGGAATTACTTGCGAGGGCCAACGGGAATTCATCATTCATTGTTGTAAAACTTTTTACAGTAGAATTTAGAATGGGGTTGTATCTTTCTACTTGTCTTATGTAAATTTCTTTGTTATTTCTGCATTTTGTTGATATATTTTGTTATTTCATCATGTATGAGTAGTAATTAGGACTTGTTACATCGACTTGGTATGAATAATACGTGAATTATTGAGTTCCTGATATTTGTTAGTTCTGGTGAATTGAATTTAATTAATCTAAGTACAGTGTAGTGCACGACATTGTCTTAGGTCAGATTTCAATAGAATATGTCGAGAGATAATTTTATTGAGTAGATCTGATTCATTGGAACAATTTACTCCTGATAATAGAAATATTATTAGGAAAGTTGCCGCATTCTTAGAGAAATCGATAAATTAACATAAAGTTAATGCGATCCAAATTGGCTATTAATTGTGAAGAGATTCTAATGGACATAATTAGGATTAGAAGTAAGTAATTTTGAAAAGAATGCTTATATTCCTGTAATTTCGAAAAGAATGCTTATATTCCTGTAATTTCTCGCGAATAAAAAGTATTAGGATAAAAAGCTTATTGATAATATCATACTAAGTGGTGAAGCAAGTCTATATGTTAATCATTGTAATGTTAATAGTTTCTGTAGCATTTGTGTTAGATAAAATTTGTTGTGGATTAGTGTAGTTTAGCTAGTAAATTAAATAGTTTAATCTTTTCATCATTTGATGAATTGGGTTGCTAGTTAATAGGAAGAATAATCGATACTAATGTTTGAATCCGTTCCTAATAGAGATGACCCTATACTCATCCATGCTATAAAACAATAGGTACACTTACATGTTGAACTGAGTTAAGGATAGAATATAGGAATTTAAATTGTAAGACTCGGTAGCTCTATTAAGAGGCGATCAAATTTTGGCACTATTGCTGGGGAACAGTATTATCATTAGGAAAATTAGGATTCATGTTCTTCTAACATTTGTTTTCTTTTATATTTGTTATTAGTTTAGTTGAAATCTTTGTGCTCATATTAGCTTATTTGTTGATTTACAATTTATATCCTAAAGCAACATGATTGATCTAGTTAACTTCGATCCTAAACTTGAGAAAACACTCAGAAGTAACTTGAAGAAAGTTCGAGAGTATTTTGAGAAGCAAGCATCTGGTAGTAAGGAAGTGAGAACACATGAATTGTTGAGAAGCAGAATAGAGACATTCAAGTCATCTAGAATGAATAATCAAAATCAAAACACTAAGCCACCATTAGAAAACCAGTTCTTGAATCCAAAAGAGGGTATCCAAAGGGATCCGTCATTGAATTTAGACTCACTTCTTGATGGAAATTGGAATGTAGTACATGTGAGAAACGAGCTAGGAGTAAATCCGCTTATGGCTCTAAGGACAATGCTGGATTACTGTAGGCCTAACCCAAATGGGGCTAGTACTAGTATCACTAGGCCTAGAGTTTAAGCTAATACCTTTGAGATCAAGCTAAGTATCATTTAGATGATCTAGCAATGTGTCCATTTTGATGGGTTTAGTTATAAAGATCCCAACAACCATTCGCGGCAATTCTTAGAGATTTGTAACACCTTTAAGATAAGTGGAGTTTCAGAGGACGCTATTTGCCTCAAACTATTCTCGTTCTCATTGAGGTCCAATGCCAAACAATGGCTCAACTTTATGCTAAGGAATTCTATCAATACTTAGCAAGAGATGGCTGAGCTATTCATGAGAAAATACTTCCTACCCTTAAGAATGGCTAAGTTAAGGGTAGATATCTCTTCTTTTGGTCAAATGGATTCAGAGACTCTATATAAAGCATGAGAGAGGTGGAAGGAATTGTTAAGGAAGTGCCCTCATCATGGTCTTCCGGATTGGTACTAAGTTCAAACCTTCTACAATGGTTTGAACTATACAACCAAGTAGTTCATTGATGCAACTGTTAGAGGAAGCCTAAACCATAAGTCACCGAAGCAATATATCCAATTATTTGAATATATAGCCAATAACCATTATCAATGGTCATTTTTAAGAAGAAGAGAAGGAAAGTTAGCAAGAAAACATGAGTTGAATGCCGTGTCCGCTTTAGCACATAAGGTGGAGGTGTTGATAAGGAAGCTTGATAATCTCACAATGGGTCAAAGCAAAACCTTGGTAGTTTCAAATTCTAAGTTAGCAAGTTCATCAAAGATTGATCAAGTGGAAGAGGTTGACTACATGGGGAACCTAATTAGACCAAGAAATGATCATTTTAATAACACATACAATTCGAGTTGGAGAAATCATCCTAATTTCAGATGGAGCAACAACACCAATTAAAGCTCTAACATGCAACCTCCTGGATTTCAGAGGCAAGTGCCTCCCTATCAAAATAAGCCAATGTCCATTGAGGATATGTTAGCTTAGTATGTTAAGACTTCTAAAGTATGTCACCAAGTTGTTGAAACCACTTTGAGAAATCTAGGGGCATCGATCTATAACTTAGAAAACTAAGTAGCGCATATTGCAAAAACACTTTCAAAAAGGGTTCCAGGATCTCTTTTGGGAAATACTAAGGCAAACCTGAAAGAACAAGTCTAATTTGTAACTTTAATGCAAAGAGGAGTTGAGACTTCTCTAGTTAAAGAATGAAGCTGAAAGCTTATGGAGACATCAAGCTTGAGACATTAAACAAGCATATATTCTTAACCAGACTAGCAATTTTGTTTTGTTTGTTTTAAGCACTTTGAAGTTTGTTGAGTTTGAATTACTTAATTGTTGTTATTGTTACTTGTTTAGGTTGTTTTAAGTATATTTGTTTATAGTTTGATGCAAAAAGAAAAGAAACATCAAGTGGAAGTCATGGACATTTAGAGGAAAGAAAAGAATTTCACAAATTGTAGAGATGTAGATGGAGGATGGAAGGTAAACATTGCAATCACGGCCATGAAAAAGGTAAGTATTTAATTTTTTATGCATAGCATCTATCATGAGATCAATCATGGCCATAATAAATTAACAGGGTTAATCTACCTATCCATCATAGCCGTAATCACTTCCCTTGAAAATTTTACACCTCTATCACGACCATGATGACAACCCTGAGAACTTTTCAATTCAATCACAACCATGATAAAAAGAGTTACATGTGAAATTTTTTACTACAATACTAGTCACGATTTTGTTCATGCCCGTGACTATAGAAGGGTATAGGCTATGATAAATAAAAAATTTTGGGCACAATGCTAATCACGGGACTCATCATGCTTGTGATTAAGCTCGAAAAAGGTATCACACTCTGTGTTACAGCCGTGATCATATCCCTACCACTCCACTATATAAGAAATTTTCCTCTCTTTCTCCTTATTTCTTACATTTTTAAACTCCACCTAGTGATAATATTGTACGCTGTTTTCCTTATAATAGCCATGATAATTTTCTTCACATAAACTCTTATTTTAACCCATTCTAACACTTGTACGATCACTCTTATCTTAATTACACTCTTCTAAGGTATGATCTTCCTCTTTTTCTTTAGTTTTTCTACATTTATACTGATTTGATTCATGCAACTTTAGGGTTTATATACGTATGTTTACTATGATTTACAAATGTATTGTGATTGTACTTATGGTTGTGTTTGTATAGTAATTAGACTTCAATTTGCATGACTTTGTGATGAATTTTAGAATATTAAGCTTAAACCTTAATTTCTTGAGGATTTTTGCAAATTAAGCCTAATTTGATGATTTAGTCTATCATAGTGATTAAGTGTTATGTAAAATTGTCTTGATAGTTGGTTGTTTGTATGTTATAGTGTTATAAGACATTTTGGAATTGTATTGTATTTACGTGTTAATGTTGTGAAGTAGAGTGTTGTATAGTTGAGGGGAGATACTAATCCTTAGTTGAAGCTCGGATTACAAGTTGAGTCACTATGAATTCACTTGTGTAATGTGTACTTGAATATAGATTAGGGTTAATCATGATTAGTCTATAGATACTTTATGTTTGTAAGTTGAAGGAAGTTGGAATAGCTATGCTTAGTTTGAATTGTACTTAAATTGTATATGAGTTTGTTTCTCTTAAACTAACATTGATGTTTATAGATGGCACCTAAGAAATTGTCAACAGCTTCTCAACATAAGAGATCGAGGGCTGATCGTTCTCCTTCTTCTCCTCCTAAGCGATCCGATGTTGCAAGTTCAAGCAGGGTAGTTGCTCCACTAGCTGGTATGACTGCGGAGCTAAAAGAGAGATTTAAGGAATTTGCTGCTAGGAAGATCATCAAGAGATACTGTGTCATAGATTGGGATGTGTTGGGGGAGTATGACTTGAAGATAGCCATGTGACAATTGTTAAGAAATAGGTTATGGCTAAAATTATTCATGGTCCAAGAGAAAACTTACAAACAAACAATGCTGGTTTTTTTCTCATCATTCAAGATCAAGTACGAGTATATTAGCTCAAAAATGGACAATGAGGTGGAGTTCTTTGCATTTTGACGAACTCAAACCTTTGATATGTTAACTTTTGTCTAAGCTATGGGATTGTATACTCGAGCTGAGCTGGAAGATGATAAGTTTGTAGATTTGCTAGTGAGACTTCCTCGAGGAACTTTTGTGAATGAGTTTTGGAGAGAAATCTCCAATGAGAATAGTTTCAAGATGAGTAAGTCCAAAACTTCAACTTTGAAGAAGACCAGTGCTCGAGTTTTCCACTACATTCTTGTTAGGATGATTTATGGGAAGCATGAGAGCCTTGAGGCAGTGGGGGAGCATGATTTATTACTCTTGTACAATGTATTTAAGGGGTTTTTGGTGAATGTAGGAATTCTAACCGCATTTGGACTTCACCGGCAAATGTTTGATAAGAGTAAGGGTATTTTTGTAGGAAGACTGATTACGAGAATCCTTAGGAATTTGAGGTTGTGGCCTACTAGTAACAGGTTAAGAGACTTTTGTGCTAATCTAGAATCGTTACCAAGAACCCTTTTTTATCAATGGAGTATTGTAAGAGTCTTGGATCCTGATTTGGACATTGGGGACCTTAGTGCTCCAGATTTTGTGCCATCCACATCAAGCTTCTTAGTCGGTAATTTGAAGAGATTGGAAATTGAAGTGGCTGAGATTAAAGAGACTAAAGAAGGAAGTGTTGAGTTCTTGAAGAACATCACCAAAAAAGTGGGAGCAGCCATTTTCTCTTGTTTCTCTCGTCCTTAAACCTACGAGGACGTGGGTCATAGTCAACCTCTGGTTCCATCACCAGTAAGTGCTCTACACGAAGAAGAATAAGGAGATGAAGAGTCGGAAGAAGAAGACTCTGGTGATGAGGAAGAAGGGTTAGAAGAAGATGATCGTGATGATGAAGAGGAAACGTAAGGAACCTAGCAAGAAGCAATAGGATAAGGAGTTGGGAATGAGAGTGAAGATGAGTCATTTAGGGAGGAGGAAGATAGCTCCGATGAAGAGATAGAAGCTGAGGATGACTACCTTATTTTCCGTCTTTTGTTGTATTTTGTTATTTTTAGAATCATTATCTAGTCGAGAGCTTAACCTTAATGATGTACTATTGATGGAGACTCTCATATCATGTGTTTGTTGTATTTTGTTTTTGTTTTGTCTTAATGGTTAAGTGTCTCTTTTATTGTTCGATTTGTCATGGTGTTAAAGGATATACTGTTTGATGGTTTAGGCTCACTAAATTGGTCAAACTTCATATTTTAGGGAAGTCCAATTCTTATTGTTTATTATTTTTCATCTTTCTAGTTGTTCCTTTTCTATACCTATTATATGTTTGCTTTCCTTAAACATTAAGGACAATGTTTCTCACTAAGTGTAGGGAAGAGTGAACCCATTTATCAAAAGTTTTTCACTTAAGTTATTTGTTTTCAGGTTATGAGTTTGATAAGTAGATCGTCAATTTAGCATTATAGCAATTAATTTTGTGCCTAACTACTTCTTGTGGACTTAGTATACATGATCAATATTGTAAGATAAAATCTAAGTGAAGCAAACTTACTTGCTATTTAATGAATGAATTTAGAGGTTAGAAGTGAATTGTAGTCTTTAATGCAAGGTTAAATGGTTATGTTTCTAAACTTACTAAGTAGTATATCTACTTATCATTTACTTTTGGGAGTTCATTTAATCTTGAATGAAAAGACCAAATGAAGCAATTCACTTGTTGATGCTTCTTGAGAATCTCTTTAAAATGGAGTAGATTGAAGTGTATAAGGACTGAATTAGTAAGGGTAGGCTTTGGTCTCTCAAAAGAGCGAAGTTTGACCTTACTGCTAATTTTTATCCTTATAACTTTGCAATAAGAATTTATAAGGATTGAGTTAGTAAGGATGAGTTTTGGTCTCTCAGAAGAGCAAAATCTGACTCTACTGCTAATCTTTGGTTATTCTAAAAAAAAGAAAAGAAAATGAAAATGTAAATGTAATGTGTAAGTTGTCCTTGGAAAAATCCAATAAAAGAAATAGAAATACAAGAGAAAAATAGATACAATGTACTTTTCTTCTAGATTAGTGTTCTTAAAAAAAAATTGAAGAGTTTCTATACACTTAAGAAAATGGATGAAGTATAACCATTTGTTCTATGTAGCTTTGTGTTGACTTTGTACCTTTAGAAGCTATAGTTATATAGTAAAGGTAAAGTGTGTTTTACTTTGATTAGACTTAAAATATTGGTTTGTGTGTTCTAAGAACACAATGTGGTAGGTACAAAGTTAATCTACTGGGAATACTTTGTTGAATGTGCAATTAATTGTTTTTAGTATTTGCTTGAGGACAAGCAAAGTTTAAGTGTGGGGGAGTTTGATAAGAGTAAATTACTCTACACTTTCAAGGCATATTTAGGCATAAATTGTTCATAATTGTGATTCAATTCTAAAGTTTTTGATGCTTAATTGGATAATATATTGATTTCATATGAATCAAGAGCAAGAAAATGAAGTTTACACAAAGACAATGAGTTTTAAGGCAATCATGGCTGTGAGGAGAAGAAAACCTTGAAGTAAAACTAAGATGAAATCCATCACGGGTGTGATAATGAAGGATTGGAATAGATAGCATTGATCATGCCCTCCATCACGAGCGTGATTGAGGAAGTGCTGATGATCCCCTTATCAATCACAGCCGTGATCGGTTAGTAAGAGGGTGATCACGACCTCAATCACGGGTGTAATGAGATGTAATGAAGCAAATAGGAGTTTACATCTATTGTTATGGTCGTGATTGATGTAGAATCTTGTTTTTCGAGACTATCACACAAGAGTCATGGGTGTGATGGGATGGACGCAACTATTCTTCTTCAAGTTTTTCACATGAATCAGTATGTGGAACATGTCTTAACATCGGGCAGTATCTTGAAGTGGTATAATTTGAGTCCTTTGACGAGTCAAGTATAAATATACCGTGACTTTTAGATAGATGGAGGGGAGATACACCAAATAGAGAGATAGATACTAGATCAAGAACATCATATCATTAGCCAACACCTATTCATCAATCTTTGTACCCATTGTATTCCATTTTCAGGATAGTTTCTAAGTGTTGTATCGTACTTTTCTTGGAATTACTCACGAAAGCTGAGGGGAATTCATCATTTGTTGTTGTAAAACTTTTTACAGTGGAATTCAGAACAGGGTTATATCTTTCTACTTATCTTATGTTAATTTATTTATTATTTCTACATTTTGTTGATACATTTTGTTATTTCATCATGTATGAGTAGTAATTATGACTTGCTACATCAACTTGGTATGAATAAATGCGTAAATTATTGAGTTCTTGATATTTATTAGTTTTGGTGAATTAAACTTAATTAATCTAAGTGCACTGTGGTGCACGACATTGTCTTGACGTTATCCGGTTTATTGTAATATTAGAAACATTTCACTTGCTTTGCTCTACTTTAGGTTGAGGAGTTTGATGCCGTACACTCGTGAATCGAAATCACATTAGGGCTTGTGTAATAGAGAACACCCTCCACCTAAGACTCCCTTCGATCCACAGCTCCTAACCTTACCACAACCTTCTCTTTTGTCACTTAGTTCGATTAAGGGTAGAAAAAGAACCATTTCAGCTATCCTCATTAAAAGGGTTTGTGTTTGGCCTGAGAATCCTAGTCATCACCCTTAGTGGATTGCTATGCATGTCTAGTTAGTTAAAACGTTAGTCTTTAATTAAGTCCAGTTAAGAGGTAATTAACCAATTCACAAAGCAAAGCAAATTAAATATAAACATACAAAGCAACACTCTAAGTCAACAATTCAAGTAACAATCACACATGAGGCATGCACAAATTCAACTAAGTTATAAGCATAATCAAATGCACTTTTAGGTCTCCAAGTACTCTAACACAATACTCCAACATGTTACGATGCATAGATTCGAACTTACCTGTACTTCACGGGTTTGCTAAACTTGACCGTCACCCTATTGGTCTTCAATTGTTCATATATATATAGAATAAATCACATTTAATCCATATTTAATCCTTGGATTAGTAGTAATTAATGCTTTTATATACATTTAGTTATTTTGATATTAATTTTATAGGTTATATTCACTTATATGTTAAGATTACTTAAATACTTTACTAAACTCATAAGTCATATTAAGCTATAGAATCCTCTAATTTTGGCTAACGTTATAGTTTTTAGAAAATTATCCTCTGATTTAGCCTCTAAGATACGAGGGATTTACATTTTCCTTAAACTTTCCTCTGATTCTTCCTTTAAGTGAACTCCTGAGTAAAGTACACATTCTAAATCCTTTGATTTTGCCTCTGTTTTCATCCAATTCACTATAACTAAGAAACTTAGCCATTTTTCCATCCATTTCAGCTAGGATCACCATCAAACAATATTCAATTCATCAAGTCTCAACTTTACTAATTTCTAATTTCACTTATAATGTTTCCTCATTCACTATTCCATCAAAATCCATTAATCATAAACTACTAAACTACACTAACAATGAGAAAATCATGGATTCTTATAGCTTTTGACTTTAAAAGTCAATTCCATAGATCCAACATAATATAAATGCTCCTTTAGCTGTTTGAATATAGATTCCAAGTAAAGTCCTTCAAAAAATATATATTGATTTTGGCTAAAAATCACCATTTTAATCACTATTTGAGGCTAAAAAAAATAAAAATGTAGAAAGTAGTTTCACATTAAATATTTTCATGAAAATTCAATATAGATATAGGAAAGTTTATAAAGAAATTTCGAAGTCAAAACTATGTTATTAAACCTATTTATTTCAATATCGAAAATTACTCGATTTCATTAATTTCTTAAAGATGTATACTATAGCTACTGAATTTGTATAAAGTAATATTTTCCTTATATTCTACACATGAAAATATGTAGAAATAATTTTTTTTCAAAATTTTTTGGGCATATTTAATATTTTTACAAAATTATGTAAAGTTGGGGTAAAAACAATCCTTATTGGAATCAGCTTCTTCAGCCACCCTCTTGTTAATCGGCCTAGCCTCTGGGTGCTTTGTCAGTTGGTAGCGGTAGTTGGCTCCCACTTACTCATTAAATACTCGAACTCCTATAATCACAATTTACACGCCGACTTTGTAAATTTCCCTTAATTTACTTCTTTAATCTCTAAACCCTAAACTTAATTTTCCTAGTTTCTAACTTGCATGTAGTATCCAATATAGAGTGTTTCTAGATTTTTCAAAGCTGATTGGATTGTGCAAATGAATTATCTTTCTCTCTCATCAAGAATTTAGCCTTACATACTAAATTCTATTGCATGTAAATCCTATCTAATTGCTTAACATTTGTCCTTAAACATCAATACACCTAATACTAGCTAAATCCAGCTGCCCACACTTAGTTTATGATTTTTATTAATTTTTTATTTATTTTGTTAACTTATCTTAGCTTAAAATGCAAATAATCGGGTATTTTAGTTAATTATGGGTATATGTATATACGTAATAATTACATATGACTTATATATATTTTACATGTTATTTTATACTACATAATAATTTTATTACATATATAATTTATCTTTGAAGGTTTACAAACTAACGAAGCCTATTTTATGCGATTACGATAAATAATATATAATATAGTAGAATCACACTATTTTAACTATAGTATTATTATTTTATTATATTTTTTTAAAATTTGAGTCTATAGTGTCTCTTCAACTAATGTCTCGAGCTCACTCATAAATTCTTAGGTTAATTGGGTTAATTTCATCGACATCCTAAACTATCCACCTGTAACGATTGTGTAAAATTTTAGGTCTCACAATGGGTTTTAAAAGCCATTTTGTAAATGTCATTTGGATCCAACTTGGTAAGCTCTCTATGTAGTTCATCAAATAGATCTTCTATAATAGGAATGGGAAACCAATCCTTGATTGTTTGTTTAGCCAACTCCCTATAGTCCGTGCACATCCTCCATGTATTATCTTTCTTCTTTACTAACACCATAGAAGATGCAAATGGGCTGTGACTTCGCTTGATCACTCCACTACCAAGCATCTCCTTAATTATCCCTTCTAACAATCCTCTTGCATGGCCAGATGCTTATAAGGTCATATATTGATTGGTTTTGTTCCTTCTTAAAGCACCATTCTATGGATGAAAGCTCTATCAAGGGGTAATTCTTTATGTTCTTCAAACATCTCATAAAATTCTTCTAGTAGATCAGCAAGCTCAAGCCATAAGTATTATGTTTTATTCTCCTCTTCATTAATCTTACTCCTATAAACCACCTAACATTGGACCAAAAAGAGGGTTCGACAATTAATAATTTAGATAGAGTGTTTCCTTTGATAGGCTAAACTATTCTTTCTTTTCTTTAAGCCAACACTAGGTTTTTCCTACTCATACTCCATAATCAACTCCTTAAAATTCCTCCTTATAGTACCAAACAGTGATAGTCAAGGTATTCCTAAAATCGGGTCATATCTAGTCAATGCTAAAATCTGAACTTTAGTTTGAATTTCAAAACCTTGTATCCTCTAAGTGAAATCCTCAATTTTGGCTTCACATATCAACGCCTTGCCATTAGCCAGCAATACTTGGCAATGACTAGATATGACCCGATTTTGCTAGGGGTTAGGTTTCGGTTGTGGAGGAAATTTAGTTGAGTAAGAAGATGCTAAGGTTAAGGATTTTCGGGTTTTAAGGTTTTGGTTTTGCTTAAATGTAATGAGGTTAGCTTCTCATAATTTTGTTGTAAAAGGCTTCTTATTGTGTTTAAGGACGAAACATGTGAACAAGATATTGAATAGTAGAATGCAGGCTAATAAGGTAGGTTTTGGATAATTGCACAAAGGTAGTAAGGTGTTCAAATTACTCAACGTACTCTTGCAAGCTCCCCTGCTACATCAACTCCTTAACCTTACTGAATAGGTCGTCATAAACTCTATTACCAAACTCGATTGCATGACATTGACCAATTCAGTCTAATTTATGCTTGTAAGGTCGGTATGATTTTGAGTATAGTGATAATACCATCTCAAAGCCTTATCTTCTAAATATATTGATGTTATTTTTACCTTCCAATTTTTTGGAATCATTTCAATAGTAAAATATTAGTCTGCTTTATAAATCCAATCTTTAATGTTTTCTCCATTGAATGTAGGAAATTCAATATACGAAACCCTTACCAGTATAGGTGGTTCGGTTATTGGTTGGACCAAGCTATCAAACTTCAAGGGAATTATAGTCATAAGACTCCTTCCATGGTCAGGCGTTGAAGAACTAGTTGCTATTGATTTTTTTGCTTATTGTGCTTTGAGTTGTATAATATCTTTAGTTTGTTTGGTGATACACTCTTATAGTAGTTGCAAAGTTTCTTTAATGGATGATAAATTTTCTTCAAGCTTAGGTGATAACTTCCCATCATCTTCATTAGATAAAGCCATGGCCTTCAACTAATGAAGGCTTTGATACAGATCGAAATGAAAGAACAACAAACTTTCCCGAATGCAGGAAAACTCTCGAATGCGAGAGTTAGGAGGAAAATATTTTTGGTATTTTCATTCAATTTCTCTAGTACATAAGTGTGAAATATTTACATTATAATAACCTTCCCATATGCATGGAATATTTTGGTATGTGTGCTCATGTGCAACCATACCATTCTATTACATTAAAATAGTAAATATCATACTAATTGCTAATGGTTACTACATACTGAATATTTCCTAATAGGCCAACAGTAGTGTAATATATTTATTGGCCTTATTCTTATACTCTACAGCATTTGGCCTATTTGCTAAGGCCTAACCCACTTAGGCTTATTTGCAAAACAACATGTGAGTTGCTGATAAAAGAGGCAACTAGTTCACTTGAGTTCAATGATTCCGGAGAGTTCTTGTCGACCATCCCCCTTTCATATTGTCAAAACCTGATTTCCTCTGATGGCCCCATAATAGGTGTAAAGTTAAAGAAACAAAAGAATCAAAGCTTATGACTATTAGGTAATGTTGTCACACTCGGTCCAGATGATTTATCTAGATATATGAGATGATCAATAGTTAAAGGGGTGGAACTGGGTTCTACTAGGATAGACTAAGGTTGGACTCCCATATTCAAATTAGGACAATTAGTTTATTACCTTTCCAAATAGTCTATGAATTAGGGTTTTAGTATTAGGCTTTTAGGAGGTGAAAGACCTTAGAAATTGTCTCAATTTTCACTTGGTGGTAGTTTTCTTAACATCCTTTGTTAAGGACTTGTTATAGGATTCCAAGAAAGAGTTTTACTCCTTGAAGGTTGTATTTTATGGTATGCGAAAGATTTTGAAGTAGGGCTTGAAGATTAATAAGTAATATGTACTCTTGTTCATTTCACTAATTAAATCTATTCGACTTGTTGATTTTACAATAGAAGGAATGTGGGAATTATTGATTGTTAAAAAAGATGTTGGCAAAACTCTATTTCAAGAAAGTTGATGTCGATGTTAATTGGTGGTGTCAAATAACCAAATTTGAGAAGGTTTTCTTTGGGAATGAATGTTGAAGTTGGAGTTGGAGTTGAATTGGAAACATAAAGTACTTTCTTCATGCAAAAAGGAAAAGTTAGAGTTTTTGTCTAAAACGGTAGTTGTAAATGATTGTCAAGTAGTTGAGATTTGACCATACTATAAGAGGCCGAAACCACCTCATTGGGTTATTCTAATGATAGGCCTTACAGTGGTTGACTAACTAAGTTTACATGACTAGTCAGTTGGCTTAATAAGGTTAGTCAATTGACAGTAATAAGATCGATCAACTAACTCCTTAAGATCAGTTAAACAGCTAGTCTAATAGGTTGGCCTAGACTTTATTTTGCGCCATCAATAATACATAAATATTTTATTATATTAACTTATTTTATTAAATTACCTCATTTTGTATTAAGGATAATAAAAGTAGTAGCAGTATCAATAATATGATGATGGTAATGACGACGATAGTAACTTAATATAAATAATTGTATAGTTAAAGGAGAAGTAATAATTATAGGTATTTGCTAATTGTACATGGTTAAATAACAAGTTAGTATTAATCAGTTAGATACATCGTTAAGTGGGAAGTCTTAATAAGTTGCTAAGGAGTCATTATTAATTGGTGGATTTGATTTTCCATAAAAGCTTAACTAATCGAATATGTGTTTATGTCATGATTTAAATTTGTAGATTACCAATTGTTTTTTAGAAAGCTTAACCTAGGTAGGTAGTTACTATGGTTGCCTAATTGTTTGTACAAGTTTAGAAATCTAAATGGACTTTGATTATGTTAGAATCTAATGAATGTTGCTTGGTATCCTTGCTCTTATGCTAGGACAACTAGGAATACTAAAATGTCAAGAGTAAAGGTCATGAATTGATAATTATGTCATCCTATGGGGTAGGTGATACGGACTTGTAGATGAGCACAAAATCCTAGTATCATACGAAAACCAATGGATATGTTCGGGCTACGAGATGGCATGAAAGATTAATGGCAATCAATGGTTTACCAAATCCTACGCATTAACTCTATGAATATGACACACCATTGAACCACATATAGACCCAAACTAATACTCGATATGACACACAAACACTAGGCTTAGGGTTGCTTGTTATAATCCTTACTAAAGGGAGTGATACGAGCGGATAGAGAAGAGCTTTCCAAGAGAAAAGACTCACGGGTTTTTTATTAATGTTCAAAATCTCCTAAAACCTTATACAAGTGTTCTATTCATATAGAGTGGTAAAGCTGTAAATGAAATAACTTAAGGATGTCCTAGTGGCATTCCAATAATTACAAATAAAATATGAAAACAACTTAAGGAAAATATAAGAAATAAGAAATCTAAATAACATAAGTAAAATAGATAACCGATTGAGATTTTTGGGTGAGGGGTTGATGTTTAATTCTAAAGAGCGATTGGAGACTTTAGAGCTTTGATATGGGAGGACTTAATTCTGGATGACCTATCTTGTCTAGGGCTAATCTGACACAACCGTAGTCAACCTAACGTTGCTATGGCCGACCTCGAATGGCTAAGACGGCCTAATATGGCAGTGATCGATCTAACATGGATGTGGCCGTCTTGTTTAATCTGAATTGACGCGGCTGAGTTGATATGGAAGAACCGGACAATCTTAACATGACCAAGTAGATCTTGGCTAAATAGACTTAAGTAAGCATATTGATCTCGGCAAAGCAAAGCGGATAGATAAGGCAGGACAGTCCTATAGGACAAAACAGGTTGGAAACATAAAGGATGTTAGTAAAGTAGGATAGAACCATTTAGACTAGAGCAGAACACATCTAGCTTATCAAAGTAGACTCGGCAGAATAGAGTAGAGCTGATTATAGTAAGGTGGAGTGGACCTAGTATAGCAAGGAAGACCTAGTAAAGCAAGACACAAATAGTAAGCTAAGCTAGGATAGGATAGGACAGAACTTGTAAAGTAAGTTGGGTCTTCTAATATTACCAGAGTTTATAGATAGGTTTGTGAGAGAGCTCAATCAAGATAGAGTAAGGTGTCTTCAACATTATAATGTAAACCCAATAGAATAAGGTAGGCCATCCAACACTGATGGAGCTTATAAATAGGTCATCCATTCATGTGGGGCTCGTAAATAGGCCTACTGTATAGTTTGAAACCAGGCGTATTGTTGGATCGGCATCTGGAATCCCATCAGCAGGTGAGCTAAGGGATGTGATGATAGTTTAGGTACCAAACTACCATGTATAAGTAAATGAGTTATTGATTGATTAACCATTGTGAGATGAATTGCCTACTAAGAAGAAGTGGTAGTTGGATTATAATCATAGAATGGAATGCCACCATGGACAGTTATCATGGATTAGTTGTATTGACGAATGATTCTAATGTAATGAGAAAATGAAGACTCTTTAGGGTGAATTCTTACATCTTCAATGAGTGGTGTTGGATCTGTTGGAATAGTGATAGAGTACTTGTACATTTTCTTTTTACAACACACCTTTATGTATAGGTTCTATTAGTTTAGTTTTAGTGAACACCATATGTGTGGTTCTAGATTAAGCTAGGCATCGGTAAAGTAACTCCAAGTTATGTAGCAATAGCAATAGTAATAGCAGCAATTATTCCAAGTAGGATTTACATAAATTTACTAAGGAATTAGTTAAGTATGCTAGTGTTGTTCATGCCATGAGGGAAACCTTAGTGGAGTTGTTAAGTATTGTGATGAGTGTAATGTTGTCTCTATTTGATTGAGGGACTTGCTCAACAATGTTGACATTGGTCCATGCTCTTGATAGCTTCTCTCCTATCCAGCCTTTCTTTCTTTTTCTTTTTCTTTTTCTTTTTTTTTTTGTTTTTTTTGTGGGTGCTATCAGGGCAAGCCCTTCTTTTCTTAGTGTAGTGCACTCATCAAATAATTTATGGGGGTGGTACTAATAGTTGGTCAATTACGTGTATGTCATTGTGATGCCACACTTTGGATGACCATTGAGAAGCCTAGACCTAATGACAAAAAAAAAAAAAAGTTGTAATTAAGGAGAAACATAGGAGGAATAGGAAATCTTGATTAGCTAGGAGCATACATGTGTAATAGAAGATCAGTCTTGAACATATTTTTTTATTATTCTTTGATCTTTCTTTATTGAATTATTGATATAATCCAAAGATCTTATATGTGTGCTAATGTGTGTGTTCGATGCTCTATGTGTGTGTCTGAAGTGTTATGTTTTGCTATAGTAAGTGTGTTGCAGTGGTATAGTAAGTGTATTGAGTGATTTATTTGTAAATAGGGTAAAGTAGAGTAAGTGAGTGGCATATATGTAAATTGGGTTAGTAGGAAGAGTTAGGTAGTTTGAAAATTAACAATCCTCATTCTATTAATTCAATTTCATGACAATTCTTCCTTAATTCATCTATTTCCTTACATCTAAACCCATGGAACACATTACTTTGGCACCGTTTGTGGGAAGACTCAATATGACATGGATGGAGCAACAAGATGAGACATTAGAGAAGGATGTTGAAATTAGGGAGAAGAAAGTAGAAGTAATGGATCTAAAAGTTGAAACTCTTGACGAGAACTTGAATGAAGTACGTGAAGAAATGCGTGCACGTTTGGCTGATCTACGACAAACTCAATCCAAGTCAACAGCCAGCATTGAAAATGTGGAAAAATCATTAACCACAATACAAAACATTCTCCAAGAAATGTGGAGTTATCAGAATCGATATGAATTGCTAAACAGAAAAAAAAAAAAAAAAAAAAAAAACGGAGATCTTGGCAGCAAGGATGGAGAGATGTGGTTAACCAAAGTCGAAGGAGAAATTTGAGTTGAAGAAGAATGGAAGGAGCGATGGTCGATTCAGTATGAGATAGTAGATTAGTGAGTGGAATTTAGTGATGGAACTCGGAATTTGATCAGATGATGATAGAAGGAGGTCAATGATTGGGGAAAAAAGGTTGGTCAGAGGAAAAGGAACAGTGGAGGTCGAACGAAGGAGGAGACGAACGGTTGGGGAAAGATGATTGATGGCCGGCGATTGGGGATTCCTGGTCGGTGATCAAATTTTGATGACCGAAGACGAGAACTCATGGAACTACAGGTAGCAAGGGAAGAAATCACCATTAGATCGGAAATTGTAGGCCGTTTGTAATATCAAAACGTAGCATTGACAGCTTTGACAATGCGTGGAGTATCGGTTGGTTCAAAATTCCTCGATGCCGCCTCCCATATCTTGATTAGGAGACATTTACGCAAGAACTCTTGCTTAGATATGGAGGTTAAGCTGCGAGTAATTCGTGTAAGTGTATATCTACACATCGACAGACCACTTTGGTTTCTTCTTACGTGAAGGACTTTGAAGCTTTGGCTTCCTTAGTTTAGGAAACAACTGAATTACTACTTCTTGGCTATTTTCTTAGTGGGTTCCAGGAAGATATTAGCCCCCAAGTTTGCACTTTGAGACCAATTTTGTTAGCTGAAGCCATGGAAGTGTCGCTCAGTGTTCAGAAAGAGTTTGCTTATGGTTCTTTAAGAGAAGCTTGAAGAGGATGATGAGCTTTGGGTGAAAGTAAAATAGTAACCTAGGTAGTTGAGTAATTTTTATAGTATTAGATTGGATAAAATATTTTATTTTATGTTTGGTTTAAAACTTTACTTAGTGATTAAATAAAAATTGGATCGATAGACCGGATAAAAGGCTTGAATCTTGTCCCATTTACATATGCTGCAAAAATGAAATTTACTAGATAAAAACAAAAAATATTTTTTATTCTCAAAAATATATCTCCATGTTATAATATTGAGTAAATTAATATTATTTTTATTAAATATTACAAAAAATTATGTATTTTATAATATAAATAATTAATTTTTTAATATAAATTTTGTATCAAATACTATATAAACTAAACATGATACAATGAGTTTATACTATTCGGTCATTCCTATATTTATTCTATTTAATTCTCTTTATTTAATCCAATCTTTATAATCAAATGCTACCTTAATGATAGTTGAACTTATCTTATAATAGTTCCTTATTTTTGTCACTAGGGACAAAGACTATATCGAGGGGTGGAGGAAAATCGATACAACCCAAAAAGTTATATGCGTGTTAGTGTGTGTGTGTGTGGTGCTCTATGTATGTCTGAAGTGTTATGCGATGGTATAGTAAGTATATTAAGTGAGTGGCACATTTGTAAATGGAATGAAATATAATTGCTATAAATAGCGATTAGTAACAAGAGTTGCGTAATCAGAACTTCCGATCTTAGAAGTGTAGTCTTTGGTTCTCGTAAGCTTGAATTCACATTCTAAAGTCAATCCTTAATCTATTAGTTCAATTTCATTACGTTTCTTCCTTGATTCATGTATTTCCTTACCTCCAAACCCACGTAGCATATCAATTGTTTCTTTATCTTGTAGGATGAGATTTCAGCAGCATAATAACATTTTGATCAGTCTTCTCGATTGTATCGAATGAGAAGCACGAGGCAGGAGGCCTCTATTGGTAGATTTTAGGTGCTCAATCTTGATAGTCGGATGACACTAAAGAATGACGGATAAGTGAATCTTCTATAACATTCTTTGGATTTTTTTGATGATCAACACACAATATAGGACCTTTGTTGTTGCATCTGTAATTCCTTTCGGCATTAAATGTAAATGGATTTCTTAATGCGCTAAATATAGTCCAAACTTAGTAAGCTTATTAATAAGTATATATAGAAAAGCTTATTTATAGAAAGACTTTTTTAAGCAAGCAAACCAAATAGGACTAAGTGTTGGAAAATTTTCCAATTTATTGGGTTTCCGTTACTTGCTTGAAATTAAAAATTGAATAATTATAGTTTGATGAGATATGTTGTATTGCCTAAATTATTTATTCATCCATTTATATGTAAAAGCCTATTTACACCTTATTTAAAGATATAGAAAGACGGCTTAGTGTAGGTTTTGAGCCCAATAGTTAACTTTTAATGGGAGGGTCCTATTGAATTATTATAAATAGGCTAAGTCCCCTCACTACTCTTTATCTTTGATAAGAAAAACCCCAGTTAGTTAGTACTATTAAAAGCCATCACTTATGAAGAAGAAGGAGACGAAGATCTAGTCACACATATACATATATACAATTATGGTTACGATTAATATAGGTATGTAAAACAAAATATAATTAATTTTTGAGGTGTTCTAAATTCATATATGATATTCTAAAAAAATCTTACACTAAAAGGGATTAAATCAATCCATATTCTAAACTTATCAAATCAAATCTTCTTAAGATATCTGCATATAAATGGAGTTGACTCCCTTAACCTTATTAGATTGGGCAAGTCAAATTACCAAATAAGACCTATGCTAGCACCAAAATATCTTTTCTCACAATTTAACACATATATATTCACTCAGATAGAATGATCGACTCAAAAATTAAAAGCAAAAAAAAAAAAAAAAAAGCCTTAATGAAATTTCTCACCTTTTATTTGGTTCTTTAGGTTATGGACAACAAATGTATTTTCCTTAGCTTGAATTGCAGTCGATTTTTCTTTTATAATTTTTGTGACCGTGTTTTCTAAGTGGACAATGTGTGAAATGTATTCAAAATTTTCACAATAGTTACAAGTTTTATTTATAGTGCCTTTAACAAAATGATGATTTACATTCCTTACTAAATCTTATGCCACACTAACCATTATTTTCTCGTTGTTTAACCACAAACATTTCTACACTTTTCATCGCCTCTGAGATGGAATTTCCAATTTTGTGGCACTCATCACTGTGATTGCGGAACAAATTAACTTCACTAAGCTTCCCCATTTTATCTAACCAATCACAAGCATTTTATGCCGGAAATAAAGAAGAAATGATTATGGAAAATTTTAACTAAAGCAGAAAAAACAACTATTCCTTTAGGATAAAACACATGTGAATTTTTATAAGTCTTATCCCTATTTTTTATGAAATTGATCCAACCATTTATCTTAGTCTTTATTTTATATCAATTAAATATAAACCCTTAAAGTAATTGTATTTTCAATAATTTAAATATAATGAATATAAAATTAAAGGTAAGATGGAGGATTGAAATGATCGAAAATGGATCATCTCTATTTGCTTTCCTTAATTTTTCTTAATTTACTTTGATATTATTACGTATAAATAATGGTTGAGATTACAAAGAATATTATGATATCATAATAACATCACATCGCATTTAAAAAAAATATAGATATTCTTAATTATTAATTGAAAATTTAAAAAATAAGTAAATGAAGAATATCTAAATCCAAATTGGTCCCATGAAATATGGACAGAACCTTGTCCCCATTTACCTCAAATATGTTTTCTTTTGGCTGAAGTGCAAAAGACAAAGCTTGGAAGAAAACAAATTAGAGGTGAAAAACAAAGCCTATTAGGGTATATTTATAAAGGATGTTTGGCATATATTCTAGTACCAAACACCTTCATTCTCTTTATATTTTGAAAGCACACAGGTCCTTAGAAGCTACACGGTTCATTCTCTTTATATTTTGAAAGCACACAGGTCCTTAGAAGCTACATGGTACCTGCAAGGTATCGGTGCTTCCCTGATATTTTGGTAGGCTTTTGCCAACCATGCAGGTGGTATCTCTTTTTTCTTTTAATTAACTTCAATTGAATTAAAGAAATATGTGGCTGTTGAGCAGCAACATTTCACCACCAGCAAAATTGGTGAAGTAATTCGCTGTCTTAAATTTATTTATTTATTTTTATTTTTATATAATAATAATTATAATATAAAATATTAATGAAAAAATTATAGCATTTAATATTTATCTTAACTATATATTATATATTGTTTAAAAGGTAATAATGATATGAGATCTGTAAAAAAATAAAAAAATTCAATAAATACTCATTTATAAAGCCAAAAGTTGCTTATAAAGATTAGTTGTTTGAAAAACTAATATGATAGACCTAAATAATTCTTTTAAGTAACTTTTTATAAATACATTCATATGATTTTCATAACTTGACAAAAAGCTTTCACATGATTAAAAGCAAAATTCTTATAGAGCAGCTTTAACATAGACAGATACAAATTTATGAAGCTTAAAACTTCACAAGGCATAATATTATGTAAAAAGTTATCATAAAAAAGTAAAACATGATTTTTTTTTTCTTTTCTTTTTTTAATATCTTTTGAAACTAGATATAATACATTTTTACGGGTGGTATGAGAAATTGATCCAATTGATCAACCGTCAGGGCCCTAACTATATTACGATATACCAGCACATCGTGATTGGTTGATCAACTACTTCTCTCTTAACAAAACAAGAAAGGGAAGGAAAATTTTCTTGTTTGTTCAAAATCGATTCACTCTATACCTGCTGCATATCAGCATAATATATTATCTTCCAAAGCACTTCCTTCAGGTACTACTTGCTTCTGATGAATCAAAATTGATTAGAGATATCATCTCCATTAAATCCAGATCCTTTTTCTCTTCAACCTCACCTGCTGGTGGTGCCGCCATCTCCAGCATCTTTTCCATATCATACTCTTCCTCCTCATTATCAATAGGAACCGCAACACTTGGCACGCTATCAAGGAGCGATTCGATCGAAAATCCTTCCTCAAAAATTATTTCTGGCATGTCGTCAATGGACTTGGAATCAGGAACTGACTGGTCTTTCAATGGGAAATCATCTGATTCTTGCGGTTGAACCAGTTTTTTTGCATCAGCATTTTCAGTTGAAGGTTTTTTACGACTGGAATTTCTCTTTGTTGAAGTCAAGTTCAAGTTCTTGATGTATTCTTGCAAAACAGTACCTCTAGGATACCTCGAACGGCATTTTCGCTTCGAGAATTGCCTTCTTTTGGTTGCATTCCAATGGTTCTTGATGGAATTCTCGGTCCTTCCAGGTAATCTCTTGGCGATTTCTGCCCATTTGTTACCTATTTCTACATGAGCCTGAATTAATATCTTGTCTTCCTCCTCACTCCATACATCCTTCTGCAAATGACACCAAAAAGACAAAAAAAAAAAAGAAAAAAAGCTGAATATTTATCATTCTGTGGCCTAAGGCATAATTAAAATGGTTAAAAAAAATTATGTGAAAAAAAAAACTTTATGTAAAAAAAATTAAAAAAAAAATCTTGTCTCTCTTGCTTTTAAGGAAATATCAATGTTTGGTGATGCAATTGGAAAAGTGTATTATTTTTGTTTGATAAAAAAAAAAAAGAAGAAAAAACGATTTTTATTTGCAGTTGAAATTTCATGTATAAGCAGGATCGAATGAATGGGAACCTTAATATCAGGCTTCAAATGGTTGTGCCATCTTTCTCTACACTGCTTCCCTACGCGACCGGGCAACATCTGAGCTATAAGAGACCATTTTCTCAATCCATACTGGTGAACCAACCGAACCAAGAGTCTGCAACAACAACAATTTCTCATTCAGAAGCACACATTGAAGTAACAAAATAAACCATAAACCAACAAACATAAAACCATACCTTATTTTGACACAAAGCGAGGATACATATGTAAAAGTAATGCAACGCTTGAAATGATTCATAATTTAACTAGTATAACCTAAAGGGTAAAAAGAAGCATGGATTTGGGTAAAATATTTTCTACCTGTCCTCTTCCCTCGTCCACTGTCCCTTCACTATGTGGCCCTTCTTCCGAAATTTCCTTGTTCTTGGATAGTTGGATGATACAGCACTATAATTTTTATCCATCTCACTTTTCTTATCATATTTATCAGCAATAGTGCATGAGACCTCATCTGGCACAACAAGATTCGTGGGTTTTATGTCTTGCTGATGGTTATAAAACATCATCTGTAGACTTCGATCGATTCCCGAAATGCTGCTTGGATAAACACTCTGATTGAAACCATTGTAACATCCCCAATTCTGGAAGCTGTTCATTCCTATGTCATGTCCACTAGTCTTCAGATGATCAAATGGCTTGCATTCGTAGGTTTCAAGATTCGTGGATATGTTGATGTTGCAAGCCGCGTTGAAAGGGTAGAAGCATCCGGGCTTTTGGCTGAAAGCAGGATTTAAGGAAGACTCATTCACATGGAACTGATTCAGGTGGTGAAAATTCTGCATGAAACCTTTTGATGTTGAAGCATCATCAAACCACGGTTCACATTTTAGGTACGGTTTCGGGTAACCGTCGGGCAGATATCCTGGGAATGGGGAGAAAATTTCATCGAGCTTCCTGTCGAGCTCCATGAAAGGAGGGATTAAAGCAGGAAGTGTCTTTGTGCCAGGGAGCAATTACATCCTTTGGTTCCTTAACAGGTTTGGAAAGAAGGCATTTATAACTATTACATGGGTTGATTAAGATCATTAATAATGAAGAAAAAATCAATCTTAAGGTTTGAAACAGACATTAGATTGTGTTTTACTTACCTTGGACATTAAATTCTGTTTGATATTAAATTTGAACTTTTATTGATTATGTTTTGGCCATCAAATGCATTTATTGGATATAAACTGTTGGTGTAGTCAATGTTTCAGTTTTCACAACGTGGTCTAGAAAAAGAAGAAAAATAACATCCAATTTCTCCAAATGCAACATTGTATCCAAGCAGACAATGAAACATTTCTTCATTGGGAGACCTGATTTTTTGGATGAGCTCGTAAAAAATGGACGTAGAAGTTGAAATTGAACATATCAAAACTTGAGATTATTGCCTCAATACTTTATTAAGTCTTCCCTATAAAATATACAAGTTTTTGATAGCAAGATTGTTCTACCTCTGAGATATTAGACGTCTAATTATCGAGGTGTTTTTTTTATATGGCTTGGAGTTCATCAATACTCTAAAGTTAAGTGTACTTAAGTTAAGTCAATTACAGGATGGGTGATCCCTTTATAAGCTATTGCACCAAAAACTAAAACCATATGACTTTTTATGCTAAAACAACAATACTTCTATGGAAGGAACTTGAGTCGGGTTGTTACAGGTGGTATTAGAGCAATCTATCAATTGAAAGAGCGAAGCCTTTGCTTCATGGTGATTTTATGTAATGAAATTGATGAGGATATGAATTCTATAAGAGGGTAGATTGTAATACCCTTTAAATACTAGGTTATGAAACTCTAGTCATCAAAGTGTTTTTTTGGTATAGTGACTATAAATTTATTGAAATTTCAATATTAAGTGTACTCAGGTTAGGTCAATCTCAAAATGAGTGATATCCTGAGAAATTGGTGTATTAAGTGATAAAATTGTGTAGCGTTCTATACTGAAGCAAATAATACCTAGTGTGAGAAGTTTTGGTTAGATCATTACAAAGGTTGACTAAGGATTTTTGTCTAATTAGGTAATGGACTTCAAGTGACCTTTAACTAATACAAATGACTAGAATGGGTGTCATTTGCTTTGGTGTGGTTTCTCATATGATTAAGTTAGTTGTAACTGATGGTGATAAAGAGAACAAAGGATTATAAGTACGTAAGATTATACGAGAGTGTAGAAGTTATGCCTTAGAAAATGAAGTTGA
The DNA here is from genome assembly GCA_024138015.1 of Lumnitzera littorea. NCBI lineage: Eukaryota > Viridiplantae > Streptophyta > Magnoliopsida > Myrtales > Combretaceae > Lumnitzera > Lumnitzera littorea. The sequence continues at coordinate 110,936,201 of JAMXBB010000004.1, read as the reverse complement.
TTTGCATATTTATGGAGAGATTGTTGAATTCTGGTATATTGATAGTTTGTCTCCTATGACATTGTTTGTCCTACTTCTAGGAAATGGAATTAGTGTAGTCAGGACATTATTAGAATAATTACTCCAACCTTATATCTATCCCTTTTCATTTAATGTATTCTAGACATTATGGGCTCTAGGCATGTTGCTTTCTGATATCGGGCTCGATTAGGACATTGAGGCCCCCATGGTTTTTGCTCTTTAGGCTATTGGGCTTGACCATATAGGACCCTAAAGCCCATGTCTAAAATTATCCCATCAACATAAGGTATTCAATAAGAATTTAATAAGAAAAACTTTATTCTTTAGTATTATAAAAATTCCTAAAATTTGTAGAATTTCATTAGAAAAAAGGAAATAACTTCTCTTATTCAATTCTTATTATAATATGCTCTCAAGACACTCATTAGCAAAACGTTACATACATTTTCAAGTATTACGACTTTCAAAAAGTTTACAGTTTCGATTTTTCTACAGTCTCGTCCACTATTTTTATGGGATTGATATTATCCCTTATCACACTGTTGATTTAATATTCATTAAATCTAAACCGTTAAATTGATTTTATTATCAATTGTTTAGATCTAATGGATATTAAATGTAATATTTAATATAAAGCTGGATTTTTTTAGAGTTCCCTTTTGGTGAAGTCCTTAATCTAACCTTTGATTTAACATCTATTAGATATAAGCCATTAAACATATTGTATTTTTAACGATTCAGATTTAATAAATATTAAATTAAATATGACATTAAGGGTTGGACTGATGAGTGGTCCAATCAAAATAAAGGACTGAACCATAAAAGCTCTAAAACTAGATTTTTCAAGATTTTTAAAGCATAAAAAAAATTGACAAGAATGAAAATATATAGAATAAAACAAAAGTATGATAGAAAATAAAAATAATAAATAAGAGAAAGTAATTAGTATAAAGAAATAAGAGAATATTATGAAGCGCGGTAAAATTTGTTATAAGATTTTGGATGTAAATTTATTATATTATTTTCCAGGTTTTGAACTCTGGGTAATAAGATATAATAATCATGGGTTGTATTGTAATATATGGCGGAAGATTTTGGATTATGTGTTGCTGGCGGTAATCGTTGTAAATAAAATGGAAGCAGATGAACGATTGAAGAAAGAATAGAAAAAAGATTGCTCAAAATACAAAGCTTAATGTGTAGAATGCAACACAATATAAATTTTTCCCTCTACTACTTATGTCGTTGTGAAATTTTTTTTCGCTATAGACCTAGGATGCGGGCTCAACTGGCTCAGAATTGGTCCAAGTCTGCTGGTTGGTTCCAGGCCGGTTTATTAGCTCGTGAATTGGTATTTTGAATTTTTTTAATTTTTTCACAATTATATATATTTCTATATATATTAACATATATTTACATACACATATATATATTAACGTGTCTTAGCCTCTTAGGTAAATATATACATTGATATACACCAATATGTATCTTACATATATATATATAACATATACACCAACTTATCAAATTTTATTATAAAAAATAGATGAATACATGAAGGAAAATTATCAATGAAAAAAATACACTGATACACACACATATATCTTGTATATATTCAATTTTCTTTCATTAGCTTTTTTTTTTCTTCTCTAAAATAGGGTGGATCAAATTGGTGAGTTTACAAGGTCGAATTGCCTTGATCTACTAGGCTTAACGAGTAGATCATTGGGTGGTTTATACTCGGCCTAGTCAGGTTCAATCCAATTCGGTGAACTAATAGATAAGTTTTCAATTGGTTTATGATTTGAAACTAATCCTATTCTACCTCTATATACATATTACGGAACTTTCTTCGAATTTACTTATCACAATCTACATTGCTTTCTTTTACCAAAATTGATCAACTCCATACAATAAGAAAATTAAAACTTCTTCTACCCCCTGCACTAGCACTTTGGAGAGTAACACTTGCACCTGGAAGAAGACTTCTACTTCTTGTTCATTCTTCCTTTTTCTTGCTTTGCCTCTCTTTGGATAAAGGAAGTATAACTTGCGGATGATGAAGGCATTTCATTGAGAAGAAACCGATAGGGATGATTATCGAGGGTTTCATGATTTAAACGAAGAAATTCTTACGGATATGGATTGATTCTAGAAATCGCTGCGTTTAGATTCTAGGTGGCTCAAATGGACTTGAGGAAAATGGAGAAGCCTTTTCGCTATTTATAGGCCGCTAACCAATCTTATCTCACATTCTTTATGAAAACCCTAATTCAAATTTTAAAAGACTCCATATTCATTAATCCTTAAGTTTTCGTTAATATTTAGAGTTAATTTTGTTAAATCGCTAGCCTAATTGATCTAGGTTTTATTCATAATTTAATAAATTTCTCTTTACAATTAATCGATTCTATGTAACCTTAGCTTTATCGATTCCATTATCCCATTAAAGCCCCAGCTTATCAATTGCCATAAATTTACAAAACTACCTATTGTTTTGTTATGAATTCCATTCATAACCTTATTCTTATGAAAAAAAAAACTTTATGTTAGGGAGTGGTTTGGAATGAAATGAATTGAAATGAAATAAGAAACGGAATCATCTGTGTTTGAAAATGTAAATGGAATTAACTTAAATAAAATTAAATTAAATGTATATAAAGTAATAATTGTAAAAAGTATCCTTAAATATTGAATGCTACGATTAAATTGAAGGCTAGATACCTAATTTTATTAATAATAATAAATGTGTAAGGAATTAAATGGTCGATTTTGCCTTTGAGAAGATAGAATCGAACTCTTCCTTATAGTCAAAATCATCGATTCCATAGAATTATGATTTGACTTCTAAATGCGCTTCCAAACATTGGAAAATGATTCATTCTCACATACCAAACATGACATTAGAGTTGCTTATACATTTATACGAAGCGTTGTGAATTTTGTTAAAATTTATAATATTACTTTCTAGGTTTTGAACTATGTGTAGTAATTTGTAGTGTGTATGGGTGATATCATAATATATGATAAAAGAATTTAGACTGTGAGTTGCTGGCAGTGATTGTTGTACATGAAATGGAATAAGGTGAATGTTTAGAGAAAGAACAAAAATCAAATTGCTTATACAGACATGTACAAACATGATACATCTCTTAGAATCTTTGTTAACTTTCACATTAACAAATTCAATATATGGTATAAATTTAAGGGTCAAGATTTATGCCTTGGATAATATAACATAAAATCTTTCCATGATTCTTGAATTATCTTTTACATTATTAAGTGATGTGTTAAGCAAGTGCACTATATCAAATTATAACAGTGGATTAAGTCTAAGTATCGATTCCTCAAGGACTTTAACTACTAATACTGACTAAATCTCTATTATCTAACCTACGAATTCGAGTTTAAGAATTTAAAACATCTAATCTAATTGTAGTAATCACTAAATTAACAACTAATCGAGAATTATTTAAGAACTTAGTAAGAAAGCAATAAAAGAGTAAACTAATTCAAGATTTAAAAACCATATCTAGATCTTTGCTTTCCTAGAACGATCGTGTGAATTCTATTAAAGATAATTTATTTCTTAATATTTCTTAACCGGAAGAATTCTCTACTAATTTTTATCACTTTATCAAGCCAATTAACCCTAACCCTAAAATCTCCTATTAGAATCTCTTCTTAATAGTATGATCTAAGATTGCATTATTGAACAATAAATTCTCTATACTTTAATTTAAAATTTCGGAAAGTTCTTATAAAATATCTCTAATCTTGCAACAACCCTCATCAATAATTCCTAGATCTAATTTTATAAGAAATCTCTCAATTCTTTTATAAGATATCAAACTTTAGATTACTACTCGCGGAAATAATAACCTAAATCATGAAGTAAACATGATTGAATAAAAAAAAGACTAAAGAATTAAATTAATCAAATAATAATAACATCATATGAATAGATATAAGTTCCACAAAACCTAGATATTAAAGATCAACTCACTATACAGAAAAGAGTAAAAGAAAGAATCATGAAATCCGAATAAAATTAAATCTTAAAATCTTTTCTTCTCCTTACTTTCTTAAATATTCTTAGCGTAAAAACTCTCTAAAAGTCGTACTCAATAAATTCTCTCCTTAAACAAACCTTAACAAGGCTTTATATAGGAAGAAATAAAAAAAAAAAAAAAGTCAGTTGGAAAAGACACAACAGAGAACACGATTGTGCCTTTTGGTCGTGTATTACGCAATAACAGTTGAAAACAAGCTTCAAATTTTCCTGAAAATGACATAGTTATGTCATTCAGTTGTATGATATTCAAATCTTCATAACTTACTCATTTTAGTTTTGATTTGAGTAAAATTTGTTTCTATCTTCTCGTTTTCTTATATAGATCGCTTTAAAACCTAAAAAACAAAATTTTACTTGATTAAGTATCATAATGTAAAAATAAACTCAAATTTTAAGAAAAATCATTAAAAATCACCATGTAAAATATGTGCAATTAGAAACTTATCATTAAGCCAATAAGGTTTATTCGAATGCACAACATTTTGAAAAAAAGTAATCAATCTATAAAGATACCTATTAGCCCTCTATACATGGTCATTTATCTCATAGTTAACCATTCTTCATAAAATATAAAGAAACTGGAAAGTGTAATATAAAGTAGCATTCTCTATCGTTGCTTGCGCCTCTCTTTGAAAACACGCAAATATAAAGTAGCATCCTAGTTTCTTCATTGCTTAAATCCATCACAAATGGTGGTATAATAGTAGAAAGTAAAAGTTGAAGATAAAATTTAATTAATAGTTTTTTTGTTTTTGAATGTATTTGCAAAAAAAAAAAAAATGAATAAATTAAAGAGAGAGAGATATTACTAATTTGATTCAATTGTACCAACTTAAAATCTTCTTCTATTGCATATACTGATAAGTTGGAAAGATCCAATAGTAGTTTAGTATTTTTACAAACTTAATTTAAAATGTGATATCTAAGTGTCATGTGTGTGATATATTTGCTTCTAGAATCTGTCAAATTATATATTTGCTCCATTTTCCTAAAAGAAAGTTGTAATAAGAAACTGTTCCTCAATATCCTTAATTTGTATCGGTTGTTAATTAGTAGAGAAAATTCATTTTTTTCCTTATATTTTTTACAAATTGCAATTTTTTAATGTATGCACGTGCATCAAAGGTGTATGTTTGCTAGTTGACTATTACTAGCAAAAGATGCATCAACGATACATGTGCAAGAGAAGAATCATCTACATTATTTACTAGTATTTGTTATGAAAAATGAAGAAAAAAAACATAAGATTAATGATTATATCAAATAAAAATTATGTAGAATTGAAATATAATATGTACAATTTTATTTACCTAATTTTATTACACACAACAATAATGAAAATATGGAATAAAACAAGCTAAATATATTGAATCAAAATACAATATATACAGACTATATAAAAAGGGGTCTAAACCCTTTTCTTATTACGACCCATTTTGCTAAGAAAGAAGGAGGAATAGAGATGAGGGTATGAAAGATAGATGGGTCAATCAAATCATATTTAATTTTATTTTTTGATAAATTTAGATTGATATATAAATTGAGAAAACTATTTATATCTTCAAAAGTTGACTTAGGTCACAGTAAGGTTATATATGATTAGTAATTTTACATAGTGTTCATTTTGAGTTTGTCTTTACAAATATATATTTGTATATCTTTTCTTTCTTTTTTTTTTTTTTTATATATCAATATCATAACATAAAAGATTAGAAAAATTATTACTAATAAAACGTTATAAACTTCTACAACAATCTATTTAAACATTAGTAAATTTCATCTCAATTGTACCCAAAAAATAAATAAACGAAAAGATAAATTCATTTTTAGAATCCTTAACATTATAATATTTACCTTGATCATTTGCAAAACTATTATGATTAAAAAAAGAAACTTTTAGAATGTTATGATCAACTTGTTTGCCTTATTTTAGCTTCCATTCATTTTCACCTAAACATTTTATGTAGGTTATTTAAAAAGAAAAATAAATTCAATTTCTCATACTAAATATGTAAGTACTCTGAAAACCCAACGGCAATTGCAAATGACCTACTAAATTTTGATCAATGTGTGGATTTACACCTAAACTTTTGAATGTTGCAACTCACCTCTAATCCCTTTAAACTTTGATAAATTGGTAACATGAAGAATACTTATTTTTTTGTTTTAAAAAGTAATGCCGTAATTAAAGTTTAGAGGATCTTCAAGTATATTTTGATAAGTTTTAAAAGGTATTTTTGCACGAAGATTAAAATTTAGAGGGGTAATTTGGAAATTATGGGGGTTATTTAGTAATTTATTAAAGTTGAGGGAGTGATCAGAGAGTCTTTGAATTGCCATAACTTTGTATAAATTATGGGGGTTATTTACTAAATCTTTTCTTGTAATGTTGTTTTGATGTGATATATCATGTGAATAAAGTGATTAAAAAATAATAAATAAATAAATATATATATATATATATATATATATTATGGCTTAAACTATTAAAAATTTTCATTATTTGATATATGGTTTAGAAAAGTATTAAGACTCAATTACTAAAATATAAGGATTTTATATAATTCATAAATTCCAAAAACTTTTAAGAATTGATTATTGAAATTGAAAATTTTATAATTGGATGGCACAAAAATGACAAAATGTTAAAGGATTTTAATTTAATTTTTTTTATTAGCACACGTATTGCGGATACATAGGTTGCTAGCATTGTATTATACAAATAAGATATATATTGCATAATAATATATCATTATATCTATACCAAATAATACATATATCATCTATACCATGCGTATAGTCATACATTTGCATATGTATATACGCATGCACTCTGATATATTAATGTACATTGTACGTGTTGTGCAATATGTACATCACATGTACGAATGAATGTATATATAATGTATTTTATTAAGTTTATTTAAGATGTGTATGCAATACGTATTATTTATATATATGTAAAAATGTTATATGTGTATACATATATAGATATATGACTTTTTTTTTAAATATGTATTATACATGCATACTTTCTTCATACAAACATCTTGTGTACCATATATACGTTATGTATATATGTTTTGCAAATATAATTCATATTATGTATATTTATACTTATGTATTTGTTTCCACGATCCATTACCACATTAGTGTTAATTGTGACCGTGTGAACTACCTACGGAATTGGAATAATTTTTTGCTTAATTAATTTTTTCAAACGTCATTATTTATCTAATTTAATGTATTAATATGTAATAATAATATTAATGCATATTTTATTTATAGAAACGTCACTTATGTGTAACATTACATATAAGTATATATGTTTTGTGAATACAATTCGTATTACGTAATATGTACATATATGTATACATATATATACATTAGTGTTAAATGTGACCGTACCATGCGAAGTGCGAACTACCTATGGTTACTGTCATGCCCCAAATAGGAAGAATCATAATAGTTTCGCATAGTAAACTAATCTAAGATAGAGGTTGACCTTACAGCTGTTATCGTAGATACAGTCTACACAAAATGTGCACAATTCAACTAACTTGAAACATCCGTTTTGATATCTGTGAGTAATCAAACCTATAGTATACCTTTACAAAATATCTATTCTATATAACTTGTTATCTCATAACACAACAGTACTTACATAAATATCTCGCATCCAGAGTTATAATTTACAATTAAATTTTATTAAAAACCACAGGTTTTACAGACTATTTACAATAAGTTAAAAAACTAGTAGGTGTCTTAAGGAATTCTTAGTTAGTTTTCTCAAAATTTAAAAGAAAAATCAAAAGAAGGTCAAAGCTCAGGTTTAGTTGATTTCTCGTTCCTCACTTTCCTAGTTAACAGCACACTAACCTGAGGTTAGCGATATCGGAATTTCTTGTCTTCACTTAGTATCTACAAAAAAGTTTATGGGAATGTGAGCACAACTAGCTTAGTAAGCAGAACAGAGTCAAAAGAGTACTGAACAATCACAAGTAAGATTATTAGTTATGATGAAATGCAATGTAATCAAATAAATGAAACATCGCATAATGTTATTCAATCCATTGTGAGGTTAGAGAAATTACATCCACTCTAACCCAAATTAAGGAGTTTCTCGCGACTTAAATCAGACTAAACTCGGGCTTGTGCAATGAAAAATACCTTCCTCCCATGACTATTTTCGAATTACGGCTCCCATCTTTACTACGACCTCCTCACCTGTTACTTAATTCGACTAAAGATGAGGAAATGACCATTTCAACTATCTTTATCAAAGGAAGTTGGTATTAGGCTTAACACTCTTAATCGTTTCTCTCAATGGGTGTTATGTATGTCTCGTTTCTTTATAGTCGAATAATCATTAGTTGTAATCAGGAGTGACCAAAGAAGTTTATACAATACAGAAATGATTCGAACATACATAACAGCACTCCAAGGAGTTTAACTCTTGTCACATCTAAGTATCATACACACATACGTTATGTGCACAAACAATTAATTAAAAACACAATCAAAAGTATTCCTAAGTCTTCGAATACTTTAATACAATATCTCAACAAGCGGTAAAATTGCAAATCCCAACTTACTTATTTAAACACTTACTATAGAAGACTTAAGCTATCAACAGTCTGACTACTGGGAAATCTTATACACACACACAAAATCCAAATTCAGCGGTTTTTATCTAAAACGGTTATATATATAAGAATATATTATCATAATAATATATAGTTTTATTATTATATATATATATTGAGTTAAGTTATTAATTATTTATAATATTACGTATTATATATCGTTTCGATTATATCAAAACGTACTCTTAATTTATTAAATCACATTTCAATTCCAGTAAGGTTACCATAATACACACATTCTAAAATATTATAGAGTTATAGGTTATATTATCTAAGATTGTCCGATTTTAATAAAATTAGTATCGTTGGGTTCGTATAGACCTAATTACATGTGTTATGGGTCTTATTTTTAAAGATTACTTTTAACGGGTAGTTCGAGCTTTTAATAATATTATACGTATCTACATAAATTTTATTGTATTATACGTAATTCATGTTATTAAACTGTATTTTACCTAATTTGTCATTATAATGCTATAATATAAGTATTATATAGCTTAATATACATTTAACGTATCCCGGTTAGTAAAATATTATTAAATATATTAAAAATATATTTTTCATCTAATCTGATTAGTACACTCATACATAGTTTTTATTCAACTATTTACTTCACTTTAGCCTATTATTACTAAAAATATGTCATGATTTGTAATTTAAGCTATTTTACTATGTAAATTCGTAATAAATAGTTTGGGTCACAATATAATGTCCCGAATATTTTTATAGACTCCTAAAAATATAAGGAACTCAATAATTACTTCGTTTCAAGTTTTTGATCTATCACTTATCTCTTCGTATTTATGATTTTACTCTTGAATTATCCTAAATTACTCAATTATAATCCTTTTTACACCAAATTAATTTCAATTTGACCCAACATTGTTATTATTCACTATAGATCAGTACATGTCCATTTCATTATTCAATTTCATAATTTCCTATTTATTTCATAATTTCAGCTATTTTTGAGTTATTTTTAGGCCAAAAAATGCAATAAATATTAAAAATATTCAAATTAAAATTCGGGCTACATAGAAATTATCCATATATCATACACATCCTAAACAAAAATTTTGAGCTACAAACAACATCAATTAGTATATTTATTTTGCAATTCAAATTTCGGATGAATAGTAGTTTCCTTAAGCAAGTATACTAAATATTATAAAATTTTCAAAAATAAAAATATCAAACAAAAGCATGTTTGAAATAATCTAACTAAAATTTTTTTTCATAATTTTCTATGTGAATTTACTATTTTTTAAAAATTATCAAAAATCGACCTAACTGTTCTTAGATACTACGGTGGTCAATGGTTGTTGAGTGGTTGTCAAATGGCCTCTGCAGTGGGTGGGCTGCTTAGTAACGATTGGGTTCCACAACAAATTCATGGTTAGTTCAAGTTTTAACTTAGCACGGAAATTGTTCTATTCTTCTTGTTTTCTTTTTAATTTTTTCTATCTTCCATAAATTCTTTTTATATTTATTTTGGATTCTAACTTGCTAAACTAGAACTAGTCATCTTTGTTTCACTATTTATAGAGGTCTTTTGCCGTTTGGGATTTTTTTTTTCTCTTTTTAATCCTCCATTAATGCAAGTAAGAGGTAGCCAATTCACTTTAATTGCCTTTTGATTCATCCTTGTTTAATTCTCCATAGCTTGCCACGGCAACTCTACAACAATTCCCAGCCGACATGGAATTTATTGGATGAGATTTGCAATTATTTTAGTATTTTAAGTATATTTTATTAATATTTAATTATTTAGTAATATATGAGTATATATATTATGCATAATATACAACTATACTAGTATAATTAAGTTTTTAATATATCTTTTATTTTTAAGATATGTTTTTCTTTCTTATTTTCATGAATTCAACACAATATATCTTTTTTTTTTTTTTTTTTTGGCAATTAAAGTGAATTGGCTACCTCTTACTTGCATTAATGGAGGATTAAAAAGAGAAAAAAAAAATCCCAAACGGCAAAAGACCTCTATAAATAGTGAAACAAAGATGACTAGTTCTAGTTTAGCAAGTTAGAATCCAAAATAAATATAAAAAGAATTTATGGAAGATAGAAAAAATTAAAAAGAAAACAAGAAGAATAGAACAATTTCCGTGCTAAGTTAAAACTTGAACTAACCATGAATTTGTTGTGGAACCCAATCGTTACTAAGCAGCCCACCCACTGCAGAGGCCATTTGACAACCACTCAACAACCATTGACCACCGTAGTATCTAAGAACAGTTAGGTCGATTTTTGATAATTTTTAAAAAATAGTAAATTCACATAG